>CM024710.1:11302818-12502818 GCA_014182895.1 Angophora floribunda | reverse complement strand
TTCTGTCCTGTCCCTTCTCTAAATTCAGTTCAATGGGCGCATCCACTTCGTTTCTGGGTGTCTGGAAAAACACGAGGTTAAAAAACTAAACGCCCCCACTTCTTTAACCCCTCCCTCCCTCTCTCTCTCTGCGTCAAAATGATATGATTGTGTCCTTTGAGGAATTTAAAGGGAGGGAAAAACCCAATATTGTCTTTATATTAAAAGAAGAAAAAGGGAGGATGGGATGTGTAAAAATGAGGGTGGTGGTGGACCTGGAGGGAAAAAATGGGGATGGAATCTTTGAGAGACAAGAGAGAGAGAGAGAGATGGCAAAGGAGAAACCAAAACCAAAAAAGAGTGGTTGCCCAGTTACGCACACACCATATATATTCAAATTTCCCATTTTTTTTCCAAGAAAAATATTTATTACTGTCTTGTTTTCTGGTCAAGTCATTTATTACTTTCTGTTTTCTGGAAATTTTTTTCTCTTTTTTTGTGTGCAAATGTTGGATTTTTTTTTCCCAGAAGGCCTTGCTGGGTTTTTCCCTGGGGGCCAAAGTGCCCTTTTTGGCTCCCAGCTGGCTGGCAAATCACAGTACAAACACCTGTTGCTTGGTTGTTGCTGTACAGGGGCAATATTGTCCTGAAGAAGAGAATATGGTTGGCCCACATTGAGCACTATGTATTAGGGGAAAAAACGAAATTTTCCTTTTTTCTTTCTCTTGTTCTGAAAAAAGAAAATATGAAATTACAAAAAATATACATTATAAGCTGGGCTGTCACCTTATCAGCCTACCATCTGTAATCTCCCTCTACCCTTTAAAAAGGCAAAGGATCTTATAACCGTCTACAGAGATTTTTTAGTTGCTTCCAGATCATATCATCTTTTTAACCTCCCCCTTTTTTCTGGTGTAATTTCAATTTCCGCACACTTCAATGATAACTCAGTTACCCTTCATGGAAATATAAACAGTGCAATTTTTTTTATTCATAAAATGCTGAATTTTCATCGATCAATTATTTCGCAATGGGTTGGTGTTAAGGATTTGAAAAATCCATTTTCATGGGCAATAACCTTAATAAACGACTAGGCCAAATTCAACTTTACCTAGTCGTCTCGAATTTCTAGCAATCATCCATTATCCAACACCGCATGCAAAATAATATACGAATCACGTCCACGGTGTATAACTTATTCGGTTAATAAATAATTAGTCTCCCTTGTTCACTGCACTGAAAAAAGAAAAGGACAGGGGTATAATATCGATTGGACCGGCTAACGATGCCCAAATGAACACGCAATGGCTTCTATAAACAGAGCATCCACAACCCGACAGGAGCAAGACGATCAACTTTGAGATTTCTTCGATTTGAGGAGGGCGTCTACGAAGTTTTCGTAGCTTGTACGGGGAACAAATCTCGATTGCATGCAAATGAGGGGGGCGGAAATATAAATAAATAAAAGATTGCCGAGGACCAATCACCAAGGGGATTACGCGTCAGGGACAAGAGAGTACAGTCTGTGTCGATACGGCTAAAGATAGCATCGGAAGAAGAAGAAGAAGAAGATCGGAGCTTCCAATGGATGGACATGACTGGAGATGGGTTTGCAGTTTGCAGGCCACCCAACCCATCTGCCAATTGGCCTCTTTTTATATTACTATATAAAAACTTAGTTTCATCTCTTTTTCCTTTTAATTTTTTTTGTTTTTTGTAAATTTTTTTCTTATAGGTCACGTTGACGAGCGCTCTCAAAAATTGAGAGAAAATGTATAGGTTCCGCATGCTATGAATGGAAAAAAAAATATAAATCGATGTTTTGTGACCCATGAGATTATTTTGATCAACTTGATGAGCATATTGAAAACATCAATTCACCAAAGTGGATTCTTCGTTGACCTAGCATTTTGAGTCTATGTTCCAATGAGGGAATTCCTCCTGAACCATTGGATGTGCATACAAACAAAGCATATCTAATAGGTACGGTCCAGTCGCGGAATCGGCCGATACACAATTCGATCGCTAAAAAAAAAGAAGAAGAGGAAAATAAATTTATGGTAGGGTTTTGCCGAAAAGCTAAAGCAACAACGTTCAAATTAACAAGAATTTCCATTAAAAACTTAGGGTTTTTCTTATGGAGCGAACCAAAGGAAGCGTGGAGGACCGTCCAGCTCGCACCGGCGAAAGACGCTAAGTTGAAAAGGACAACAAAAGAGGTTCTCATTTTTAAACCCATTTGTTTGGCACCTTCTGAATTTTTCGGTTTATTATTTTATTCTTCATAATATTCTTTTTTTTTCATTTCCTTTTTTTTTTCCCTTCTTTCGAAAAGGACAGGTTGATTGATAATGATTTGCTATCCCTAAAATATATTCTTTGATGAGATTGGGATCGAATTCTAGGCTAAAAGCCTAATCATGCCCTCTTTTTCAGTCTCTTCCTCTGTTTTTTTCTTTTTTTAAATTTACTTTATTTCCTTTTTGCTTGTTCTGCCTTTTGCGCACTATCCTTTTAATTATAAGATAAATCCCAGTACTCTGGAAAAATTCTTCTGAAGGGGCTGCTCCAATTCTTGGGCCCAAAGGAATTGCTAAATTAACTGAAGGGGGAAAATGTAATATATAAAAGTAATGACTTTATTTTCAAGAGGGGGATGGATTAATTTGGTGGTGATAAGAAGATGTCTATTGGGGCTTTCAATGTGGTAGGCACCTAAATGCATGAAACAGGACATGCAAAGGATGGGAAATGTCTTGAGACAATGCATGTGACTCAGCCCCCCAGAAAAATCAAATAAATAAAAATAATAAAGAACAAAACCAATGGCATTTGCATGAAAAAAATTAGATATATACTCGAATAAATAAAAATTGGGCGCAAATTTGATTATTGGAATAGGGACTGAAAGGAAAATCGGGCATTTATCATAAATCTGAATTTGTTTGCTACCTAATTTGATGATACATTTAATAATTGAGATATGACTGACCCTCTTTTTTGATGGGACAAAGAATTACTAAAGAGTGCTGATCAAGAAACCAAGAGATGATGAGAGAGGACCCAATTTGGCAAACCCCCCAATAATTATCAGCATGATAAATTACAAAACAAGCTATTATAAAAGCATTTGGTTGGCCCTCATCCATACTTTTTAGAACTTAAATAAATAAAATGCCACCTAGGCTTATAGTTTCCAAAATGAAAATTAAGACAAGTGTAAAATTTGGAGCGATTTATTTACCATATATGTAAGGGTTTTTTTTTGGTATGCTCAAGATTTGTCACCCCTCCTGTTGTTTTGCTCACTAGAGCTTAAGGGGGGCAGAGAGAGAGAGAGAGACTCATATCTTGTCTCTTCATGTATCATTGATTGACTTAATGCATTTAATTTGCTTAGATATGATAAGTCAATCCAGCTCATCAAAAGAGATATTTCCCAGCATAAGCTTTGTATTTATTTATTTATTTTAAAAAGAACATCGAATGCATCAAAAATTTTGCTCGACATGTAAAATTGCAAAAGTATGACAAAATCTGTGCAACACATAAAATAAATGACGTGCCGACATGCCCAATTAAGTATTCTCATTTGCCTTGCGTTTTCAATGGGTCATGGAAACACCAATAGTTTTAATTTGACGCGCAACTCGAAATCGGCAGATAATGCGATATACGCATCACGTTAAAAAATCTGGATTTTTTTTCACCATTTTTAAGAAGGGGAGGGGGAGAATTAGATGATGGGATCGATCCAAAAAGGGGCACAATCAGAGAGGGGATGCAAAAACTTTGTTTGCAAGTGTTAGAAAAAGAAGAAGTTAAAAAAGAAAAGAAAAAAAAAAAGGGATGGAGGGAAGATTGCCAATTGGAACCACCATATCATCCTCGATCCTCATTAAAAAAAAACCAGTCCCCCCATATCAAGTCAAAAGCTACCGAACAGAGGTTCAGTCAATCTTCCTCTCTTCTCCTCCATCTTCTTCCCCTCACCTGACCCACTTTTTTTTTTTTTTTTTCTATTTTCCAATTCTCTCTCTCTCTCTCTCTAAAATTTTATAATAATTTTTTATGTAATTATTTTATAGAGGCGGGACATGGTTGGTGGGGGCTCCATCTAATTTTTGCCCGGTCAAAAAGGCATCCTCTGACCAGGTCTTTGTCCTTTTCTCAGTCCCCCCCCCAACACAGTCACTGGGCCGTTATGAAATGTCACCCCGACTTCTTCCCTTCCGTTCTTTTTTCCGCAGTAGAATTAGCAGGGGCGACCGATCGGGCCGATTCAACATCTGATCGGCAACGGAGCCGGTCGGCCTTACCCCAATCGACTTCATCGGATTTCAAAATAGCACGGTCTAATTCAAAAATTTCATCCGATTGAGCATATTTAGTATATTTTTTCATATTAGTGGGATCATTATAATCGTCTTCATTGAGTTACCGATTATAAAACTCAAGAGTTATACCCACTTGTTCAACACCATACTCTTATTCCTTCCTTTGAAAAGAAAAGTTGGCTCTACATAGAGACCAAATAACTTCCTGAGAAAAAAAAAATCGGGGAACCGACTTTAATCGGCTTGACTCTCGATCCTATTAGTGTAATCACCTAAAATGCAAAAAGCCAAAACCATTAAAAAATCTGAACTATGCTCACTATGGCATATTTTACCAAATTTTTTCTGTGACGCACAAAACTTTTAATTTGTATTTGTATAACACATTTACCTTCTATCAAGATTCTGTAAAAAATATGCATATATGAACACTAAAAAGCAAAAAGCATTCATATAGTGTCCATGTGACTCAAATAAATGAAACCAATCTTGTTTTGGCCGAAAAGTCATCTAATAGAAGATAAATATATCTTAAGAATTTGAGTAAAAATCTTAGGATAAATATGTTATAATGAGTATAGTTTGAGATTTTTAATATTACAAAAAAGAAATTCAAAATAAATGTGCATGCATTGAGTATAATTTGGAGTGTTCGGCTATCGTTTCTCCTCTTTAGAGTGACCGAATCCCATCTCCGTAATGCGTTTGGTCCAGTGCTAGCGAGTGCTTTTTCAGTTAATTTCTTTTGTCAAAAGAATAATATGAGAGGCGTTGAAAAACGAACCCGAGAAAGCAGGACATACATATGGACACAATCCCCTCAAAATGCGCATGCATCGCCCCCCTCGTGAATCGTAATTGACAAGTACCGTTATCTCTTTTTTCTTCATAAGAACGGTTCAAAATAATAATAATAATAATGGAGATTTTCCACTACAATAGTCCTTCAATTGGAGGATCATTAATTTTATATTATATAGCTTATCAAAGACAAAACTGGAGTACTAACGGCGTAATTACCCACATCTAGACATTATAATCGCCGTCGTTCGGTGAGAACAATGTTAAATAAGCATATAGCGCTTCTTAACCAAAAAAGTAAAGAAATAATTTATGTTTGGCATGACCAGATATTCTTTTAATGAAAAAGCGTTTGACTAAACTTTAAAAAGAGTTAAATGATTTTACTACATAATTAATCATATAATCAGGTAGAAAACTTAGTTATCTCTTCGATAGATCTACTCTCACAAGCATTATCACAAATTCCGAGAAATTATTGTACTGGATTTTCCAAATTTAAGCACAAATAGTTTTTGTTTGCCCATCAATAAAAAAAAATTCCAAATTTTTTAAAATAGAAAAACAATATCCACTCTTGCTTTTCTTTTTGACAGGTATCGACTCCTGCTTTTTCAGCGCGACGATCCTTGTACCAATTGGGGCTTATTCTCCGCAATAAAGCTGAAATGTGTCCTTGAATTCACCGAATTTTACCAGAAGAAATAAAATAAAATAAAATAAAATTCACGGAGGCCACAAGGAGGGCAATTAACAAAGAGGAGGTGCTGGTTTCCATCAGGAGTATAAAATTTAATTATTAATTAATTAATACCATATTTGCAGCACTTTTTTTTTTTTCTTTATATTATAATTTAGCTTGATTTGAGTGAATCTTTACACTGTTTCGTTTGAATATTGAGAAATAAAATATGGAAACATTCCTATTTTAATGAGGAAAAAATATATAACTTAAAATAAGGAGTGCGAAATGTGTGTGTACCGATACGTTAAAATAAATAATACAGTTAGATTGGATATTTTCAGTGGAGGGATTACCACTAGCTGGCCTTATGCTGGTTTCTATTAGGAGCTGAAAAATCAATCAATCAATTAATTAATACTACATTCACAGCACTTTCTTTTTCTTTTTTTTTTTGTCTATTTGTATTTTTTTATATATTATAATTTATTTGTGATTTGATTTTAGTGGGGGGACCCCCAAAAAAGACTGGAATTTTAGAAAGAAGGACCTGATTTTTGAATCTTGACCCACCGAACCGGTTTTTCCTTTGTCTATGGGACCCTTTCACGTTGAACTTTCGATTCCTACGACAGACGACTGCTCGTACGTTGCAAATTTGCAGGTCCGATTTGGATCCCGACACAGTTGGAATTTGGCTAGGGCTACATGAAATTACACCGAAGAAAACGCATAATCACGAGTTCGAATCTCAGGGGCCGCCGCCCACTCTATGCCTTTGCTTTCTCCCTAATTGATTAGCCATACCCATACTGGTTTATGGACACTATTGGCAATGGCTATCGGGCAGGGCAGGGGTAGACCTAACAAAGTGGGCCATAAACCCATTTCTAGACCCTATATTTTGATAGGCTGTTATAATATATTAGCCATATTTGGTAAATGAATTATCCCCCCGGGCCACGCGGCGGAGACCCGATGCTGCACAGCCTTCGCTATGTTCAAAATTGTAGATCTCCCTAGTGGCGAGAAGAAGGTCGTATGCACGGTATGTGCGGCGAAATTATCTGCAAAGTCTAGCGGTAGGACCACTTGAAGTGGCACTAAGACAAATATCTCCTTGCAAATAGCCAAGTCCGGAGGGAGCTCTGCCACCATGCTGCGACTGGCCGCACCAAAAGTCTGTTCAAGTACGATGAGGCCCTGGCTCAATGTCTTATTGCGAGGTACACCCTCCAGGCTGAGGTATGTTTTCGGTCCGCCGGAGAACTGGGTTTGTCGAGCTCATGCAAGAAAGGCATTTCTAGGATCACAAACGTTAGGAAATGCAAGGGTCGGTAGAAGGAGAAAACAACAAAATTAGCGCAAATGTTATACGCAAGTAGTTAAATATCAAAAGTAGAAAAGAGAATTGGGAATTTTCTATATTATTTGATATATTAAAACAGTATATGGAGAGTCTATTTATGGACTTACATAGAGGAAATAAAAAGAAATTAAATTGGGTGTGTATAATCCAAATAGATACAGAAAATCAGATGAAATATTCTAAATATCTCTAAAAGATGCCTAATTTCCTAATATTGCTAATATAAGTGACTTTTTAAGTGCGGCGTCTTAGAATGTCACGTGCGACACGTGTCCTTTTTAATTTTATCTTTTAATTATTAATAGTATGTGGAAGCACAACAAAATTTCACATCATCCCCTACAAGAAATTGCACGAGTTTGATAATATACTTATGCATCTTCTTTATGGTAACATCAATAGATCCTAACTTGTTAAAACATTAAACAAAACACAACAAAATACATAATCTTGGAAAGATGGTAGGGTCCACTACTCTCATACTAACCCAAAAGCAAGCCACCATCCAAGTCGGGAGTTGAATAGCCTCAGGCATCATCTCATCCACTCTATCCCCAAGTCCAAAGGGAAACTTCAAACCCTCTCAAGGGGCTGACCATTTCACCATCAACATCACCATACCATGCGGGGAAACGGTAAGGAGAAGCTCGAGTAACCCTACATCCACCCAGATAGTCAAATTGCACTTAACATACATCATTTCAAATCTCAATATATCTTGATATTCCCGTCCTATATATAAAGGTACTCGAAAACATGGCGCGGATGGCGGATCCATTCTACAAATTAGAAAAATAAGAGGTGAGCTGAAACTTAGTAAGTAAAATCTTTAGTTCTAATGCAAACAGATGATATATTATTTCATGATGCACAAATACCACATAGCGGCTCACCATTATACATAGGGAGTATTTATTCCCTACTTGTCATCAAGCATATTAATATATATAAGTAAGTTCATACTTGTCATAAAGCTCACAAACATTCCCAGTTGAGTTCCATGTGAGTTCATATTGGTCATGAAGCTTACCGATATTCAAAGGCAAGTTCATGCTTGTCATAAAGCTCACCAACACATACACAGGTAAGTTCATAGTGTTCCTCACTTGGTATTGTTGCCATACACATCATTATATCATAACAATTGCCATATGCATCACAATAATTTGTCATTTTTTCATGCAATTAATGATAAAAATCAATTACGCGCATACCCTCATTCTCTTCTCATCATGCTTTCATTGATGTAATAAAATGCTTTGTCAAGCAAGTGGGTCAAAACCAGTAAATGGTCATATTCGACAAGTGGGTAAGGCCAGTATGCGGTGAAACTCAACAAGTGAATATGAGTAGTAAGTGGTCAACTCAAGTGGTAATAAATGAATATAAGCAACGGCAGGTGAGTTAAGGTGAATATGAGCAGCGACTAGTAATTATAAGGTAAATATGAACAGTGGCCAATAAGTATAAGGTAAATAGATCAACAGGTATAGTAGGTATAAGGTGAATATAATCAGTATATAGGTATACCTAGTAAGAGCCAAAATTATGAAAATAACACTTTCAAGCTCGATTTCATGATTTTCACATACATGTTACTATACCTCAAGAATCATGTCTTATCATGTAAGAACTCATCACTAGAAATCGCATCATCACAATGTTTCAACACACCATTACCGAAACTTGTGAATGTTTACTATCAAATTCAACTAAAACTAAAATTAGCAAACCATCAAGTCAAGAGCACTAAATTGATCAAGTTTATTTAGTGCTTAGAGTTTTCACTTTTCTCGAACAAGACTTGAACAACCCAAACTTTAAATTACTTTGTAACTCTTGAAAGATGGAATCTTTACTTTTCAAATTAAGGATAAAGAGTGGATTAAAATTTCTTTTGAAGTTTGAAGATAGAAGGATACGACTAAGGTAAAAATGAGTTTTGGTTATTACCAAGGTTTAAAAGTGATGTCTTGAAGTAAAATATGAAGCGGAGGATTATCTTCAAAGTAGAATTACAAGTGGCATGGTTTCACCTTGCTTATGGTGAAGTGGAAAAAGGAGTTGATGGCTTACCTTATGTGTCAAGGGACATATAAGAGTTTTAATTTAATAACAAGTGGCCTTAGATGCAAGTTTTAAAGGAACAAATGGAGAACATGTGGCTTAATAAAAATAGTGAAAAGTGATAATTGTGAAAGAGATGCAATTTAAAAGGGACAAGTGATTTAACATATAGCATAATAAGGATAATTTAAAGGTGATCAAGTGAGAAAGAAATCCTTCACCTTCTGCCAAGTTAGCGGGTTACCATTGATGTGAGTCATTATCAGTATCAATTAACTAAGATTAAAGTAGATAATGTAAACCATGACATCTTAAATCCACTAAAATTATTGGTAAATCATGCTGGATGCTGGGAATGTATCGATTTTATGAATTTAAAACTCAACAATCATTAACACATATTTTGAAGAATATCTATTGTCATCGACAACTAATATGACAGTAAATTAATAACCGTTACTCTACATTATCAATGTACATGTCAACATTTATTAATTTAATTTCAACAAATTGAACTTAGGACAATAACGGTCGCGGAAAAAAATACTCCACCTTTTTTGTACCTCGCAAGTTAACGACCCAACTAAGATTTTCTAGGTGCTAACCCGAACTCCAAGCTAAATGATATAACCTATACATTATTATTGGAAACGAGAATTCCAAATGCCACATAAATATTATTAAGAAAATTCCCGCTGTCACGTATTGACTTCAGATTTGTGAACTACCTAAATGAACTATGCCATATTGTTGTGTCACGGGCCATTGGATAGGACCATATTAGGTGTTACATCACCAAACTCTATCGTTCAAGAAGCATCCATATCCACAAGACAATGTTAGTGCGGAAATCATTTCGGATAGAATATTTTCCACAAATTGGATGATGCCACTGTCAACATACTGGTTGCTGGGAACATGGTCCCATAAACGAGGCCGGTTTGCAAGAGTCGATTCTTCCATGTGTGCTGCGTGTGCCATGTTATCCATCTTTGCGTGCAAGATCGCCTTAGATAATTCTTTGAATCTGTAAGTTGCATACGCCAATGGGTTCACTCCACAGGCTCCGCCCCCTCGCGATTCCAAGAGATGGAGATGATGGTGCATGGAACGTGGAAGGGAGCCCCCGAAAGGTCCCCTTCACACATGAAAACCAGGTCGAATTCCACCCTGCGATCAATATGATGTGATGACGCCATTTTCCTTTCTACATGCACGGGGCTGCTGGTATGCAGCCACTTCTTGGAGGCATCCAACGAGGCAACGATGGCGCGGGGGCTCTATCCACGAGCGGCCATCCATCGGCCGACTGAGTTTTGTCGTTCCTCTACCAGATTTCACAGCAATTAGCCGACAGAGAAGGTGATGAATTTTTCGATCCGATCATTGCTACCATGAAGGATAATTAGCTCAAGTATTCCTCCCTCTTTTTTTTTCTTTTTTTTTTCTGAGATTCAAAATAGCGGGTAGGCAGCGCTACATTCGCAACATTATGAGAATTTAGGCGTTGGTTATTCCATCTGTGTTTAACAAAAAATGGCCACCGTGCGGAGCTTGTTGGACAATCTCTAGAGCATATATATTCCGCCCCACAGATGGGGACACCGTGAAACTGTGTTGATGGCTGGGCTTGGTTTTCCTCTTAAATTCATTTGTTTGTATTTACTTTGAAACAATTGTTTGCACGAATTGATTTTTAATTAATCGAATTTTTACTTAACGTAAAGAATAGTCGGCTTGTGTGCTACTGCTAACTGACCTTTTGAAAGTCTTTCTTTCTTTGGTTGGGCCATTCTGAAATTGAAATGGGCTGAGAAACAGCGAGAGTGAAAGAGTGAGAGAGAGAGAGAGAGAGAGAGAGAGAGAAAGGAACCATGAAGTCTTTAAAGTAAATTTTCTAAGTCAAGGTCATAAGCATAAGAGTCGCTTGATCATCATTAGAGCTATAATCTTTAGGCACCTAAGTCTAAGATTACTCACCGATCCGAACGTCGATTTTTGACTTAGGATGAAAATTTAATCATGGCAGCGATTAGCTATTGGAAAAACCAGTCGATAAGCGCAATAATGACGGATTATGGCGCTGGTTGAATCCAACACACGGTCTCATCATTGCCCTTGCTGAATAAATCCAGCCGAAGCGATAAAAAAAAAAATGTCACTGAGCAAAGTACTGCTAAGTCATCCTGAGCCGGCGTGACCTGCAAGTTAATCTGGTTTCGCTGTCAACAACAGCGGAAGGCAATGCAACAAAGTCTCGGAAACACTCGGCTGGCCACCACATCAGATGTCCAAATGCTCTTTTATTGAGGGCCTACGGCTTCGGCTTTACAAAAACGCTCTTGCCATTCCGGTTCTCAAGCTGTTTATAGACGTAAGGAAGGAAAAAAGAAAAACGGTGGTGTCTTGCCAAGTTTTCGGCGTATTTACAGAGGGATAGATGAGAATGATGAACCCCTCCAATGGCTCTTGGAGGATGGAAAATAGAATGCTTGGTCACATCCACATGAACCTGATCATCATGGGCTAGAGTCAAAGAGTTCTCTCTCTGGTGACTCGAAGATAACCGCAACTCTCACCGAGAGACCTTCGAGGATATCGCTGTCCGATGTGCTGGCCTGAAGCTCTTTAAACATTGCCATAATCTGAATCATAGTCGGTCGCCTAGTTGGTCTGTCCTCCAGGCACTCGAATGCTATCCTTAGGTACTGACAAAGTTCGTCATTGCGGGATGTATCCTCGACCAGATCAGTGTCGAGTATTTCGTTACTCCTCTTCTCTCTCCAAAGCTGCTTTGCCCAGCTTACCAGGTTGTTATCCTCGCCGAACTTGGAAGAATCTATCGGCCTCTTCCCCGAGAGAAGTTCGAGCAGGATCACTCCGTAACTATACACGTCACCCTTTGTTGTGCATCTGAAGCTCTGATAGTACTCTGGGGGGACATAACCAGGAGTCCCTGCGAGGGTGCTCACGCTGAGGTGAGTGTCTAGGGCATTCACCAATCTAGCCATACCAAAATCAGATACCCGAGCTACAAAGTTTTCATCCAAAGGACATTGCTTGACTTCATATCTCGGTGTATAATGTGAGGATTGCAACTATGGTGCAAGAACGCCAGACCTCGAGCCGAATCTATGGCTATCTTCTTTCTAGTTTCCCAATCAAGGTTTGAGGGCATTCCTTTGGGCCTGTTGTGAAGAACTGACTCGAGACTCCCCCATTTCATGTACTCATACACGAGGAGCCTCTCCTCCCCGATCCTGCAATAGCCCAGTAGAGGAACGAGGTTTCGATGCTTGATCTTCCCTATCGTTTCCATTTCAGCCACGAACTCCCGATCACCCTGGCCTGTGACATTAGCCAGCTTCTTGATGGCGACTACATGCCCATCCTTGAGTCGAGCCTTGTACACCTCGCCAAACCCTCCAGAGCCTATGAGACTCTCTGAGCTGAACCCATTAGTTGCTTCTAGCAGATGGGCAAAGGTGAGCTTTCGCAAAGGCTTCTCGAAAGTGGCAATGTTTATGCTCAAGGGCTCATGGACACTAGAGAACTTCCAGCTGCTAGTACCTGAAGTAGAAAGGCTTTCTATGTACTTTTCCCTGTGTTTCTCCATCTTGTGTGGCATTTTCAGACGGTAGAACACTACCATGAGAATGAGGATACAAATGACAAAGGTGGTGGTACCAACGATTACACCTACTTTAAGAGATTGCTTCCTTTCCCGGCCCTCGGAGCTTGATGGAACTATTGATCCAGTATCAAAGCTGCAAGGGGGCAAAGGCACTCCACAAAGGCCAGAGTTGTTTTCGAACCGGGATGCCGGGAAAGTAATCATTTGACCTCCGGAAGGGATGGGGCCAGTGAGGTTGTTGTTGGAAATGTCGAGATCGTTGAGAAAAGATAGAGATCCTAATGATCCTGGGAGAAACCCTTGAAGACGGTTATAACAGAGATAGAGAACCCCAACAGATTTCAAACCTCCGAAGCTTTCGGGGATAGTCCCCGTCAACTCATTGTGCCCCAGATTCAGTACTTGCAGGAAACTCATAGTGCCGTAGCTTTCCGGAATCGCACCCGACAACGAATTGAAGGCCAAATCGAGATAAATCATGCTTCCGTTGCTAGTGAAGGAGTAGACCGTCACACCAGTGTAAATCCTAGTCGTTTGGCAGGAGTGCGCCATAGGATAACTCTCCAGCCTTGACGGTCTTATACCCTCAAATTCAACAAGTCCTCCAGCTCCTCTACAATCGGTGCCTCCCTCGTATCGAACAAAAGCAAATTGCTTTCCAGAAATGCTCCCTGGTGTGATCAGGCCTGATCGATCGGCAAGCTCGGGGGAGAACCGGTCAGTTGGTTGCTGTTTAAATCTAGCCAAATGAGTCCCGGGCACTTGCCAAGCTCCGGCGGAATTTGTCCAGTGATCGAGTTATTTCCCAGCTGGAGGATAGCTAGTTTCTGAAGATTCCCGACTCTGGCAGGGATCTCTCCAGTGAGCCGATTGCTGGAAAGCGAAACCCAGATCATGTTGGTGCAGTTGGCGATGGACGGTGGAATTGTTCCTGAAATGAGATTATTATTAAGAATCAAGGTCTCGAGACTTCCCCCATTCTCGCAAATCCCTTCAGGAATCTTGCCAGTAAGATTGTTTGCCCACATAATCAAGTCCAAGAGCTTTGGCAATTCCCATATCTCTTTAGGGATTTCGCCACTCAGGCTGTTAAAGCTGAGGTCAATTGATTTCAGGTTCTTGCAATTTCCGAGCTCCGAAACCACAGTTCCTGAGATATGGTTGTTTGCAAGTAGTATCTTCTCCAATGACGATGAAAAGGAAGATGAACAGAAGCCCTGAGGAATATTACCCGTGATGACATTGGAGCTCAAATCGAGTACTTGAAGCTGGCTACAGTTTGTCAAGGACAGTGGAATCGAGCCACTGATGTTGTTGAATGGTAAATGCAGATTTCTCAGGCTAGAGAGACTGCTGACGACAGTCACAAGAAAATCTCCAGAGAGATGATTATTCCCTAGATTGAGATTCCACAGGGAAGAGCACGAAACAAATGTTGATGGCAATCCACCAGTGAGATTATTTACAGACAGATCGAGCTCCTCTAGAGTTCCACAAATTTGCCCCAGATCGAGTGGAATCTGACCCGTGAAATGATTGTGTGCCAAAGACAGTCGCCTCAAATTTCGTAAATTTCCAAGCAAAGCACCAGGAATCATATACTCCAGCTGATTATGCGAGATGTCTAGCGTTTCCAAAATCTGGCAGTTCTTCAGACTTTCCGGAAACTCGCTCCCAGAGAGGCTGTTGCTTGATAGGTTCAAATAAGTCAAATTGCCACAGCTACCAAAATCAAGGTCCAAGAATTTGCTCGTAAAGTTATTGTTGGAGAGATCAAGATACTTAAGAGAAGGCGGGGAATCTGCCACGAAATTCGGCGGAAGGTTCCCAAATAAATGATTACCAGATAGATCAAGAACTGATAAATTCTTGCAAGAGGTGGGAGTGGCATCCAATTTTCCGGTGATCATGTTACCAGAAAAATTGAGGAGTTTCAAGTTTTGGCAGCTAGAGAGGGAATAAATCAAAAAATTGGGCTCTGAAATGCGATTCCTAGAAAGGTCAAGCTGCAACAGAGAAGGGCCAAAGTGGAGATTCCCACCAGGGATTGAGTTCTGTGAGAGATTGACATGAACCAGACTAGGGCAAGATATCAAGAAAGAGTCTCCCGGCAAAGGGTCTGAGAAATTGTTAAAGGACAAGTCAACAGTCTCAAGTTGGCATGCGGAAGATGCAGAGGCAGAGAGATCACCAGCTGAGAACAGATTGCCATGCAAGCTCACGACTCGGAGACCGGGCAACTTGGTGAGCCAAGGGAGGTGCAGCGCACCACTGAGCCTGGCATTGCTGAGGTCTACGGCTTGCACATGGCCATCAGGCGTGCACGAAACTCCACTCCATGAGCATGGTGTCTGGGAGCTGGCTTCCCAGTTGGACAAGAACCTGTTTGGGTCAGATTGAACAGAGGAATTCTTGAAAGCCAATAACGCCAACACTTCGTTATTTACGTCTGCTGCTGCTGCTGCAAATTGGTGAAAGAGGACTGAAACTAAACAGAAGAAGCTCATAATCCCTGGTGGGGATAGGAATTTCCATCCTTTATCCATTTTTCGGCCTCTTAGTTCCGTTGACACATTGACGTCACCTAAGCTTTCCTCACGCTCGGACTGTTGAGAAAACTTCCGAATTTGGAATCTCCTCTCACCATTTTTTATTGCTGCATTTGCAATAGAAGCAGCAAGAAGTAGAGAAACATGTGAATATGAAAAGAGATTCTTGAGGGAAGAATTAAAACTTAGCAACCGGGGAAGCTAAAAACAGAGATATGCTGTGAGATGGGCAGAAAAGCGAAGCGTCACATGATGAAGAGGTTACTTTAAGGAAGAAGATACCTCGGAGACACAGACGGGGACATGCAGGGCCGATGCTCAGAAATGCGGTCGTTGCCTTATGACTCTGAAACAGCGTGAAAAAGGGGGGGGGGGGGATTGCAGACACAGGGAGCACAACGACCACCACCTTCACTTGGACCCAGAAGGAGGAGGAGAAAGAGGGACCCCGTTCACTGTCTCAGCTCTACAAGTCTAAATTGCGTGAGGGGCTAGAACAGAGAGAGAGAGAGAGAGAGAGAAAGAAAGTGACATGAGCTACAAAACTAGCAAGAACTCAATTACACGCTAAAGAAGAAGAAAATGAGAGAGAGAGAGAGAGAGAGAGGGGTCAACGTCTGCGCTTCTAGTGAAAGAGAAAGAGCAATGGTGGTGGTTCCCCATTTTCTCCTTTTACGGTTGGCCCATATTTGGTCGTGCGGTCAAGTCTCGACCTTTGAATCTGCAACATGCTTTCCAAGTCCTACAATTCTTGATCTTGTCCACCACTCGAAATCTTCTCTTTCTTTATTCAAGTTGCGTCAAATTCACAAAAGACAGCGAGAGAGAGAGAGATAAAGAGAAGAAAGAACTGCTTTCTGTGCGAGATGCAATGGATTGAATTGCACTGCACGTATGTCCCTTTCCCCTTTCCGCTTTTAGTTTTCTAGTTCCCTTGAAGACTCGCCTCCCATTTATGTCAATTCGATGATGATGTTCATGATGTGCTGATGATACATCAGTCAGTCAGGTGCTCCACTCTCCCTTTTCAACTTTTTTTACTTGAATTTTCCTCTCTGACCAGCGCTTTTGGGTTCCATGATGTTCGGTAGGAATTCCTTACGCATTGCGATTGGAATTTGGATGATTGCTTCGCCTCCCTTTTCTTCCCCTCCACCAAGAGGCGCCGATTTGATCTTTGCGCCCGTGAACTGCATTGAATTCAGTGCGTGCTTCCGAGGTGCATGAAAGTAATTTAAAGCGTTGCGAAAGGGGAGTTAAAACTCGCAAGTGATGCCAGAGAGGGCAGGGAAAGCATCTTAGGTAGGGCGAGAGAGTTTTTTTTTTTTTTTTTTTTCTCTCCTTTTTCATTGAGTGTGAATCATGCCATAATGATAATTGATCGAAACGATCCAAAACCTCATTCCATTCTCTAAACTATCCTCGATCTTGGGAAATCTTGATTAGTAACCTTATTCATCAATTTGGATTCCCTGCTCTTGTTACGGTGAAGGTAGGGCAGTGAAACTTATTTGATATGGGATAATTTAAGTCAGTCAATCACAAATACTTTAAGTTAAACGTGTTTTTGTGGATGATTTTTGCCCTCTTTGAATTAAAAAAGAAGAAGAAGATAGTATAAATCACATGAAGAGATATCATATTAAATCTTGCAAAGAGGTATATTCCAACATGTTCTTTTACATTGGATTGGTTATAGGACTTTCACTAAGTAACGATCACACAAATTTACTATTTTTTTTTTAAATTCTTTCAAACTATGGGAGGCCAATTGTCTCGATCTATGTGCACCCCCACACGAGCGCATCTTCTGACTCACTAGTCTAAATAAAAAAGAAAATGACATAGAAATGAAAAAAATTTACAATTCCCCTTCGTAATATGGAGGGATTTCGCTTTTGGTCCTTATATTTTGTTTAGTTACAATTGGAGTCCTTATGTTATTCATGGATGATCATTTTAAATCCTTTCCATCCAATTTCAGTTCAAAATTTGCAGGAATGACAAGTCAACATTAATTGATGAGATTTCAAGTATGATTTTTCGCATTAATATGTTATGTTGTATGTATAAGCAGTCTTTACAATTAAATTGATAATTGAATGGACTTTTTCTTTTTTGAACAAATTCAAGAGTTGAGATTAAAATTCAATATTAATAGCCTCTTCACTATGCGACTAAATCCTTACAATCAATGGGTTGCAAATTTGTTGGTATTACCATTACTACAACAATTATCCGTAACGTTTTTTTCATATTAGATTGTGAATTAAAATAGTGGTTGACAAGTTTAAAGTCATCTACATTTTCTTTTGGATCAATCCTAAATAGTAGGCTTTAATTTGAAATTTTCACAAAATTTTGGACTGCAATGTGATGGCAGTAATTAAGTATTTTTGGGAAAATCATACCCTTTCAATCACTAATACAAAGTACAAGGACGTAAATTGATAGTTTCAAAAAGTATATGGACCAAAAGTGTAATTTCCAGGTTGGTATAATTAAGCGCCAGGTGTCCATTTAGTCGGTGCAGGCTTGCCACTTTCCCATCAAAACGAAAGAATTAAAATTGTGATGGGAGCTTACCAAAAAAAAAAAAATTGTGATGGGAGAGTAGTACAAATACTACTACCGTAACCAAGCAAAGTATAAGGATCAAAAGAAAATCCTTCAAGTACCACGGGTACCAAAATGTAATTATCAGCATTTGCATTGCAGGGTTTCATATTATGTGGACCAAGAACTTTAGTTTGACCAAGTTGGGCAAGACAAGAAGCGGAATCTAGGATAGAAAAGGGCCTGTTTTTAGGACAATTAATTAACTTTGTCTGCTTTGGCATATTCTTTCATTAGTATGTCCAATTTAACATCCCTTTCGTGGGAAGATGTTTCCCGCAAGAAATATATATTTATAAAGAACAAAAATTTATTCTCTACTTCAACAATTTCGAGGCTAAGAGGGTCCCTGCGCTTGTGAAGCGTGTGGTGCGGGGTTGAATAGATAGATTGCGCCAATTGACTTGAACAGGTCAGTCATAAAGACTGATAGGTTTCTTCGTGAGCAAGTGCATAGTCAAATTTGCTTGAGCTAATTGCAAATTACCAAATTTGAGATGTGACTCTGATGTCAAAGCATTCCACAAGCTCAATAAAGTTCCTTGATACGACCACACGTCCGAAACTCTTTGATCATAAAGTAAAGAAATAAGTCTCCAAAAAGTTAGGCTTTGATATATTTGACCTTTCGAAAAAAAAATTCAATTTAACACACATCATCAAGTTCAAGCTTGGCCTAGTTTTATTGGGAGTTGTAATTATAGGTATAGAAATGGAAACTATATCTACAAGTATGTGACATCCGGAAAACTCCTGCATCAATTAAAACATAGGAATTCAAAGACGATATATATACCAAGTGAAAATACCAATTGGTTTATTCATGTTGTAATAGAGGGAGGTTCAAATTGTATTTTCCGCGTTTGTGGTTTCCAGGAGGTGGTTCCATTAGAGTTAAATAATGAATATTTGCTCAAGTCAATTATTGAGGATGGCAATGAAGCATGTAATGCCACATTGGTTGTTAACGGAGATCATATGCTTCGAGCTTACGTATCGGATAAGTAGTGGTTAGAAATTTACTGAGTTGTAATTCTCTTGGTGTTTAGTAATTTACCGACCCTCACCATGACCATGTGAGAGGGGTGTGCAAGAGAATATGTAAAACTCGTGGAATTGACATGACCGGGTAGGTTTTATGGTAGATACGAGAGCTTGGAAGGTGGATTCTAGGTCCAAACAATTCAAAAAACCTATGAGTAGATGGTAGGTTTAAAGGGATTGGGGTCATTCTATCCTACACCTTGTGCCTGATACCTTGAAGCTTCCAATAGGGTATCACATGCAATATTTTAATTAAATCTATGGATATTGATTGTTTATGATGTTTTCTTTTTCTTCCTGAAATTTCACACCAAGAAATATCTAACCATCCATAAAAAAAGTCTCCAACATTATATCTCTCTCCTCTGTGACAAGCTTGCTATGTCTATGACCATACAATTTGATTCATGCTATGAATAGAGGGAATATGCTTTTTTCAATGTAAACTCATAGGTTCAACTTATGGGTAGAAACTGATTTTAAGCTTTACTTTTTACCTTCAATGTTATTATCATTTTAGAATTATGTTACTATTGGACATGACTACGTATTTTAACATGTAATCTATTTGTATCTGGTGTAGAATATTCAATGTGTTCATAACCAAAATGGCTTCAAATTTTCATATAATAATGTCTTTGCAAAAAAATAATAAGGCAGTATAATGCACCTGGTGGTTCTTAGAACCTATAAAGTAAATTCTAGATTTTAATAAGTTGGAACCGGTACTTTATAGGGGAGTTTTCTAGGTGGCTAGAGATAGCAAGGTAAGGCAGATACACTATCCACCTTGGAACCTGCACATTGCTAGAAGACGAAGGCTTGCTCTTATCCTTGTTGCTTGGTGGTGGCAGCGCCGTGAACTCCTCGTACTCGCTCGTGGCGAGAAGTGACACCCCTCGCCTTGTTGTGACCTCACTTTTCTGTTCAAAGGGGAAAAGAATGAAGTCTGAGGTAATATCCAAAAGCAGGCCAACAGCTCTTAATTAGGCGTGTGCTCTTTCAAATCTTTATCTCGCACGAAGTAAGATTCATTTTTAAGTTCAATTTAACCTATAACATTCTATGTTGAAACTTATTGAGGTTGGCTAAAAATCAAGTGAGACACGTGATGTTGTCTTACTTTTACACAATTAGAGATTATCTAGAACTAGGGACTTGATTAGGTTGATGATCTAATTAGCACCCTTTCGGTTCATCTAACTTGGTTAATGTGTTCATCTAAAATATCAAACATTCTTTGTTATCAATCATGAATTCTAAAGGTCTTTCAAGTTGCTATTTGTTCTTTATTTTTTGTCAATTATAAGCCATTACTTATTCTCGCAATGTTTTTTTAGAAGTTTATTATTATCCTAAGGCTTTCAATGTTCCTTGCTTAAAGCTATTCTAATGAGTTAGAAGTGCCGTGTCTCAAGTGGAAGTTTTCCTTCCTTTATTTTGAGTTGCTAGTAGGAATCTAATCATGCTAAAAAGGAAAAAAGAAAA
The DNA here is from genome assembly GCA_014182895.1 of Angophora floribunda. Classification (NCBI taxonomy): domain Eukaryota; kingdom Viridiplantae; phylum Streptophyta; class Magnoliopsida; order Myrtales; family Myrtaceae; genus Angophora; species Angophora floribunda. The sequence continues at coordinate 12,482,252 of CM024710.1, read as the reverse complement.
ATTAATATATTGAAAGTGCAAGAAGTAAACACCTAGTGTTGAAAATGCTTAAAGTAAGGTAAAAAAACTTAAATGGATACTTGTTGAGTAAGAGTGCATATGATAATAACTATTTTTTGATTCTAAACTTATCTTTGGAGTAAAAATCCGTTCAATCTTTTTTCTATTTGTTGAATAGAAATCTGAATTATTTCTTTCTTTTTCTACTTTTCACCCTTAGAAGTCTTTCCCTAACCCTTAGCCAATTCGCCCTCCCTCTAGTCATTGCCACCATCGCTACCCATAGCTGCCACCCCCTCCCTCCCCTTGTCCTCGCTAGTTGCCGACCATCCATTGCTGCTGGCCCCTCCCCACCACGGGTTGTCAGCCGCTATTGGCCCCTCCCCTTCCGCCAATTGTCAATTGTTGGCCCCCTTCCCTTACTGCCAATCGTTGGTTGCCGATTGCCACCATTGCTCCCTCCCCCACCGTCGTCACTGGAGGAAGAAATTTTGTATTGTTATCAAACGAATTTCTATTCTAGAAATAGAAATTTTGTGTCGTTATGTGTTTTTTCTCGAAACTCATCCAATAATATAAATAAAATATATATATATTTTTATTCGAAAATTAATTTTTGGCTGGAAATTTTATTATTCGTGTCATAAATATACATGACTTTGTTCTAAATCCTGAGATAACAACACCTATGAGCTAAGTTTAAATGGAATCCAAATTATTTTCCAAAAGATGGTTTATTAGACTAAACTTATATCAAAAGTGCTCACTTAGACCCATAAACTAAATGTATGCTAACTAAATGAAATTAGGCTAATTCTAACCCTAAAACTTAACAACCTACTCAAAGTGTTTTTCTAAACTATTTTCTATCATTTTTTAAAAATTTTCTGAAAATTTTCAATATTTTTTATTTTTTATAAAATCATTTTTATATTCTGGAAAATAAGGGACTCGGCCGGGGCCCTTGGGCCCTGTCCGGATGCAAGTCTCATTTGGATTCCATGGGTCTGGGTTAACGAAACAATTCTCGCTTTTATGTCCGTCTCCCCTTTAAGATATTAACCTTATCAAACCCAAACTAAGATACCCATGACAGGCCCACATTTAACCTTCTTTACTTTCATAAGTACGCTCAACCCAAATCCGAATATAACCAAACTCAGCCCACAACATACATAATTTATTTGTGCCCATATGAGGCCCTATTTCCCTTTCATCGCTAATTCTATTGTAATTTTTTTTAGAGATAAAGTACAATTAAAGTCCTAAAACTTATCATAAATGTGTAATTAATTTTTAAAACTTTCAAAAAGTATAATCAAATCCAAAAACTTGTCACTAAAATGTAATTAAATCTTAAAACTTGTCACGAAAGTTCAAATCATAAAACTTTCAAAAAAGTATAATTAACGAAATGACTTAATTTGATTAAGATTTAAGACTTGATCGCACTTTTTAAAATTTTAGAACTCAATTACGCTTTCGTGACAAATTTTAGAATTTAATTGCATTTTTTGAAAGAGTTAAGATTCAATTACATTTAAATAACAAGTTTTAGGATTTCTAATATATTTATCTTCTTTTATTTATTTATTTTTATTACTTTCTAATTTCTTTCTTTCATGCGTCTTCTTCCATTGTCTTTCGGCAGAGAACTCTCAAATTGAACATCATGCCAAAATAATTCAAAGCTTTGGAAGTAAAGAATACTTTCAGTCGTTAAACCGAGCAAACCAAAACATCACATGAGCTACATCGATCCACATCCACCAGGCCATCACCGACCACCAGCCTTACTAACCAAGACCAATGTTAGTCGTTCGTCCGCCACAAAACCAGCATCGGCCGGTAAATTCACACCATCGACCATCTCTTCAGCCACAACATGAGTAAAACAAATAAATAGCAAGGACATGACCAGCAAACCACGGGCCATCGAACTTAAGACAGAGAAAACGATTATTCAGAAAAAGCACATTCGATCATGGAAAAGACTTTGAAAATCAATTAACATTACTTAATCCAAACCAATAGGCTTTCGGTTTAGTCAAAAACGAGAATGACTTGCACTGGGTTCTTACAGGCATTTCAATGAACAGGTTATGTGTGTAGATTGAGGAGAAATGCTGTGTTTAGTTCAGCTTTAGAGCTGGCTTTCAAAATGCTGAAATGCTAAATTTAATTTTTCTCTTCCAAAATTATCCTCATTAATTATTCATATTTCCGGTTTTGCCCTTGATAGATAGCCTTGTAGATTTGTTCCCATGGATTGATCCTTCCAAAATTATCCTCATTAATTATTCATATTTCCGTAAAATGCCCATGGATCGTGTAAAATGCCGCGTGTTCGAATTTTGATCGCTTTTACGCGAAAAGGGGATGGTCTTTAGTTTGATAGAGCTATTTCATTACATGTTCTTAAATTATAGACTGAGTTGATATTGACAATTCACTTCCTATATGTTGAGAGAGGTTAAAAATTGTCATTAATAATCATGAATCAACTTTAGTTTGTTTCCTTTGCGTTTGTGTATTTCTAGGAATAATCATACATTGATTCGGCATGATTTTGCTATTAATTTGTTAGAAAATTGATTTACTCCATTTCTCATAGATTTGAAAAATTTTATTGTCAAAAATTAGTTCGGGGTATATTATTTTAATTTGGGAGTGAATTATATATATCGCATGATTTTGATTTATCCTCTATTTATTTCTTGACACTTTATTCAGAGAAAAATATTTTATTATCGATAATGATTTAGTCATTGTCATTAATCGATAATGGCAAATAATTTATTTTTACAAATCATTTATTTCTGCGATACAAATGGAGCCTTTATGTATTTTGAGCAAAGCCACTTATATTAAAATGGATGAACAAAATTGACTTATTGAGTGTCGTGCAAGGGTACGATAGAATTATTAAACAAGTTATAGTCATATGTTTTTCTTCTCCTGATGATAAATATATTGCTTTCTTTTCTATTATAGTTGTGGATATAACGCAAGAAACCCATTGGGTATAACCGTAACATAACCGTGTTTGGCAATGCAGCATATATTAACATTGCTACACCCTAATGTGTCGGAACTTCCTGAAAGGCTAACATGACAAGAGACGATCAACAACAGGGCCTAGGTCGGGCCCTCAAATCCGACTAAAATTCTAGCTCCTGTGTCAAGAATATATACAAACCATGTTAGATAGGTCGGCTTAGCTCGGACGATAAGCCCCTGTCCAGCCCAGCCTAAAAGTGCATTTGGGCCCTTGTGGCCCAGGCATATTTTACAAGGCCCATGATCACATATTTAGCAGTTTAGCAATAATAAGATACTACAATTTTGTAGAAGATATAATTAGGGTGTGTTTGTTAAGCACTTCATGACATTTACAAACGTCTCTTTTTATAGTTGAAATCGATGCGGAAGAAAATTTGTATTTGAAAAGTTTCTTATTAACGACAAGTAGGACCCTAACTCACAAAAATGTAGATAGATATTATCATAGCAATTCCAAGCACAAAAACATGGGGGGTTCTTCTTACTTAAGACCTGCCCATCATATCGATAATTGAAGAAAATCAAGGGGCCATTGCAATGGCACATACCAAAAGAAAAGAAAACCATTAAATTTGTTTCCCTCTAAAAATAAATAATTACCTATTATTGCATGAAATAAATAAACAAATAAAAAAATGAAAACCGCCTAAAAATGTGTGAAGCATGGCAGGCAAAAATCCATTATCTTTTTCCACGTAATTTATTTATTTATTTTCCTCTTCTGACCTCAACGAGAAAAAGGCAGGAAAGTACTTCCCTCTGGTTCTGGTTGACGATCCTCTCTCTCTCTCTCTATCTCTATCTCTCTTGCCAGTCCCGGGCGAAGGAGAACCTCCATCGTCATCGTCACCGAAACCCAGAAGCAGGAATCCTCTCAAGGCACGAGCCATCTCCATCGCCATCTTCCCTCCGCAGCTCGCGATCGCGGCTCGGCTCCTCCGCGTGTTCGCGCGTGCCGGCGTGGTCGGGGGCGGGCGTCGGTGGGCGCGAGATATAGCGAGAAGGAGACAGCGAGGCGATCGACGGCGCTATCTCTCGTCGGCATGGCGATGCGGGAGCTCGTGACGGGCGCGGCCAACTGCGACCCCTCCGCTTCTTCGAATCCCTTGGGTGCTCTCGCCAACGCTCTCGTCGGCTCATCTTCCGCAAAACAGGTCCTTAAATTCTCTCTCTCTTTTTGTTTATTTATTTAAATTCATCTTCTCGGAATCGTGGCTCTTCGTGCTGGTTTGTTTGGTCGAGCTGTTGTGGCTTCGAGTAGATGAGCGGAAATCGGCGGCTTAGGGTGATCGATTCGGTTGCTGATGGCACTTTGAGGTCCTCATCTCCTGTTTTTCTTGTTTTGTTGATGGCGGAATTTCCCGGGTTAGTCGCGGCAATTATGGCCGAGTCATTTGTTTTCTTGCATCAGTTGGGGTTTTGAGCTGATTGGCATGAATTGGCTCTTGTCTCCCTAATCGATTGCTGCTGGGATTCCGGCGACTGCCTGCTGCTAGTGTTCAAGTGTTGTTGAATTCTTGTGGATTTCCTGTGTATGTATTGGAATTAAGCCGTTGGAAATGAAAATACTCTCCCATGATCATGTTAATTATCCGTCTAGTGGGATTTAGCTTCTACGTGATTTTCTGGATATACGAACTGATAATTGGTACAGTGGGAGGTAAAGTAGCAGTAGTGCTTCTACTGCGGTAACTGTTTCACTTGGAGACTGACTAAAGCTGGTTATTTGTCTCGACAGGAGAGGCTGAAGGAGATTCCTGCAACAACTCCGGCAGCTGAGAGCCAGTTTTTTGCTCAACCAGAGGATCGTCTGAGAGCGATTCCTGGCTCAGAATCTGATCATTCTCTTTTGCCGGCCAATGCCCAGGTTTTGTACTTTTGAAACATTAGAGAAATGAGGACGCTTTCTGTCATATATCCAGGTGCTGATTTATTTCATTTGCTGGTGCCAGGGATCTGAATTCATCCATCGTTTTCACGCTGTGGAAGGTGGTGCGTTTGAGGGTGCTTGGGATGATATACAAAGAGCTAATGTCCCTTCCGTTCCCCATGACTTGAGGGTTGGCATCAATCCTCAGCTTCAACCTACCCTAGATGGTGACTTTTTTTATTTTCTCCATCTCTGGATTGATAATGCAGACATGTTGCATTTTCATTATCTTCTGTTCACTTCATTTTTGCCCTTGTTCTGACTGAAATGGTCAATCTACTTCCCATTTTGTTCACTGTTGCTAAAAACAGTGAAATGATCAAAAGAGAATTAGGTTTCCTTCATCCATGTATGTCATTGAATTATATGATGCTACGATAAAGTGGTGTAGAGTAAATTGAAGGGAAGAAAACTAATGCTGCAGAGGAATGCAGTTCCTGTTTCATAATTGACGTTTGTGTGTGAAGAGAAAACTACTTGCTTAAGTGTTATGCTCGAATTGACTTTGAGATTTAAAAATTCTTCAGAGAAGTTTGGCTATTTGGTAATTTGAAGTACTGGTACTGCTCTCACAGGTGTAATCCATTGGTAATATATGAGTGATTCCTACTGTTTATCTAAGCATGTATCCTTTTGTAAAGTGCGTTTTCATCAGTTAGCTAGCTGATAATGGTGGAAGCCCACCTAAAAAATGGTGATCTTGGGACTGTCTGGATATTTAAATGCAGAAAGATTATTTCTCAGAACTTCTACATACTATTTGCAGATTAGATTGGACAAGCCCAGAAATGCTTATTACTAAAGTGCCAAATATTTTGTCTATGGCATTTTGGGTCTTACTCTCTCAATTATATTGCAGGGCCACCACAGAGAGTGTTATCTGGCCTTCTGCACTCATTTGTTGACAGTAGCCGTGGGGGTCTCCCTTTTCATCCTGCCCAACTTCCATTGTTAGGGTTGTCTGAGGGTGATAAGCGATGCATACGTGATCGAAGCACTATAATGGCACGGCACTTCTTCGCAGATAAAAGTGAAGATTTTATCAATGCACAGGTATGTTCACTTTTCTGCTGGTCAGATGCATTTGACTGGTATTATTGATTCTCAGTTGGTAGTGTCAAACATGTTTTTCTCTGATAATATACAACACAGGATTTCCATAAATAAATGGTCCCCTCATTGGTTTAGTCATTTAGCCCGTCTTTGCCCCAAATGCACCTCGAGTATTTAGCTGTCAATCTTTCTATTTATTAATTTTTTATATCTTTCAATGTTTCTTTATAGATTCTAATGCATCATTGGCTGCCCTTCTTCATGGCAAATTGTGTTGGCCTTTCATCATTTCTCCTGCTTTGCCTCCAAAATTTGGTTTCATATGCATATTCTTTCCTTTTATTTTCTTTTTCGCTTGGCATTTACCAGTTTCGTTTTTTTGTTCTTTCTCAATTTTAGGTGAATGCACTATTGCACTCCTTAGATATTGACAGTGATGTTCGTGGCAAGGGACCTCTGCCTGGGAGATTTCGTGAATTGGAGGATTATTGGAATGAGTCACAGAGTATGATGAAACCTGGTCCCCATGTTGGTGATGCGTGGGCCGCAGAATTTAACCAACACCGAGGGGATCAAAGTGGTCCTGATGCTTGGGTCAATTCTTTTGAGCAACAGCATGGTGCTAATGGTTGGGCTTCTGAGTTTGATCAGGCAAGGAATAATTAACCTGTATCAAAGTCAGACTAGACTCGATGGATATGAAAAAGCAATGGTTATGCATTATTGAATATTTTTTTTTTTTGCAGTATTTCAAAGCTGAAAAGAAACGGAATTCTGAACTCAAATCATAATTGAGAATGAAAATTATTCTGAACAGGGCTATCTCAATTCCTTTTATGATAAAAGGATTAGGTTTGATTCAGTATTAAATTCTGGTGTGATTTTAGTTTAGCTAATGTGAATGACAAAGATCATCTTAACAAAACTCGTCTGTGTAGTCCTTGTGCAGTTATATATTTTGATCCAGAAGGATAAGTAGTCCATTAGTCTAGCTGCATAATTCTTCTTTCTAAAAAGTTGTAATGAAAACTTCTTGTGGCTACAGCAATATTCTCAGCTAGCTACTGTTGATCAAATGAGGGGTGTCAACGTCCCTAATTTAGCAGCGATGGAGCAGACTCAAATGCTTGCTCACACATTAGCACAAAATGAAGATCCCAAGTTTCAGGTTCATAATGTTAATCTTGAATTTTTAACTGGTGGCTTTATCTCTTCTTCATTTATGTTTTGGTGTCATCGAGAATGTCATTTTTGATTGTGCATTAGATTAGGATGCAATCTGATCGGTGATGCTTCTCTTTTTTGTTATGGTGTTATTATGCTATTGCACAAATTATGAAGGCTTATAGCTAGTTGCATTGTTTTCTAAGACCGTCTTCACCTTGAAATTTTGAAATGAGCATCTGAAAGCTGTTTTTGAATTAAGCAGAATTGGCTGATGCATAGAATTTAAATCAGCGTCTTATGGCCTTTAGTTTAGAATGCCAACCTGTGCTGTGTAAATAGTGATGCTGCATATGCAAAAGGCTTTACATAGACTCATATGGTAAATGGTATGACAATAGAGGGCTCACTCAATGAATACTTGTAAATAGACAATCATGTGTTCATCCTCTTGGTGAAGATGACTTTCAGATTATTTGGAGCAGCCACCATTTTTTTTTTTTTTTTGGTTGGCTCTTTTGTGGAGATGGAGTGAAATGTGACATTGAACATGCATTCACATGGCACCTGGAGTGAGAACATGACTTTTGACTCCTTTGTGAACGAAATATCATAAGACAGCTGCTGATTCTCTTCTTTGGTGGGCAAATGTTTCACCTTGTGTTCAATGTGTGACCTGTTGTTATGAGGTTTTCAGCTGTGAAACTTTCCTACCACTGCAATTAACTTGAAAGTCAAAAGCTCAATTGACAGCTGCTGATTCTCTTCTCTGGTGGGCAAATGTTTCACCTTGCATCCAATGTGTGACCTGTTGTTATGAGGTGTTCAGCTATGAAACTTTCCTACTGCTGCAATTAACTTAAAAGTTAAAAACTCAACTTTGAAGGAGCAAATATAGGTCTTGCTGACTTGCAATGAATTTTAACATTAGTTCGTAGGAAGCATATTATGGGTCTAATGCTATACTTTTCAGTTTGCTCCTTTGCTTCTGTTTTGAAGAAATGGTCACTTTGTACTTTCATTAGCTATAAAACTATAGCTGCTTGGAAGGTATGATGTTATCCTAAGTGCTAAATTGTACCATCGGCAACTTATCGATAATTTCCATGGTATAGTGTTTCTATTCATTAGGGTGCTATGTATTGGTTCTGCATCATACTAAGAATGTTGTTAAATTTCCATGGTATAGTGTTTCTATTCATTAGAGTGCTATGTATTGGTTCTGCATCATACTAAGAATGTTGTTAAAACTAGTTTACTGAGGTTTGTTTGGAATGACTTTTACTTTTTGCAGCTCCTATACTTTTACATTTTTAATCTCAAAGCACTTGAAACTTTTACATAATACAGATGTTGATACATAGATTTACATAGAAATTTATCCACAACTTTCTGGTCTTTGAATGATCATTTGAATGTTGCGGGAAGCAGGAAAGCCAAGAAAAGTAATTTATACTTTTATTAATGAAAAAGCAAACGTGCTGTTCCTATTGAATGTTATGACAGTATAATGGATGTGCCCTTCAAAGTGTATTGGCAAGCTCTCTTTAAATGGTCATATATTCTGGTCAATCTTTTGGAGATGAGTATTTATATGTTCGAGTTTTCACTCAATTGAAATGTCAAACATCATTTTTATGTTCTGCAGAACTCAAAGTTCCTTCAGTTTTTATCGAAGATGAGCCGTGGTGAACTTATCATTGATGATAATCAAGTAAAGCCTGCACCTGGGGACTGGGCATCAGAATTTCAGCAACAGTACACTGCAGGTCCTTCTTGGGCTGATGAATATGTGAGTCACTAGCTGATCTAGTTTACAGGCAACCTTCCTCCATTTTCTTGTTTAATATAATCATTAGAGTTGAGTACATTCACTTTTTCATGTTTTCTCAAGTGACAACATTTAAACAGAGCAAATGCATGGGTGCAGTGCTCAAACAAGGGAATCTAAATTATTCCAATTTAACATCAGTCCTATTAGATGCATCTTCTTAGGGGGGAAATTTTGTGCTATTGTTTTGTTGACATACTAATGTTATAGGATGCCTTTAATATGCAAAATAGAATATCCGCAATATGGTTAGTCTGCCTTATTTATAAGACGTCATTGCCTTATTCTAGTTCCTTTTTAACACAGCTCCATCATGGACCTGATCAATGGGCTAATGAATTTGCTGCTGAAAGAGAGACAAATGGAGCTCTAGATGATAAATGGGTCAATGAATTCTCCAAGTTGCATGTTAACGACTGGGCGGATGAATTTGGGAAGCAAGTTGCTGAAGGGAGTTTGGTAGACAATACATCGGAGGACTGGGCAAATGCGTACAATGAGTGAGTTAATTATGTTGTATGTGAAAGAAGAAAGCAAATGCAATCAATTTCTTAACTTCCTTAGGGTAAAGGTTGATAATTGAAACTAACAACTTGATATCTGTACATGCTGAAGATACTTTTCCTTGCACAGTAGTTAATTCTTAGCAGTACATCTTTCAAAAGCACTTTACAGTATTGCCTAAATGCACTGCCTTGTGAAGGAAAAATTGCCTTTTGAAGTTGGATTGAAATGCAAATTTGATGCCAATTGAAAATATGATGCATGTGCTTGAAGATATGCATTAAAAGGAAAATGGTGTCACTGTCATCTATTGTTTTCTCCTTTTTTTCTTAAATAATATGGTATTCTCACCATGTGGAGGTGCCATCTTCTGGAAAGCCAAGTGAATTGTTCATCAGATAGTTATGTGTCTCACTGACACTGCTGTACCACTGTTGAACTTGGGACAGAGGGAAAAGGCATTATCATTATGGATCAACAAATTCCTGTAAAAAAAGTGTTTGGATTGCTGCATGTCGTGACAGCTACTGAACACTCTGAAATGTGTATCTCCTCTCCTAAGTTTTTCTTGTTCATTTTATCATTGAAGCAGTTTTGACAAAGACATTATTGTGATGAATCCTTGAGATTTCGCCTTCGAGTCTGAAATATGAATGTTGCTTTTTTGTTTCCAGCAATTCTAAATAATGAATGTCGAATCTCTGAGATACTAGCATGGAATTAACCATGTTTATGACTACACTACTCAAATAATTTAAATGATATTTTAACATAATTATCTATCTTCAGAGATCATCCATTTACATTTAAGTTGTATCTTTCAGGTTCTGGAATGAGCAAAAGCAGCAGTCAGATGGTTCAAGTGGAGTGTATGTTTTCTCAGATATGAATCCATATGTGGGGCACCCTAATCCCTTAAAAGAAGGCCAAGACCTCTTCCGCAGAGGGCTTCTGAGTGAAGCAATTCTTGCTTTAGAGGCTGAAGTTCTTAAAAATCCTGATAATGCCGAAGGTTGGAGATTACTTGGCATAGCACATGCAGAGAATGATGATGATCAACAGGTTATTCAACTTACTGTGTTTTAAAGTCATTAGCGTGTTCCTATGTTTAGGATGCTTCCTCAGGCACATTCAAACACCTCTTTTTCCCAAGTTGTTCTATTGTAGACTCACAAGAAAGCTACCATCCGCTTGTCAAACGACCTGTTGATCCAGTTGTTTCCATTGGAGATACTTAATTTTTAAGACGTACCTCTTTAGTATGTCAGATACCTGGATCTTTCTTGACCCTTATTGGTAATATGAAGTACTTGTTTATTTTTGGTTGATTTGAAGTACCTCTGGCTGGGTGCATTTTTGTGGTATTCAGTCATGCCAGCTTATTGATAAGGGGACAATTAGCTGCTTTAAGCACAATTACTTCCAATTGTCTCATTCTACTTGATTCTGCCTGTGTTGTCAGTCTTTCAGCAAGTGTAAAGCTGATTCTTTGGCATGTTGAGATAGAGACATTTGGCAATAACAAGTGGCCTGGGTGTTTCTAAATGAGCTGTGCAACATGTTTCTAGTAGTTCATTAATGGCAATGTATTTTAGCAGAGATATTAAGTTGTTCAACTTGAAACAAAATCAATGCAGGCTATTGCGGCAATGATGCGAGCTCAGGAGGCTGATCCAACTAATTTGGAAGTGCTTCTTTCCCTTGGTGTCAGTCACACAAATGGTAGGTGCAAAGTTAGTAGCAAAAGTTACCAAACAAACCCGTATGCTTTTTAATGCTAATTTTGGCGATGGCAGGATTCATCAGTTAACGAATTACGTATTGGTACTCCGCTTTCTTCTTGCGAGCTCCTTGAACTTGACTTATTAGTTATTACTCAATTTTTTCTTATACGGTACATAAGATTGGCTCTATTCTTCTCCAGTTCAAGTCAACTTTCACTTGATCGGCTCCAGAGCTTCTTTGAGTTGTTGAAAATCTATATATTTAGCATGTTCACATACTTAAGAAAATTTAAATTTAAATAATGTGGTTCTCAATTTTTTTCACTTTGATAATTTGAGTGCAAGCTTGAGCACATTTTAACTTGAGACCATCAGTTGATTCTAGATATTTGAGTCAAGTTGATTTTTGTGTGTTTGGAGCATTTCACTAGTTGAGGTTTTGTTTGAAAATTCTAATTCAATTTAACTGGAGCTGTCTCAAGTTTGAGTAATAGAAGTCTTTTTCCATGGATCTCTCTTTTGGATAAGATCAAGAAGCAATAGAAGCGTTGGATTATGGATGGTTCCTAATAATTGTAATTTTCTATTGCAGAGCTGGAGCAAGCTGCTGCATTGAGATATTTATATGCATGGCTGCGTCATCATCCAAAGTATGGAACGCTGGCATCTCCTGATATGCCTGAGTCTTTATATCATGCTGATGTAAGTGTCAGTACAAGATTGCTTACAGTTTGCATCCGCTTAGACAAATTTCAGTGATCAAATACGTGGAAAATTGAAAGCTCTCTATTTTGCAAGCAGGTTGCTAGATTGTTTAATGATGCTGCACAAATGTCTCCTGAGGATGCTGATGTGCACATCGTACTTGGTGTACTTTTCAACTTGTCGAGAGAATATGATAGAGCTATTGCCTCTTTCCAAACGGCACTGCAACTTAAGCCAAATGATTACTCACTTTGGAACAAACTTGGTGCAACACAAGCCAACAGTGTTCAGAGTGCTGATGCAATCTTGGCTTATCAAAAGGTACAGTTTATATGGCCATATCGTGTTTGGATAATCACTATTGGCTTGTGAGTGTGTCAATTGCGAGACGTGAGGAAATGGAACTAGCAAATTAGTGAGACATGTATCGGTAAAATGTTCATTGTAGTTATGATTGTGAAGGAGACAATTCTTTCCATGTCTAACAGCTATATAGCTAATCTGTATCACTATCAAAGAAATATCACGGCCATGTTTCTTTTTTTGGACGTGGGAATTCACCTAAGACAGATAATTCTGGGCCATGAAAGCCTGCTGATCTCATGGACTAAATATGAGTCAAAATTGGGGTGAGTGGTCCAAACATGACTGTTTGCACTTGGGTTGTTTGGAGTTGAACTTGTGCTGTGCACTTAATCTACATGCACTCTATTTCTTAATCACTATGGTGAGCCCATGGGGTTTCCACAGGAACTGCATTTGCACATACCATTGCCTATCCTAAGTTTGATGTGTATATGGGTTGAGTTCTCACTGTTTCTGGAAGTCATGATAACTCTTTTGAAGACCTTTTGCTTAACCTGTTTTTCATCTTCTATCTTAACTATGGACTTGTGTCCATATGTCACTGCATGTACATGCACTTTTTTCATGCGCTTGCTTGACTTGCTTGTGTACATGTAGGCATGAAAAGGTAGGTAACTAGATAACTTAAACTATTAATTATCTATGTTAATGTTATAACATCCTGATGAAAGTGGGCTGAAAAAGGACTCGGCAAAGTGCATTTGCTTCTTTAGGAGATCATCTATTGTTCCTCTGAGATAAAGTCGCCAATTTTATCTTAGCCTATATCTTAACCTGGGATTGATTCTCTCGCTTTCTTGCATATGTGCTCTGTGTTTGCAGGCTCTTGATTTGAAGCCTAATTATGTTCGGGCATGGGCAAATATGGGGATCAGTTATGCCAACCAGGTAAACTCTGCTGCATCAGTCTTTCTGTCCAGTTATTGGTGGACTTAAAACTATTTGATTGCATGCATTGCAAATTTGAGGGTGTAGTGAGATCGAATTTGGAAACCATTTTGGTGGTTCAAGCAACGATTTGCTGTAGGACCATGCATGTAATTGCACCATGGCTAATTTTTCTGGTCATGGATGACCAGCCTTAATGTCTATGATGTCTGGGTAAAATCATACAAAATTTAATTGATTGTAGTGCCTGACGATATATTATTATGTCATTCCGTATGGGGGCCTATTAGTTTATGTTTTTAAATAGCAAATGGCAACTTTTTGCTTTCCTGTCAAAGTCTTAAATATTATATAAATTCAAAAAATTAAGAGAAAATTATATGTGAATGTATGTGCCAACATTTGTATATTGCAAAAGTTTCAGGTCCTTTGAGCTTAGAGAAAGCCAAAGTGCATTCCACCACAAAATTTAGATAAAGCAAAAACAAAAATAGAAGTCTATCCAGACAAGTCAATGATCGTTTGATTGTCCTTATTGCTAGAACTCATAAGATAAGGATACATGGGAAGAGATGGACATTCTCTAGTGGCAATTCGTGGTGGGTAATCATTTCATGTTGACTATTCGTGTCATTTCTTGTCATCACAAAAAAAGAGAATGGTGAAAACGTGTCAATTGATGTTAGTTTCAAGTTAAGTCCTGCTGTGTTGTGTTGGCTTTAGGTAAATTTGGGTTGTATTCAACTTGTTTTTCATGTCGTGTCAGGAATTGGTATAAAATACTTCATGCATTTCTTTTGGTTGTGGTATGTAGTGACTGTCTATACTCTTCGCAAAGAAGCTTTTGGCAATAATAATCCACAAAATGCATGGAAAGTTTCTGGCACTATGTCTTCACCACTTATGTTCTTCCCCATTTAGGGCATGTACGAGGACTCTATTCGTTACTATGTCCGTGCACTTTCCATGAATCCAAAGGCTGATAATGCATGGCAATACTTAAGAATCTCGTTGAGGTATGATCTTATCCAATGTAGAAGTTGGCTTCTGATAGTAGTATTCGTGCAGCATATAAAGATCTGCCTTTGTCCATGCTGTCTCCTTTGCAGCTCTGCTTCTAGGCAAGATATGCTGAATGCTTGTGATTCGCGGAATTTGGACCTTCTGCAGAAGGAGTTCCCCCTATGATCGTTTTACTGGTTCTGGAACTGTGGCTGGGTAATGGTTTGTCACAAGATATGGGTTTTGTGCTTTTTGGGAAACGTGGAGTAATAATGGTTCTTCGCCAATAGTAGGACACTTCCGTGCATGATTTGTGGTTGCTCTATTGGGAGAATGATGAGCTTTTCCTCGTGGCCAAACCCTGAAGAAATGGGAGCTCACTAGATTGGATTTGGCGCACAGGGCGAGACTAGCTTCGAGCACCCAAGGCATGCACACCTGTCGCCACTGGTCCTTGGTCGCCCTCCAATGCATTGCATATTTAGATGATTTGATCTAGAAAAGTAACTTGTTCCATGCTTTCTGGCCAATTCGGATGCGAGGATCTTCAATGACTAGATCCTTCTGAATTGCTTGGTGCCATAAGAAAGTGCAAGTACCCAAGTAAGGTGGGACTATTTGCAACATAGAGGAATACGGACACCGACTACGCAGTTGTCTCAAGTTAAAAACATTTTTCTGTCATGTTTAATGGTCAGTCGCTGTATTTAGCTGGCACTGCCGTAGTTGAAAACAGTCTTTCTTTTCTTCTATGCCAAGCAATTGCCGGACGGCTTAATGGGCTCGGGATAATTCAACTGAAAAAACAAATAAAAACAGCGTCAGTTCTCCTTTAGAAACCGTCGAAATCACTCATTATCGTCGTTACTTGTGAGTTTGAAGCACTTCAGGGACTCTTACGGGCGCTGATATTAGAAAATGCCCTGCTTACTTGCATTGAGTTAGTCATCGTACTGTATGTACCTTGGAAGGTTATTTCGCGACACGATCGTGACGAAGAGATTTGTTGCTAGCGAGGATAATGTCGAGAAGGGAGCTCGCTCTTTCTCTTTCACTTTCTCCCTCTCTCTCTCTCTCTCTCTCTCTCTATCTGAGAAATGAAATGATATTTTCATGTGGGGTTAGGTTCATGTTGTCTGAGCAAAGGAATGGTACGTTCCTAACATAATAAATGCAAACCTGCCTGCTCTCCCCCCGCTTTTTCTTTTCTTTTCACTTGACTTCTCGCGCGCAGTACCGTCCACACAACGAAAGCTCACCATGTCCCACAACATCCTATTCCCCTATTCCCTATGATCCTACAAAAAATTTGCATTCCTGGCTGTTTGATTTGCTTCGTTTTCTCTCCTCCATTCCATACCCGGTTTAATCTTGTGTCCAATGAAACGCGAGGTTAGGAAGTCGAAGTCGATTTACTTGGAGTAGTAGCATGAGTACCTGACTTTTGTAACGGCGTATTCTCGACTTTCAGCATCTTGACAAGCCTATTGTAATATGTTTACAGACACGGAATGCTTAGGAGTCTGTTCATTTGAAAAAAACTATCTTCAAAAAATTATTTTTGAATTTTTCGATATTTGGATGATGGAAACTTAATTAACTTATTCAAATATTTTTCGTTAACTAAAAGTAATAAATTTAGATCGAGAGAAAATGACTTTTCATTCTAGCAAAACGAAAATCATTTTTCTTAAATCATCAAATATAAAAACGAACCATTTTTCTTGAAAATGATTTTCATGAAAATGCTTTTTCTTTTTACCATGAAATTTTTACTAGAATAAGCATATCGTATATTCCACGTGAATACGAGATTCTTACGTATAAGAATAATACTGTAAGGCTCGTCGATCAACTATACCCGTGCTTTTGTCTATCCAAATAAATGTCGGTGTTGTACACAAACATATCAGTCGATAATAGTGCCTGAAAATGAGAATCCTGCTTCCAGACTGTACCTCCCCCCATTATTTATTGCAGCAAATCTCGAGTGTCGCTCTCCACCTGATCCGCGTCCCCTTGTATTCAAACCCCTTCTCTCTCTCTCTCTCTCTCACCCACCCCCACATACGCATTGAACAAAAGAATCGGAGAAGCACCTTGAAACGTTTGATGCTACCCAGCTTGGAATGATGGGTTAAGGATCCTACTCAGCCAAAAGGATCTATTAAGATCATCTTGCTTTCAGACAAAATAAGATTCTCTTGTTGGAAATTAAGATCTATCGCAATGATTGGATATAGTGGGTACGTGCGAAATTCATATGCATGTCCCTACCCGGTGCGAATATTCGGAACGAGACACATGTTCGATGTGCAAGTCGGGAGCATTGTCCAATATTCAGCTACTAATCGGATCAACCCATTCACTCTAAAATAAAGCACGAGGACTCAATCCATAATCTGCCCATCATCATTCTAGTGTGTATAGTCTGGTCATGAAACTTTGATACTCGGAAACTCCGAGAAACAGTGCTTAGTGCGCATTGAAGGGTGGTCTTGCAAACACTGGGGTGTGCGTGGCAGGCTGATACTTGCACAGATGACTTTTGCTATTGAATAAGAAATATGCATGAAGCAGAGATGCTCTCGCAGAGAATCTGGGGTTTGATATTTTTGGATGTTGATTTCTGGGTCTTTTTGGGGAGGCAGAGATTTCATTTCATTGCTGAAATGTCTAATTGATTGTGTGACGTTACAGTAGCCCTCCATCTCCATCTGAAGTAAGGGTTAACCATCTTTTTTTTCCTTCTTAATTAATCAATCAATCAATCAATCTTGGGTACTTTTCTCCAAGTGATATATGCCTATCCAATATTTTATATGTGACTCTTTTTCTTAATTTCTTTCTCCTTTAACTAACCAAATTAAACTCCTGAGTCTGACCCAAAAAATTTTTATAACCAAATTAAAGTGTCATTAGTCATGCATCGCATCTTGGAATAGTTGCTTGGCATTTAGATACTGTTGATGGAAATTTAAAAAAAAAAAAAAAAAACATGCATGTCAGCTGGGGAGTGAAAAGATTTGAATATCCATGCTATCTTATCAATCTTGACTAGTGGGTTTGACTTATGGTGATCATTGATTGATGCTTCTCTCTCTCTCTCTCTCTCTCTCTCTCTCTCTCTCTCTCTCTCTACCGGTGCAAACTAAAAGCTTTTTCGGAACTGCACATATTGATTAGCCTCTGATGGTGCTAATTTTGACAATTCTCTCAATGAGGACCCAAGCGTGTGACGTCAGCAATATATGCGCCTCCTTGGAGACATGAAGAGCATTATTGGAGGAGCAGGCCACGACTTGCTCTGTGTGACATCACACGGGACAACTGACATAGTTGAACAGTAGGAATCGCCTGAGCATTCAAATATCCTTGATTATAATAGTTCTTTCACGAATGCAATGCTAAATACAAGTGATAATAGATCGCGTGGCATGAGTTTTCTGTAATTATTATTATTATTATTTATTTGAGGGATTACACATTTGAAAACTCTAGATATATATTTGGTTTCCGTTGGTTCGCATTCCTCGATTCCGCTGATTAAATTTCTTTCTTTTATTTTGAGGCCATTTGAGGATTACATTGGTCGCTTGTTCTAACTTTTAGATTTAAAAAGCAAGCCTAAGAAAGAAAATGCTACATTTTCCTCCACCCTTTTTAGTGGATATCTTCCTTCGATCATCCTTTTGATTGGTGGGAGCTAAGTTATGGACATCACTATATGCATGCTTTATTAAATATTATTATAAATGATAGAGATAATGATGTAAATGATCCATGATTTTAACTCAACGTGTAATGTAGTCTATGAATTTTTAAGTTGTTTAATATATCCCTAAAATTTTAGTATATATTTAATGAAAGTTATGGACTTTATGAAAATATTCAATATTGCCATTTCATTAATTTAAGATTAAAAATAATATTGAATATTTTCATATAATCCATGGACTAAATTGAATATGTGTCAAGAGTTTAAAGATTACATTAAACAAATTAAAAATTAAGAATCCACACTATACATTAAGTTAAAATTTAGGGACCACATTAAACAAGTTAAAAATTTATAAATTATTTGTGTCATTTTCCCTAAAGAATATACACGTAGGAAACCTGCAAATCAAAGACTGGTCATGAAAAACCACTCGGTAAGGTGTAACCCATCAGCACCACACCACCATTTTTATCATTGATTTCGATCCATCAATGAATATTAGTGCCTTCAGGAGCACACATCGCATCTTGAGTGTATGTCTAAAGTGGAGCTGAAGTTCAATTCTCACGGGCACACGACAAAGGAAGAAAGAATAATTTAGAAAGGGAGAAAGCCAATAATAACAGATCTCAAGATAGAGCAATACACAATGAGGGCCTATATTATATGAAGATGGTGCCTACAATTAGTACACATAGGAGGAATATCCTAAGGCCTGCTTTTCTGAAGCAACACTAAATGATTGAGGAAGCCCCAGAGAAAAGTTTGCTCGCTTGTGGCGGATCAAAACACTTGACAGATACCCCCAGTTCGTGTCCTTAATTGCTCACCTCTGAAATATTTATATTGACTTGCCGATTGGAGGGGACAAAAGGTGCGTCAATTACTCATCAGTGCCAGTAAAAGATTCAAACTCAAGCTGGTGGGGTTCTTCTCAAGAGGACACAGAGGTCAAAAAGGTCAATACTTTGAGTCAGCTAGTGATGGTTGCTGCCTTCAATGAGTGCACCAGATGTAGATGGATTCATCTTTAAAGAAATAACCCTCGGAATCTTTTCCTTTTCACAAATGATGTTGAGATCAAAGGCACGTGTCCGCATTTCGATGCCAATCAAATGATCACGAATATGCACATACGTGTTGATCTCGAGACCATATTTAGATACAAGAAAAATCCCGTTGGATTTATGTACCGTATGAAAACTTGAGAATGTATATCATGAGAATCCACTTCATTTCATTGTCGACGCCCGAAAGACAGAAGCTGGTTTCGTCACTGACACAGAGGATAGAGAGTCAGACACCATGGTAAAAGAACGTGGGGTAGGGGTCAATCTGATGTTTGACAAAAGTGTAATGAACTCTGATATTTATAATACCAAACCAATCTCATTTATAGCTACGAAGGTGCAAAAGCTAACTACCTACCCTAGATCTACTAGAAGTGTCTAGGCATGCGATAGAAGACAGGAGTGTTTTTTTTTTTTTTTGGTCCTTCCTTTTTCACGTACAAACCATCTCATCAATGTCAGCAAGTGAACAGAAGGTTTTGAGAAGTGTTTTCAACACATAGCTCGCACACGCAAACCCTCATTTCGTTTTTCACCGCTCTCGTGGTAGCGAGGATCAGAGCTCACTTCTCTCTTTCAAGTTAAGTCCTGATCCAAGAGTGAGTCAAGGGGATGTTCCCTGGTTTCTTTCCTGTGTGGATGCATGTTTCTTGATCCTGTTCATTTCGTGGCTAGGGGTGATCATCCGGCTAAAATGGGCGAAACTTGGGAAGTAAAAGTAAGCCGACAATTACTGGAAAATAAGAGAAATCAAGCCATTAGAACGCATTTCTCGGCTATTTTCCTTTCTTTCAACGATCAAATGAGATGAATAAGTTTTGACATAAGAATAAGCCAACATATATATATATATATATTGCTATTCCCCAACGTCCAAAATATAATTCGAATTTAAAAAAATTAAGAAAAAATTATAGGTTTATCTAAGTATCAATATATGAATAATGTAACCACTAGCCTGAGTGGTGTTGCTGGAGCGGGCACTCTTCCTCTCACAAAAAGGTTGAGTGTTTGAATCTTGGGTGTCGTATGGTGACTTACCCCAGTGACACGTGTGTAGTGGCTAGCAAGTGTCGCCCCCAGGGTTTACCCCCCGGTTGCCGGTCGTGCGCGGGGTTCCATACATCACAAAAAAAGAAAAAAATATATATATGAGTAATGTCAAAGTTTCAGGGGTTCTAGATATTTTTTTGTTTGCAAATTTTACGAATGAATGAAATGATTGATGCTTATGAACTTGAAAGAGAACCCATGTAGACCTTGATCTGGAAAGAAAATAATTCGAATGTAATGCTAGATAGTTTAAGACGGGCATGCAAAATTGACATATTACGTGTTGGATATGACTCACCATATCTCTTGCATGAACTAATATATTAATATTGTGGAACAATCTTAATATACATAGCACTACTCGAAATAATTATAGAGATGGCCGATTTTATCATTAACACCGAAAACAACGGGTTTTGAATTGTGGCTTGTCTGTTATGATTATAGTATGTTCTCTTCTAATCCGACATCGATGGTACCTACGACCAAAAGGAGTTGATCACAACAGGAATGGTCTCGCTACTAGCTACTCAAACTCTTTTAGGTCCAGGTCAATGACTCTTAAGTTAATCCTTATTGAGTTGACCGTGTAGCGCAAATATCATGCCCCGAGTGGAGTTTAAGCTTCTATTACTACTCATCTTGCGCAAACTTTTCTGCTAATTTGAATTTCTTTGTTCTAAAGAAGTACCCAAGTTTTTTTAATTTAGATTGCCATTTGAACAACTGCACAGACTCGAGTCCAAGTTCAAGTTCAAGTGAAGGTTATAAAACAATTTTGGATGCTTTAAAAGACTCAAGTCGGTTCAAGTTCGGACATGTCGATCACTCCATGCAATCAATGCTGCAACGAAGGAAAATCAAGATTGACCGAATTAGATTTCCTCCCAAAGTCTACAAATCAAGCAAGTTTGAGCCTCAGTGAATTCACTAAATGATGCACCGTTTAATCAATCCATACTGAATCGACCCATCTCACTCATACCCTAGATGTACCATTTACAATTAATTTAGAGGGGAGAGAGAGGGGGGAGAGAGAGAGAGAGGGATTATTTTTTTGGGGGGGGGTATTTTAGAAAAAGGATGTCAGAGTGGGATTTGCTCTAAAAGCCATTAGCAAGAGACAAAGCCTAAGAATTAATAAACAAACAACGAAGTGGAGGTGGTCCTAGAAAAACCGCAGGACCCGAGAGATACCAAAGCACAAGTGTGCCTTCAAAAAGGTTGCAGGGTCCTAGGGGAGGCAAAGGGTGGGCAGTGGTAGCCTCTATTTTGACAACTTTCATGGTTTTGTTGAGGGGGACACAGGGCATAAATTAGGGGTTGTTCGGTTCCTAATAATTATTTGAATAGTATAATACGATGCCCCCTTCACTCTCAAAAAGACAAGTGCAAGAATAACAGTTGATATCACACGGTTGTTTGTTCTTCCCTCACAACAAGAACCCTCATGCAAACTCACTCATCACTCTCGCCACTCATTCTCAGAAGGCCAAAACCCCATGCAAAGCTAGATGTACTAACCTAAATCTGCAAACTTAATATGTTAAGCAATCTGGCAAACTGTAGGAGGGGTCTACAAATAAACGGGTCATATTCCATACTTTACAAAAGTCTATCATGATTATTGTGCACGCTAGTTTTTAAAATCAAAATTAACATTTCTAATCGTACTCATATCCACATATTTATAATAGAGAGACTTAAGAGAGACGGGCAGCGAAAGAAAGAGCCTGGAAGAATTTCAGTTGACAAGAATGGCACATTTTTGTGAAAAAGAAGGTAGTCGCCGTCATCACATCAATTGTGATTTAATTAATTGAAAAGGTGATCAGGAGATAAGACTTTTGATTAATAATAAGCAGAGCACATCATCAGGATCATCATCATCATCATCATCATCTAAAGAAAAGGAGGCATCATTCGGCATTAAGAAATTTCCATGGAAGAGAAAAAAGTCACTACATAGCACACTGACGACAACAGTGCAAAGAAAAGCACAAACAAAAATCGTCTAGAAGATTAATGGTGCTTCAACCATTAAAAATCGGCTACTTCCATTTGATCGCATAAAATAAAAATATGCTCCACAACAGTGGCAACCAAGGTGGAGTTCGTACATTACACTCCTAATTTAACAATTGATGGGACAAAACAAAACAAGGAAAAAAAATTTAGAAAGAGAAAGAGAGAGGATTAGTGGCCCAATATAAAAGGGTAAACAGGTATATTAGTACTCTAAAACTATAGAAATCACATATGAGAATGAGTTTTTTGCAGTTCTTCAAGATAAAAAAAGGGAAAGAACCGGCTGATCAATCGAAGGTTGCGCATGGCGATGCAGTGAGGACATCCACGTTGAGCTAGCTGGTCAATCTGATTATTCCGCGTCGCGATCCATGCTTCTTCTTCTCTACGAAACTTCTCATGCAACAAACAGCCCCATGCATGCAAAATCTTGCTTTAGGTCAAGTTTCGCGTATGGTAGATAAAAATTGAGACTGAACTGAAGTTAGCGTCTACTCTTCTTTTTCCTAGTTCTAAAGAGGTTCTTGATTCATGCAGGTATAACCTTTCCAAATCAGCAAAAGCCCTCATCCTTTTCTTTTACTTCCTCTGGGCTCTGTATTTTCTGGGGTTGAGCTAGCTTGAGCCAAAAGCCTCTCTAAAACTGTAATATACGAGATAAAAGGAAAGAGAGCAAAGGGGGATATGATTATATGTAGAGTTTGATGAGTGATTGATATATGTGGTGAATTGGTGAGCGAGTGACTGATCATCAGCGCCAGGAAGAGACAGTGAAGAGGGCTCTACTTTGCCACCCAAGAAACACAGAACTGTTCTTGATCTGCAGCTGATAACCCTCGGATGGGTAATGGAGCCTCAAGAGCAGCTTGGCCTGAGACACAGCGAAGGGGCTCAAAGGCACATTCACGAAGCCGGAGCTCCGGAGAAGGACCTCCCAGGACTCAAACCTCTCATGCCTCTCCCGCCTCCCCTCGCCTTCCTCACCGATGATGTCCGCTATCTCGCGCCCAAACCACGCCTGCTCCAGCGCCAGCCGCTCCCGGCTGCTCGGAGGCAGCGTCGCTTCAAGCGAGTCGAACACCGCCGTGTAGTGGTCGAGCGCCTCAACAAACCGCTGCAGGAACATCGGGTGGTTGTGGCTCGCCTCCCGCTCTGCCACCGTCACCACCCTCGGCCTCAGAGCCTTGATCTTCCTAAGGAAGACGGATAAATCGCGAGCGTCATCCTTCAAGAGTCGGTGCAGGCACAAGACGCAGTTCACGGCAAGGGCCTCGTCGGGGAGAGCTGAGATCTCCGAGGGGATTGCCGCCTGGAGGGCGACAGAAAGGGCGTCGTGTGGCAGCAGGAGGGGGCAGAATTTGAACTCAAGCCCCAGGGACTGGGCGAACTTGGAGAGCCGGTCGCCCGTGCGGTGAAGGGCCTCCAGATCGTGGCCCACCCCAGTGATTCGTAGCGTCGGAGGGAGAAGTAGAGCATTTTTGTCGTTAGAGCTTGACCGCTCCACAATGGCCTGCATCAATGGAGGCCACTGAACTCCATGCATGATGTCCAAGTCCAGTATGTGTACGGCACGCTGTCCATCGATGGCCTCCAAGATCGCTTGGTTCGCCGTTAGGTGGCTGAACCGGATGAAGGGGGTGACCTGGTTTAGGTTTAGGTAACAGGATTGCAGAGAGCTCGGGTCCGATCCCTGGCCGGGCCTAACAGCGGAATCCACACTGAATCCAAAGACAGTACTGCTGTTGCTCCTGTAAGGGAAAAGGAGGGAACTGTTGTTGGGGGGCGCGGTGGCAGCCACAGCGGAGCGGTGGAGGCGGAGGGAGAGGGCGCGGGAGAACTGGTGGACGAGCCGCTCAGTGGAGTCGCCGAAGGGGGAGGAGTTGGCGGAGAGGATGGAGATGAGGCGGTGTGCAGCGGCGAAGTTGGAGAGGGAGAGGAGCTCCGCGCAGGTGATGAGCAATTGGCGGGTGTTAATGACAGAGGACGACGACGACGTGGACGGCGGCGGAGGGAATGAAGATGGAGAGGGGAGAGCAGGTGAAAGGTGGTGGTGGGGAATGAGGTGGTGGTGGTGATACTGGTGGTGATGCAGATCTGAGGGGGAGTCTGAGTGATGATGATGGTGATGATGGTCTTGCTCCTCTTCTTCATGGGAATTATTGGAGCTGAAAGAACCCAACATAATTCCTAGTCTACATATGCTAGTTAGCTACTAGCACCACTCATGAATTTATAGATACGTCTGGAGTTAGGGTTCTCGCTGGAGAGAGAGAGAGAGAGAGAGGATGGTTGAAAATGAGAACTGGGTTTCTCTTTCTTGGTGTTTTCTCTCAGGTAATTTATTTCCCTTTGGCTTGATGATATGGAGCTGATGGAGGAGGAGGAAGAGGAGGAAGAGGGAGGGACTGGGTGCTGACAGGACATGTGATGAACCCGCTACACACAGAGGGCATCAGAAGCACAGAGAGAGAGAGAGAGAGAGAGAGAGAGAGAGAGAGAGGGAGCTTAGAAGGAGAGTAAGTAATGGCAGCACTCTGGATGTTCCTCTTCTTTTCCAACACCAGCAAACAGCAACAAAAGAAGCTTGTTCCTATTTAAATATACTTTTCCCTTTCACATTATACGCTTAATATTATACGCTGATCTGAGAGGAGCAATTAATGCAAGCCGGTGTGCTTGCTCAAAAGGCTTATGTGGACTAACCTAAGTGAATCGACTGATTTTCTTTTCTCAAAAGTGCTGATGGTAAAATAAAGAGCGGGTACGAAAGTGACAAGATGAACATTAAACATTCATAGACGCCGTGAGGTTGTGAAAAGAATAAATGGCTAGTTTATAAATATATAAAAAAATCTCATATTTTAAACTAGCTTTTGAGATGAGAAAAGTTCAAGATCATTTAATAAATTGAGACATTACTTTATTAAGTAATCCGTGTTCCTCAAACTATTTATGTTTTCAATGTCTTTTAATAGTGAATTAGGTCATATGTAACGGATTATATATCTAGTGTACCTTGTAATTTTTTTGGTTGAAATAATATTTCATACATTTCTACAGAAATACAAGAGAGAAACATCAAGCCCAATTGCAAATAAAGACAAATCCCATACAACTCTAAAACCAAACAAGCTCCAAGATGAATAATTAGAATAAGGTTAGGAGACACCTACTCAAAGAGCAAATCTATAAATTTTTCAAATCAAAATCAGTGGCCGATCACCAAATCTTTCGTTATCAATGAGCACACATTGAAATTTTCATCTATTGATAGGGCTTTGCCTTTCGGTAGTGCGCAACTAGGGCTCTTTTCCAAATTATGAAATTTTTGTTGCAAGTCTCAATAAGTAGCATCATAGTTGATGATTAATTGGTTGAGTTTTTCAGCTTTCATCAATGTTTAGAATATACCTCAAGGGAGAAAATTTTGTAGATTTGTCAGATTTTGCGTGTTCCTAGTCATGGAGATATCCTGAGAGTACATTGACTCTCGATGAATCAGAATATCAAATGTCATTTGCTCCCGGAGATATTTCTATGGGGATATATGTTGGTGAAATTATATACCTATTTTGTATTAGAAGGGAGTTGGAGGCTCATCGAAAGAGTAATTCAAGTACACATGCGGAGGATGTCGCACGTGAAAAGAGTCAACACGGGATAATTTATATAATACGAAACAAATAATATACGCTATTAAGTACTCATAAAGTAAAAGCTAGTTAAATTGGGTCAAGCCAAATGCTCTCTTAATGTCTTCAGACTTAGGCTCTCTCTTTAATCTCCATGTCCGGATACCACTTCGCACCGTGGACATGCTGTAGGCATCAAACTAATTCAATTTCCTTAGCCATCAAGGGCAAGCCGTACACATTTTGACTAGGAGATTTCACGAAATCACCTTCTCCGCATGATCTTAAGAGATGACAAATCCATGTTCATTTGAGTACCGCCAAAGACGAGTAAATTTCACCAGTCATCACTAAACAATCAATTGCAATACAATGGGCAAAGATTAATTTAAGTGCCAAATGCAATAAAGTTTTGAGTGCCGGAAATCCCAATTGCTAAAAGTTGACACGAGGGATGCTTAAATACCAAAATCGGAAAATAATGGATCAATTAAACGCCAATAGCGAGAAATTTTGGCCAAAATTTCTCGCGTAGATAATTTTTTTAAAAGAATTGCCACATCAGCAATAAGTCCCTAAAATTAATTAAAAAATTTTAAAAATGGGAAGAGAGCTTTGGTGAGGGCTGTGGAGGCTGGCTGTTATTGCCCCCACTATTGCCAAGAAGGGCCACAATGGTGAGGTGAGGGTTAGCCAGGGTCACCAAGCCCTTTTTTTTAAATTAATCATTTTTTAAGCTTATTGTTAATGTGGCAATTTCGATGCCAAAATGATGTCGTTTTGCACTGTCATCCGCTAAGTTGGCTTTCCATGAGTCACGTAAACCACTTATATTATTAAAATGAGCCATGTCAGATTTTCGACTACCTTCATCTAAATTAACACTTAAGTGATCCATTTTTTTTTTATAAAAAAAGTAGCACTTAAGTATATATTTCAGAACTTATAGCACTAAAGTATTTCCATGCTTTTCCATGCTAATTTTTAATACTTATGCTGTACTTTTATTATAAAGTTCCAATAATGCACTTTAATTGAAATCCAACCAATCATCTAGCAGTAAAGTGTTGACATGGCATGCATAGGGTTGTTGCGACCTTCTGCCACCACAAGTAAAGGGTCTTTGATCGCCTATCGTTGCTAATGGCAGCAATCAACCTCTTTGCCTTGTGATAGGGGAAGAGGGTTTACCAAACCTCTGCTATCATCTTATATCTTATGCACGCTGTAGAAACCCTAAGTAATTGCAACACATATAAATATTATATGTAACCTATAGAATTTGATATCCATGAGGTTTCTGGACGCGTTTTCAATACCTTTAATGTCACTAATGAGCCAAAAACACCTTTTGATCATGCCATGAATAAATTAGCATCTCCTAGTGGGAAAAAAATAGGTAAATTATTCGTCAGACTATAACAGCAGAGTAAACAGAAAGCTTTGGTGCCTACTTGCCACATGGCAAGTTGATTGAGGGGCAAGTACCACCTCTACCCAATTAAAAAAATTTTCCAAAATACCACCAATAAGAGGTCCCTAAAATTTCGAAAGTTTAATTGTAATTGAAAATTCTAACCGAAAAGTTAATCCATACCAATAAAATATGAAAAACGATGAAGCCTAGCCTATAATCCCAAAGGAAAAATGCATGTCGATTGCTCAATTGAGCTCACTATTTAAATAAATGGGAAATAAAAAATGCATGACAAATAAATCTTTATTAAATTAAATAATCAAAATTAAAGTTAATTAGATTTGACACTACACGCTCGATTTCAAATAATATCCCCCCCCTCACAGAACAAACACTTAATAAATAGCCAATCGAGAAAATAACCTCAAATAGGAGTACCGAATATTAAAAAGTGATGGGGTAGTTGATATTAGAAAAAAAAAAGTACATTCAAGCCATTGATGACTAAAGATAAATAAATAAATAAAAATCTTATTGAGTAGTAGTTTGTTGTCTCATACGTACGAGTCATGAACAGTCCAAATACAAGGAAAATGAAGAGTTCAAGGGATTTCTCCAGAGCTATTTCAATTTTTTCCATAGAGAACCATATTTTTAGCCTAATATATAGAGTCCTTCTTTCGTAGATTTAGTAATACCCCTACTTAGTCTTGCTGGCCTTTCAAGCTTATCTATCCTAGAGCCTTTACCCATCATCGGCATGCTCACCTGCCACTGTCTTCCTGGCTTGGTCGTCGATGAGGGCTAGCGAGTGCTTAAAGCATTGAAATTTTTATCCTTTTTACAATCTAAAACCTTCGAGAAGGAGCCGCAGCTCATTTTGGGATTCCAGCCTTTTGAAATTGTTCAACGCTCAACCTCTCACTCGACCGTGAACTGTATTTTTTCCTTTCCTTGCTTGCTCTACTGTTCATTTTTAGCCATGTGACGATTTCTGTAATATTTAATTTAGCTATTCTCTAGCTCTTACACACACAAATATATATATTTGATTTCAATTCTTGTGTGTTCATAGATATACTGATTCACTTTTGCAATATCTTTATATAATTAGGTGAAAAAGTTATAATCCCATGATAAAGTATTCCAAGCTCGCACATTTGACAAAAAAGGTTTTTAAATAATTATATGCTTCTCTTTGAAATTTCTATGTAAAAATAAGGCTGAAAACAGGAAAATTCAATTTAAAAAGGCTTTCATACATCTAAGTTGTAATAAGAAAAAAAAAAAAAGAGAAATATAAAATATTCAAAATGTTATATTGCGCATATTTCGATTAATCTCTAATTCCATGATTGTGAATATTTTATAATATAGATAATTAGTAATAAATTACTCATTAGCACAAATAATTTATTGAAGAAAACAATCACTTTAAAGGGTCTCTATAACATGATATTGCATAACGCACATATATATAACAAGACATCTATATTTGGTAAATAAATGGCATTAGGGGATCAATGAAAATAATCATCTCTAAAGAATTATAACTCATCTATTGCAAATAGATGAGTATTACAAAGCTAATAAAATAATTATAATAAATAAATAAAAGCACCACCAAAAAAAAATTTAGCATACTTTTAAACGGCCATATAACATGATTGTGCATCTTTCATGAAAAAATATGAGTAAAAGCATAATCAGCGGTAATCCTTATGATGAAGTTCATAATTAGAGTTGATTCTCATTACTGCAATTTGGATATTCGTTAAAGAGTTGAAAATACATAAATATGCAATATAGAAGGTGTTTTTAGAATAAATAATATCATAAAAGGAACTATATGTAACATGATAGCTCAAATTTGACGACTAAATGATATTATAGAAGAAAACATATACTTTTATTTCCCATCTTTATACATAGTAGGGGTGATTGGTCTCCGGTCCAATTCCAATGAGTCAAATCATTTATTATCATTACATTGAAAAAATATATATATGTCCATGTGGGTTTTCAAAAATATATATCCATTAATTCAAACACGTATTATTAGAGAAGTAAAAAAAGAAACCCAAATCAATAAAAGTTCAATTCACACTTCTACCTTGGTTTCATTTAGGTTAGGGTTAGCAAGATGAAGGGAAAGAGAATTAGGAAAGTAAAGTAATGACATAATTTAGAGAGTTGTTCAAAATTTTTTAAAAAATAAAATAAAAATGATTAGTCTGGTTAGTTTGGTTTTTACCTTGGAATCGGGAACCAGACCGATTGGCCACCGATTCCAAAATGGGAACCAAGGACCGGACCGACACCTCCTAGGACCGCCCAAAACCAACCGGTCCGATCTGGTCCAATCTAGTCCCTATTCAGGCGGTTCCCATTGCACATCCCTAATACATAGATATGACTAAATGCATAATAAAATAACTCAAATGAGATTTTTTTGATACATATATTAACAAATTAATAGTTACGAGAATATAAAACAAAATTAAGGGTTTGTTGTTTCACAAAAAATTTTCTATTGCTGAAAAATGTTTTCAGAAATTCAATTTCAGAGAAATTAACCACTCTTTTATGTTTTTTTTGTGTTGGAAACAAGTTGAAAAAGTAGTCTTCTTTGTTTATTATGCAATTCATCAAAGTAACAAGAGTTTACAAAAAAAGTTAGGAAAGAAATTATGTGATCTTATTGTAAAAGTATTGTATATCATCATTCTTTCTTGGGAATGTAGAACTAGACAAAATTTGTGGAAAAACTAATGAGAGTTATCGGAATTAAAAAAATTGATGAATATATAAAGAACCAAGAATATAGGAAAGAGACAGGAAGGGACATGTTTTTTTTCATGCCAGTAAGAAAGTCATTCTCCCTTTTTGTCCATAGAAAACGTTTTTTGTTCGTCTTTCATAAGTTGGGAAGTCCGAACACAACTCCCTAAAAATGGATTTTTATCAAACAAACCGATCCTGATGACATGTTATTTTAAAACATCCATATATGATAAAATTATCTATCAAAGATTATTCCTATTATTTTATAGCTGATGAAGATAATTCCTGTTACTTTATAATAGCTGAGGACAAATACAAAAATCAACTCAAACACACGGCAAATCAACTTTTCTATCTATCTATATCTATATCTATATCTATATCTATATAATCCTAGCATAAACAAGAGATAAAATTTTAACAAACCCCTGATTTTGCGTCCCGGCATCTTTTTGCATAAAGTAGTAGCCAAGTCGCGTGTGATCGTCCTAATGAGAGGGGTTGGAAAAAAGAGGGAAGCTTAAACAAGTAATTAGGAAAAAAAAATTTTGACTTTCGCAACATCCAATCGGGAGGCGACAATCTTATCTTGGTCTGTGGAGAAAGATGCAAGAATGGTGCATGGGAACCTTGGTGCGACAAATAATACCGAAGATAAGAAACCACTCTTGGGATTTGAGTATTCTGATGCAACTTGTGTCCCCCTTTATTAACCATTATTTATTTATTTAATCCCCCCACCTTTTTTGGGGATTTCCCAAATTAATAAAAGCCAAAAAGGGGAAGATGCTTATCAGTCATTACAAAAAGATCATGGCATAAGAATCTTCATAGGCTATCAAGGGCGTGTGCCCTAGATTAAGGTATATTTATACAGTATTATATGTTTAGATGCTTTCGACCGCCCCTAGTTGTGGACGATTGGGAATGAAACTGATTGATTCGAGTCTTTTATATCACTTATCTCATACTTTAATTATTTTCTGAGAGTATGAAAATGAAAATTCGGAGCATAAAGGAGCATAGTATTGAAAAAAAAAAGAGAATGTTCCAATTAAAAATATTGTTGAGGAACATGTTTCACACCGAGTTTGTTTGTTTGTTGATATGTAATTAGGCTCTTAAGAGAAAATTCGTTTGCAATTATCATCGGGTTAGTTATTAGCGTCCCGTTTAGACATCGTTAAGGTTTTAAACAAGAAAATTATTCAAATAGTTTTAAACTTATTGTGTGGTGGCAATTCGGTCATAAACTTTTCAATTGTGTCAATTTAGTTCCAGACCTATTATATAATAGCTAATTCAATCATGAATCTTTCAGTTGTGCCAATTTAATTTTAAACTTTAATTCTAAACATTTCAATGATTTGCCAATATAGTTCTTCACAAATTATAGTCAAAATCACCTAGAATGACTACATTATTTAGAAGTTTTGAGACTAAATTGGCACAACTATAAGGTTTATGACTAAATTAGTTGCCGTACAATAAGTTTAGGATTAAATTGACACAATCGAAAGGTTTATGATTGATTTGGTCGCCATATAATAGGTTTTGGATTTTTTGGACAAATATTCCAGTGTTAAACGTTTAATGATATGGATGATGACATCCTAGCTCTCTTATCTAATAGCCTGATTTTCCTTCTTTATCTATCAGATGTAACTATATACTTTTTTCTTTTGTACAGCATAAGATTATCTTGACTTCATACATATGTATACATGTATATTTTTGTGCATGCATAGCCCTAGTTTGCTCATGTACGTCGTGAATATAATATTTACTTCACTGTTGTAATGCATGTAAGCAAGCTTTGCACAGAAACGTCGGTAACAAGTCATCTAGACCCCACTGGAGTCGAGCAAAGGTGTTATATTATATATTTTCTAGGCTTGTACTTACATTGGGGGAAAGGGAGAGAAATCCCACGCCGACAAATATCATTAATTGCTCCTGCCATGTAAAATAAAGAAAAAAATGCTAGATGTACTACAAGAATCTTACTCAAATTCTGTTCATTGAATTATGTGGGCGAGACTCAATTGGATATTGGAATAAGTTAGATGAAAATGCACTGATTCGTTAATTTTTAATTTTTTCAAATACCCAATAAAAAAATTGTAACTTCCATCACTTAGTAACAAGTTTTAGGTAACTTTTCTTAGTGCATTGCTGGAAAAAAATTATCAAAATTGTACTTGTTTTCGTCAATTAAAAGCTCAACTCCTCTTAAACAAATGTACATCACCCTGATGTAAATTTATCTTTCTTAATTTAGGAGCACGTGCATAGATTCAGTTACTTCCTAATAAAACACTTTGCAAGCCCCGTGAACTTGTTAAATCCAGATCTTCAGCCAATGTGTTTGATGGAATTCGAACAAGCGATCTTCCTTCAATTTCTAAGCAAGAAGTTTGCTGATGTTGACTCTAAAGAGTTCAATCAAATAAATAATTACAACACTTTATAATCTTTGTAGTTGATAGATTATAAAATTTTGAATTGGATTTTCTTTTCTTACATGACATGAGAGCCAGCACCTTGCCCTTCGTGCCCCTACGGCAATTCGTCGCGCACACAATTCCTCTTCATCTAATTTCTCATTCTTTTACTACAAATGCAAAATAATTGCCTTGTTGTTCTATAAAATATTCCAATCTGCACTTCATATGCAAAGGCGATTGCATCATGATATAAGTTCCGACATATTTTTTGTATTGTGATTAATTCTACAGAAACTATGTTTGTAGAATGACATTATACATGCAACAGGCTGTAAGAATAACAAAATCGGTTTCCATGAAAGGGAAGAAAATCAATGGAGTAAAATAGGCAGAGGGAAAGAAGAGGATTATAATGGAGAACAGAAGAACGTGCCGATTCTTGCTGAGTACTGACACTTGTTTTGGCTGGTTTGTCTCTTTGTTCGTGGCTTTTCATTTCAAGTGGATGGGATTGAAAGATGGATGGGAACGATGACTTCCGCCCCCACGTGGAGTAGGAATCAGTCCATCCTCTTGTCACGAGAACTATGTCTATATATAAATTTACATCAAAATTACATGCTCAAATGATATTTCTATCTCTTGTGTAAGTCGGTCCTTTTCATACGCATGATTCGGCTTGATATTACGAAAAGGGCATGGCTCCTATATATTATAAGCTAGTTGTTATGCAATCACCATGAACAATTAATTTAAGAGCAATGTGCCAGAATTAGGAAGTCATTAGTTGAATAGAGACTGCATGCACGTTTGGCACATTATAATAATGTATATTTAAGGATGTGGGGTTATACTCAACAACAATATTCAAGATTTTTTTTAAAACTGAGAAACAAATGATTACTTGGTTTGTTCTTCAAATCATTGTCTTAACAGCAAGTCAAAGCTCAAAGAATCCATCTGGTGATTCCCATTTTGCTTTTGTACATGCAATGGTTCTCATGAGATGAAGTTATTATTATTATTATTATTTCTTGCCAGAATAAGATGGACTTAGTAATGCCGGATAGGTTTTTCCTACCATGACAAGTTTTATCGGTGTCCTAAGCTTGGCGAGACAAGCATAGAGTCACGTCTATGAATTTATAAAGATAAGTTGATTCCAGTTTTTAGGGATGTGGTGGCTGGAAATACAGGAAAATGTAATTGTCGGATTGGATCAACAGGGTCTCCGGAATCTTTAACACATTTCAATTGCTTTGTCTCTTTTCTGCTTGACTTGAGGATTATTATAAACTGCATTACAATAATGTGTATGGAGAAGGGGAATTTGATGTAACATGCAGACGAAGAACATGCCTAAATTGAATACTTATGTCCTAATTCCTTCATTAAGCAGAAGCCAAGAAAGTGATGCGAATGGTGTCGCGAATTGTTTTCTCGTACTCTAATGACCTACGTTGCTTCTTGGACAGAGAGAGGAGAGATCATTGGCTCGAATATTAACTTGGCTTAATAAAGTTAAGAAATTAAATTGACGTTTTCTGTATATTTTTTTTTTGATGAACTCACCAAATTACTTCATACAAAATCCATCTTTTCATTCTTCTTTCTTGTTATCCTTATTCCCACCCCCCCAAGGGTAAATGCTAATTCTTTCCGGGAGAGATTCTCCAAGAGGCAAAGGCACTTGCTAATCCTAATCAAACAGGAAATTTTCAGTGACTTTTTGGGAAGACCCAGAGATGGTAAGAATTCAGTGGCTTTTCCTGGCTTTGCAATAATCACTTTGGTGGTGTGACCCAAAAAGAAAAAAGGAAAAATCACAATCTATAGGGGACGTAGGGCTTTGCTTGCTGTCAGTGAAAACTCACTAGTTTGTGCAAAAGAGTCGGGGAAAATGATGATTCGCACAAGCAATCAATCCTTTCAACTCTTCTGTCCCCAAGCCTCTCATGCACGTGTGTTGCCCAAATGGCTGCTTTCTTATTTCTTATTTTCCTGAAAAAAATCCACTGGGAATCTGGGACATGCAAGCCCCAAAGGGTGAAATTTATTTTGGCAGAAGTGGGTGAGAAAATGTGGAACTCCCCTATTGAAGAGAGAGAGAGAGAGAGAGAGCCTAAGGAACACCACCACACATGCATGCAGGACTACCTTTCAATTCGTCACATCTATTTATACCTTATAAAGTTCATAGTCCTAGCTCTGATTTGTATTTGGCTTCTTCCCTACAAGATCTTTTTTCAGATAGGATCGAATGAAAGTGGAGAAAACCACTAGCAAACAGTAATGGAATGTTTTAGGGACAGAGGATTTGGATGCTCAAGGATGGCAGCTTAGGCCCCCAAAAGATTCCTTAGAAACAAGGTAGAGAGCTCATTAGGGTTTTGATAGAAGGGATCCTGGAGATCATTTGTCCTGTCCCATGAGACAAAGATATGTTTCCTTTGCGCTCCTTTAACTTCCTAGAGTTTCCAATTGGAGATGCTGATAGACGCATGCACTCTTGCTATAGAAATGAGGAATATCTATATGGACTGATCCATTTTGGATAAATTTTCAATTATGTGTGTCGAAATGATGTGGAAAAAAGATTCTACATTATGATTTCCTTGGAGTAATTATAAGTGTGGTTATTAAAACAAGCTCATCATGTTCAAGTCTTAAATAAACAGTATATCAATAATATTATTGTCAACTTTTAGAAAAAAAAATTCTATTAAATGGAAAAAAGAACATGAATATTCACGTTTTCATATTTTCGGCTCAAAAAATTGTAAAAATAATATCAAGAAGCTTGTTAAAGGCTCATTGATTAGATTATTGTTTTGTAAAATGGAGAAAAAAAGGGATGCGCGATACATGCTCTGATACATGGAAAGGGGCAATTTGACAAATCCTTCAGGATCTAGTCCTCGCAATGACGATGTTAGAATCATAAAAAAATAAATTTTGACTGTTGATTGAAAATTTTTATGGTATTTGCGAGATGCGACATTTTGTGTAAAAGGTACAATAAAATATATTTGGACACGACATTTTAAGGTGCTTGAAAAGTATCCAAAGACCACCATTTTCATTTATTAGACCGAAACGAAAACGGGGGAAAAGAATTTAATTTATTGAAGAGGACACCTAGTAGGGTTTTTTTATATTTAAATTGCTCATTTTATACACGTGGAATAAAGTACTTGATGAGAAGACCTTTGTGTACGCTTCAAGAATGAAAATTAAAGATAATTACTAAACATATTAAATCTAAGTAAATCCTTAAACTATTTCGTCTAAATTCTATGACATAAATATATAATTTGAAATAAGGTTTGTATGGGTACGGGCACTTTGTGTATGTTTCAAGACTAAAAATTGAAGATAACTCTTGAACACATTAACATCACTTAGTACAAAAAAAAATGCACTTTTTGATTGCAAAAAATTTTCAACTAGATATTCTAAAATGATATTCGAGCGCTAGATGCGTAAAGTTTGATCCTTAACATCTCTGTAGCCCATTTATGGTTCTCTCTTCTATATACATCTTAGGTTTCTATAAATTAAGTGATCATGTGACTTGGTAGCTTAGCAAAAAACTCTTGTCATTGAATTGACTTAAGTGTAATAGGGAGACTTTAAGTTGGGACAATATTTCGTAGAGTATTCTCATAGTTTGTATTTTTTTTTTAAATATATTTAGACATTCTAAGATATCAAATTAGGAAATATGGAAATTTTTTAAAAAGCAACTTTCGATACTTTACTAAATTAAAAAGTATAGAAGATGCCAATATTAAAAGAAAATGAACCACATATAATCACCATACAAGGACTGGGATACATAGTTGTCGTGGAATAAAGTTACAAATTCAAAAGGTACATTGAAATGAAAATAGAAAATGTAGGAAATCAAATCGAAAGAAGAAAGCAGAGAAATGCAAATTGAGGTAAGGCACTTTCAGAAGAAATTCTTTGAGATACTTATTATTCCCCGATATAGTGTTCTCGAACCATGAATTGAACAGTAAATTCAAGTGAAATATACTATTGTGGAGAAGAATAAAAAAGTAAAAAATTGTGCATTTATCATTATTTTTCTTAGCCTTCCTTTGGTCTATTTAAAGACTCGACAAACTGAATGTGTATGTTAATTTTGAAGAGTTGTAACTCTTTCGATGTAACTTCAAATGTGGCATCTCCCAAAAGGACACAAAAGAACCTCTTTGGTGCATTGTACATTTTAAAATTAAATCGCTCCTATGTGTCGTACCTTTCAAAACAATACTTCTCCTTGCACCATTTCATGCAGCAATGACACCATTTCACAACCAATTGAGTCATCAGTCTAAATTTAATTAACATGTTCTTTTCTTCTTTCTTTTTCTTCTTCTTCAAAATAAAATGTAAAAATATAAGTACAGTAAAAAATACAAAAACCAATCATACTGAATGTTATTAGTAATCGCATTATACATACACACACATATATATATATATATATATATATATATATATATATATATATATATATATTGCAACAATAACCATCAAATGGTGCAATACATATAATTACACGAGATTATGTAAACTGCAAAAATAAAAATAAAAATCCTACAAGTCCACTAAACATGCAACAAATCATACCGGGTAATATATCCCATCATGTTTAATCAATTATTTAAGGGATACTGCGTCTAAGAAGAAGAGGTGGTTGAACCGTCCATATCTCATATCACATTGAAAGAAAAAACATTTTTTCTTGCTAAATTGTAAAAATATTGACTTATTCATAGCACCACTAAGACAATACAAATTTTTTAAATAGGAAAAGAGTCACAAAAACTCCAAATTATGTACACCATGACACATTTATTTTGATTTTTTTTAGCGATATAAAAACTCCAAATTATGTCAATATGACATTTAGCTACACATCTAGATTATTTTTTTTGCTAAAACTGATTACGTTTGTCTCTAACGTCAATATGATAGATTCTTAACAGTGCTCATTGATGGAGGGTGAATATATCAACATGTCTAAGTTTGAGATTTGTAGTGTAATATAAAAAATTTAACGATAAATGAGTCATAATAAATATAGTTTTTATTTATTTTTTGGCTTTTTCCATTTTAATAATGCTTTGGAATGCTTCAGTACACTGGTTACGTTCCTCACGCGCACGCACTCTCTAATTTCAGCGGAATAATTTAGCACCGTCCCAAAAAAAAAAAAAGAGTAAAAAGGCGGGCCTTTTACTTTAATTAAGCGGTGTGCTTCAAAAGTTAGCCTGGCATCGTTTAACACGTATCTCTCCCTTATCCATGACAAAATGCCTTTTCATTTAAGAGCCTCCCGCAGTCATCTTTTCCAAGAAAATCGTGAGAAGAAAAGAATGCCCTTGCATAGGAATCTCGTCCGCCTGCTCTTTTTCTTTCATCAAAAGATAACCAACAAAGGGTAAAAAAAAGTTGAGTCGACAGAGCAGGAAGGGGGGAAAAACCCTAAAAAGATCGGAAAAAAAAGAATCAACCAACCTAGTAACTAGCATTTAATATGAAGTAGAGAGAGAGAGAGAGAGAGAGAGAATTTAATGCCATCGAAGGGTGATTGAACGGTAAGTGAGAGAGAGTGAGACTTGGCCATGGGCATGGCATATGGGATGATGACCTTTTCCTATTACTCGGTGGAGTGCAAGCATTAAAAAGCTGCAGCCACTGATCTCTCTCTCTCTCTCTCATTGAATTTTACTCGCCACTGCCACTTCTTTCTTCAGCTACTTTGAATTATTTACTCTCTTGATTTGACATGCCCAGGCTTAAAATAGTCACATCCCCCTCCCTTGTTTTTTCCCACCCCTTCTCTGTGTGCGAGTGTGCGTGGGACTGTGAGGATCTTTGGCGTTTCTTGGGGCTCTCGGATCTGCATGCATCATGATGTTGATGGAAGTTGTTGTCCGGGGAAAACACGAATATTTGGTGGTGGCATCAAATAAAAGGAGAGAACAGGGAGCGGAAAAAAAGGCAATGGTATGGATAACTCTACGGTCAATCGACCTCGTATGTAATCTCTCTACATTGCTGAGTTAAAAAGAAAAAAAATATTTAAATCATTAGATGGTTTTAAAAAGATAGTGAAAATACCGGCACTAAAATCGCCAATGTTACTATTGATTAAGAAAATTACTAATGTATGAGTTTAATTACTCATTGGCAGGGTTTTTAATTTTATGAAATCGTGAATGGATATTATGATCGCAGAAATAAGATACTAAGAATAGTAAAGTAAGGTTTATGTTAAGTTTACATTATTTACTATTTTTAGTGTAAATTATTACATGTGAATGATGTTTACCAACTTGTTATTCACAAGTATTTAAAGGAAAATACAATAATAGAGGATGATTACCGGGTAAAGGTACCATCACTTATGACAATATTTGAGGCATTTTACTATGATATTGTTCAACTATTGAGTATTGGCATTCTCGTGTTACAAACCTTGTAATCAATTGCCATCTTAAAGGTATATTACTAGGTAAAACTATAAATGACCATTACAGGTAAATTACAACTTATAAGTTTTTAATGATTATCTCCAGGTGCAATTGGCCTTACAATACTTTAGGTAAAAACAACTTCAACAATACATATAGAACCCTAGAAGCAATGTGATTTCAAGTCATTCTATCAAATTAAGTAACACTCATACTGAGTTTATAACAAATGACTTTTCGCATGTTAGGGACCTTATTCAACTCAATTATTTATAGAATTGATTTGTAAGGTATTGTTTTTGTTCTTGTAATTGTGGTGGTAACAAGCTAGACATGCTTTTTTTCTCAAGCTCAATCACTAAAGGGCTTTGCTGAAGGGGTTTGAGCAGGTATTTCATCAATTCAGTACATATACCAAATTTGATTCCGATTGTAAGATCTCATGAAACCTATATGGATGCTACCATTTTAAACAGTCCAATTCAATTTAGTATATATGCTACACTCAAATGAATTTTCTCATACTTCTTTGGTCCATAAAGGATTCCTCGTCCTACAACATTGTATCCAAGTTCATTTTGTTATAATTTTTACATGGGAAATGTTTTTATTTTGTCAAATACATGGGAAATTTTCAAAAGTGTCTCTGGAGCACTTATAAATGTTTTTTTTTAATTGTGCTTTGCTAGTATAATATTTTCCTATTCAAAGCATATTTCTCTCTTAAACTATGTTCTTGTCCACTTTTCAAATTATATTGATGTGCATTTTTACCATCTTTAGTGGCGTTACTTAGTCTTGCGGGACATTTATTAACAATACCCTTTTTGGTATAAAATGTTATGCCACATGAATATTCAAAATTTTTAAAGAATAATCTTTTGTATAAGAGTCACATAAAACAATTTTTCTAAGCTTTGAAAGTCAGTCTCTCGAGGGAATTTTCAAAATTCCGTTCCCAAAGGGGCTCTTCTATATGATCTTTCGAAAGACCGATCTCCCAACTCCCATCGTACCTCTGTCACCCTCTTGGACAGGAGCCTTCTTTGATCTCTCCTAGAAAAGGCGTTCTACAAGTTTATCAAGATGAAGTCTTTGTGACTGGGCGGTTTGATTAGAATGTGTTTCTGTTCATGCCCAAAAAAAAATCAGTAATATGGAAAATATGTTTCTAATTTTGAATTCATCACTAAAATGGGTCCATGCATTTTATGTCAAGACATTTTTGTTGAATATCGACTTGGAATGCGTGGGCTTAATTGTGTGTCGAAAATCAGCCAGTCCAAATATATGCCAAAACATTTTTGTTGAATATCAATACACAAGCTTGTCCAAAAGACCTAACGTATTGTATGGCGACTAAGCTAGTCATAAATTTTCAATTTTGCCAATTTAGTCCTAAATTTGTTAATGATTTTATAATATAGTCATTGCAGTTAATTTTGACAAAAAATTGCCAACATGCCAATCCACTCAATATCGATTGTTTACATAGACGACGATGCTGGTGTGGATGATTGTTGCAATTTATTTTAAAAATTTCTGATTTTCTTCCTTTTCTTTGCTTTCTTCTTCTTCTTCTTTTTTCCATTTTTCTTTCCCTTTTGCCGATAATTGGTTATCACCGAGACTAGCCATAGGCAAAAAAGAAAAGAAAAGAAATTTTTAAAATTCTTGAGAAAATGTACAAATCATT
Source organism: Angophora floribunda (assembly GCA_014182895.1). Taxonomy (NCBI): domain Eukaryota; kingdom Viridiplantae; phylum Streptophyta; class Magnoliopsida; order Myrtales; family Myrtaceae; genus Angophora; species Angophora floribunda. Next base: position 12,441,683 of record CM024710.1, on the reverse strand, counting down.
GACATTAGTGCTGATCGTGCCACATAAAAGACTGGTGTCCATGTCAATGATTTCAATAAATTGCTGGAAAGAATATATTGGCAAATCGTTGAAAGGTTTAAAGCTAAATTAACTGAATTGGTTGCTATATATTAGGTTTATAATTTTTTGAATAATTTTTTCTTAAAAGTTATCGGTCTCCCAATTGTAGCTAATCACTAATTCTCATAAGCTTCATTAATTCATTGAACCTATGTGTCTGTTTAGAGAGTTTAGAGAGCTGAGCATATCTAATGGGTACTCTGTCTAGAATTATATATAAAGACGCAATTTCAACTTAAAAAGGATAGCACAACTCACATGTGTGTTGATTTACAACAAGTCAAGCTTACCATCGTACTTACTTCAAATTAATATAGGGTGAGGTTGTGGAGGCTGAGCTGATTCTTCCCACCAATGATCTTTTGCATGAATGATGTTGATGAGCAGAGCACCACTGAGGTTAAGGACAATGATTGAGCCGCAATGGGGGGGAATGGTACAGATTCCGATGCCTTTCAAAAGAGCATAAGGGACATATGAGAGTATGTACGGGGTAAAGTGGGGGATCATATTCAATGCCATCTTTTTATGACTTTGATTGCTTCAGATTCATAGCCCGAGAGTAGATTCTGCAGTCCACCACTTTAATTGCTTCTTGGAACTTCCACAACCAGAGCCTCTCTCTCTCCCTCCCTCGTTCCTTCCTTATGGGATGGGAATAGCAAAGGCAAACTTCAAATCTCGCATTGCGGATTTACTCTTACAAATGGGGATGAAGTCAGAGGTCTATCACACATTAAGAACAGTTAAGTCTTTTGTAAGTGATCTGCTTGCACTAGGGGCAAACGGTTCAGTTTAAACTTTGATAAGAACTAAGACTTGATATGTGCAAATGGAACATTAACTTTTGACTATATCTGTCCCTCTGTTCCTTTCCTTATTTCCTGTTTTCATGGGCTTTTGGCTACTTGATGGGCTCGCCTAAGATCTGCGATCAGAGAGTCGGACCACATAGCTGCGACTAGGACCCCACGACCCCAACGAGTACCTCGGCCCGAGGCCGAGCTCAATAAGCACTGATGGCCTGCACATTTTGAAAACATAATATGACATAGCATGACCATGGTCTTTCCTTCTGCAACACAGCTTTTAGTTGTTGAAAGATGAGATTGGCTCATGTCATAGGATGGGAAACCCAGAAGGCCTAAATTGAGAGTGAGAAAATCATAAGAGAAAAAGGAAAGGGACGTGGAAAATTTTCCTATGAACAACAAGCGAAATGTCTGGAAAAGAAAGATTGACAAAGCATCAATAACTGAAGCGCTATTAAGCGATCACAAACGACTTATCGTTCTATGAGCTATGCCCCCAAAACTATAAAACAGCTCTTGGCCGCATACTTTATAGGAACCGTCCCACTCGGAAGCCTCCGTCTATGTCGATCCACTAATCCTACACAACTTTCAAATGCCGATATCCTTCAATAACCTGGCTCATAGAACTATGCAGAAAATAGCAGTATCACGAGAAAATCTTTGCCGTCTGTTGTTTAAGGCCTCGGCCATATTTAAAAGTCCGGCAACCATTTTCTCCAACTGGCCGATCTTCCATCCCTTGATAAGAACCTGGGAAGGCTAAGCAGACTATTGACCCGGGTAACACCTTCCAAAGCCGACCACTCTTCGTCCTCAGCCGTGGAAATGCACTCTGCAAGGCTCCTCTTGGAATGCGTTCGGAGCTTTCCAGAAACTTTCTCCTCCGAAAATTCGGGGACCGGGACGATCTCATCGGTGCCTCGAGCACTTGTGCACTCGAATTCAAGATCACAACAATCACCATCGACATGTAAGGTGTCTGATTTATTAGCAGTTACTGCTACTGTCATGACCGGTGGCTCTGGATTTTTTGCCATGTCGCCTATGGGCCAAGCTTCCCTTGAGGGCAAGTGGTCCAGAAAGAGGCATACTGCCGCACAATCATCGGTCTTCGAATTAGGGTACTTAAGCCTCCAGGCACGAACTGCACAATCAACAAGGGCTCTAGCAGCTGTTGTACGCGAGGGTGCTGACGACACTATGTCGATGGCTTCCTTATTCGATAGAACATCCCAAACCTGTGAGAATGATGTTGGACTGATCATGAGATTTCCTTTAAAGAAAAGGGAAATGACTTGCTAGAAATGACAACAGACGTGTAGGCGTAGCTGAATTGATATTCTTAAGGAGACTAGGGAGTCAAGCACAAGATCCAATATACAAAAATTGATAGATATATACAAAGTCCTTCAAGCTTGGGAAAGAAAGAACAATAAACCATAAGCAGCTAGAATGATATCGGACAATAAAGCAAAAGCATGGAAGTTTTCAAAAACGGTATCGCTTGACAGAACTATTGACCACATAGGTAATATTGAATTGCATGATGACTCAAACAAAGTGCACACCAAGTGAGAAGTGTTTAGTTAAAAAAAAGTGAGAAGTGTTTGAGCGATTAAAAACAGGTGCATCATACATCAGCGACAGAACACCATCAACATCAAGTGGAGACATGTTTGCGGGATCAAATGCGATGCATCATATATCAGTGACAGAACACAACTGTAAAAATTTTCTTCAAGTTTTCAACTAGAGTTAAAAGAGGAGGAGGGGGAGGGGGGAGTGATACCCCATCCGTGGCCATAATGATGAATTCATCTCCTTCACTAAGGTGGCGATAGTAGATATCTGGAACTGATATCAAGCCAAAGTCCTTGAGACAGAAGTCCCCAAAAGCTCTAGCCATGGCTAAACCAGGTGAGTCATTATTTGGCAACCAAACACGTGCAACCTCTGGCTCATCTTGCAAGGCAAAAACCCTGCCTTTGCACTCTTGTATTCTCGCTGCCTCCCCTGGACATAGACATGCAAGACCATCAGATTGCAGAAAAGCTTATAGGCTGCTTGTGTGTGTGTGTGTGTGTGTGTGCATGTGCGCGTGCGAGAGAGAGAGAGAGAGAGAGAGAGAGAGAGAGAGAGACTTGGAAGATCTGGCTTCAAATCCACAGTCAGTTGGACAGCAACCAACGAATTATCTTCGTCTCTTCTTGCTAGTACTGCTCTAGAGTCGCCAACGTTTCCTATTACAAGATGCTGACCCTGATAAACCATATTTAAAATGAATGAGGTGAAAGACAAAAAATCGCAGCATGAGACGTTTAATGAGAATTTCTTCAGTGAACTTTGCCAGATATACATCTCTATAATCTATGGCAGCAGTTCACAGATTCATAATCACATCAATGTCCTAAGCAATCATGCGATATTTGCAAAAGAAAACACAAAGGACTCCCATTCCCATACATAAAGAAACAAAAAAGGCGAAACGAGACAAATTCTTCAATCGTCATGAGTAGCTATCTGCAGGTAGCTGACAATAGCAGTTTAACCAATAAAATTGCAAAACTAATGCGTGTTTACCATTTGCACTTTGCATCAATCCACCTTCAATTCAAGGAAGCACTAAACTAACAAGTGGGCTGTATAATTGATTAAATTTTATTCGAAATACAGCTGATATAATGACACCAATGGTGTGAGGGATAAATGATGTGGATTGTAATGAAACGAGGAATGAAGATGCAATAAAATGATTCTTTTGACTATTGAAAAAAGAAACATGAGTGAGAGAAGGTAAAATGATGCTTCAAGCTTTTACTTCAATGAAAGGGGTGCTCCTCCTTGTTGCTTTTACAAAGGGTATGCTGGGCCCTATTTATGAAAGTATGTCCAACACAAGAAAGTCAATGGGAAACTAAAATTGTGCCTTCTTCAGCATTTTTTTCTTTTTCCACTGAAAAATGCCCAAAGACATATGAGGTAAGGCTCCTCAATATGCATGTGGGAACCATCTTACAAAATGAATGTAATCAGCAATCTACCTCATCAATCAAAATAGCGGGGAGCTCTATCCCTCAATCATACTAGGTTACCATAAATTTTTGGAGCAAAAAAAGATGCCTTCACAATTGTAACCCGAAGAGATTGGCGAAATCAGCACTCCTGAAATTTATCTTACGATGAGGCCATACCAAGGACCAGGTATCATGTACAATATATGTAATGGAAGGTTAACTTTTCACCCACAAGTTACAGAAAGATTGGTAGTCGCAGCTGCACACTAGCTGTGGTATAGCAAACGTGGCAGTAGTAGTCTGTTTAGGATTCAATTTTGGAACCAATTTTTTCAAGCGTGAATTCCGCATGATTTTAAATTTGCTAGAGAACCCAGTTAGATGTCAACATTAGTATTATGATATTATCCAATACTTGTCCTGACTCAGGAATAATCTCCGCATCAAAACACTAGCAAACAGATACCGATATAATCACCAGAAGGTGATCAAAAAGACAAAGCTATAAAGAAAGTCAATAAAGACATACTTTCTTTTCTAGCTTTGAATAACTTCAGTAATTAAATATGGGAAGAAAAATGGAAAAACCTACAAAGAAATCATAAAATTCTTGGTCTGTTCGCAAATGCAGAAAATTAATGATCTTAGGAAGCTACAGAAGTTATTAACAAAGAGCATCTTCACATACTGCAAACTTGAACTCGAGAGTTATCATAGCTTACTGAGACAGTCTTGGTTTCTAATTCAGCATTATCAAAGGTAAATATATTGAAGTGAGAGAGGAAAAGAATAAAAAAGCAAACATATCTTAAGCCATAAGCATGAGAAGAAACTACTTCACTTCAAGGTCGAAGCCAATTTCATTACCTGCTTTATCAAGGTAACAGCTGTTGTTCCACTACAGAAACAGTCGATGGTTGGGTGCAACTTCAACTCCTTGTCCATTAAGTTGAAAGATTTTAACATTGACTGTCTAAGTGGAAGAAGTGCCTCAGGAACTGTCTCCTTTTCTTCGATTGCCCAGGACTCAGACCACTGATCCTCTGAGGCAACTACAGCACCTTCCTCATTAGTTGTGGCCCCAGTAGCATTTTCATTGTCGGCAAGGTCACTCTCATCAACACTTGAAGTGGCAGTCCACTGAGTACAGAGTATAAGTGGGAGAGAATCTCGGACTTTCTTGGCAACCATATGACCAAACGGACCATGACCATCAAATACTCCACAGAATATTGTATCACTTCTTGAACTGTAATTCTATCAACAGAAAATTTCCCATGAACTCAAACCCCTCATGGCCTATAAGGAGGGAATATATTATATTTGCAGAGACAAAAAAATGCAGTTTTCACAAACTAAAGAAAATATGGTGTATAAAAGATTAATAGCCATAGGAAATTAAGGCAATATCTATACATGCGGACCATCACATGCAGGTATAAACAAGGCACATTGTTGCTACTACAGGATAAAATTCTCACTGTTAGGCATTTTATCTCAATTAAGGTTACTAGCCCATTCTTCCAGAATCTTTGTTGGTCGATATCAAAGGATGTAACCTTTCATTTTCACCCCAATCATACTCACAGCCAACTACAGTATTATCCTCATCACTGATCAACACTAATATTATCTATGCAATCTTAACCTCCTTCAGTGTCACTGTCCAGGACAACTTGATCCTCTGTCTTCAGTCAAAGAAACATGCAAGAGAGTGTGCTGCATGTCCCACATTCAAGGTGAACCAGATTTACACAGTTCATGTACTTGTACAAGATTCTTCCACTAAAAAGCAAAATCTTCCAGATTAGACTTCCAAAGCTCTCAGACACAGTAATGTTTGTCTTCTTCGCTTTTTAGTTCTAAAAAATCATAATTGTAGAGGAATGTGTATCATGCAAGTACCATATTATTATTATATATGGAATAGAATATTCAAGTTCCTAATAGAGTATACTCTTATATATGGAAAAAGCATACCCATGAATATAATAGCATTCTACCTAATAATAAAGCTAAACAAATTTTTAGGTGCAGCCTTGTTACATGGAGTAACTATCATTACAAGAACAAGAACAACAACAACAACAATAACAAACTAATCCCTAATCGAGCCAGGTGGGTTTAGCTATATAAATCCTTTAATGCTATTACTATGGTCAGTGAGACCTAATATCTACAGGAAGCATAAACAAGGATGTGACTCTTGGTATTAAACTAGAAGCCTTTTAAATGCATACATGTTTTTAAACACACCTTCAGTTAAACAAACTGTTGATAAAGCCCAATTGACCAAAAGGCAATAGTGGAGTTAAAAAAGAAATCACATCAGACATTTGCAGAATATCCAGAAATCTCCCACGAAGATAGGCAACCTAAGAGATTAGAGAAGGTAAAGATTGTACATAAGCCGTACACCCACCACATGGACAAAACTACGATGTAAAGCTAGCACAAATGGGCTAAATTACCCAAGACCCCGTGTCTCTTTGGCATTGGAATTGTAATCCTTCATCACAAAGTTTTTACTTCTTTTCAGGTAACACAGTATACCTCCATGTATTGGGGGCACAATTTGAAACTTCGTGATTTCTAATTGGTCATCTTCAGCACAGATCAAGCCATTGGCCTTACAGATCTAGTGAAATTTACTTTCCTTGTGTAAGGCAACCTCCATAAGTTACCCAGGACTAAAACAGAGCATAAAATCAACACAAGTCGAGAGGTATATTACACGGAGCATTCCTGTAGTTGGCTCTAAAGAAAACTACGACTCCGTCAACATGACAAACTTTGAATATCCCGAAAGGTCCAGAAGTGCAACTCTAGCCCATAAAGTGTTGGACTAATGCTAGTCATCAAAGTCCATGCTTAGTTAGACAGTTTCCTTTTCCCAAGAACAGTCAATTATAATACTCGATAATTTTATTCCATTCTTCTGAACTTAGGAGCGCTTACTCTAATGCTCTTCAAATTCTTCAGAGTAAGCCCGAGACAAGCATGTATAGTAACCCTAGACTTCACCATTATCGAACAATCAAGAAAATTGCTTTCTTATCTACTGTTACTGTGATAAGCTGCCATTCTGACAAAAACCAACTGTTCTTGAGCCAGTGCAACAGGAGTATATTCCTATCAAGGCAAAGCGAAACACCATCTAAAAAGGACTACTGCCTGACATTATACACAATCATCTTCATCCTCAATTAACCAGCTCAAACTAGTAAACCTCTAGGAACGAAGAGCACTGCGCGGAAAAACCCAAACTTTTCATGCCGCATTCATTTCTCTCCCCACATGCACAAAGCAACTCTTGCACAAGCCTTTCTCCCTCACCTTGCTAAATGCCCGCAAGAACAATCTCATGGTGCTATAAAGAATAAGGCTAGTTCTATGAAAGGTCACTCAAGACAAAGCAAGAGAATGCTCCCACAACCACTGTCCAACACAACATTGCACATGCTAAACGCTCGATTTTCCGGTTATGTCTTAAGAATGTCAATGATCCTTTTCCCCACAGAAATATACCTCCTAGTCCAAGACTTCTGGTCAAAGCTCATCACAGACACTGAACAAGAAATACACTTCACCCCGGTGACAGCTACCGAGAAACACATCAAATTAAAATGAAGATGAAACCATGAAAGTTTATAGGCATGCGGTACAAACCTCCCAAACAACCATGGCGTCTTGATTGGTACCTTTCTTGCCCTGTTGCGTGTACAAGCAAGCCACATCACTAGCCCCATTCACGCACATCTTCCCAGCTACATGAATCTGACTCTGATTCGGCAGCTGGTTGTTGTTCGCAGACCTCCTCTTGCTAAAACTCCCAATCTTCTTCCACCTCCCAGAGGACGAGGCTGAGCCCGAGCCCAGCCCATGCGCTGCTACCCCTGCCGACGTGGGATCTCCCTCTGCCGCAACCCCCACCACGCTCCTGCCCTGCCCTCCTGGCGTCGAACAGCAAGAACCCATTTCGATTCCTCGCGCGAAAACAATCCGGACAACATAAAGAAAAAGGGAAAAAGAATATCAGAATTTTTTCAGGACCATCATCTCTTTTGAAACGTACGGTTCTTGGGGTTGGGTCAAAACATAAAGAAGAACCGAGCTGAAAAGTTAGAAGTGGGGTTAACGAAATTAATAGGGGAAGATCGGGAAAAATTCGAAAACGGGCGGTAGGTGGGTGGTTGGCTTATAAATGTCAGCGCAAGAATCACATCTGCACTGATCGGTGATCACAATCAAGACCCCCACGGAGAGGGGACGCAGGGAGCCGGAGAGAGGGGGAGGGAGCGAGGGAGGGAGGCGGTACACACCGACTGAAAGCCTCGCAAACTTTAAAGAAAGTGCGTTATTGGTATCGAGAGGAGCAGAAGCGAACAAGAATTGCTGATAACGGCGGAGCAGGTGGAGGCGATGGTGGGCTTTTCTTTATTCGTGGCTTCTGAGGTATAAAAGAAATGGAGTGGACGATTACAGAGTCTTTGCGATTGATTCATCCACCATGGCAGCGGTGGGAGTGTGCTTCCGTTAAGGCTGGTTCCGACCGGACCAAGGTCAAACGTGTGTGTTTCTTTATCTTGCCTTTCTTTTTCCTGCGTCCGGTTTCTTTAGTGACCCACGCCTTTCCAGAAAAGTCAATTCTTGGTTCGGTCAAAGGGGACACGTGGCGGGGCCTTTCAGGTGAAATTGGTCCACGGCCCCCCCCGACTTTTTTACAAGACAAAAGAGGAACGACCTTTTCTCTAATCGGCCACGTGGACATGTTATTTTCGTCGGGTGGACTTTGAAAAGTTTGGCCCACGGCAAATTGGGCTTCTCATTCCCGTGAAAGGAACCCAAGAAAAGAGTAGCGAAAAATTCTTTACATCAACAAACCTTCTTTGGACTTGAGCATGTCTTTAAAACATTTAAGGAAGAAATAACAAATGAAAGATCTGCCTTAGAGCAGGAAACCCCACAATGTTACATCTCATATTTTTTATTGATGGAGAAAAAATAATAATTAGCAAGGATTGGTACGTTAAAAATAAGACACATAATCTAACTGGGCACCTCATATAGGGACAATAGATGGCCCTCCCAGGTGGGCAACCTCCCGAGTTTAGGGTGAGGCTTAGGAGGGAATATGAACTTGACCCTTATAAACTAATGAACTCTGGGCTCACCCCGAGTTCATGTTTATGAGTAGCAAAAAAATTCTTTAAACCAAGGAGCCTTGTCAAAGAGGGTACTTGTTAAGCATATCTTCGTTTATTTCAAGAGAATTATATGATTTGAATTTTTTTTAAATGATCGCTTTAATAAATTAGTTAAAAAAATTATTTCATTATTATTTATATCTAAATATTTCAATAGATGATGGAAATTTTTAAATTTTTTTGAATTATTTATATTCTTTTTTTATTGCAGAAAGCAAGGGCCCGGTGACCCTCGTTGGCCATTGGGTGATGGCCTACAAACCCTCCCCAATTACAAGCAAGGGCCATGACTCTCACCCAAATCTAGTGAGGGTGACGCTCACTTGAGACCAACCGCTAGCAAAAAGGAAAGAAAAATCTAAAAAAAGTTCAAGAAAATTTTAAAAATTGGTCTCGCCAAATTGGGCGAGACCAACCCTTGTGCAGCCCTCTTTGGCTATTGCCTAAGATCAGCCATTGATGAAAAGGAAAGAAAAAAAGAAAGAAAAAATAAAATAAATAAATAAATTTAGAATTTTTTAAAAATTTATACATATTAGAACTAGCCACACCACATAGAACTACTGGTGCTGACTAAGCCACTATGTCAATATTCTCTGATCAAAATTGGTTGAAAGGACTTACATTAGTAAATCATTAAAAGGTTGAAGATTTAATTGACACAAGTACCATAAATTTACGAATTGTTTGGTAATTTTTTCATTTTATTGTACTTTCACCAAGTTTTAATATTCCCATGTAAAGCACGTGTCCTTTAGTAATTTGATTTTGAGGGGAAATAATAGCTCATAGCTCTCCCCACGGGAACAACATGGAATGTACAGGTAAGTAAGTTAGAGTTACTTCTATTTGTTTGTTTTATTTATTTATTTTTCACCTTTTACTTCAAATCTTGGGGCTCATTATCAACGATCTCTTAAAACTTTTCAACAAATTAATAGCCACTTGATTGTATAATTAAGTTCATTTTCATAATTTAAAAGAGAAGTCGTGAGCAGAAGTTAGACGTTGAGGGAATTTGCTCTTCTCCTTATGGTTTTGGCTTCAAATGTTGTTGAAAATATTTCAGAAGTCAAATTGTGTTTGGCAGTCAAAGATAAATTCAAGATATGATTAATTTTATCCTATCATGCGTTTAGTGTCTACTTAATATAGAGTAAATTTGGATATAAGAGGGATATAGTTAGAATAAAATTATTTCAATAGGGGAGATGTGATAAATGTAGATAGGATTTATAACATATATAATAAAATAGTTTTTTAATAACAAAATTCTTAAGTCAATAAAATTAAAATTATATTTCAATATCAGTAATATTTGAATTCTAGTATAAGAAATTTAAAATAACCAAAAATAACAATTTAATTTTTTAATTTAATCTTATTTTTATTTATGTATTGAAATTAATTCCATCTTATGACATAAATTCGTCATATATATATTATTATAGTATTTTAGGTATATTAGTTTTGTTTACTATTTAATACAATTTGATTAGAGAATGATGGAAGGGTTAAAAAAATAAATAAAAAGGAAAATAATTAGAAAAGAGAGAAAAATTAGAAAAGGCAAATGAAAATAAAGTAGATAAGAGAATAATAAGAGGTTTTTACCATTCAAATCGTGAACTTTTACACTCATTTACATCGATTTATCATTTATACCAAACAATGTACATAATATGATATCAATATATTCAATTTTATTACTGTGATTTACTAAATAATGGATAGGATATAATAAAATTTTTGAATTTCATATCTCATCCTATATAGTCATATTCTGATTAGAAATCTAAATGACTAAACATAAAATAAGTGCTTTCTTTTATGGGAGAATTTTTGACCGTTCATAACCCTGCAGTTTGGAAAAGAGCAACTGTAATTAAAATTCTGAATGCATTTGGTGAATACAGAGAAATTATACCCTTAAGATGGAGGAGATAGATTTAGTTTTTTTTTTTTTTTTTTTTGGTCAGAAGTTGATTTTCATTGCTCGCTTTACGTTTGATTACAACTAGAACCAAATTCAAGACATAAAATAGATAAAAGGGCTTGAGGGGGCGATAGATCCACCCGACGGAAGAAGACCATCAAGATGGGCGCCTTACCACCCAATCTCGGCTTTGTTCTTGCTTCTGGCTCGTGCTTCAGCTGTATACCTTGCATTTGGCCCATCAGATTTTTGCAATCCAGGACTACCGACCGCATGGCCCACTCCGGCTCCTTCTGGCCAAGTACCGTTTGAACAACAGTTGAGTTGTCAACTGAAACTACCACGTGAGGAACAGAACTAAAGCCTCGATCAGTTCTGGTTTCACATATCCACCGTAGGGCAAAGCGTAGTGCTAGGGTTTCTGCAACGTTTGGAGAAGGGGCGCAGATCGAGCTTGCAAAGCCAGCTGTCATGGTGCCTTCTTCATCTCTACAGATTTAGTTGATTTACATGAAAATTGACACAAGTACGGCTAGATTGCTAAAAAAAAAAAACCGGAATGCATGCTCTTAGCCGAAAACGATAATATCGTGTTAACTTTTTGGTATCGGAGTGAATATTTGATGAAGCCCCCTTTAATATCATCATTGCCGGCTTTTAACTTTCGCACCGTTTTGATGTTAAAAGACTAGGAATGACGTCCAAATATCGATGTGACAGCCAACTTTTCGAAGGTAAGGTCCAAAAGCATCGTAACTTTGATTACGTTGGCTGCCCCACGTTCGATCGTTTTCATAACGGACTTAATATTTTGTATATCATAGGCAAGGTTGGACTTTAGGTCCGGAATGCGATCCATGTCATCGAGGCCTGACCTCACCGTGATCCTTGAAGGCATACTTGCAGACTTTAATTTTGATGGAAACGTTATGATTATCAAATATTATAGATGTATCGCTTGTGGTCCTCGCTAGACACAATAATTCTACAAAATCACAAACTGACATGATAAATGTATGTTTGAAAAACATTTCCAATAACCTTTCGGTCTCTAAATTTTTTTGAATAAATGCTAAACTCTTGGGTAAATAATTTTGACAACCCAATTGGGGAAATGCACTGCGTTTCTAAATTCATCCAAAGGCCTATATCTTAACGTCACTACTCACCAGCACTCAGCATTCCAGCACTCAGCATTTTCAGAATGCTGGAGCCCGTAAAGAATAATATTTTTATTTCAATTTAGCGCTTATCAATTTTTTTTGTTATTTCCATTTTACCCCCAAAAATTAGCATTGCGAATCTCTCTTCCTGGCTAATCGTCTCTCTCTGAACAAGGTTGCCGAGGATGCATGACCTTGGCGTTGCCTCACCTGCCTGGCCTCACTCAATCTCAGCATCGATTGTCTTGGTCATGCAATGTGCCACATATGAGAGCCCATATCTAAGCCTCCTAAGGTCGTGCAACCTCGGCATTGCCTCGCCTGGGGTCTCGAGACCCCAAGGACCACTATGACCAGACCATCCAGACGATTCAAAATCGTCTGTTGCAATTTCTATTTTTTAATTAACCATATTCCCAAAATCCTTTAACCCAAAGTCCTTTGCTGTAATGTGAAGGCAATTTCCCAAACCTCTATCAAACGCATTTTAAAGCTCCAACCACAGTCATGGAGAAACCTAACACAGATCAGGGGCAGGACATTCAACAAACAGGCGCAAAACATGGTAGTCGAAAGATAAAGAGGCCAGCAATCAACATATCACTCCTTGTTATGTATATAAGAAAGCAAAAATTGCAGTGGAAAGAGTTTATAGTCTTGGTCCAAAGAGAACCTGGAACAAGACGTTGGTGAAGCCAAATGGAAGTACTAATATAAAGGGTGCATGAAATGTGATTTTCGCCCCGCCCACTGTCATCGGCTAAGCATGATGGCGGTGACGACACTCGATCCCTTTCTTTCCTTCCCTGCATTTGGTAGTGAAAAGGCCTGGCGGGTACTTTCCATAAAGGTTAATGTAGCTAAACATGGTCGAAGCGCAATCATTCTTCATGTCGTTTAAAACATGGGCGTAAGGGCAGGCAAATTCCTTGAACGCTCCACAACAGGCTTTGGCAGGGTAAGAAGGTCCTTTGCATTTGCTCGTGATGATTGTGTAGTTCAGGGACGCGAAGTTCACTGGACAACCTGCAAAGTTCATCGCACGATACTGAGATTCTAAATGATGTAGAATTGGACATGAGACACATCAATCACATCAAAGCAACACGAAGGTTGAGCGAATCGGCAAAAAGATGAGGTCGGGGGATTGTCCACCGATATCTTTGTGGTCATCATTTCCTTTTTCGCAAAATGTATGCATGCAGCAGGATTCAGCGTGTTGGCTAGCTCCAGCTAGTACAGTATTGACAACATTCTTCTGTTAAAAGTAGAGTATGTTTCCGAAGAGCTCCCTCAAAGGATCATCAGTTTACAGGGTCCCCAATTATGCTACAAGAACAGCAGAAATTCAGTAGTAACACCAAACTTTTCGCATGCTTCCAGTTAAAGGGCTTTTGTCTTTTTCCTTCACTTGATTGAGGCTCTTCAGGTTCGTAGACTTGAGAATTTCTTGCAGAGGTAGAACAGAAGAAGCTTAACTACAGCATTCTAAAATTCTATCAAATCAAAATTGAACTTCATGTGACAAAGTTCCATTTTTCCAACGGATCCGTCTTGAGAGGGTGTGAGATGACCCAAAAGTACAGAAGAAGACTGGGACAGAAATCTGATTGGACTCTGATGTGACCCACACTGAATTATTAATAATGTTAAAAATATTTATTTACTTTTCAGGATTATACATATATCTCCTATAATTTAGTTTCCCAATTGATTAGAATTAATATTAAGACTGGGACTCTGATTGGACTCTGATGTGACCCACACTGAATTATTAATAATGTTAAAAATATTTATTTACTTTTCAGGATTATACATATATCTCCTATAATTTAGTTTCCCAATTGATTAGAATTAATATTAAGTTTATCTTATTACCTTAAATAGTCATCCAACAAAATTTAAAAATAAGTTCATGTACTTTATCAAAATATATCGAAATATACAGAAATTTTGTATATCTCTTCTCTGCTTTGTTATTCTCGACTGAAGCGGTCGATGAATAAAAAATACACTGGACATATGATCGAACGGACGTACCTAAGAGCTGCAACACTGAGATAATTCGATGATTAAGCCAGAATTTGAGTAACAATCACTACTCGAGCAACTAACAGTAAACCGTCAACCAGGGATCTGTTGCTGTTGTCACAATATATCCACTTATCTGACACAAGTCTCCACACCAGAAACAGATTTGGAGCGCCAGCATCCCAAAAATAGCCCAATACATCTAAAAGGCTTAGAAGAAATAAGTATGCGACATGCAACAAAAAGGGTCATAGAAGATTTTACTTTGCTTAGCCTGGAGGAGATGCCGACCAGCAAGAGCCTGAGATTCGAATATATCATCTGCATCCACATATCAAGAAAATAAACATCCCAGGATGACATTCACGGGTCCACACGAGAGAATGAATTGGCGGGTTTTGGGAAAAGGAGTTTCCGAAGAAGATAACCTGAAATGTGAGTGAGAAATGGAGCGGTTTTGGAGGAACAGGTCACAAGAATCAAGAAAACGGCACACAACTTGCAGAGGGTGAACCCGTATGACGCCATAGCTTTCTGGGTTCTTGAGTTAGTGCACAGAGAGAGAGGAGAAGCAGATTTATTCTTTCTTCGTCATTTGAGATATTCTTCTTTAAATAGAAACAAGGCAAGATGAGGTTCAAGCAGCGTATGGCAAAGCCAACCCCAACAGTTCTGAAGTGGAGGGGTGAAGAGAGTACAACATGTAGTGGAGGGCTGATAATGACATCGGTCATACATAGGGACGGTGACTTTCTGCTCTGAACGTGTCACTTTCGCCTCTGGAAGTCTCGGTTTCTTCTTTGTCCCCCACTGTTTTACTTGTCATTGCCAGCTGTTTGTCCACTATTTTTGACTCGAAAATTGAATTGATTCATTTCTTCTTCTCTTTTCTGTCAAATGATCATATATTATAATGTCATTTACTTAATCTAAAAGAACGAGTTTTAAGTAATAGTTTTCCGTTTGGAAAGTAAATTTCTTAGACTTGCAGAGCCCATCCCGACAACTGCCCGCTGATTCCGGTCTTCTTTGTCACCCTGTTCAAGACTTCATCTGCTTTACTAATGAAAAAGTCTTCGGTGTATACTTTCATGAAGAGTAAAAAGGCATCCCTCCTGCTTAGAGAGGACAGGATGTGGTCGGATCCTTTAAAGGGTTAGGCAATCGCCTGTGCGAGCACTGCTTATATTATTTTCACATGCAAAGAGAACAGACAGCAAAATTTGACATTTGCAAACGATGTGAGCTCATCAATCTCAGTCATGTCCTGGAAACTTTCACAGTTTGACGAGATAGTCTTAGATGCCCTCTTACGCTCCTTCATGATGCTCGAGTGCCTGGTCTGACCCCCGGAATATCCAGATAGAAAATTGCTGCTTCCTTGCTTTTGCTGGTTTTCTAATTCTGTAAGAATTGAAACTCGGTAAATTTACCTCATTTTCTTTTTCTCGCCCCAAGTTTTGAATGATAAAGTCATTAGAATTGGAGCTCTAAATAATAAGTTTCAAATCGTTGTATTCAGTTCGTACGTTGAAGGCAGTATCGCCATCTTCCTTGATGGTTGAGCAGGTTTCTCTTGTATCATGGATTCCAGAGTGCGGTGGCTGCTTTCTCCGTCGTTTATATATGCTGCAAAATATTTGAGTATTCATCGGCTGACTCCTCCTGACAAGGTTGTCCATTCAAGAATAGTACCTGGAACAATGGAATTCCTATTAAAGTCTGACCTGGTCCCGCCCTCTAAAAAAATCCGAGTCCATTGCTGATGCTTTTCTTCTGCATTTGCAACATTCTGCTAATCAACTCAGCCCTCTTTATTAGCACTGGAAGCATGTGAAAATTCGGTGTTGCTACTGAGTTTTTGCTGTTCTCGTCATCTGGTTCTTGTAGCATAATTGGGGACACTGGAAAATGATGATCCTTTGACAGAGCTCTTCGGAAACATTGTCGACAAAATACTTACTTTTAACAGATGAATGTGGCCGATACTTTACTAGCTGGAGCTAGCCACCACTCTAGATCCTGCTGCATACATACATTTGAGAAGGAGACTGATCGCAGAGGTATTGCCGACAATGTGCCAACCTCATCTTTGCGCCAATTTGCTAAACCTGCACATTGCTTTGATGCGATTATCGTGTCTCAATGTTCAAGTCTAGAGAATTTTAGGATCTCAATTTTATGCAATGAATTTTGCAGCTTGTCCGACCTCATTAATTCTATGGAAGAGATAAGGACCTGGGGATGGTTCTTGATACAACAGAACAATCTATGAGTAATGATACGAACCTATAGCTATTTGCTTCAGTGACTGAGGGGAGAGTGCAATTGAGCTCTCTCGGCCAAATTTCCCATAACTATCTAACGTCGCAGTCCAGTCATTGATGCCCATCCTACGTGTAATGGCAACGGCGTGATGTGGACTGAAATCATATGAAACAATGTCATTTTTGCTCAGATAAATGGTGTCGTTGCTTGGTTGATCAACTAAAACCCCAAATCACCAAATCATTTCCTCCCATTTAAACGCTAATAAACATCTGAGGAAACCCCAATTCCATTCTTGACCTCAAGATTATGAAGCAAAAATGACAGAGTGGTCATGTTAGGTTTACATTGAAGTCAAACTTTTTCACTATGCAAAAGTAAGACTTTGGTTGTGGTCCATTCAAGAGTGTATTATCTTTAGGTAATATATTTGTATTGTTTGTGTTGGTTTCTTTGTGTGGCCCCTCATTGAAAGAAATAATTTATATTACCGTTTTGTGTAGAGTCGAGATGAACGATAAATTAGTACCGGTTTGTGTTTTACTATAGGCATAGGAGGACTAAGCTAATGGATTTTAAAGTTTCAACGGGAAACTATAGGGAAAAGTATGTAAAGCTCTTATGTAGAGGAGCTTAGGGAGAAAAATTCTAGAAATATAGTTATATTGAAGGTTTAAAAGCCTTTCTCACTTTCTAAATTATTGTTTGATAAAATTTAAATATGTTTTCAATTTTGATGCATGTGAGAAAATGTCACAAAAATTATTAAATGCATGTGAGAATAACCAAAGAGTAGCAGAGGTTCGATCTAAATTTTTATGCAACAAAAATTCCATTTTATAACTCATACTATATTTAATTCATATTTCTTTCAAAATATGAGTACAAAACAAAGAGGTTGCACCACTCATATGAACATAAAGGTTACTCAAACAGTCAAACTCACAATTTTATCAAATAAGCAAGAACAATGTCAAAATCGATTAAAGCGCTAGCTCAATCACAAATGGACTAAACTAAGCTTAATCGCTAGCAAAATGAATTCCATGCATCAACAAAACACTTGCCTAGAGTGTTTGTGTAAAGCTATCTTCAGCGTGGAGTTTGAGCGCAAAAATTTTGAACTTCGCTCTAACTAAATCGTTGCTCCAAATTGATTTTTGTTAATCCCCATGGCTCCACAATACCTTAATCTATTATTTCCATGAAATTCCTTAACTTAACAACTCAAAAATCAGGTTTCACGGTTAAAATTTCACATGAGTTTGAATTTAAAGCCCTAATTTTGAAAATTATTCTAATTAAATGAACAAATGGCGCATATCCTTACCGAGAAGTTAGTTTGACTTGATAATGTCTTTGAGGCATGTAGTAGATCCATAAAATGGGTCATAAATGCATTTTTTTAACCCATATGTATGTTAAATGGGTTATAACTAGGTTAGTTATATTGAGTAAATGTATTATAAATAGGTTTAAACACAACATAAATGTTTAAATAGGTTGTAAATGGGTTTACGGCTTATTCATACCCAATATATTTTTATGACTTTTCTTCAATCTTTTTCGCCTTCACTTGATCTTATGCTTGCTCACTTCATATTCTCACCTTAGTTTGGTTAGGAATTCTCATAAATTAAGTTAAATATGGAAGTGTTTTAGCAATATAGGTTGGATTAAATATAAGTCATTGGATTTGCATTGCATGAAAATGGTCAAAATAGATTAAATGAGTTATTTAGATAAGACCATTTATCACCCAACTTGACCCACCTATTCAACAAGTCAAGCGTGTAAGTGCAAGTTTCCCTCTCTCCTCTTTTCTTTCATCTTTCTTTTCTTCTTTCCATGTTCTTTCTATTTGTGCGTGCTCTCTTCTAGGGATAAATAGTTTTAGATTTCGTTCAAGTTCTATCTAGAACTTGAAACCTATCTATCGGAGTGGGTTCCTTAAGTTTTAGAACCCAAAACCTACTCTATCACAAGTTTTAAAGTTGATTCTAGGGTTTATCCAAGTTCTACATATACTCTTAATCGAATGATTTTAATGAATTATTACATCTGATGATCACTATTTGTTATAATCCATTGATCCAAATCCATATTTAGACAAATGAAATATATAAAATATTAACAAAATAAAAATCTTAGCTATGTATACCATCGGAAATGAAAGCTTAGACTAATAGTTTTAAACACCAAGGAATGCCGCAGGATCTTGCGAAAAGATAAAACAAAACAAAAAACGACGTACGAACCTCTGGAGTGCTAAAACTTGGCACGGAGGGATATACTTAAGTGCCAAAAATTACAAAAGACACACTTAAGTGCCAAAATCGGAACAAAAAAATCAGTTAAGTGCCAACGGCGAGAAAATCCATCTAAAATGCTAACGTTGCACTTTTCTGATGAGTTGGGGTCGAAACAGCGTCAATTTGAGTGTTAACATGGCCAAATAAGCCCAAAACAACGTCGTTTTGACTAAAATTTAATTTTTAATATAAATATTAATTAAATAATATTAAAAGCAAAATTTTAAATTAAAAAGGAGAGAAGTAGCAGCCTCGCTTGTGGCCGCCGCCCCATTGTCACCCCATCGCCAGTGGGGCGGCGGCAACGGACGGAAAGGTCGATGACAAAGGGGTCGATGACGCGCTCAACCATCGGGACCCTCGGCGAGGGCAAGGGTCGGGAGAGGGTGACCCTCTCCCAATCTAGGAGAGGGTCGGTCGCCCTCGCCTCGGCCTGGGCGAGGGTCGCTGGCCCTTACGTAGGCACCAGCGAGCCACCCAGATTTGGGAGAGGGTTGCCGCCCTCTCTCGGTGTCTGGCAAGGGCCGTCCGACGATGCTCTCTCTCAAATCTGGGCAGCTGACCCTCGCCCAGATCTAGGAGAGGGTCGCTGCCCTCTCCCGCCATCTAGTGAAGGTCGTTCGGCCCTCACCGACTTGCACCTAGGCGTTGGTGACCCTTGTCATCCGTCGCCATCGCCCCACCAATGATGGGGTGGTGGCCACAGGCAGGGCTGCTGCCTTTTTTTTTATAAAAAAAATTGCTTTTAATATTATTTAATTAACATTTATATTTAAAATTTGGCCAAAACCGTGTTGTTTTTGGCTTATTTGGCCACTCGCCGGAAAAGTGCCACGTCAGCATTTTAGTCGGATTTTCTTGCCGTTGACACTTATTTGATTTTTTTTTTTTTGATCTTGGCACTTAAGTGTACATTTTGTAATTTTTGGCACTTACGTGTCTCCTCGTGTCAAGTTTTGACACTTGGGCTATGCTTATAAAAAAAAAAAAACAAAAACTTGTTGGTTCCCAGTTCAACTTAGAACCTTTCCATTAGAATAGGTTCCCCGATTTTTAGAACCTAGACTGATTCATGATCTGATTCTTAGGTTCTCAGTTTTTACCTCATCCCTACTCTTTCTTTGTAACAAGTCGAGGACTTTTCCTCATTTGTTCACTAGTCAAAGTTTTCCATTTTTCCTTGACCCTTTTAACTCGATCAATATTACAGAATGTGCTAGACATCCGATGGGACTCAATAGAATTTCTCTGAAGGAGTTTTTACAAAGAACGGGATTTTATGATAGATGGATAAGATGGGGATGTTGTGCTTGAAATGATGTAGGCGACCACTACGAATCAAAGGAATGGGAAGACTATAGAAATTTGAGCGGGTCCCTGGAAGAATGTGGAGGGAGCTTTACAGCGTGAAACAAAGAAAGGGAAAGGGAGAAGTTCGTGGGCCATGCTTTCTATTGTCAAAAGTATATACTAGAATAATCTTAGCAAAAAAGAAGTATATACTAGAATAATACCTCATGCACAGATTGGTTGAATCACTTGAAAAAAAGCAAAACAACCAATTCAGAAGTGTGAACTCGAGCCGTGCCTAAGGATCATTAACTAAAAAAGTCAAGTTCATGTATTTTTTTAATTTCACCTCAAATTCGATGAGGGCCGCCTGTGGTAATTTCCTAATGGGAAGCCCAATTAGACTACATTCCTACATATTAGTATTCGCACCCTTACACCCTTTTATTGATAGGTGAATATTGTTCTTGATGATATTAAAAGATCTCTCATCTCAAAGTGGATCTCCCACATGTTTCTTCTTCTTTGAGTCTTTTAAGTACTTGCTCAAGTCTAATATATCTTATGGACACATTGGTTCCCTTTTTCTTTTCTTTTTTATCATATACACTTAAAAAATAATAATCTATTTAGAAGCGTCTTTTCATTTCAAGACATGACCTATACCCATGCATTTCAATTTTGCCTAGAATTCCCCCAAAAAATTCATTATCCATCCCTATCATCGGCTTTAGGAATAATTAGGCTCTTGCTGAGCATATGACATCATAAAAACTATTTAATGTACCTTTACTCATCCTATAACATCATAAAAGCTATGTAAAAAATTATTGCCAAAATCTATCATGAAAGTACAATTAAGTCCTAAAACTTTTAAAAAGTGCAATCAAGTCTTAAAATTTGTTGGGTTGGTATAATTGAATCCTTCCGTTAACTTCGTCCATACTAACGTGATTTTTTAAATATTTTTCTCCCAATTAAGGTGATTGCATGGATTAAATTACACTTTTTAAACCAAAATATTAATTAAATAAAATAAAAGTATTTTAAAAAAAACACAAAAAGGAGAAAAAAAGGCTAAAGACAAGGGTGGCGCTGGCGGGGGTTTGGCCCTTGCCAAGGCCCTAGTGGCCCCCGCCAGCCCTTGCCCTTGCTCCTTTCCTTTGAGTTTTTATTTAAAAATACTTTTTATTTTATTTAATTAAGATTTTAGTTAAAAAAGTTAAAACTAAATTCAAAATGACGTTTCAATTTTATATTTCATGTTTTAATCGCATCATAACCGCATAAGATACAAAAAATATTTAAAAATGCCACATGATCATTTTTCCGTTAGTTTAAATAGTCGAAATTAATGGAAGAATTTGATTATATCAATTTAATAATTTTTAATTTTTAATTGTATATTTTTAAGTTATAAGATTTAAGGGAAAATTTCAAAAAATGATCCAAAGTGAGCATATCTTCTCAAATAAGGACTCAAAGTAACCGTTGTCTTAAATTAGGATCCGAAGTGACTAAACTAGTCTCAAATAAGGACCTCAAATCGCTAGCCAGTCAAATGTTCACCGGCCGACAAGCATGTGGCATTTTTAGTGGCCGGAATAAGAGTAACTTTGTCAAAAAAAAATATTAATAGAAATTAACAAATTCTAAAAACAAAACCCTCAAACTCTTCAAATTCTCACATTTTCTTCTTATGCTCTTCATCTTCTCCATTCTTTATCCTCTCTTGCTTGGAGCACCCAAATTTTCTGTTAATGGAGCACAAATTGAAGCACAACAAAAAACCCCTACCTTCATTTTTTTTCACATTTTCTTCCTTTTTTTTGTCTTCATTTCTTTCAAATAAAGAAGATAAATCTCAAGTAAAACCACCCATTCATTATTCAAACACTCGTATGTAACACGAGAGCCTCAATTCTTCATCATCTTTTCCCAACCAAGAGATGGAGAACATCTCAATGTCGATGACCCACATCTCGAGCATAATTCGAATCCACTTCCACTAAAAGAGAGAGACAGAGAGAGCTAAGGGAGTGTTGGCACATCTGTTTGAAATTCAGGGAGTCAGGGATCTTGCTCCATTAATAAAGAATTTGGATTCACCGAGTAAGAGGGGATAAGGAACCTAGAAGATAAAGTGCAAATGAAGAAGAACATGAAGAAGAGTTTGGGGATTTTGTTTTTAGGGTTTGTTAATTTCTATCAATATTTTTTTTACAAAATTGCTCTTATTCTAGCCATCGGAAATGACACGTGCTCGTCGGCCGGCGAATATTTGGCTAGCCAACAATTTGAGATCCTTATTTGAGATTGGTTTAGCCATTTAGAGTCCTCATTTGAGACAATGGTCACTTGGGTCCTTATTTGAGAAAATATGTTTACTTTGGGTCTTTTTTGAAATTTTCCCAAGATTTAATTATATTTTCGTAAAAAAAATTTAGGGCTTTTATACGTTTATTGAAAAAAGAAACAACGGAAGAAACGAGCGTGTTCGCTTACGTGTCGCTGACTTCGTTTTGGTGAGACAAGGGAAACACGAGAGTAACATGGCCTGCAACAACAACCAGCTCTGCACTTCACGCCAGAGAGACGACGAGACTCCCTCCCGCAACGCCTTGATCGATAGCCCAACACGCTCAACAAAAAGCCTTTTCCGATCGCCACTCACCCCTCGCCCCATCTCTCCTTCTCTCATTCTCTCTTCCTCCGATTTCCCAGGCCAACGACGGTAGTGCCGCAGACATGAGTGCTCCTCTCGCCGTGGCTTCGCCGTTCTCCACTCGTCTCCGAGCTCCGAGGCGGTTCTCGGTGATCGGAGCGCCGAGAGCCGCATTGCTGGAGGCCCGGCCTCGCGGTTCGCCGGCGGATGCTGGCGGCGGCGCGGTCCCGCGCGCGTCGGCCGCGGATCGGGCGGCGGAGATTCAAGCCGAGTCCAGAGCCTTGGCTCGCGCTGTGAATTCTCCGGTGTACAGCCCCGAGCTTCTCGCTCGCAAGTACCGTTCGCGTCCTGTTAAGGTCTCTCCCTCTCAACGTCGAAGTGCTTGCTCGTGGATGTTCGTCTGTACGAATGTGTATGTGCTGATCGTAGTAGTGTTCCGGTGACTTTCGCCTTGCATTACATTCGGAGGTGGCGAATGTCATCGACCATTAGCTGAGCAGGCGAACTTTAATCGCTGTTTCTCTTGCTTCAGAGATGCCAATTTTTTGTTTTACTCGAGAACGTTCGTTAGGTATATGAGCAGACTCGTTGTGTGTGGTGAAGTTCAAAGTAAATTCTCGTGTTGAGGGAGTTGATTACTTGAAACTGATCTCTTATTCTATCACTTCCTGCACATTAGTCTGTTATGTTTACTAATTGATGTTTGTCCGTACAAGAATTCGACTGTGATTTTCAATTTCAGGTGTGGTTTATTCTTTGACAAGCTGACTCAGTGGAATTTAATTGTGAGTAGGTCGTGCGAAGGGCTTTGGACGTATTGATAGCTCTTGGAGTGTTTGCGTTGAAGCTCCTAATTGATCAAAGGTATGGTCGGGTTGATCAGAACAGAAGAAAGCGAGGCATGGAATTGAGGCTATTATTGACACGGTTAGGGACTACATTTGTTAAAATAGGGCAGGGGCTGTCGACCAGACCTGATATCTGTCCTCCTGAGTACATTGAAGAACTCTCTCAACTTCAGGTACTGATGTTGCTAATTTGGACACTATGGGAAGCGCATCTCTAACATTACGTGGATCAATTGAATTGAAACTGATAGAAAGTGACATGTTTTGGCTGGTTTTTCTGAAAGAACTCTTTAAAATGAGTTAAATGACACTAGATGAGATGAACTACAAATACAATCATAAGACATGAACTAGCTCTCAACCACCACAGAAATTGATAGGTTTGGGTGCTAATGGCTGTTGTATTGACAATTAGGCTTGTCACTCAGCTATGCTTGGTGAAAGGGTATTGCCAACATGACTAGGGATATCATAACTCAGTCTGTGTTGTTAAGATTCAGAAAATGATGATTTCTTGTGAGTGTATTGAATGTGCATACTGTTGTCATATAGCAGCATCCAGGTGGAAGTGTTAAATATGATGACTTTGCAGCTTTAAAGTCATCTTTATCTAACCAGTTGCTGCACTGACTGAATTTTTATAATACATGTCACCTATTCTTAGTTTCTTTCTATGTCTGGATGTCGTAAGTATAAACCATTATGGTGCTGGGAAGACATTTAATGTCATTATGATTGACCAGGATGCATTGCCAACTTTCCCAGATTCAGATGCATTTGCATGTATAGAGAGTGAACTGGAGATGCCCCTTGATTCGATCTTCTCCTCCATATCTGCTACTCCAGTTGCAGCAGCAAGTTTGGGCCAAGTTTATAAAGCTCGACTAAAGTATTGTGGACAGTTGGTAGCTGTCAAAGTGCAACGGCGTGGTATTCAAGAGGCTATCGGGCTTGATTTTTATCTTATGAGAGGACTGGGGTTTCTTATTAATAAGTATGTCAGTGGCATTACCTCAGATGTTGTTGCTTTGGTTGATGAATTTGCACGAAGAGTGTATCAAGAGCTCAACTATGTGCAGGTTAGATTTCGATAACCAATTTGGTCGGTGCAAACATGATTAGGTTTAATTATTGCTGAGAGGCAAAATGTCGCAGTACCTTGACCTTCTTTCTTCTATATACACTTGTGACAACACTAGTTTCCAACCTCCCATGAACTGCTGGTTAGTAATTTGTATGAGGTATTTCGCCATGGATTGTTAATTTTGGCAGGTCCCTGCAGGAGGGGCAGAATGCAAGGAGATTTAAAAAATTGTATGCTGACAAAGAAGATATACTCGTACCGGATATATTCTGGGATTACACTAGTGGCAAAGTGTTGACTATGGAGTGGATTACTGGAGTTAAACTCAATGAACTGGATGCCCTTGAGAGACATGGCCTAAAGGTTTTGGATTTAGTTAGCACAGGAATACAATGCAGCCTCAGACAATTGCTCGAGTCTGGATACTTCCATGCAGATCCTCATCCCGGTAATCTTTTAGTAACACCTGAGGGAAGACTCGCTTTTATTGATTTTGGGATGATGAGTGAGACCCCAGAGAAAGCCAGATATGCTATCATTGGTCATATTGTGCACCTGGTTAATCGAGACTATGAAGCTATGGCTCGTGACTACCATGCTCTGGATTTTTTGTCACCTGAAGTTGATGTTTCTCCCATTGTGCCTGCATTACAGAACTTCTTTGATGATGCGCTCAATGCAACTGTGAGTGATTTGAATTTCAAATCAATAGTGGATGGTCTGGGAACTGTTTTCTATCAGTATCCATTTACTGGTAAGTAAAGATCAACTTTCTACTTCGGTAGCTATATCATATTTGGTCTTGTATATCATTTTGCCAGTTCTGAAGTACTTCTTGATTAGCTCCGAGGTGAAATTTTTTTGCTCTTGTGCAGCAAAGTGGGTGTCCTTCCCCTTGGAGAACTAAACGGAGTAAACTCATTTAATTTGAAATTACCTAAATGGAACAACTACATCTTTTTCATCCATGCACAGATCAGTTTATAGGTTTTCTCTTGAAGTATGATTGTTGGGATGGATGTTTTATGTGCAGTTCCACCATATTATGCATTGATATTGAAGTCACTTACTGTATTAGAAGGCTTAGCACTCCATGCCGATCCTAATTTCAAGGTGTTGGCTGCATCATATCCATACATTGCTAAGAGACTCCTCACTGATCCAAATCCATATCTTAGAGATGCCCTCATAGAGTTGCTGTTCAAGGATGGGAGATTTAGGTATGTAACCAACCATGTTGCCTGTTGTTTGAGACTGTCGATTTGGTTTGGTTATACAAAAATCTTTGTCTTGTGAAGGTGGAACAGACTTGAAAACCTACTTGTCCAGGGTAGTAAAGACAGAGATTTTTCAACCAAGGACGCTTTACAACCTGTTTTGAGGTTGTTATTAGATCCACATGGTGAAGAACTTCGAGTTTTGGTCATAAAGGAGGCTGTTCATGTCGTGGAAGCTATTGTTCTGGCTGCAGCTATTGATACTTACAACTCTATTCCCTACTTTATGAGGGTTTTGCTTAATTCGGATACAAATGGACCCTTTATAATGAGCAATGCTGAACTGAAAAGCTTGATGGATCTTCGAGATCAGGTTTTCAGGATATGGGACCTCTTGCAAACCTCTAAGAGTTTTGATCCACAGCTTCTACAGCCTGTTTTACAGGTAAGACTCATAGTGATACTGTAATTCCATGACGCTCTATAATTTTGACAAATTATACTGCTCTCCTATATATGGACTTTAGTAGGTGCAACTATATACATCTAGAGAGTGAATGTGGCAAATTGTGCTGCTTTCCTATCTGTTTACTGATCCATCATAGACATTGAAAAAGAGTATGCCACCTCTTAGTTTGCTTTCATAGTGAGAGTATGCTATTGGCAGATAGATCAGGTTACCTATAGCCTCAAAGACCATCAACTCAATTGAGTTTGGTTTGGAAAGATTCTTCTTTCCCATAAAAAAACTCCTCAGACAGCTTATCCTGCTTCTTATCACTTTGGAATAAGATCAGCTTGAAGTTGCAAGATGTAGTAGGGGGCAATTGGAAGATTGGCCAGAAAAAGGAAGCTGAACATTGCAATGAAACTATTCTGGTTCTGAGGAAGCTTCCAGAGTGGTGCATAGTCTATGACTAATAGAATGGCCCTTGCTTGCTGAAAATTGCTGCTCCTTATGTAGCCATGATTTTTTCCAAGAGCAGCCAAATATTCCTCGAACATAGCACATGCATATCTTGACAAAAAAAGCACATAAATCGTTGGCTTGCTTATTCCCATAAGAACTGCTTTTAGCTTGAAATTTTTTTCCCTTGGTCAACAACAATGCTTTCTCAGGAACAGCTGAACCAATTATCAGCCTTAGAAGCAACAGTAGTATACATTTTAACATCAGTATCCTGCAGGAGTAATAAGCATTGTGGATATTAACATTGACAACTACATCACCACAGGTGACAGTTATTACTGTGTTAAACGAGAGCATTCAATGATTGCCATTTAGTCAGTCGGTTTGCCAAGAGTAAGTGGCTGAGTCACTGTTAATTGGAAATCACATAAATTACCTATAAAACAAGCTAAGATTTTTTACAGTTTTGGTGATTTTGAGACTGAAACATTATTTAGAATTAGTAATTTTGGGTTGCAAATAGAGATTCCCATGCAATCAGTATGGATTTACAAATTAATTTTGTGGTTGCAAGACTGTCCTTTCTGATGAGAAGTTGTTGAATTCTTTGTATATATACTACAACGCATGAAGATATAAAATATTCTTACTGCGTCACACTTCAATTTGCTAAATATGAAACTTCAAGTTTGTTATCTGTTGCAATTAAGGGTTTTTATGAACCATGTTTAAAAGTAGAATTTGATCGAAGAGCTACCAAGGAAATCAAGTGTTGAAATTTCTTGCTGCAAGAAAGAAGTTCTGGAAAAACCTCAGAGTTTTAATGTTACCAAATCTTTATTGAGGTGTAAATATACTAAGCTCTAAATTTTTTTTTTTCATTCCGTCTTTTCCCAAGGACAGCCTCAACAAAACTATATAAGCATTAATTAATCTTAGGTGGAACCATCTGCCAAGGTGGATACATGCCGCTAAAGGGTGGAAAAGTGTCTGTCAAAATCGTCATTTGGAAGAGTAGAGCTTGAGTGGGTGTGACCTTTTAAGAGGTGGTATGAGCGGAGAAATTATTCGATGAATTTACTAGATGTACTAAGCTGAATCTGAACAACTAAAAATGATGAGTCATGTTTAAGTCCCACCAGATTTGACGGTCTAGATGTGGTTTAATATATGTATTAGGTTCACCGAATAATTGTTTGGTGTGAGGGACCTGATATATGAGGGCTTAATCTATGATAAGAGCAACACTTTTGAGTTTTGTCCAATTCTTCCTTGGACTTTCATTTGTCTAATAAAAACAGCACAAACTTCTTAGGCCGATATTTGAGTAGCTAAAACAAGCGATGCCTAATGATTTGACTCTCCAGATGCCATTGGAAAATTTTGGGCCCTTAACGACATACAAAGGACAAGATTTATTTTGTAGCAAGATTCATTTTGGAGCAACTGCGTGATGAAGCATCTAAATGCAAATTAAACAAAACACAGGCAATTCTGGTATTTGTATGCTTGGTAAATGAACACCCTAACTTTAAAGCTAAACAGATGTATGAGGATATCTTTATGTTCAATTTTGGGAAATGTTGGCAGTTTTTCATCCGTATTGCTGTAATTGGTGATAGATTTTGGTGCAGGTCCTCCAGCAACCAGAGGCACGCAGCTTAGAAGTGCGTCTTGCTGGTGGCGTTACCCATCGTCTTGCGGCTAGAATGCTGCAACAGGTACTGCTAAGGACGTCAAAATCTCCTGATTTGGCTTTCTGGCCACTGTAAACGTCTTATTGGAAGGTAATGTGATAAATTGTGGACATTTTTATACGGAAATTGAGATCTTGTTGTCATTCTTCTTTTGTAAGACAAATTATTCAAATGTTAGTAGTCATAGAAGAATGTAGAATAGATTTGATTCTGGGGTAGTCGAATAATGTGCACGAGGCTTCATCCAGCCTTTTTCACTGCTCTGGTGTTACTTTCACATTTTTTACTGCTGCAGCCTGAATGAGCAAATTTGGCCTTTTGAAATACTAAACTAATGTGTATTGTCTCCTTCCAAATGAGTTCTACCTATGGATTCTTAGTTTGAAATTTTGCCATTGGATTTATAGTTATATGTATCATCTAAAGCACGGTTGGACAAACCCATATCTGAAAGTCGTGAGTCAACTAACCTGGAAATGCCTGTGTTGATCTATGGTTGAGCTCATGCACGGTTACATCTATTACGCTCTGCAATATCTGCATGGTGATATTCTAGAGGTTCACCACAGCGGTGCCTGTGAGATGGCCTTGCTCTGGTACGCACGATAAAATCAATCTTATACAAACACGAATCTGATGACCATTTTTTATGTTCGAAAATGTCTAAGGAGATAATAATTTCTTACCCTTCTACAGAGGGATTACGAGCGTGTGTATATATCAAACCCTCTAAACATGAAATGACTATTCTATCCTCACTAATGTATTTCCTAACACCCCCTCAAGTTGGGACCTAGATAGCACATGATTCCAATTTGTTATGTAAAAAACTCACTCTACTCCCAGTGTGGAGATTTAGTAAAGATATTTGCAAGTTGATCTTTTGTCCTTGTATGTTGAAGAATCATATCCCCATTTTGAATTTTTTCTTGTGCAAAGTGACAATCAATGTCAATGTGTTTAGCTCATTTATGGAAGATAGGATTGTTTACAATATGAATAGCCGATTTATCATCACATGATACATATGGGTCTAATGTTAAAATGTCAATTTCTAACAATAATATTTTCGACTAGAGCAATTCACCTATCACATATGTCATAGCTCTATATTTTGCTTCAACACTTGATAAGGGAACTACCTATTGTTTCTTGCTCTTCTAGGCAACTAAATTATCTCTAAGAAACACACAATAGCCCGATATAAATCTCCTATCAATAGAACATCTAGCCTAATCTGCATAAGATAAACTTGAAGTGTTTAGATTGCCATAATTCTTGAAAAATAGTTCTTTACCTGATACTCCCTTCAAGTACTTGATAATCCGAAGGATAACATCCCAATGATTAGTATGAGGAGAACTCATGAACTGACTTATTACATCGATAGCAAAAGATAGTTCAACTTACTCACCACTAATGATTCTCCATATTCTATACTAAGTTTTGCATTGGATTAAATAAGAGTATTGATTGGCTTTGCTCTAAGAAATTTAACCTCATAAAGAATGTCAATGACATATTTTTGCTGTGATAAATCGATACCTACATGTGGTTAAGTAACGTCAATATCAAGGACATATTATAGACATTTTAGATCCTTAGTATTAAACTCTGTATGCAAAAACTGCTTAAGTCATTGAGTATTATCCGAATCACTACTAGTAATGATAATATCAATCACATGTACCAATATAAGGATACAACTAGCTAAGGAGACAACACTAAAGACCAAATGATTTACTTGACACTACTTTAATCCGAACTTGACAGCAACATCATTAAACCTACCAAACCAAGATGAGATTGCTTGAGTTTATGCAAAGCCATATGAAAACGATATACCAAATATTCCCCTTATGCAACAAACTTGGATGGTTACTCTGTGTACACTTCCTCAGCCAACTCACCACATGAGAAGGCATTTTTGACATCCAACTAATGAAGAAGCCAGCCAAAGCACACCACAAGGGAAATAAATTTGTTACTAGTTAGTCAATGTCAACCTTTAGAGAATTCACCAATATCCGATAAATTAATAAGTTGCTAACTAAATATAAATCTAGCAAGTATTATTAGTTAAATACTTTCACCATAGGAAATTACCAGCATCTCTATAAATTGGTAAATTATCAACTTCTTTCGACTTTTAGGAAAATAGGAACCATATAAGGAATTTTACAATATTCTATAAAATTTAATAAGTTACCAATTTCTTATGAAATTTTACAAATGTGGTCAGTAATCTACTAAGACTAAAAGCTTTAACTTCTTTCGAATTTTACGAGTGAGTAATATGCCATTACTATACTGAATTTACCAACACCCAATAAATTAGTAAGTTACCATCTTCATCACATTTACCGGTGTAGGTTAGTAAACTACTAACATTATGAGGAAGTTGCCAACAACCCAGTAAATCAACAAATTTATAAGTTTTCAATTTATTTGAAATTTCACAAGTGTGGTTAGTAATTTAACATGATAAATTTATTAACGTGCGAAAGAATTAGCATGTTACAAACTTTACATGTATGATTAGTAATTTTTATGCAAATAGTTAGTTCCTGACATCTGTAACTAATTTAGCTGCTAAGTGTCATGAATGTACCAACATGGATCACATAAGATACAAGCCAAAGCTTGGTCGATAACTCTGGAGTCCATTCGCACTTGTTGATATATGAAATTGAATTTGTGCATGCACCTAACACAAACCAAACTTATTATTTCGTCTGATTAACAGTGGAAGAACATGCAAAAGAAAGTATGCCCAAGGACAAAATAAATATGTGGACGATATTTGTTGCATGC
The DNA here is from genome assembly GCA_014182895.1 of Angophora floribunda. Taxonomy (NCBI): domain Eukaryota; kingdom Viridiplantae; phylum Streptophyta; class Magnoliopsida; order Myrtales; family Myrtaceae; genus Angophora; species Angophora floribunda. Next base: position 12,410,331 of record CM024710.1, on the reverse strand, counting down.
GTAAGAGCTACGATAGTCTCCAGAATTACGACTCTCGGGTTTCTTTAATTAGGATTATCTACATAAGGAACCACAGTTGTGACCGTATCGATGTAAAACGCAAAAGGTGTCACAAGACATGTCTTATCATACATTCTACTTTGCTTGTGTTTGTTAGCACACTTACTTACGTCGTAACATAAATCTCAGCATTAGCATTTCCGTTTCGCCTTGCGTTCGCATCCGAGATGACTCCAGGGTTATACCATTGCAAACTCGAACAACATGATGGCATCAATCAATCCCATATTTTTACCTACTTGATGGATATACTCTTTTTCTTCTTTTTTTAAAATTTTGCGTGGTACCTGCAATCACAAGCTAAGATTCACGAAATCATAGTTGTTTGTTTGTTGATGTAATTCGAGAAAATTGAGGATAAGAATGGAGAAAATAACCGTTGATTCGTTGTAATTTGGAGCTTACTCGCAGATACAACCTTGATCAAAAGTGATTTCATCATCTTATTCAAAACTACCAATTTTGTAGACGTTGAGCGATGAAACCTGTATATATTGAGGAGTTTCTAGATTTTCTTTCTTTAATTGTCCTTCATAATATCACTTTTCCATCGGCACCGTCCAATATTTTAACAATAAAATGTTAAAGCCTTAAGCATTGATTAGGCCTCATTAGATAATTACCCTGTGCACCCAATTTTTACTATTTGAACTTTCTCCTAAAAGAAAAGGCAAACTAGGAAGGGAAGGGAGAGGTTTAGGTCAAATCCCTCTCCTCCATAAGTTGAAGAGACCAAGAAAGGCTAAAGTTGAGAGACAGAGAGAGAAGACCTTCCACATACACAAGTTTTATTTTCTCTCATTTCTTTCTTACTCTTCCGATATAGATTTCGATTTGAAAATCCGTAGCTTAAGATAAAATTGAAAATCTCATCTCCGACTGAGACTCAAGCCCTCCCGACCACTGTGATAAGCAAGCAAACGTCACTAGACAGTCGATTTCGGGAGCATGACAACTCTCAACAAACACGAGCTCACGAAGTCCTGTTACGGCCTCTTGATGAACAGGAGGCACTTCCTGTGGATTGTGTGGTCAGACTCCATCATGGAAGAAAGTGGCGGCACCATCTCGGATGACTCGAGGGAGGTGACGGCGGAGTAGGGGTGCGTCGTGGGGGGGCCCAGGAGGAGGTTCTGCTCCACTGTGCCATTGCAGCGCCCCTGATGCCCCGTCAAGTGGACAACGCACGAGAGCTTGGTCGCCGGAAGTCTTGACGGTCGCTGGCCCTTATTTTTATCAACTGGTGAACAGCCGGCTTTGTGCGGTGGTCATAAGCAACAATGGTTGGCTATCTTGATGATGATCCTCGCACGGTGCCGACTATCTCCATCACTCTATTGGAAGGTAATAGGAATTGTTAAAAGTTACTTTTAAAAAAAAATTATCCAATCTGAATTGTTTCACCCTATGCTGATGGATTTCTCATCTGACATTTTATCCAAATATATTCGGGTTTATTTAGTCCAAAGAACATCACCAAACTCAAATTCGGACTCACAACCCAGCCTAAAACTCCTCGAAGGCAGTTCACACTACTAAAGACTCGTTCCCATCCCACCAAGAGGGAAACAAGATCAATGATTTAAAATAAAAAAAGAAGAACAAGAACAAGAACAATAAAGGATAAGATAAGAAGACTCATTTCCCATGTTCGAATGGGACAAAGCGGATCTCCAACAAGCATCTCGTCCTCCAATTCTTTGGAAGACCCCACCAAAACAGGAGAAGCCAAACCCACCGCTTGATTCCACCCACAAGGCTCCAAACGGCGTCAGAAAGGTCGGCCATGAACTACGCCAACATGTAACTAAATCCAGAGACCTCTGGACCCATCGATGCTAACTACTTGCAAGCCGAGCCCACCGCGATCGATGAACTCATCGCCCAAATTACAGACTTACTACAACTCGCACCATGCCGACAAAAGGGCAAACCTTAAAAGGTTGTCGTCATTGGCGAGATTGTTCCTATGTTTAGTGTATATGTCTTACAAAAAAAATTTGTAATCATCCTCTCATTCAGAATCTTGGTTTAAATAATCACATTCGCGCTTATCTCTTGTAACCACCTGTAAGCACAAATCTGGGTATTTCTATAGTTAGTGTATATCGGTGTAATGGATGGACACGGCCGCACTGATAACAAACAAGCACTTCAACAGCCCCCAATAGTGGATCATGTATTAATCTTTAAGCACTGTTTGCTTGACGGGACATGAATGACTTAAAAAACAATTTTCAAAAATTGATCGCTTGAAATAATTAATCAATGAAAAATATTTTCAAAATCAACAGAGATTGATGAAACTATTCAATGGCAATAGGTATGAATTGTGTAAAAAAAAAAAAAAAAAAAAAGTGAGTTGTTGGTTCATGTAAAAGTCCTTAAAGAATCATGATAAAAACACGTTGATGTCCGGAGATTGGAGAGGGGCGTTAAGTAGAGTATTAGAAGCGGTAGAGCAGGTAGCCGAACATCGGATGACAGTGATGCGACTCTGTTTAATTTGATGAGTCTATTCCAGAAGCTAATCAGCGTCCAAATGGAGAGAAAGCAAGTCCGGCATGCAATAGTTTTTCGACGGAGAACCTTAATCCCATTTCTATTATTGCTATTATTTTAAAACAATAGCGATGCCAAAATATATATATTATGCATAAGCATCATTTAGAAAGTGACTCGCTGATCCAGACTAGGATTATGAAATTAGCCGGCCATGAGACCCTCTTTTGAATTCTGCAAGTCAAAAATCCGAGCGGGTCTGTTGCAATCATCAGCTTCTCCAATCGCCGATCCTTAAAAAGATTTGTACGACCAGATGGCCGGCCATTTTCATGTTCATGAGCATGAGCTAGTCAGGTGAGGGGAGTGCTTAAATGTCTGAGGATCTTGCTCGTTCTTTCATGACTCACTACTTCCTTCTAGTGAATGGTCAGCCCGAAAGAAAACTATCGTACCTTCAGTTCAGAGATTGTGCTGCTGAAGATAGCCCGGCATGAGCTCTAATAATCGTCAGGCCAATGGCACTGGAGCCTCGAGTAAGCCGGTGAAGAAGGATAGGCAGAGATCCCTAAGTTCTCTGTCGGGCTGCCATGATGATCCATCTCAAGAGCGTTCGCCAAGTTCAGGTCACATGCAGCGGAGCTCATCTTTTTCTGCTTTAGCTGAGTTGCCGGAGGGAAAGGGTAGGGTTGGGCCAAGCTACAAAGTTGAAAGTAAAGGATGGACTGTGCCCTGGAAGTGGTCAAGAATGCGCAAGGCTCAGAGAAGGAAGGCAATTGTTGCAGTGGGTAGAAGGTCCGTGGATGGATATGGCAACAGCAGGAGAAGATCCCTAAAACTTGATCCCCTCGAGGATCACCTGATCTCGTCAGAGGATTATTCAAGGGACGAAATGATTCACGAAAAGTTCTCCATATTGGGAATGGATTTCACTAATCTGACTGTTGGACATCGCGATTATCAAAAGGCTGGAGCTGAAGCCAGTCGGAGCCAAAAAGAGAACTATTCGAGCACAAGCCTTAGTCTCAAATACCAACCAAAGCGTTTTGAGGACATAGCTGGGCACGAGATCATTATCAAGGCAATATCTACTTCTATTCAGAAGCAAAAGGTTGCGTCCCTTTACCTGTTCCACGGCCCAAGTGGCACAGGTAAGACATCAACTGCCAAGATACTAGCAATGGCACTGAACTGCGAATCTGGCGCACGTTCTCGGCCATGCTGGAACTGCAGAGGGTGCTCAAGAAGCCTTTACATGATGGAGTTGTGTTCAGGAAGCAGATTTGCTGGATTCGAAAAAATAAGGACACTCATCCAGAGCACATCATTTGCACATGCAATCCCAGGTTTTAAGGTCTTCATTGTCAAAGAATGTCATTTACTGACTGCCGAAGCATGGGATGAACTTTTGGGCATAGTAGAAGGAATATATGGTACTAAGATAGTTTTTGTCCTGATTGCTGTAGACATAGATACCTTGCCTGTAACAGTATCATCGAGGTGTCAGAAGTACTTCTTTCCCAAACTCAAGGATATGGACATCAAACTCAAGCTCGCACTGATTGCTGTGCGGGAAGGTATAATACTCGAACAAGAAGCATTGCAGCTGATCATTGCCAAGGCAGAAGGATCCCTGAGAGAAGCAGAAAACATATTAGATCAGTTATCCTTAGTGGGGTCAAGAATCACTACTTCCATGGTTCAAGAAATGGTGCATCATCAATCAAAACTCTACATTTTTCCATCATTTTCCTTTCCAAACAGAACTCTGTTAGCCAAATCTTTCATACATTTTTAACTTAAACCTGCACCTGTAGGTACGCCTAATCCCTCGCAACAAGCTCAATGACTTGCTTAGGGCAGCAGTATCAGGGGACATGATGGAGACCATCAAACTCACAACAGAGCTTATTCGAACAGGTGTGGAACCACAAGGCCTGGTATCCCAATTGGCATCTCTCGTCAAAGACATACTTTCAAATGCTGCCAGCACCAATTCCCGATTATCATCATTGACCATCACATGTAATGACAAGACAGTGCAGAAAGTCGGCTCAAACCTCAGTAAGATACTTCAACTTATAGCAAGCATGAAATCTTCATATCAGCTGAGCTTTTGATACTATTGCAGTTAATAATCAATCAGAGAGGTTGTGCTACACCTTGAAAGTGCTTGTTGGAGTAGAGAAGCAATCTAGATCCTTCATTGACCAGAGTACCCAAGTATTTGCTGCTCTTCTACAAATTGCTTCACTAGACAACCACAACAAAATCTCTCTGAGAAATGACTCGCCAGAGGACATTGTATTACCCTCAGGTACTTGTTTATAAACAGGAAAAGTTCCTGAAATAATATGGATTAAGCATTGGTAGGCATGCTCACTGAAGTAAATGTGCAGTTGGAAATGGCAAGCTCGATACAGGGTCAATCAATGCACAGCATCATAAGCAAACCCAAAATAGAATCCCGATGCATTGTACTTCCATCAGTGAAACTTCCGAGCTAAATGATGTAGACAGAAGTGACAATAGCACAACCATGGAACAAATGGAAGAGAATCGAAATAACAGAGGAAAAGAATCTGAAAAGGAGCCTAAGTTGGCCCGACTCAATGACCTTGAAGAAATATGGATGGATATGGTGGAAAAGGTAGAAAGCACAAATATCAGGCAATTCCTCTGCCAGCAAGTGAAGCTCGCATCATTCACCATAGCTAGCGGTAATGTATTCTGTCCAAAACCCAATTTAATGACATTTATCAACTACCTATCATTCAAGTGATATTCAATTTCACTCCAACAGCCAATGCCATTGTGCATTTGATCTTCAAGAAACCTGAAGACAAGACAACTGCTGAGATGTGCGAAGAAAGCATATCTAAGGCCTTACAAAATGCACTGGGGTGCCCTGTCATAGTAAATATGAGTCTGGAGCCACTTGACTTGAGAATGGTTGAATATGAAGGAGTCAGAACCATGAAAATACAAGCCGGAGAATCCAGTCACGTCAGAAAGCAACAGAGAACAGTATATCCTCCAGAGACCAATAATTACCAGACCAGTTCTGATTACGCCAAAAACCAGAATACAGGAGACGAGGTTTTGCCAATAGGCCCTCCAGAACCAGAAAAGCAGCTGGAAGATTGCAACACTAATGCTCCAGAAGGAGAAAAAAGGCAATCACACATGCATCCCAAGATAATCTATCTATTCAGAGACTTTCATTACAGGAGAACAAAGCAGACACATTCCCAGATATAGAAGCAAACCACCCATTGTCACCAGCTGATGCAGCCTGTCTCACAAGAAGGAAAACAGTAAAGCAACGGTGGCTGTCAGTATCTTCTATACAGCACAGTGACGCAACTGTCGAACCATATAGTCAAGACATATTGTTCGAAAATGCAAATATGGACAATGAGGGTAGAGCAAAAAGAAACTTGAAGCTCAAGCAGAGCTTATCAAAAGATAGAGAAGATCATCATTCTCACATTGATACAAGAAGCAGGTAAGTACATCCGATGCTTAATCAAACAAATGGCTTAGCTTTCGCTGCCAAGGGACTAATGTGCTCTGGTTCTCTGTATAGGCGACCTAATCTTTCTTGGAGGTGCAAGGACATTTTCTGTCCACAGAGAAAAGTAGGAAACAATGGATTGTGATGTCATGAGCATGTTTAAGCTTCCTCACAACATCCTTACAAAAAGTTCAGAGCTGAAGCATCCAAGAATACAAAATCAATGCCACCTGTCAGCATCATCATTAGTTGGGTGCATCTTATGTGCTAAATGAAGAATCCTCTATGTTTTTCCGAGATTACTTGGGAAGCAAACTACATAATTAGGATTTTCCTTCATTGAGAGTTTGACAAGATTTTGCTATCAAAGTTTCTTAAAATTTCTCACTCAACGAATGCAAGAGAAGCAGCATTGTAATATGTCATAGATTCTTGAGGGAAAGATGGTCATCAACAGTTTATCCTCCAGAAACCTTCTCATTGATTTCATACATAAGAATATAGTTGTGCATAAATCCAAAGTGCCAAAATTGAAAATGGATCCCTGGGGTATGGGAACAAAATTTTAGCAACAGAAATTAGAGTAATCAAACATAAACCTTCTCAGAACTACACCTGTGAATTAAATCCTTGGTGGCAGAAGAGGATGATTTGAATGAAACGGGGGAAACCTAATGTCCAGCATAGTATTATTGAGACAAAACTGGAGAAAGGTGGGCCTTTGCCAACAGCTTGCATTTTATACTAGTTAGTTGACGTGTGCAGAAGAATTAGAGCAAAATCAAAGTTGGCTAGACTTCTTTTCTTCACAGTTGTTATTCCCAATCAATCACTTGAGATCTTTGATGTCAATCCAGACTGGTGAAAATATATCAAGCAGGTCTAGCCAGTAGCAAACTTCTGATTAGACATGCATGAACACCCCACCTGATGTGCCTTAAATATGAAAGCAGGCTGATGAAACTCCATTGTCCAAATTAGAGATAAACAGTTTCGCCAGGTCTAAGCATAATTAGTAAACTTTTTAAATCTATGGAGAAAAATCCTTCATTTCCCAACTCCAACAATAAAATTGTTTCCATTATGCACAGTATTGATTGATTAATATAGGAGATTACAAATTTACAGCTAATTTTAATAACAACCAAGAAGCAGTTAAGGGAACAGCACAAATATGTAAACAAATCAAAAAGAAATGCTCCACTTGGCAGTTCAGACTCTGCAAAGCCCAGGCAAGGATCAATGTGGGTAAGTCAATTTAGACCTTCGATAAAGCAAAAGACAAGGCATTCAAATTAAACGTTAGGAGATTACTGAAGTTGAACCTGGGCATTAAAGCTCCTTTTCTTAGAGCCCATTTTACCGAATAATGCTGGAAAGGGATAGCATATGAAAGTATAGATGTGCAAGAAAATTAATCGGATGCTGTAATGGAAACAAACCATCAAGAGATGAGTACATTCCTTAAATATTGACCATAGTATTGTTCATTAACTGGAACAATTACAGAGTGAAGTAGAACACAAAGTAGTTGGTGGGACCAATAATCAGGCAGCTTAAGTACAAGATTTTGACTTTATCACCCAAACAAGGAATTAACGAGCAGGTCCAACACTGGTATTGATAATATTTGCACATCAACAGGCAATGCAAATACCGTAGGTACCTTGACAAGTATACAATTAATTGATTTACATCTTTGTGAGTGATCGTTTAGACAAATCCAACATGACCTTCTGGCCCTTATCTGCCAGCAGCATATAAGCCTTGACAAGTTCTTCCTTGATCATGAATAGCACAGAAGCTGCAAAAACACTTTGTACTATCTTTGTGCTCATACCCTTATAAAATCCCTGCAATCCTTCATATCGGATAATTTTAATGATCGCATCAAATGTACCTGTATTTGAGAGCAGCTTTTGTTAAAACTAGCTACTGTAGAAATTAGGGTAAAGGTCAATACTTACACCAAATAAAATGTGAATAATTGCTATGGTCATATCCATATGCCAAATAAACTTTAGAATGATGATGCTCATAACAGCTTGATTGGTGCAGGAACACCACACAAAATGTGCTGAAATTAGAGGAGGGACCAAAATTTTTGGCAGACTTTTCCTTGCTCAGCTTTGATTCATCATTACTGACATGATGAATTGGGGAATTACACAAAGAAAAAGGTTTAGACTGCAATTTAAAACCACAACAGCATTTACTTCACAATTGTTTCTCCCTGTTCGAACTTTCTCATTCGCCACCAATTTTCTCGCTTTGAAAATTCTAGCCCCAGGACCTCTACCATCTAAAATAGCATCCAAGGCCATCAATTATCCACGGTACAATCAAAATGACTTGGCACAGGTGATTGACTAGTTGACCAGCTAACAGAAAACTATCTGATTTGCTATTGATCTTACAGGCAAGCATACAGGGAATAAAAGATTAAGAGTCCAGCAATAGCAAAACAGTTGATTTTTCCACTAAAACTTTGAGACCATGAACCAGGAAAATATTTAAAACCCAAACCTCATGGAAGAGAGTGTAGGTGTGAATGTACACAGATTGAATGTCACTACAGGTATATATGTGCATATCTGATCTTATCAACAGTGTCTGTCAGCGGCATAATTCTAAAAAAATCAAGTCAGATCCTAGGCCACGAAAGCTATTTCAAGGGCAAAAGTAATGTCACAAAGTATATATAGAATAATGGCACTCACACTGACAACAGGAAATTGTGCATCCTTATCTTTCACCTTTCATATTATCAATGTATCCCCTTTATATGAGGAAAACACGCATGAAATGGACTTGTCATTATATTTCTGCTTAATAAGGTTCAGTAAGGAATTTAAGGTATTCCAGCACAGCTGTAACTACTTATGATCCAGGGTAAAAACAAATTACACAATGATCTTTTCCTCTATCAAGCACAAATATAAACACTAAAATGAAGAGGGACAATATAGCTTGACATGCTATAAAATGGACCTGTGTATCTCAAAGCAACATTCCCCCCGATCTCCTGTTTTGCTTGCAACCTTGACTGAAAATACATTAAGGAAAAGAAAAGGCAAGATGAGAATCAGAGACAAGCATACCCTCCAGTATAGAATCATATCACCATGATGCAATGTTTATCGGAGATCCTAAAAAGTGGAGTATACCTGATAGTGTGGAAATATTTGACCAAGAAAACAAGCAGATAAAGAATCTGGCAGTATTTGACAAATTTTCCATTTTACTCAGCAGCCCAGCAATTAAGAATACCACAGCAGGGCATAAGCTACTTGATCAATGATTAGAGCTAACTCAGAATTTTAACACCACACATGCATGCATGCAGAGAGATAAGTGAAACACAGAAGAATGAGTGAAATATAAGTCAGGACTCAGGTTATGGGGCAACGAGTTCGAATTATTACCTTCACAACTAACAGAGGGTACGTGGAAATAGTTGCCCCGAGTTTTGCCAAAGCCCCCAACAAGAAGACCTATTTGACAAAGAGCCACGATTATCTTTTTCACACAAGGGAGATGATTTGACTTCCATTAACCAGAAGATATAAGCAACTTAAATATGGTGTTACAAGCAAAAAGTCTATGATTCTCAAACAAGAATGATGTACCTCCAAAGCAGTCACATTTTTCAATCCCATCTTACTAGCAGAACGCTTTGCTCTCAAGTGCTTTAAGGAGGTTTCATAGATCATGAATTGGATGGATGGGTTGCAAACCTATCAACAATAGGTCTCACTTAAAAAAAAATGACAGTAACATCCTGAATAAGAAGAACGAGACATTTCCCATCCATTCTATAGCTGATTTAATAGACTGACCATAATTAATGTTGGAACAATACCCTTCCAGAATCCAGCAACCCCTGCTTCCCTGTGCACCTCTTGAGCCTATGAAAAGTAAGCAGACATAAGCATGGGACATCATTAACAATACTTAAGTGAAGAAATTACAAATACAAGAGAATACTTAGGCATTGTTTACACAGAATTCAGCTGATATTTACACTTTCAAAGGAATAGTTTTATAACAATTAAATCCCTGGACACCATCACAAACAAAATCTATCTTCGATGATGAAGATTATGCTGTGACCGAAAGTGTGTGCATGCATGTATCTGTCTATGCACTCTTGATAAAATGAGGACTTTTGACAAAACTTTGTCAAGAGGAGTTTCGTGCTTGTTAGCAGTCTCGTCATCTTAATAAAGTGACATTAGATCAACAGCATAATATATTCTGAAGCACATAAACTTGAGCAAGAATTTTTATAATATTTGAATGTGTGCAGGCATGTAAACTATAGGGCATGAAAATGTACACAAGCATATTTACATCGTGATGTGGTTCGCATGACCATCCAGCAAAGTCATTATCAATTCATGCTTCATTTATATCAAAAATTGTAATTTCCATTAAAGCGACTATATTGGATGAAGTCAGATGATGAAATACGAAGACCAGAACATAATCTCCATCTTAGATGATGAGTCCAACAAAAGAATGCGAAAGAAACTTGGCATTGCAACCAATATGAGTGCTAAAGAAAGGAAAGGAAAGGTTTGCCAGTGATCATAAATGTTATTGATGGTCAAGCACAGGCTCAATGTAGAGGTGGATATACAGATAATACCAACCGCCTGAAGAGTACCATATGGACGAGGTTTCACTGATTCAAGTTCAGCCAATTTATCATGTAAAGTAGATTCTTCCCAACCCCTTTCCAATGCTTCAGCCAATAGAGCTTCCTTCTTGCCCTCCATTATTTTTCTTTCTGCTTGAGTTTGTGTCTACACACTCAAATAACAAGGAAATATTATGAGAACTATATTTAGCTAATGCACCATCAAGCACATGTCATGATTTTAAACCAAAAACCTCATGAAGAGTCTATATATACATCATAAGCATAATTATAGTCTTAGAACCTGATAAAAGGAGCTTGTGCTTACTGCATAAGCAATCAAGTTCATTGTGTTTTATCTGACATCTGAGAAACCAGCATTTTTAGCAAGTTATAGTCATGCTTCTGAACAGCATTATCTTCCCCTAAGAACTTTTTTTTTTTTTTTAGCACAAGTATGCCAATCACATGCATATCAAGGCCACCAATAATGGTGGATCAGGTAAAATAAAAGGCAGTTATCGGAATTGGAAGATGCCATACAAGACAGAGTATCTACTAACTGACGAGAAATCACATGATCTCCTTTAGGATCACAAAACTTGTATATATTCATCAAAAGACACCCAATGATAAAACATGAAAAGAGGATGTCCTTTCTACTAATTTTGTCAGCTGGGTACTCAGTGCTTGTTTGAATGAAAGTAAAAAATCTCAGCATGCAGGATCATCAGTGCTGGATCCGTTCAGTGCTACAAAGTATTGACTAGTGAAGGATATCAAAAGATGAGGGACCTGATTAATTGAACACCAATCTCATATCCAAGAATTCAATGCTAAACCTCCATATAGTGACCATAGAATAAAGTGAATGAAGAATTAAAGGCACCTGCATCCGAGTGACGAGAACCCAGATAGGATTGGTCAGTAACACATTCAAGGACCTGCAAAAGAAGGTATAAGAGATGACACAAGAAATTTGTTGGAGGAACGTAATCCAGTTACGTGATGGATGAACCAAAGCAAAGTGCATCTCACAATAAGAAGGGCATCAGTGTGATCAAACTTGGCCTTCATGCCCAAACAAAAATAAATGGAAAGAAATGCTTAATGATTAAGAGAACTGACTACTCACCCAGCTATAGCTGCCACAATGAGCCAAGAGAACACGCCAACAGTGCCATCCCCACGGCCTTTCTCCTTACGAGCTGCAGCAATGGCCTCAGCCTTGTTTTTGAAAACCTGATAGAAATAGTAGTATACTCCCTGGCAGTATTAGAGAAGATAGTTAGAATCAACAAGAAAAGTTGTATGATGGGAATATAACAAAAGTGCCTCCATATATCAATCCAATAGTACCAAGGTACTTCTTATTCATTGTTGTCCTGTTTTCCAATATCAGCTAAGCGTTTCAGCTATCAAACGCATACACTTTTCTGAGTCAAGCTTTCGCCATTATCAACAGTAAAACAAGCCTAAAAAACAGCTAGCAGATATCACAGGGATCAACCATAATCGTCATTTACACAGTTATCAAATCACAGAAATCTCCTCGGTCACTGTCCAGGAGATGTGACTACCGTCTTTCTTATTCCACTAATCCAACGCCACTGGCACCAACAACAAGCTCTCACGTAATTTGTGCAAGTACACCGGGCAAGTCCATTATAGCAAAGTAGCAAATTAGACCTCTCCCCAACACTCAGTCAAGCAACACTTGCTTAAAGAGCAAAATCCTCTTCACTTGTCTAGTTACTGACCAAAGCGACGACGTTATAACAAGCTCCGCTCTGTACCTGCGAAGCCGCGGTGCCGAACAAAGAAGGCTTGAGTCCGCTGTACAGTCCGCCCCAACCTTCCGTCTTCAGAACCTGGACATCAAATGCAAAATCCTATCACCGTCCGCACACTCGCTAACCAGAGCCAATCGCCATTCACGAAGCTTCCGAAACCGAAACCTGGAGGATTTGGAGGAGAGTGCCGCCCACCGGCCGCGTCTGAGCAGGCAAAGCTTTCTTGTCGGCGCTGCTCAGGCCTCTCTTCGCCACTCGCTCGGTTTGCTGCCGAGTGTTCACCTGCCGCGATTCCAAAGCCAACTCAATACCGTTTCGTGTCTCCGCGTACGTGAAACGCAGAGAGAGAGAGAGAGAGAGAGAGAGAGACCGTCTGGAGAGGATAGGTGATGATTTGAGCAATGATGCCGCCTCCGGCGCCGGCGAGGCCGTTGGCGACGGCGTTGGACATGGGCGGTTGATCCGGCGGAGAGTCTGAAGTGAGGGAGCGGCTGAAAATATCCGTATCTGAAGTCAGACCAAGCTCTCGTTGACGCCACTCTTCAGATATTTTACTAATTTCTTTCAGAAGGTTTCCTCCGTCAACACGAGGATTGAAATGCAGAATTGTAGAGCCTATTTATGGGTAAAATTAAACGGCTGACCGTTGGTGGTCTAAGCGAATGTCTGTTTATTGTACCAAAAATAAATAAATAAAAAAATATTTTTTTAGAAAAATGATTATTTGTGTTGTTTATAAAAAAATTTGATAAAAGAATATATTTTTACTATTCACAAAATATTTAGACATGAATTATATCGATAATAAAATCATTTTTCAATTGACTAAACGTATCAAGCAATATAAACAATATTTAAAAATATGTTTTTGTAAATAAGTGGAACCCAAATCAACTTATCTTTTTTTTTATCAATCATTTCCTTATAATTTTTATTTTGTCATTCAATTTTGTTGACATGGACAGCTGAAAAAAAAAATGATATGGATGCAAGAATATAAGCTCAATGTTTATCATGGGTCGCCAAATTAAACAACTTAAGAAAAAACAAATTGAGATAGATGAGGTCCATCACAAACTCGAGCTCCATCACATTTAGCTCAAGCTTGTGAATACCATCACCACTCGAGTTCATGATTGTAAATGGCTTGATTTGTGCTCACAGCAAGATCTTTATGAAGCCCAAAATTCCGAGGTCATGGAGCTCAAGGCCATTGTCACTCAATCAGTGGTCGTGAGTAAGGACGAACCATAGTTTTGCATTGCCATAGCTGTTAAGTTCCGTGAGTTTTTTATTCGGCCGAGTTTGAAGAAGAAGGAGAGAGAGAGAGTCGCCATTTAAAAAGGATAAAAGGAGAAAAAATATAGATTGACAAATAAAAGAAAAACAACCCACTTCAAAAAATAGTTAACTGCGTTCGTATGGATAACAATGGCACTTTCCAAAACTATTGGGAAGGTTTCAAGAAGAAAATGTAGAAGGACAATATTAATTGCGATCTCGGCAAATTCCATCCCCCGATCCACGTAAGGACGATCAATGGCACCTCTTACAAAGTATAGGGAAGGTTTTAAAAAAAATTGAGGGATAGCTTAGGTTTTCTAGCAAAAATAGGGTTTGAGGAAATTTCCTAATTGATTTTGAAAACATTCCTGATATGTTTATTGATTTTGATGATAAGATTTGTAGGTGTTATCTTGGAGCATATATTCATAAGGTTATCCGATCGGTTCATATTGAAGACAATATTATCTTGGAGCATATCCAGAAGATATGCACATTAAACTAAATTGAGAAGATATCAAATCCTTATGCAACGGCTAGGAATCAACCTGGATTTCTCTCTTTAAGTATAAGATTGTCCAGGAGGGTTGTATGTCAACATAATCTTTCCTTTGATAAAAATTTGTAATCCATGGACAATTAGTTTGAGACAAGATAAATTTTCCACATGAAAACTCAATTTATGGAAATCCAACCTGTTGTAATTTTTTTTGTCGATCCTACTATAACTCTCCCTCTCAAACTTTTATCATAAAGTCATAATTTATACTTTAAATTAAATAATTCCCACCCCAAACCTCTAAAAAGTGGGGATTTGATTCCTCACATTTCCCTTCCCATGTGAAAAGGTAGCCATTGAGGCAAATCCCAATAATTCCAATTTGTTGTATGGGTAGCATAATTAAAGGAAGTCTTTATTATTGGCATCCTTGAAGCAATCAAACATTCTAATATCATTCAAGTTCAACAAGTTGATTAGATGAATAATCCTCAAAAGTTTTGTCCAGTAGTCAACTTGGATGTTAAAAGAGTATAAAAAAAAAGATCGTGGTACTAAAGAAAAAACAAGAGTTATGAAGTCTGAAATTCCAAAGTTCAAAGAAAGCTGCAATATTACACACTTGTCTTTGAGTTGAAATTGTAATCATTTGAAAAGTGTGAATAGTATCTTAAGTGCATGCTTTGGTGTAAGAGTGAATTCTATTAGCTTGGGTATAAACGGCACCAGTTTTATGTAGAAGCGATTGAATATAAACGATACAACTTGACTGTAACCTCTTATTGATTCATTAATAAAATCTAGCCAATAAGCTATCAACATGGAAGAGTATATGTAAGCTTATCATAAATTGAATCACTATAATTGTTGTGTGCAATTTTCTTTATCCATTAATCTCTTATTTATTATATTTATTGCACACATAAAATATGATCATTGCATAGTTCTTCATTAGACGTTGAAAAAGATCTTTATCACTGCAAAAAAAAAATTAGATTTTGTTCTTTCATGATATTGAACTTCGTTGTTTTAAATTCCATGTTTATTGTTTATAATTACCTATTCAACCTTATAGGTGATAATGCTAGCCTTAATAAATAGCGGGACCAATAGCGGTATAATTTCTAAAGAAAAGAGAGAAGGGGGGGTGTGACGAATGAACAATTTACTAGGCTAATAACCACTTTTATGGTGAATAATAGACCCATTCTGTAGTTAATAGCTCTCGCTTACCCAAACTACCGTAATGGAGAGAGTTGAAAAAAAGAGTCGATTAATGAAAAGGCTAACAGAATTACTATTCGTTTTTTTTCTTTGTTAAAAAGAGTTACATTAACGAATTACATTAAAAAAAAATTGTGACAAAGAATATTTTAATCTATGGAGTATGTGTCAAATTGTAAATTTGCATTGTTAATTGCTTAATAAAATTTAAATAAATTTGATAATATTATTTAGACTTAGATTCTATTTATTTCGTATGAAAATTTCCAATGATTTCATGAAATAATTTAGTAGAGATGCTCGCTTGAAATAATTAATCAATAGAAAATTTTCATTGTCAATGATAATTTATGTCTAGATACTTTCATGAACAATGGAAATATTTTTCATTCATTCATTTTGTAAATGATATAGACAAACATTTTAATGAAGATATATTCCTAATTATTCATGCTCTGTGAAGCAAATCGAGTCTTAGGTTATATTTGTTTAGGGGAAAATTTCATGATAAAGGAAAATAACTATCATGCAAGCATTTTTTTTCTGGAGAATACTTTCCCTTGTTAGATTAGGGTATTCATTTTTATAATTCTAAGTATGCAATATTTTATTTAATCGTAAATGGTTTTCCGATCATTTTTAACAAACCAAATGAGCAAAAGTACAGTAAATCAATTCTCGAAAAATTCTTTTACTCAAACAAACACATTTTTTAATATGATTATATTTTCCTTTGCCTCATGCTTTGTAATTTCTTTTTCCTTTTCTTTTATCTTTTCCTATAGAAGCACAACTCCGGTTGAACAAGAGGAAGAGAAGCACCATCCTAGTGTAATCAGAAAAAGGGGTGTATTTATAGAAAGGGGCGACGACTCCATAAGAGTCTGAACTTGTACACATTATGCAATTGTGTACCTAATTTCTTGGTTGGATCAAGTACCCCAGCTTTTAAAATTAAGCTCAATGGTACATCTCCGTTAAATTGAGCACCCTATCACATGACATGAATAGGTTAATTGGTTTAAATTTATGATATGGACCGACGAAACATATTATTTCTTCCATTTCAACAAGTATAAAGATCTTCTCCATTTCTTGTTCCATTTTTACTTTTTCCTCCATCTTCCTCCTTCATCCATAGCTACTCTTCCCCTCTCTATTCCATGGTTGACCATCGCCCATCATGGCCATAGCCACGATCCAACCTGCACACCACCGGCATGATCACTATCATCACTGCGCTACCTCGATCGGGCTCCCTTCTTCTTCTCTTGTTGAGCTCCCTTTGTTGCCATATGCGTAGATTCGAGGTCTAAATTAAGAGGAGAAACAGGGGGAGAGAATGCCATTGTTCCGAGACCGAGTTATGAGTTCATTGTTCAAACTAGCGCCAAAAGTGGCAGTAGTTTGGCCAAGTCCAACGGTGGTTGTCGGCGATGGTGGTGGTGGTGGTGATGACCAGACGACATCTTACGTGCATGCGTGCGTGAGCGCGCGAGAGAGAGACCCCAAGACGATTACTTGTTTTGTCAACTTGGATGATGTATGTCGATGTCGTCGTCCATGCCAGCATTTGACCTGGTCGTTGGCCTGGTGGCCCATAGGTCCAGGGACTCTTCCAAGGGCGCCACCAGGCCCGCCTGTATCGAATGGGCTGAAGAACAATTTTAGTCGGGTTAGGCCTAAGCTATTGAGTTATATCGGCCAGATTGGGCCCTTGGTGGCCCCCTGAGCATGATCATTTCATGCATTCACGTTTGAGTAAGGGCTGGTCCGGTCAAAAATGTAAAATCGAGCCCATCCATTGATCACTTTGAATGAAGTTTTTAAATGGTTATCCAATGAAATAAGTGCCCCATCACGGATGTGTATTATCTTTCATGAACTTAACCAAAGTCCGGCATTGAACCCATTTAAAAAGATCGGTTAGTTAATTGAAAAAGCATTAGTATTTTTAGGTGACGGAATTTAGACCTTTGGGCTACATTTAATTATTTGAACACTCTTATCAAATAGGATATAGGTCAGATTGGATAAATATGGAATTTCTAATATTTCATATAACATTTGGTAAATATGTGAATGTCCAAATTGGATTAAATATTGAATGCTCAGATGGACTGGATATCAATATAATGGTTCTCTCCCTCTACAAATCCCACACAACGTCCTCCACCTTCACCTCCACCTCTTGGCCCATGACGAGCCCTCACAAATGTCCAAGTTAGTCGAGCATCACCATTGTGCAATCAATAACCATCTGTCCTCCCTCCTCCATCTTTATTGATAATTTGCAATCTTCAACAACCACAGGTCACCACTTGTACTCTTGTAGCCGATACCAAGGTCAAGCCCTAAAGAACAAAGGTATTAGAATTTTTAAAATATAAATCATATTTTCATCTAACAATTTGAATTTTTATTTAAGGCTAAAGTCCACTTTATGTGTGAAGGGTTAAACTTCAATGAACGCATGAGGAGGATTGTTAGAACATGCGAGGACAAGGACTTTCATCATGGCTAAATGCACAAAAGCCTCGATGGACGGACGAGATTTGTTGCCACTGCAGTGGTCTATAATTTTTCCTCGAGCCCCCGGTTAGGGTATCAAAGAAGAGTCCTCCTCGTCCGTTCGGCTTTCCGTTTCGTCATCCCAATTCCCAACCCATCTCTCGATTACCATTGTTTGTTCGTTCGTCCTTCTTCCTCTCTCGCGCTCGCATCCAGGCGCTGAACGGTATGTTATCCGCTTACCATGAAAAATTTTCCGGAAACAATTCAATCATTATCAGTTCCATTGCGATCGTTTCTGTTGTTCTTCCTCCGTTCTTTCAGTAATTTGGATGATTCCTTATCGTGCTGATGGCGGTTTTTATGCTTTCTGTGTTGCGACTCGCACACCAACTGTTCGACAAATTGCACCCTCTTCTTCTTCTACCCCCCGGGCTGTTCACCTGATAAGAAAGAAAGAAAGATGTAAAACACCCCGTTGTTCCCGACATTAAAGGACTTAAATCTTTGGAAGGAAAATACGAGACCCACTTGGTCGAGTTGCTCTAAGCACCAGACAAGCCTGATTGTAGATTGCTAAGAAACAAAGAAACGTAACCAGATTCAAATTTGGAGTTTCCATAGCACCTCTGTATTCTTTTGCTTGAGAGTGTTTTTCATTTGCCCACGCCTGTGTATGTCTCTGTTGACGATGCCAATCATTTTTAACTCTCTCTTTAGCAGTCAGAAGCTTCATTGTACTGAATTGTGACTTCTTTGTTGTTGGCTCAAGAAGCTAGTCCTGGAAAGCAGACATTGGTCAGACAGACAAGTGATCGTGCGGGGTATTAACCGAGCATACTTGACAATATCACACAAAGATATTTGAATCGACCCCCTTATAAATAGCGTCCAGTCGACTCCTGGTCTGGTGGTGTCCTTACTTCTCAGACATCTATTCTAGGGGGACAAGATCATAGAATAACGAAGGAATGAAAGTGTTTGACGCCCATTGCCACTTGCAAGACCCAAGGGTCTGGCATATGGCACCAAAGTTAATTGAGTCGGCCCTTCAGTCTGGTGTAGTTAAATTTGCGGTTAATGGAACCCATGAGAAAGACTGGCATTTGGTGAAGCAAATGAGTGATGACTATCCTTCTACCATTCCAAACTTTGGACTCCATCCTTGGTTTGTTGCCGATAGAACCCCTAACTGGTTCCAAACGTTAAAGCAATTTTTCGAGGCCACTCCTTGTGCTGCAGTGGGAGAGATTGGTTTAGACAAAGGATCTCATGGGAGGAATATCGATTTCAACGATCAGGTCGAAGTGTTCCAGAAACAGCTTGAACTTGCAAAAGAGTTGAATAGACCGGCATCAATCCATTGTGTCCGAGCATTCGGTGATCTTCTTCAAATATTGAAAGAGGCAGGGCCTTTTCCTGCTGGTGTCATCCTCCACTCTTATTTAGGTTCCGCTGAAATGGTTCCTCAATTTGTTGAAGTCGGAGCTTATTTTTCATTCTCAGGATTTCTCATGTCCATGAAAGAGCAGAAGGCAAAGAAGATGTTGAAAGCAGTTCCTTTTGAAAGAATTTTACTGGAAACAGATGCGCCAGATGCATTGCCAAAGAAACCCGCATTTGTTATTGATGATGATGCTCGTTCTACTGTAAGTCAGGCTGATGAAGGAAGCATTGAATCTACATCTCCAACAGAATCTCTGAATCATCCGGCAAACATTCATGTGGTGCTTAATTATGTTGCATCCTTGCTAGACATGCCTCCAGAAGATCTTGCGGAGCTCAGCTGTAAAAATGCGGTGCATTTATTCTCCTACGAAGGTACAAAGCTGGACAAGCCATAGTTGGTTGCTGATAGATGGTGAGTTAGCCATGATGATTGCACTCAAGCAACCGCAGTTAGTTAATCTACTTGTATCTAAGTCTAAATTATTCAACACAGATAATGTATTTTACGCGCGAAATGCGCCGTTCTTTGTTTAATAACAATAATGAACTCCATGTAGGAGCGCAGTCTGACTGTTGCTTTACATGCTCTTGTCTTGGTCATGCATGCTTCTTCATTAGAGGAAGCCTGTTTGCTATTACTTCGGCCAGACGGTATGCATAGTGGGGAAGACAGGATCATGACGCTTTAACAACTTGCTGTAGCCTTGAAGATGCGCTCGTGCGAATTTCTTAGTGTTCTCGTATGATGACATACAAGATGTTTTTATATAAAGTTGTTGACAAGTAGGTTCATACGAGCGTGATTATGGAAAACACAGCTTTAAAGATTGATTCAACATTTTCTTAAAAGAAGTTTATACCTTCCTCCTTTGTTACTTTTGATTGGGGAGAATTACCCAAAAAGTCCTAATCCTATTTCAATAATGTCAATTTAGTATTAAATATTTTGCGATTATGTCAATTTAATCTATCCGGCCAATTTTGGTTGGTTGATGTTGACGTGAATGCTCCAGACGTGGATAATTTTTATTAATATATTTCTAAAAAAATTTGTTAATTCTTTTTATTTTTCTTCTTTCTTTTCCTCTTCTTCCCACTTTTCCTTTTTTTTTTCCTCTCACAGTAACTGGCCACTAGGCGAGGCCAGATGAAGGCAGCCATGGCCTCACTTAGGTCAAGGAGGGTCACGGCCCTCACCATTATTGGGAAAAAGGGAAAGGGGGAAGAAGGGGAAAAAAAATAGAAAAACAAAAACAAAAGAAAAGGGAAAAACAAAAAATCCAAAAAAATAAAAATATTATTAAAATTTGTTCACCTTAACGTTGGTCGGCATCTACATCAGCATTGGCCAATCAAAATTGGGTGAATGGACTGAATTGACATAATTACAAAATATTTAGGATTAAGTTGGAAAAAAAAGATTTAAAACTAAATTGATATAATTATAATAAGCTTATAACTTTTTTTTGTAATTTTTCCCTTTTAATAGAAATGTAAAATGGAAGAAAATTTTAATGTAATAAGGAAAAATACCAAAAACATACATCGCATTTCACCAACAATAACAAAGTACCAAATAAATACCTATTTTGCACATTCACATCAATTACTTTTTGTGTACTCATTTGCAAAAGTGCCATTTTTCTCCCAAATTTGCCCCATCTTGAAACCCAAAGTTCTCACACTCACACTCACCCAAAATAAACCAATAAAAAATAAAACCACCCATACCCTAAATAAGATAATTAAATTAATTGTAAAGGAGGGCACTTCAGTTTTATCAAAGTAAGATTTTGCTTAGAGTACGAGAATGATATTAATAAAAGCATAAGTTTATAAGTGATGATAAGGTGTTTTTGGATTTTCCTATAAAAGAAATTATGACTACCGACTATTTTGTTAAAGGATCTTCTTACATTAGAGAGAAATATTTCATTGGAACTTGTAGTGGAGTTGCGACACTCCTTTTGGAGGAGATTTCGAAGAATAAGCTCAAGTCCAAATTCATTAATAATGAAAATAAAAATCCTTACCAATCATGGGACCAGCCAGTCATATCCACTTCCGTCAATTGCATTTCTAATTCCTGAAAGTTGTGATTATGTGGATTGAATGGGTGTAACATAATGACATTGAATGACCCAGACACATTTGATTTATATTGAAATTTTGATTCGTCTAAGAAATGAGAGTTCTAACTAAAATTTTCACATTTGAATGAGAACTTTATTTTTTGAAATAATATAAAAATTTTAAATTATTAATCTTTTTCATTAAGAATTGAGTTCAAGAAAGAAAAGTTCTCTACTCTTATCGATGAAATCATTTCTTTTCAATTATTGTGATACATAAATATACATGTATTTAGTGCCAAGATCGGTTCAAATGGGCAAAATGTATAACCTCCAGCTGCTTGGAAGGTCAATGACCCTCGATCTTGGCCTGACCTCGACAAACCCTGACTTGTGCAACAACCTTGACCTCAACCTATGGTGACCCTCGACCTCAACCTTACCTCAACAATCCTCGACCTACACAATCACAACGTTGGCGACCAGTGATCTCAACCTCAAAAACCTCAACAACCAAGGAGCATAGAGAGTCTTGTGAGAAAGAAGATGCACAATGTTTCTAGATGGCAAGCGTGGAATACACAAATCAATGAGGACAATATTGAAAGGAAAAAAAGAGTCATTAAACCCCACAATATCATTACAAAAATGCTGAAAGTTAAGGCAAATCCCCCTCTATTTTGGGCTTTCATTTTTTTTCAACGCTGGAGTTTCCCCAAAGTGGTTCAAAATAATTTACCAAACGATCTAGAAGTATGCCAATAAAAAAGAAAAGTACTTGATTGGCAAAATCACTCTGGTAAGATGATTTGAGTGTATTAAAAAAAATTGAGGTATTGATTTAAAAACTATACCATTAATAGGACAAATTATAGACTTATAAAAAGGCATAATAACTCCACAACAATATGAACTTTCTCAGTATTAGGTCTCCATTACATTGAGTGTCATGTCACATGACGTGGCCTATTTGGATTAAATTGACAACATGGACCGCCAAATAATTTTAGCTTTTCCATCTCAACAACAAAAAATATATATTTTCCATTTCTTGTTCCATTTTCCGTTTTATCCCTCCTGCTCCTCCTTCCATAGCTGCTGTACTTCTACCTCTTCCTTGGTTTGACCATCGGCATCATGGCTTTAGCCCCTGCCAAACCCGCCGCAACTCTGCCATTGCTGCTGTCATCATCGCCCCTCGATTGATTCCCTTCCTCTCCCGTTGAGCTCCAATTGATGCCATATGCTTAGATCTGAGATCTCCACCTCAAATCACCTTAGAAATCGGGAGGGAGAACGTTGTTGTTCAGAGACCAGGGTTATGAAGCTATTGTCCAAACTAGTGGCAATAGTCGGCCAAGCTTGGCGGCCTTCTACCTCCACACAGCATTGTTCTATTGTTCTGTCAGGCTTCTGCACATTGCGAAAAATTCCCCAATGCTGCCTCCCGTAGGAGTCTAGGCTGTGGTCGTGAAGGCAATGGTCACATGGTTTAATGTGATGGGGAGACAGAGAAAGGACCATAGATTGATCGGCCAATGTTAAGATCCGATGAAAGCGTACATATCAATGTTAGACCTGATCATGGGCCCACCCAACCACGGATTCTTCCAGGTGGGCCACCAGGCCCGTCCACTCCAATTGGGCCCGAAGGACAATGCTATTTGCTTATTGTGGGTAGGCTTGGTCAACAGAGTAGGCTTGATATAAGGATTTTACTGGATGTCGAGTCCAACCTTATCCATTGATCACTTCTCATCAACATATTTAACAGTCACCAATGCCAAAACAACAATGTCTATAACGGTTCATGTGCTTAATGAAATGTAAAAAATCGGAGGAAAAAAAGTTTTAGTATTTTATTGACAAATGGATGAATTGAATAGCGGAAAGAGAAATAGTTTACGTGAACGGTTACCGATTTAGCATGGCAATGCACAAAAGTCTCAATAGACGGATGAGATTTGTTGGCAGTTCTAGCCCTTCGATGAGCAAAGGTTATAGTTAAAGCTGTTAGATAAATATCAAAATAGTCAAACTAGGCATGAAGATGAAGGAGCTCAATGAAATGCATGCTTTTTATGCATTTGTTTATAAAAGCACTTCCCTAAGTTTCAAGATAGGAAGATAAGCAAAATACCAATTCAAATGAAAGTGCGAGTTCACTTGACGACTGTTAATTCATCAATTATTTTAGACAAATCAACAACAACTAGAGTGAGGAAGGCAGAAAAAAAAGATCAATTAATAATTTATAGCATCCACCTATCATGTGAAATCAAATCAAAGGATTCATGAGACAATTGAAGATCATGAACAATATTGAACATTTTTATATAATATAAGGACTAAATTGAATATATATACAAAAAGTACATGGATCATATTGAACAAATTAAAAATTCATAAATTATATTGTATATTTGATCAAAGTTTAGGAATTATTTATGTCAATTTTTTTTAATATTAAGCTTGAACCCTCTATCCCAGGATCCTCTCTGGTTGAGTAATCGTTGAATAATGCCAGCCATTGTTGTGGTTGTGGTTGTTGTTGTTTGTTTATTCCATAAGAAATAGACTGCTGAGTCACCACTGACTGACTTTCATTTAAAATACGCTCGAAGCCTCTTTCTTGGGACTTTCCCTAGGTTGAGTAATCTTTGAATAATGCCAACCGTGAAATACACAGCTAATCACGGTGTCAAAGAGGTATCCTCCTCGTCCATCCGGCATTTCAGTTTCTTACTCCATCCCGCCTTCCCAACCCCCTCTCTTTCTCTCTACACCACGATCGTCCGTCCGTCCGTCCGTCCATCTTCGTCTCTCCGTGTCACATCCAGGCGCTGCACGGTAAGTTACTGTCGCATTCCGGCGACGATTCTTAATCTGATCAGTTTCATTGTGATCGTTTCAGTTGTTCTTATGCCGTTCTTTCAGCGTAATTTGGATGATGACGAGGATTTTCATTGCTCTCTGTTTTGTGACTCGCGCGCTAAGTGTTCGACGAATTGCACCTTTTTGTTTTTTCTTCCCCTCTTTGAAGCTCTTCTTTTTTTCCCGCTTTTCTTGTCGCTGTTATTGGGCGTGAACTGTTTCTGTAGTGGCAAAGTGCTGGGCTGTTCACCTGATAAAAGAAATAAATATAGATGTCAAAGTTGCTTGTACCCAACATTACAGGACTTGGGATCACGTTGCTCTGAGCACCAGCCAAGGCCGATGATAGATTCCTAAGCGACATAGCTAAATTCTAATGTTGACATCCTGTAGCACCTTTGATTTCTTTTCGTTTGATAATTGTATTTTCTTAAGACTCTAAAGAATTTTCTTCTTCTTCTTTTGAATTCTTGAGAAACTTTAAAATATTTATATTAAAAACTATCGATCCTGGTGTTGATCAAAACTATGCGAATCATCTTTGATTTCTTTTCGTTTGATAGTGTTGGTCATATGTGAATCATTCAATCTCTCCAGCAGTTAGAGGCTTCATTGTCCTGAAATGTGGCTTCTTTGTAGTTGGCTCGAGGAACTAGTCCTGAAAAGCAAAGATTGATCAGACAGACGCATGATTGGGAACCTGGTCCGGCATTACCTTTACTTCTTACACATATGTTCCAGGGGAACAAGATCATAGCATAGCAGAGGTATGAAATTGTTTGATGCCCATTGCCACTTGCAAGACCCGAGGGTCTTGCATATGGCACCGAAGTTAATTGAGTCAGCCCGTCAGTCTGGTGTAGTTAAATTTGCGGTCAATGGAACGCATGAGAAAGACTGGCACCTGGTGAAGCAAATGAGCGAGGACTATCCTTGTGTCATTCCAAACTTTGGACTTCATCCGTGGTTTGTCGCCGATAGAAGCCCTAACTGGTTTCAGATATTAAGGCAATATTTTGAGGCCACTCCTTGTGCTGCAGTGGGAGAGATTGGTTTGGACAAAGGTTCTCACGCAAGGAAGATCAATTTCAACGATCAGGTGGAAGTGTTCAAGAAACAGCTCGAACTCGCAAAAGAGTTGAATAGACCGGCATCGATTCATTGTGTCAGTGCATTTGATGATCTTCTTCAGTTATTGAATGAGGCAGGACCTTTTCCTGCTGGTATCATCCTCCACTCTTATATGGGTTCTGCCGAAATGGTTCCTCAGTTGGTCAAAGTCGGAGCTTATTTTTCATTCTCAGGACATCTCATGCCCATGAAAGAGCAGACGGCAAAGAAGATGTTGAAAGCAGTTCCTTTGGAAAGGATTTTACTGGAAACAGATGCCCCGGATGCATTGCCAAAGAATCCCGAGTTTTTTATCAATGATGATGCTCAATGTAGTGTAAGTCCAACTGATGGGGGAAGCACTGAATCTACATCTCCAACAGCATCTCTGAATCATCCGGCAAACATTCATGTGGTGCTTAATTATGTCGCATCCTTGCTAGACATGCCTCCAGAAGATCTTGCAGAGCTCAGCTGTAAGAACGCGGTGCATTTGTTCTCCTACGAAGGTTCAAAGCCACTCTTGGACAAGCAACAGTCGGTTGCTGGGTAGATGGTGACTTGGCCATGACAATCGCCCTCGAGCAACTGCAGCTAGTTAATCTAAATTATCCGACATAACGACTGCATTTTACGTGTGAAATTTACGTTGTTGTTGTTTGATAACAGTAATGATGAACTCCATCTAGGAGCGTGGTCTGACTGTAGCTTCACATGCTCACGTCTTGAGCGGCACTCGAGCATGAACTTAAAAATGTTCATGCATGCTTCTTCATTAGAGGAAGCCTGTTGGCCATTACTTCGGCCGGACGGCATGGATGGTGGGAAAGACAGGATCATGATGCTTTGATCAACTTGTTATAGCCTTGAAGATGCAATCATGTGAATTTATTAGTGTTCTCTTGTGATGACATTCAAGGTGTTTTTTTATAAATTTGTTGCAAATTAGGTTTCATGCAATGAGCGTGATTTTGGGAAACCCAGCTTTAAAGATTGATTCAATATTTTCTTTAAAAGGAGTTCATATCGCTACTTTTGATAGAAATGGATTATGGAAAAAAAGTAAATAAAATAAGGAAAAATACCAAAAACATGCATCACGTTGCATTGACAGTAACTTACATATTTGTAATCTGGAAATTACCGAATACAGATCTGAGTTTTACCTCTGGAAAGTATTTGCAGATCCACATCAATGACTGTTATGTTGGTATTTTTGCAGAAGTGTCGTTTTTTCTCAAATTTGCCCATCTCGAAATCCAAAATTATTGCACCCACCCAAAATAAATCGATTAAATATATAATTGTCAAACCCTAAGTAGGGTAATGAAATGAATTTATGAGGAAGGGTAAATCAGATTTTTCCAAAGTGGGATTTTGCTTGACGATACGTGAATAGTATTTATAAAAGGATAAGTATATGATCGGTGATCGAGCATTTTGGGCATTTTCCTATAAAATAAATTATTGCTATGGACTATTTTGCTAAAGGATCTTGTTACATCAGAAGAGAACTTGCGGTGGAGGGTTGATGCTCCGCTCGGGGAGATTTCAAAGAATGAGCTCAAGTCTAAGTCCTTTAAACACGAAAATGTGAATCCTCTCCAAATACGGGATTGACCACCGTAGTATTTTCCTCCATCGGCTGTATTTCCAATTCCTAAAACTTGTAATTATGTGGATCAAAATGGGCGAAAGATAATGACATTGAAAAAATGCGTTACACATTATTTGATTTATCTTGAAATTTTGATTATATAAGAAGTAGTGAGACTTCTAATTAGAATTTTCACCTTTAAATGAGATTTTTTTTTTTTGAAACAACACGAAAACTCTAAATTGTTGATTTTTTTGTTAAGGAATCGAGTTTGAGGAGGAAAAGCTCTCGAGTCTAATGAGTGAAATTCATATCTTTTCAATTATTATGTCTAGACCTGAAAAAAATTATTATGATATATATGTGTGTATAGATGCTAGCGAGGAGTCCAAGAGAGTGCCAAAATCGGTTCGGATGGAACATGAATTCTTGGCTCCACCATCGCATGGGAAGATTGGCAATCCCACTTTTTCAAAGACACGTAGCTATGCAATTTTTAGATGATAAACCCTCAAAAAAATTATAAATAAGAGTCCGAAATACCTTCAATTTCTCAAATAAAATTTCAAATAAACCTTATCTCAAATAAGGATATAGAGTGAACTTATTTTCTTAAATAATGACCTAAAATTAGTATATCGATCTCAAATAATGACATGACTTTACCAACTAGTTAAAAGGATTTTTATCTTTTACATTTTCTTATTTTCTTCCTTTTTTCCTTTTTCTGTTTTTTCTTTAAAAAAAAAAAAACTCAACAAAGAAAAGAAAACTTAAAACTTAAAAAAGAAATACAGGCAAAAGGGTTGGCAACACCCCCCTCCCCTGCGGGCGGTGGCCATCGAGGTGGGGTCACCAAATGCCTCAACGCCAAAATCGAGAGAGGGTCCTCTCCTAGGTCAATGGAGTATATTTTTATTATCTGACAAAAAATATTTTTTCATTATTGATAATAATTTACATTTAAATATTTTCATAATGAAAATATTTTTTGTCCATTCATATACATATATGAGTGATATTTGCAATTATTTTTAGAAAAATATTTTTCCAATAATTCATTTTTTTGAAACAAATCCAGTTCTAGTTTAATAGTTTTCTTTCATCTTTACAATTCCAAACTTGCATTTATGTAAATACATATGCTTTTATATGATAGCCAACTAGTTCCCTATAACCATCTACAGTTTTTTTTGGTGATAAATGCATTTGAATTTTATTTTTTGATATGTTATATTATAATTCTCAATTCATTTTCAAATTTGTGTTCCTCCTCTTTATAAGTGAAAGTCAAACCACATATTGAAATAAACGTTTGCCTTTCTTACCTCATCCTTATTGATAATTAAAAAGCAAATGAATACATGTATAGCTGATGATGTATTTTCCCTTATGAATATAAAATAACTTATTTTCTCTTAACACTTGGATTCATGTCTAATTATAATTACAACAATTATACCAAAGAACTCTACAATCTAAGATAGATCACACTGGATTTACTCCACGTATCGGCTATTCTGAGCTAGAAATTAATTTTCCACGATAGATACCGCCTTTTTTTTTTTTATATGTTTTCTTTTTATAAATTTTCGCGACACGTCACATGCGGATGGAAAGGAAAATATTGAAAAAAAGGAAGGAGGACCGAAAGAGGGCAGGTCGTCAGGTACGGTGCCACCGAAGCGCACGCCATGCAACTTTAAAATAAAAAATAAAAAATTCCCTCAGCTTCCCCCACGCAACATACCACGCGTACTAATCAACAAAAAAAAAAAAATTATATATATATATATATAGAGAGAGAGAGAGAGAGAGAGAGAGAGAGAGAGAGAGAGAGAGAGACTTTTTTCTCAGGTCAACGGGCGGCGGCGAACGCAGGAATATAACTCAAAGAATCAAGATTTGGGAGAAAATGACATAAGCTGGCTAAACTTAATTTCAACATATAATGTGGTCTCTTGATTTCTAAATTTTAACTCAATATATAATGCCATTTTTAAAATTTTAATTTATTTAATTTGATTCACAAACTTTTAATTTAATTTAATTAATTGATTTGATAATAAAGAGATTAAGTTGAATTTAGGGATGTAATAATTTAAAGATCAAATTGAACATTTATCATAAGTTTATGGATCATATTAAATAAAATAAAAATTTAGAGACTAGATTACATATTATTCATAGATCATTGGTATAATTTAATTAAAATAATTTGCAATAGCTAATTCAAGAAGATCATATATAGAATTTTTCTATGAAAGTTTCTTTGATCTTGGTATTTTTATTATAAAAGCCGCACTGAGTACGAATCATTTGGAGGGGCAACAAACTCCCCTCCGGCACATTCAATCGACCATCGATAAGAGGAGCAATTTAACCATTATTATTGGAGGAGCTTGAGAATGAATATACGCTACTTGCAATAACTTGCTATTGACCCGTCATTAGACAACAAGCATGGTATTATTTTTACTTATGGAAATAGCAGTTGACACGAGGAAGGAAAAAAAAAGGGCTCACATTTGAATAGCGGAATTTTTTTTGTAATCAGTATAATTGGAAAAAGTCGTACAGTGAAAACTTCTTTTGATACACGATGTGGCCATACGAAGCTTACGGTAAAAATCTCTTATTCAAATTGCAACTCATTTCATGATCATAGCTATCAAGGGTTGGCTTCAATGTCCAAACATGAATAAATTAACATGACATAGTCTTCTTTGGATTATTGGTCATTGGTTACAAGATATAACATAATCATAAAAACGAGTTGAAATATCCATAGGTTTTTTATGATTAGTTTGTTTGATATATAAAATGATGAATTTTATAAATATATCCCTTATTTAAGTGTGTCAGTACTTGTATATTTTATACTCTCAATTGATAAATATGTTTTTCTCTTCCTATATCTGGCAATACGCTCTTAATAATTTTTACCTGATTAATCTCGAGATCCACCAAGAGGACTTGCTTAGGTCCGCACCGTTCTATCATGAGTCGAGCCGAAAGTTGGAATGGTATTCAGGGAAAAATCCAAAAAAAGAGAGCTGGCGAGCGATAGAAGACGAAACGGCACCGCGCCGACCGTTTCGTCAAATAACTTAGCCGCGTCGAGCATCGCTCTACACGCCGTAGGCCCCACCGTCGACTCACGCGACTTGGAACCGGGAATCTTTTTTTTTCCTTTTGTGTTTTTTTTTTTTTTCCGGCGACGTACTTCTCTTCCCACTCGTTTTCTCCTTTTTTTTCCTTTCCTTTTTCTATTTTTCCGATTCCCGTAAAATTTTCACCTATCTTCTTTTTTCCGAGAATAAATAAATAAAAGGATCGCTTGAAAAAAAAAGAAAAAAGTCCAAACAAAAACTCCTCTCCGTACATTTGCATTTTCGTTGAGCTCACCGGACGCTCCAATCCGATCTCCATACTCTCCTCCTCCTTCTTCTTCCTCTTCCTCTTCTCGGCGGCGGACTCGCAGCTCGAGGTCGGAGGTCCGGCGAGACGTTTCTGGCGGCGGCGACGGGAGCGATTGGCGCGGTGGGAGGACACGCGGGATAGCGCTCGACGTCTTCGATGGTGAAAGAGACTGAGTACTACGATGTTCTCGGGGTCAGCCCCTCGGCCACCGAGGCCGAGATCAAGAAGGCGTACTACATGAAGGTAAAAAGCTTTGGCGGTCGATTCTCGTTCCGGGGTTTCGCTAGTCCCGGGGGGGGGGGGAAGTCTAGGGAAGTGTCGCGTGGGGGATTTCTAGGTCTAGTTTTCGTACGGATTGCTCGCGATTCTCGATGTCCTCGGGGTGGATCGAGCTGCCGGCGGTGTGGGATCGGGAGAGCATCTGGAGTGGTGTCGGATCTGTGTGTGCGTTGGGGGGGGTGGGTTTGTTTCATCAGCTCCGCAGTTGTTGACTTTCGATCTCTTGCGGAAATGGCAGTAGACAGTATTTTTTTTCTGATTTTTTTTATAACGATCAAATGGTTGCTTCCTCCATAATTCATGGAATGAGGTTCTGGATTATCGGTCTGCCTGGTAGGAAGTTTTGGCCGTTTGAGATTGATGATGCTATATATAGTGTTTCAGTAGCTGTTGGCATTGGCAATACGGGGAAGCACGGTATGCTAGGCTTAGGGAATTGGCGTCTAGTTCTGGTTCTTGAATATGATCTTTCTTCGTGTTGGGGAGTTTTGACTTCGGCTCATACTTAAGAATTTGACACGGACCGTGCTTGATGTTTGTCTTTGACAGTGCTATCTGGTTGTCGATCTGACGGAATAGTATATGAACAATAAGCTGACGGACCTGAGTTTTGTGTTTTGCAGGCCCGGCAAGTTCATCCAGATAAAAATCCCAATGATCCTAATGCAGCCCACAAATTCCAGGCAAGTCTGCATTTGAGTTTCAAAGTGGAAAATGTTGTTTTTCTCCTCCTCTCAATGAATGAGATTACTCTTTGTTATGAGCTAAACCAACCCAACTGAATGTGTTTCAGTCCAAGTTTTTCCTAATTTCACATAATATTTCAATTAAAATGAAGCATCTGCAATTACTGGACTCATTACCCATGCAAAATTTTTACCTATAAAAAATAAAATCACTTGAGACATGATGTACTTAAAGTCTCTGACTCATTTCGGAATAGCCTGCTTAAGCCCTCTCCACAGATGTATGTGTCATCCTGGTTTCATTTCTTGATTATAGCAAGAAGGTTTCAAACTGTTGATTTTCACATGCTAGCCAGTTGTCTTAGAATATGATATTACAGCTAAAGGCGTGTTAGATTTGTCCAGTGAATTTTGTGGTACATTCTGTTCCCCAGATTTCTCCTAAGAGAGTCATTATTAGCTCTAGCAACCACAGATAAGATTTCATTAAAACACAATTGGGTTTACATGCTCTGTGATCTCAGCTTGGCAATTATTTTCAAGATTGTCAAATTGATCATGTATCTCATACAGGATCGTTTGCATATGCTTGGAAATGTGCTTCATATAACATGTAGAAAGATTATTTGAGCGGCTATAAAGCAAAAGGAACTAAAATGTTATGCCTCATTGTGGTGACTGGTCTTACAATTGTGCAGAGCTATGTATCAATTTCTATTGTGAATGATCAAGTTGACCGTGAAATGTAGGTTTTCATTTTTAGATATTGCAATTCTAACTGCTGACTAGCAGCAGATACCTGTTGCATGCACGGGGCTTATGCACAATTTCCATTTATATTCCATAGATGTTTATCATTAAATCAATTAATAAATATTGGTACATCTCGCTTATTAATGGATAATTGTAATAAATATACCACATAAATGTTGTTACACAAATTTATAGTCCATGCAAGAGAACTTGAGCATGCTTATGTTACATACAAGGTGAGAAAGCATTACATTATAAATTATTAACTTTCTTTGCAAAGTTGCTTAACAAGTCACCCTATGCCTAGGGCACTTATTTATAAAGTGCATTAACTATTGTTAAGTTGTAGCCCTTCATTAATGCATTTCATAGATAGGATTTTCTATGAAAAAAACACTAAGATTAAGAATATTTTCGCTTGAAATATCTTAAGAATCCAAGTCAGCCTTTTTTTCCCACTATTCTCATTAATGGGCGTTAATAAGAGAAGACTCTTAGAAAGATCAAAACACCAAACTACTTTTTCTGAGGTGCATGAATAGAACAATTACGATAAAAAAACAAAGGATAATAAGAGTTAAATTGAAACAGAAGCCAACTTTTTGGT
Source organism: Angophora floribunda (assembly GCA_014182895.1). Classification (NCBI taxonomy): domain Eukaryota; kingdom Viridiplantae; phylum Streptophyta; class Magnoliopsida; order Myrtales; family Myrtaceae; genus Angophora; species Angophora floribunda. The sequence goes on along the minus strand of CM024710.1, from coordinate 12,377,449 downwards.
ATAAAAATGAAGACATAAGGATATAAAAGGTGCATCAAGTTACTACGAATGAATACTATAAATCAGTAACTTATTTAAGAAAATTTTTATCAGGAATGGGAAGCTTGTGCGTAGTTACGCTACTAGTATTGTATATTGGTTTGTAAAATACGTTTGAATTTTATATTACTAGCATATTGTCAACTTCTCAGCTTTTGAACCATGAGTAGATGCTTTAGAATTATTTCCTCTTTAGCTTGTGCTCCCCTTGTGTACAGTTTTCTTTTTTTGGTTCCCCTTGCGCACCATGTGTTGAGTCGTCATGACCTCTTATCTGATTCCATCCCTTTGTACAGGTCTTGGGAGAGGCTTACCAAGTTTTAAGTGATTCAGCACAACGACAGGCATATGATGCTCATGGGAAAGCAGGAGTATCAACGTTTGTTCTTCTCCTTAACTTAAAATAAATTTGAATGTAGATGATTGTTTCTATCAATTCTCTTTGCATGTGCTAAGTGTTTGATTGTGCTTTGGTTGAAGCATGCATATTGACGTTTGACTAACCACGTGTTTTTGTTTTGTTTGTTTGTAGCGATTCGATCATTGATCCAGCTGCAATCTTTGCTATGCTTTTTGGAAGTGAGCTTTTTGAGGAATATATAGGTCAACTTGCCATGGCATCAATGGCTTCTCTGGATATCTTTACAGAAGGGGAACAATTTGATGCTAAGAAAGTGCAAGAGAAAATGAGGGTAATGATTTACTGTATCTTGTATGAATCAGATCTTGATTTTAAAAAAGAATTTGTGTTTTCATTTATGCTTCTTGCCTGCATTATGTAACTTGTCTTGGAGCTTTGGAAATATGAGTACTGGAGTTGTCAGAAAGAGTGGGAATAATATACAAATTATAAGAGACTTACTGATAAGATGGAGCAGTAGTTGCACATGCATGTGGAATGGTACTGATTAAGGGGTTAAAGAGAAGTTTGTAAATAATGGATTAATGCTACATATTCAAATTTCCATGCAATAGCCCCGCCATAAAAGCTTGTGACTAGTGCTGCTGTTTCTACTATTTGTCTTACTTGATTTTCCACTGTTGTTGGGCCACTGATTTCAAATTTTTGTGTACAGATTGTTCAGAAGGAAAGAGAAGAGAAGCTTGCACAAACATTGAAAGACCGGCTAAACCAATATGTCCAAGGAAATAAAGAGGACTTTGTCCATCATGCTAAAGCGGAAGTGGCAAGGCTTTCCAGTGCAGGTTGTCTTTCTCTAAATTTATATGATTGCTTTAAGGCAAAAGATGATACTAAAACTTCCTCAGTACTCTTCAGTTCATGAATTACACCCAGTTGGGGCAAACTCAGTGTTCTGGAAGGCTGGACGAACTGGCGGCTGCATCGACTTCACATACACTCTGATAGGATTTAACTGAGCTGCAGCTGCAATTAAGAGCATATGGTAGATTAGATCCCAAGTGATATGGGTTAATGATTAGTTTCTAGACAAGATAATCAAAATGTCTAAGCATCTATTATTCCCAAGCTTAAACCAAGTACTCATGACATGTGATAAGCAAGCATTTTCAGACTCACTGAAAGTGATATTAGGCTTGCTTGATAATCTTCTTTTAAAGAAAACTTCTTGAAGGCTCTGAGTCTGGTTGCTTGGCAAATCGTGACTTCTGTATTGAGTGTCTTTCCATATGATAATCCATGTCACTGCCTATTTTTTGTTGATGCTTTCTTTTGATTTGTGTATATTTTCTGGTATGTGCAGCTTATGGGGTGGATATGTTGAGCACGATTGGCTACATATATGTGAGACAGGCAGCTAAGGAGCTTGGAAAGAAGGCTATACTTTTGGGAATGCCGTTTATTGCAGAGTGGTTTAGAAACAAAGGACATTTCATCAAATCTCAGGTCACAGCAGCTACAGGTTAGTGGATGTTAGTTGTCTTGATAAGAAATTAGCACATCTTAGTAGTAAGTAGTGACCTTTGCACTCATCATTTCTGTCATGCTGCCCTCTGCTAATTGATTTCAAAGCATTTAATCTGTTGGAATATTTAAATAATAAATCACATCATCATTTCTGTCATGCTGCCCTCTGCTAATTGATTTCAAAGCATTTAATCTGTTGGAATATTTAAATAATAAATCACATCGTCGTCTAATAGGTTAAGCTTTTAAAACAGTCAGCAGTGGTCCCACAAAATCTTACATGGTATCAGAGCTAGACGTCTTGAGTTCAAATCTTATCAGGCCCCATTTGTCTCCCCAATTAAATTTCCATGCTTAGTACTAGGCAAAAGACCAGACTAAGCGTGAGGGGGAGTGTTGGAATATATAAATAATAAATCACGTCTTCATCTATCATCTTAAGTTTTTAGAACAGTTGGTAGTGGTCTCTACCAAATCTCACATAATCTATCCTCCTTATTGTGTATATGTAGCTTATATGCTTGAACTTCTTTTCTTAGAGCATTTATAAATATTTTCTTCAATTAATTGCCTTGAGACTAGCTCCTTCCTTAGTTCTAGAGGACCCATCCTCTTTTGCTATTTTGGAGGTACCCTGGAAAAAATGCCTAGTCATACATGCTTTGCAGGTGGATGCTTCAAGAATATCCTTGTGTCTGATAATTGGTTTTCCTTGCTGTGTGGTAGGTGCTATTGCTCTGATCCAGCTCCAAGAAGACATGAAAAAGCAACTCAGTCAAGAAGGAAACTATACCGAGGAAGAACTTGAAGCATACATGCAATCTCACAAGAAGTTGATGATTGATTCTTTGTGGAAGCTTAATGTTGCCGACATCGAAGCCACTCTTTCCCGTGTTTGTCAGATGGTTATATTGCCATACTACACTAATTACATTCTTCGTTTGCTCTCTCATTTTGGTTGAAATTTTAAGCCATTTATGTTTCTTTCAGGTTCTTCAAGATCCCAACGTCAAGAAAGAGGAGCTCCGGGCACGAGCAAAGGGATTGAAAACTCTTGGTAAAATATTTCAGGTAATTCCCTTGCTTATGGTTTTGCATTTGCTTTTTGCCTAATGGTCATGTTTACAAATTGCCCCCAGGCACTTGCTAATTATGCTAATAAAGAATGATGCACCTTTCAAAGAAGTGATTACAATATTTTGGGATAGTTGCTGCAAAGTTTCTTTAATTAGTTGCTTAATGAGTGCCATGACAGAGTCTTCTTTTATGCCAACTTGGTATGTGCCTGACATCTTCATGACTTTGTTCTGGTTGCAGAGGGTTAAGTCGGTCAATGGGAATGATCCTGATGCTCTGCTCACTGAAAATTTGAATGGAAGCGATTCGAGTAATGACCCTCGCTCTCCTAATACATCATCAACGCCGAAAGCTTTCTCTGAAGAGCAGTCCGATGCTTCACACGAGCCGCAGGTAGCCAGTCTGGAACTTGTTTATTTAAATTGACCATCATGTTAGTGAAGGTTTCTTGCTCTAGGATTTCATAAATTTCACTCGGCCACCAGACCATATGATGCATGCAAAGTGTTGAAGGGAAGGCTTTGAGAGTTTCATATTCTATGGTTGCAAGAACTAGCGAAAAACTCTGTTAGGGAAAAAGGAAGAAAACTAGAGAGATGCCCAGCATATTTTGTTACTCTGCAGCTATTGTCAAGCGCCATGAGTATATGAGCATTCAACACAATATAAGTAAATGCAAAATATTCATCAATGCTCAATTATGCATTTAGAGATTCACATGCAAACCAACCCACAAATTCATGCACCTATTGATACACTGATAAGCATGCTCATGAGAATCTACTAGAGATTCACTTGCACTTGCATGCATTGATGGAGAATCTACTGGGCCTTTTCTTTTGCTCATGACAGAGAATTCGTAGGCCCTCTTATGTGATTATACCTGATTAAGTATGCCTTATGGAAGCATTGACAGTTTGGCTTTGGATTTGAAAGTTCGGTAATCTGTCCAAAATATTTTTCAATAATTCTCTCTAATCTGAAGGGAAGACGCTTGTTTCGAACTAGATATGAAGGCAACAAACAGAACTCATTGATTTATGTGGTGCACGGTGATAGGGATGCATCCATGTCTTCATCTGGACTTCCCCTCTTTTACTTAGTGTTCTTTTGTACTTACTGGGTTGCAATTGAACATGATAGAGCCCTTATGTGGAGGCCCCTAATGTTGGCGGAGCAACAATTAACTTCGACTTCCCTAGACCAACTGCACCACCTGGTGCATTAAGACATCCTTCATTGGGCAGGGAGTGACATGGACGGTGAGAACACTCGAATCATTTTCTCTCTTACCCTGTGGCAGGTCATTATACGGGGTATTGAGGAAGAAGTTTTTTTGAGTGTTGAACCTGGATGTGTTTGTAATGAGATGTCTGGATGTTGTTTTCTTCTCAAAAGTGCGTTCGATCTCTGGCCTCCAGCTGCACAGCCATTCTATGAATGTATTCATGTGGACAAAACAGAAGCATATATACGAAGGGATAGGGGGTTGTATTAGGTGCTAGTGTCTTTTTTGATTGTCATTAGAATTGCTCTGATTGGCAGCCTTGTATTTTGTAAGTTGGTAGTTTTTGAGAATGATGCTTTTATGGTCACATTCTTTTCCTTTTCTGTTTTTTTCTTCGGGTCATCACTCGATGGAGATACACATGTATTATTTATTTACATAAGGGACGGATCGAGACTCGTGTTTGTAATATAGTTTGTCGAATGAACCGCTTGCCCAATAATGAGCTCACTAAACATTATCTAGGTTCGCTTTCACAACGCCTGTAGGATGAAGAGTCGGAGATTTAGCATGTCGTAGCTCCATTGGACGGACTTAGCCATGTTTTTGAATTCTATTTAACCTTTATGCTATTAAATAAATGGCATTCGTTTAAGGTGTTAAAGTGACTGATCTAATTTTACCGTTTCCAACGTACTGCTTTAGGCTTAAGCAATGTATTGAAAATTGAGCTCATTTTGCTTAATTAGTGCCCGTAGACACTCGTCAATATAATTATTTTACACCTTATTTTGAGCGACATCTCAAAATTCTACTCTTGTTCGGCAAATTTTGGCTGTGGATGTTCAATGAAATTTGTAGCTCTTTCTGTTTCGCTGTGGACAAAAACGAGTCCCTTTTTCAAGGGCGTTTCCGTAAGTGTACAGAAGGCGGCACGAGGTTTCGTTAAAGAAGGTGCCATTTCATTAAAGAAAAAAGGTTGGAAATTAATTAATCGAGATCTTGTTTATTTTGCAAAAAGTGAATTATTTGAAATATTTTTTTAAACGATCACTTAAAATTATTTAGTTGATGAAAAATATTTTTATTAACGATAATAGATAATAGTTTATGTTTAATAGTTTTGTGGATGATAAAGTATTTTTCGTTTATTTATGTTTTGTAAGAGATATAATCGATTATTTAAAAAAATATTTTTTAAATTATTCATTTTATATGAAACAAAAAAAGTCTAAATTACTCATTCAATATGACTTCTTGAGGGCCTCGAGTCATCAAGAGAGTGATGAATGTTGGGCATGTAAGTAATGAGGGTAGAATTATAAATATATGGCATGATTTTCGCGCCTTCAGTACCAATTAATTGATAGTGACTAGGCAAAGTTGTGATTTACGGGGTCTATACCAACCACCGTACGTCAATTTTCAATAGAAAAATGATATAAATACTCCATAACTTTTGTCAAATGTGCAATTTCGTCTATGAACTTTTAATTTGTTTAACATGATTCAAACTTTTAGTATATGTTAAATTTAGTTCCTAAATTATATAAAAAAGTTTAATCTTGTCCTTCAATTAATTTCATGAGATTTCTGTCAAAAAGTTATGTATAATTAAAAAAATATATCATCCAAAAAAGTTGCATTAGCAATGAGATAGACACTCTTGAAGTTTTGCCCTCACATACTTTGCAATAGGACAAGTACCCGGAGATGTGCTGAAACAACTTGATTTCTCCTATTATCTAGTAACTTAATGTTTCCACTAGATTTCTCTCAAAAGTTATGAGTAATCAAACAGAAGATCATCCAAAAGAATTGACATGGTGATGTGATCGGTACTTCTGAAGTTTTGATCAATTTTGGAAAAAGAATTGCTATGGTGATGTGATCGGTACTTCGGAAGTACCAATTATAATTTGAGTTGAATATGTTATGTAGTCATTGTTCAAATAAATTAGATTATAAGTCAAAATAGCAAATTCTATTACTTTGAATTAATGAAATTATATTATTGCATAGGATATTTATCAAAAGTTCAGAAAATATGTTAAATAAATTAAAAGTTAAAAGACAACATTTCATATTAACTTAAAATTCAAAGCTACGGAAAAAGTTTAAAAGTAATTTGATAATTGTCCCATTTTCGGTGGACCGAGGGAATGAGGCAGCATCATTAAAAAAAAATAAAAAATTCAACCAACCTTCCAGCATGGGTCAACCAATAATTCAAATAGTGAACTATAGCTACCAAAATAGTTGGAACGATTGAGTCAAGGGATTGAGGCGGCATCAGGTATTGATTTCAACTTTCATACCATAACAAAAAAAAAAAAATGAGAATTAAAATATGAGTAGAATAAGACTGATCAATTTTTTTCCCCTAATTTATGAGTAGAAACCGAGGCATTTTAAAGAATTTTACATATAAAACGAAGAATAAATTTTAATCATTAATCTTAAAATCTTTTACGTTTTCTGTGTTACAACATTTTCTAAAGAAGCGATGTAAAAAAACAATTTAAGTAACTACCATAAGTTATGAATGAAGATCTATGCTCCCAAAAGAACATGTGACTAATTAAAAATGGTGGTTGATCGAGTTTCTCAACTATTTGTACCCTAAATTGGTTTTTAATGGGAAATTACTTGATTAGTTCAAGACCTGTTGCACGAATGTTAATTTAGTAATAAAATTTTAAATTTTGCCTACTTAATCCCAAACTTTGGGTCGAAATTTCAATGTAATCATTCATGCCAATTCTCGTCGAAAATCATTAGCTTGAGCTTGGTAGTGTTGTGTAAGATGACCAATAATAATTAGATCATTTTGTTAGCTATTTCCACCGAAAATTTATCGAGACGACTATATTAGAATTTTGTGCCAAAGTATAGTATTAAATTGGTAAAATCAAAGAATTTAGAATTGAATTGATATTCGTAAAATAGGTTTATGATTAATTTGGCGATTTTCTCATTTTTAATATGACTTCAAATTTCGAGACGGGAATGAAGCATCAAGTGGGTGATCAATAGACCTTTCAAACAAGAGACGAGCAATAACTCTTTTTTTCTTGATAGGCACGAGGCTTATTAGTGCATCATTAACTTTATATATCTTAGCCAGATTTAAATAATTCTTCATTATATATGGGAAAATGACACAAATAATTATTAAACTTTGGCTCAATATGTAATATAGTTCATGAATTACAATATGAAATGCAGTTCATGAATTTTTGATTTATTGAATATGATTAGTACATTTGATTTAGTCATTGAACCATTTGAAAATATTTACGTTGTCTCTAAACTCAAATGAATGGAAGGACAACATTCAATATTTTCATATAATTCAGGGGCCAAAATTTTGTATACCCCATTGAACAAATTAAAAATTTAAGGATCATATTGCACATTTAATTATGATTCAAAAATCACATTGAATAAATTAAAAGTTCATAAATCGCATTATATATCGGATCAAAATTTATGGATCATTTGTATCATGATCCTTTTTGTAATAATATATTTTATTGAGCATGCTTAATAAAATAACCTCAATATGATCCGTAAGACGACCATAACTGGAAATTTTAGAAGAACAAACCATTCGTACGGAAACGGGATCATAGCCGTTTTATAGTTTTGGTAACAGCGACGGGGAACAACTTGCACACCGAACTCCACTCCTACTTTGGAGAATATTCCCCTCGTGACGGGAGGCGGATTAAAGAGTAAATCGGTGTCGGTGGCGACAGGGAGCCTCTTCATTTTTTTTGAATTCCATTTCACGGTAGAGAGAGAAAGTAGAGAGAGAAGGGGCGAGCGAGCGCGCAGAAGAATCGGCGCGTCACCGGCTCCGACGGAGGCCGCCGTGGCGCGAGCGGCGACACGTCGCTCTACGCTCCCCTGTCTCCCTCCTGCGGTTGCTCGCGGTCGTGGAAGCTTGCCGATCGCATTTATGGCGCTCGCCGGGGCCCGTCCGAGTTTTAAGGCGCTGCCAATTTCGTCTTCGTCTTCTTCGGCGTCACCGTGTTGGCATTTTCTGCCCTGCCATCTGGTCCCAACTGGAGTTTGATTTTTTTTTTTTCCTTCTCTTCCGGTTCGGTGCGGTTCTGCATTTATTTGCTTTTGAGCCCTTCGCCATCGGAGAATCGCGACGGAGAGAGAGTTCGAAAATGGAGAGCGAGAAGAAGCCGTCGGCGGTGTCGGACGCCGGAGCGTGGGCGATGAACGTGATAAGCTCCGTCGGCATCATCATGGCCAACAAGCAGCTCATGTCGGCCGGTGGCTACGCTTTCGGCTTCGGTTAGACCTCTTGAGTTTCCATTTGCATGAATGCTCGCGCTTCACTGCTGAAACGCCTTCGTCGATGGATCTGACTCGGAATTTGAGTTACCTCTACTGCGTCGTTCTTCTAATTTTCAGCCATTCTAAATCCGCGACATGCTGATGCTTGATGTGTTCATGAAGTAGTGACATTCGAATTTGGTAGCTCTACACTGGAAGACGTAGCAGTAGAGTGACTTTTACTCTAATTTTGGCCCGCACACATTGCTTTTGGTTTCATCTTCTACTAGCAATTGCGATGAAGGGTGCGTTTGTGTAGTTTAGCACCGTAGGAGGTTCTCCCCTGTCCGTTGCTTGACTAGTTTTTCACTGGTTGGATGGAGGTTTGAGGTCCTAGTGTAAAACGGAATCATTACTGACCACGTTGCTCAACTACTTGAAAGGTTTCACTCCGAGTCGGAACAGTAGATTGCAGATTCATCACTAGAATATCATGTGGATATCTGCGACTAAATATGATCTCTATTTCCTACACATGTTCGGTTTCCTTAGATGATTAATTGTTCTAACTTTATGTCTATCTGCCATGTTTTCCAGCAACAACATTGACTGGGTTTCACTTTGCTGTAACTGCATTGGTCGGTCTGGTTTCAAATGCTGCTGGTTATTCTGCATCGAAGGATGTCCCCTTGTGGGAGCTTCTCTGGTTTTCTATCGTTGCCAATATTTCGATCACAGGGATGAATTTCAGCCTCATGTTGAACTCCGTAGGCTTCTACCAGGCATGGACTTCATCATAAAGCTCTCGTTAATGCATATGCTTTTTGCAATTCTCAGCTTTGTTCACCAATGATACCCTTCAATTTTCTGCAGATATCAAAATTAAGCATGGTTCCAGTAGTATGCGTCATGGAATGGATCCTTCACAATAAGCACTACTCCAGAGAGGTGAAATGGTCTGTGTTGGTTGTAGTTATTGGTGTAGGTGTTTGCACAGTGACTGATGTGAAAGTCAATGCCAAAGGTTTTATATGTGCATGTTTGGCAGTCCTTTCAACATCTTTGCAGCAAATTGTGAGTATCATTTCACGCTTGATGCCTATATATACCATCAGTCAAGTTATTTTCTGATTGGTTGGACATTTGTATGCTCACCTATTGTCCATGTAGCACAATTATGGCATTATTAGCCCTTGCTGCTTCACTGAGTCTATGCTGCTTCATTTGATACCATTTTCATTCCAGTCACATAATTAGAACAGGAGCTAAGCTCAACTGTGTTCTCTTTGGTTAGAAGGAATTTGCAAATTATGCAGAGAAGTTGACCTTAGTTGCTATATCACACGACAGATCATTCATCAGTTTGCCCTATTTTTTCTTGGGGCAAGCTTTTAATGGGTTGTTCAAGCCCACCTGTAAGCAGACAGTTCATTTTTGTGTCAATGTAATCCCTTATTTTTTGTAATTTCAATATATATGTATTCATCAACAGATTGTTTGGTGGCATGGACATGTCACTTTGGCTGTATTTTGGGTTACTTTAGATGGCTATTGAGCATAACGTCCACACCTTTGAGCAGAGTAGTTCCTAGTTCCTAATGATGCAGTGAAGTGTAAAATCGGACCTGATGTTTTTGGCCAGCAACCCCCCCAACACACAAAAAAAAGAAGAAAAGACTCCTTCCTCTGTACAAATTAATAGTGACGGTGTGATTGAGGTTATGATCATTTAATGGGAAATGAGGTAGTGGCTTCACAAAGAGTTTCAAATCCTCGTTTCTCAATGCTGATTGTTGGTATGGCTAAAAGCCACTTTATGATGAAGTATGTTTATTCCCATACCAGCAATAGAATGCGAGTGTCGAAGTGTTTTGCAATGGTTGGACATGAGCCAATAAAAATTGAACACGTTCTAGAAAAATTCAGGGTTCAATAGAACAAATATTGTGGCTTCATGGTGATTGAGATGCCCGAGTTGTCATTGGAATGAGTCAGTTGATCTTGAATGTCGAATGAGGTCAAGTAATGTTTAGCTCCACCAGAAAGTACTTGACAATGCCTCCAAAATTTACACCAGTCAAATGGAGGGGAATACACTTTTGTTTTTAACTTCTGGTGTAGCCTTGCACTGATTATGTGCTTGGCAGGAATTGATGATGTTATATGATGTCCTATCATTATTAGCCACTTTCAGATGATACCAACGATGCCTCATACTTTCTGAATTTTGGCTAGTAGACAAGATAAAGTCTTCTTACGAATGTGCTTCCTGTCTTTCTTTGGGTTCCTAATTTGTTTTGGCAAGAAGATGAAGTCTAGTCAAATTCTTAGGGTCAGTGGAAATTACCATGACCTCTTTCGGATTTTTATCCTCTTTCTGGTGAATAGGATTGTTTAAACTACAGGCAGCGCCATCCTGTGTATTTCTGTGGTAATTATTTGTTTGGGAGCACATTAATGGCTTAGCGGCTATCTTTTATCTTTGACACTCCTTTAGATAGTGCCGCTTCTGCCATACTCCATATGTCAACAGCTCCTTATGGGTCCTTTTGGTTGGGTATGACTCCAGTTGGTTTATTACCATTTGTTTCTCTGGAACATGAAGAAAGCATTCTGGGGTGATAACTGTTAAACAACAGTAGGAGATGATGGGAGATTTTATGACTGGTATTCTCCCAGATCAACGCACCTGTAACTCATCTTTCCTATCTCTTTTCCAGACCATGAGAATGTATTGTTGGGGAATCATCTTCATTTGTGTCTATTAGTCAATATCACCAATCACCAAAATCCATCTGCATGGTTTATGTAATATAATATTTATTCTGTATTGCGCTTATCACACCTTATTAAGTTCTTCATGAGAAATTCTCTCATTTGATCTGACACAATGTTCTTGTTGTCCAGTCAATAGGTTCCTTACAGAAGAAGTACTCGATTGGATCTTTTGAACTGTTGAGTAAGACGGCTCCAATACAAGCTTTATCTCTCCTATTCCTTGGTCCATTTGTTGATTACTTTCTCAACGGCAAATCCATAGCAGACTACAAGATGTCATACGGTGCTCTTGTAATCACTCTGTCCTAGCTCACGGCTTTGTTGCTATTATTTTATGCAAACTGTCGTACATATTTTTAGTTTGTTGCACAGATTCTCTTTCTTATAAAATTAGTTTGGACTTTGGACATATGCAGCTCTTCATAGTTCTATCATGTGCACTGGCGGTCTTCTGCAACATGAGCCAGTACCTATGCATCGGCCGCTTCTCCGCCGTATCCTTCCAGGTTCTGGGTCACATGAAAACAGTGTGCGTTCTCACGTTAGGGTGGTTGCTCTTTGACTCTCAGCTTACACTCAAGAACATTATGGGCATGGCCATGGCAGTCATTGGCATGGTGATGTACGGTTGGGCCATGGAGGTCGAAAAGCAGTCAAGTGTGAATCCTACGGTAGCTCCTGCCCAGAACAGCGCCACGGAAGAGGAAACCGAACTTTTGAAGGAGGCTGCCGCAGCCACAAACTTAGCAGTGAAGGATATTGAACTTGGGGAGACTAAAGAAGGATGAGTTGACTTTCTTCTTCGTTCATAGCTTTCAGGGTATTCCATGTGTAATCCATCTGCTGCTGCCGTCTACATTACACCATCGTGATTAGCTTCTCCGTATTAGTTGGTTCCTTTTCCTGTCATATCTTGTTATAAGATCTCCCCATCTGCGTACATGTGCGAACGACAGATGCTTGGGGCCAAAGGCAGCGATGGAAGCTGGAATTTGAAAGACGACGGACTGGGGAGCAACCGACAACTAACAAGTGCCACGTGGCCCAGACGCTAGTTAAAAGATAGTTCAAAAGGTCACATAAAATAGTAAAAATGCATGTCGATGCCCTTTGAAAATTAGAATAAGATCATATTCCAAGAGAGCATTACGCTTTAAATCGAAATTTTTATATTCTCCCAAGCATAATGATGAGGGCGATCTTTGACATTTTCCATAGGAAGATATAAGAACCCAGCAGATCTGCAAAATCAAGTTCATTCGAACGGAAGACGATCATTTGGTAGCTGCAGATCATTTGAAAGGAAGATGATCGCCATCTAAAACAGTATCCTCACTAGATCTGTGCGCGCCTGCTTCACAGAACAGCGACGGGGACATGCCTAGACCCGTAAGCTAAGGGTTGAGATTACTGAGCCTCCAAAGAAAAATCGATCGGCTTTCCATGCTTCTGTCTGGTGACGATTTCCTTCTAAAGTCTCGACCAAAAAAATAGCATAACAATGCCGAACAACAGTGGGAACCCGAACGCGTCCAAGAATATACGAGGGATTTGACGAATTCATTTCATTGTATATATGTATAAATTCACAACTTACGGTGGATTCTATGCTCACGCCGCACGAGCATTACATGCCGAGCGACGGCCAAAAAAGAATCCCTCCCTCTCTCTCTCTCTACAGCTTAATGGGGGAGACGGGGTCTAGCCGTACAAAATCCACGGGCAAGCTCCCATCTCTACGAGCACACGAGAAGAACGGGCTTCTGGACCCGAAAAAAAGAAATGAGATGGAGATTCATCGAGAGCGAGGAGGCAAGCGTCTGGCGTTCTTGGCGTCGCCGGCGTTATTAGTGGTGTGGAAGTTGGAGATGAGGTCGGGGAGCTTCATGTAATGCGCGGTGGGATTGCTGGTGTTGAGGAGGTGGACGAGGTACTGGAACAGGTCGACCTCGCAGGCGATCCGCAGGGCGCCGTCGTAGGAGTAGCCGAACTCCTCCTCCGACAGCCGGAGCAGGTTCTCGAACAGGGGGTGGTTCAGGTAGTTAGCCTCCATCTCGAACTTGCAGGGGGCGTCCTTGCCCACGTAGACGCGGACGCGGCCTTCCGGGACGACCGCCTCTTCGGCATCCACCGAAGCAAAGCTTTTGGCTCCGCAGCACCACATTTTCTTCACTAGGTTGCTCATATTCGTCTTCGAGTGATGGACCCTTTTGCTTGTTCTTGATCTCTCTCTGTCTCTGGATCTGTTTCTCTCTCTTGAACTGGCGATGAAGACGATGGCTAGGGACTGGGCGAGGGTTATTTATATAGGGGTGGATAAAAGAATTGGGAAAATATAGAGGTGGGGTTCTGGTCAAACGCATCATTATGACGATGGTACGGGTCGTATAATTGCATGGCTGGTATATTATTCCCACTTTAAAGTAATTAAAAATTGCAACGAAAATGGATGAGAGAGAGAGAGGAGGTGGAGCCGCGGGAAAAGTGGGGTCGGCTCGTTTTGGCTCACTTTCCTGGAAACTGGGGGCGGGGAGGCGAGAGAAACTCCCGTCGGAGTCTGCTCTTGAAAGGCACGAACGCGGGAGAGAGACAAGACTCGACTCAAGGGTCCCCACGCCCCCCTCCGATCCCTTCGTGTTTCAGCTGATGTCTCGTCTCATGGATGACGTTTCTAAAGATCCTCACGTACTGTGCCTGGGCGTGTTCCCTCGTGTTCTATTCGATGTATCATGCATGACGTCTTATTTCTAAAGACCCTCACTTGCTATGCCTGAGGTACGCATCAAATTCGTTGAATGGATGAATCGAGTTAGGTCATGTCAAAAAAATGCCTTATTCATATGTCCATTTGACTAATTTTCATACAATATGGTTCTATCTATTTATATTCTATTCGATTCATATTATCAAAAAACTTTAATATTAAATTTTAATTTAGAAAAATTTGTTCCTTATAAACTTTTCATTATATATATTGCTAAAACACTGTGAATAATTTTTACAATTTTTTTAAAATTATGATTTTTTATATTTTCTTTCATTCTTTCTTTTAAGTTTGGTGACCTACAACGACCGGCGACAAACAATGATCAGTTGCAGCCAGTGACCTAGCAACATCAATGATTAGTAATTGACGGCGATCGACGACTAGCAACCAACCAAGACCCTTGTCGGATTTCCTATATAAAAAAGGAAAAGAAAAGAAAAATTATAAAATTATAAAATTACAAAAAATCAAAAAAATTAAAAAAAAAAAATCATGTCTATCCATGAGTTATTTAAACTTAATAGATAACTAACCCATGTACGACCCATTTAAAATCATTTAAGATCCATTACATTATTAACTAACCCATTTAAACTTGCTTTTAGAGCTTAAGGCAATCAATTTATGACCCACACCATTAAATATGGATTTTTTTTGTCCCATTTTGCCACCTCATTTAAAATGGAATGAGGCATACAACAAGGTTTGAGATTTGGAGATCATTTGTTCAAATCTTGTCGGATACATATTTTTCTAGGCTGGAGTCGAATGCATAGGTCAAAAGAATTGAATATTGTCGGGTTTATGAGATTTATAGGATATTTCAAGAGTTTGGAAATAATGGGTCTTGTGTTTGTGCGGTTAGAATATAACAAAGAAATATATATAAATTCTCGCTTGGCTCAACAAATTAGAAAATTTGTAAAGAAAGGTTGAACGACCAATAAATGTTTTGTAATCTCAAATTGCACTTATCATGTTACATGTAATTGATATTTTGAAGTTAAAATACTGCTATTTTTTTAGCACTAGCCACAAATTCCTATCAACTTTTAAATTAAAATGAATTTACAATTCAATAGTTTTATTAGATTTTAGTGTTAATTTCAATTTAGAATTAGTTTAGCATAAAAAAATGTAAATATCTTTTGATAAAAGTTGAATTCAAAATTAAATAAGTTATTAGGACTTTACCATATGAATTTTTAAATGCTATTTTCTTTTAGAGACAATGCTCGGCGACTCCGTGAACAAAAATGTCTTCTTCAAAAGCATAGTGTTAGGCATGATTGAGATTAACACTCTTCTTCACCACCATCATCTACAATTCTAGTTTAATAGAAAACTAGATGGCTCTGAACAAGTTTTTCACATTACTATTTGTCTTGTGTTCATAATAGTCTATTAAGCATGTGCTCCATGGATTTTCGATGACATTTACTTGAAGGTACGATGAGTTTGTACAAATAAGCGCACCAATTTTATGATCCCCTCTATTCTTAGTTGTTTCATCCTTATCCATTTCACCATGCAATGTTTGCTTTTCTTTCTTGAAGTTAAAAAAGCCCAAAAGTCTATGCACCTATTTATTATAATATCTAAAAATTTACTATCAACCTTCTAATATTGTGAATTATAAATCAATGAACTTTATTGCCATTTACAGTCATCCGTCTTTGACTAACCATTATGTTAGATTTTCTTAAGCTATCTTAGAATATAGTTAAGTTCTTACAAAAAGTCTGGTTTTATTCAAACATGAACTGTTAAGTTTCTACTGACATTTTTATATTTGAATGAAAAAATTGGGAAAATTTTTAGGATCGTACTTAACACTTTTTTGCTCTTTTTCTATTTCAATGATATAAATTTTGTACAGTTATCAAGTCCTTTTTTTATTCAAAATCTCGTTTGGGAAATAAAAATTGAAAAAAGTATTTTTGAATATAAATTGCTCCTCTACTCAGAAACTCGTTTAGGAAACAGGTCCCCAACACCTCAATGACCATCATACCAAAAGAAGAATCACATATTGAGCGTAAAACTTTCAGATTTCTATACAGTAGTTAAAAAAATAATTAAGTAGCTATAACTTGATAATTTGTGTATTGATGGATCACAGAATCTCCACCGAATTCAAACTAGGCATCTCCCCACCCATAGAGAGAGAAATCTTTTAAAATCGTTGCTCTTGCTCTCGGCGAAGCTAGAGCCAAGCGGAGCGGAGCCGAGTCGACTTGATACATTAGCTGGGGAAAAGCTGTAGCATATATCGATTAGGAGAGGAATATGAAAAAAAAGTACTTAAACACATGAAGCTAAGATACGTTCCACACAGTCTCCCGTAAAGTAATGGAAATTGCAGATTATTTAATACCAACTATCTTACATGCATCAACTCATATATAAACTAATACATACATTACTAAATATGTACACACACGTATTATATCCATGGAACCAAATCAAGATGCAGAAAGTCAAAAGTCAAGTGGGAACTCTGATCTGTCTCTCTCTCTCTCTCTCTTTCTCTCTTCTGTGCATGGAATAGCAGTACGAAGGAGGAGGCTTGATACGGAAGTCAGCCAACTAAGAAGCGCGTACAATGCGGACTCCTCCTCCTCCTCATCATCATCATCGCCATCATCAGCAGCATCTGCAATTATTAGGGCGAGCGTTGCCGCATTGGCAGCGGTGAGAGAAGTACCGAGAAACTGCCATTTCCAATAGAAGAATAAAAAAGAAAAAGTTTCGATTTTTAACTGCCATATCATAATGGGAGATGCTGCTTCGTCAAAAGGGAGTCATCGCACCCATGTGACTCTTTCCTTTGTTCATGTGCGCAAATGACTTGTTCAGCGATCCGTTGGATAAGGGGGGGCTGCTTTTCCTTTTTCCTTTTCCTCTCCGCCCGTGGTTTTTCTATTGGGATGGAACGATCGTGATTGTCATGGCGCTTTGAGGAATCCTTCTAACTTAAGTCTTTCAATCATTGAGATGGGAGTTCGGAGGGATATAAAAAAGAATTGCAGAAGCCGTACCAGTAGCGATGAGAACGCGGGACGGACTTGGTCGAGATCGATTGCGGATGGAGGAGGAGAAGAAGAAGAGCCATGATTACTATTGTATTCAATTAAGGAATCTGTCAATTGATAATGCCCTCCTCAATAATGCACCGGGCAGCTCATGTCTGAGAAACGAGCAATGCGCGGTGAACAAAAGCGCGATGTGGGAAATGGGACGAGAAGACTTATGTTTATGCCCCGATTTTCGAAAGCTAAGTGAAGCTAGTTATACGAGGCCCGACACTTTCTAATACGTGTCGGAGTGGCTCACACATGAACCTATTTGAAGGCGACATGGTGCACGTGACGCTGTTATATGCAAATCATATAATATAACCCTCTTTCTTGATGATATGTGTTAACAGGCGATATGGCATGAATGGTTGTGAACTCTAGCACAATGTATGATTTCGTCTATGAACATTTAAGTTGTTCAATGTGGTCTTTAAAATTTAGCTAAATGTGCAATGTCTTCCCTAAATTTTTAATTTTTTTGGTACATTTCAATTTAGTTCATAAATAATACGAAAATATTCAATACCCTCCTTAAACTTGAATTAATAAGAAGATAACATTGAATATTTTCATATAGTATAGATATTAGATTTTACCAAAAGTTCAGAGACTACATATAATAAATTATAAGTTTGGGGAAAATGTTGCACATTAGACTAAAGTTTAGGGATCATATTAAATAATAAAAATTTTAGGAATAATATTACATATTAGGTGAAAGATTTCGCTGCGATGCATCTCCCGGTAGCCAGAAGTCATGAGAAGCTGAGATTCAATTTTTAGGGGCAACTTAGGAATCTTACGTGCAAACCACCGTGTCCAGCCAAACGGGCTTGATACAAAAGTTGACTTTTGGGGCTCATGAAATAATCTTAACGTGCCTGGGCCTTGTGGGACCCATCAAGTGACTTGTCCGGCCGGGATGCAAATTCCCTGAACCGGTTCAATGATGATACACCGAGCGGGCTCGTGAATTAATGAGCTGAGATGAAAGGCCCAGATGCTTTTCTTCTTTTGAGTTCGTGAAATACCTTACTAACCTTATGGATAAGGTTATATGTGAGCTTAAACCCGAACAGAACAGGTGACTTGAATATGGAATTGTTTACATTTGGTGAAATGGGAAATTGATCTCATGTTGTTTCGTGCGTTTAATTCGCTCACTTGAGTCATATCCAAGGCTACCGAACCGACAACACTTTGTTTTCCCTTTCACCATCCTAAACACCTTTTAACATCGACACAGTGGATGTTGTGTTTGTAATTAAAGCATGATGGTTCTTGTTTGGTATGGTTTTTCAGTCGGTGCAATCTTGGAGCAGAGCGGGTGTTTGGGTTATTGGGGAAATGTAATTAAGGCATTCATCTTTAAGCAAGATGTGATTTAGAAATTTCCAGCTTGAATTGATTTTATGGGATTTCCTTTGGTTTTTCTGATTCGTTCAGGATGCTGTCCACAAAAATTCCCGAGGTTCTAATACTTCTATTTGCCATTGTTTGATGAAAGAACCATTTTTTCCCCTTTTCGAAACTATGTCAATTGATCGTCCAATGGCTGAGGGTAAAAGTTGTCAATTTGATAGAATTTGAGACAAGGTATTTGAATCATGCTTCGTGAAAGGTTTGTTAGTAGAATGATGGAATACCTAAGGATCTTTCTTGTTCTTATGTGTGATTCCATATGACGTTAGTTTAAGAAGACATATGACGTTAGTTTAAGAAGACTTTTGATCTTTCTACTACTTGTTTTTCCGGCAACTGGAAGCTAAAAACAAAAAATCCATGGCAATTTTTTTAAAAAAATCAATAAAAAATTTTAAAAATTAAAAATATATTATTATAAAATCTTTTATTAAAAAAAAAAAAAAGGGGAGGCCTTAGTTTCGCCGGGAAGGGCCGGTGAGGATGTGTTTGATAACATTTCCCCCCAGGGCCAAGGGCCGTCGGCCGCCCAGACCAGCCCCTCACGCAAGTCGGCCGGGGCCGGTGACCCCGGCCGACCCTCGCCGGCCCTTCCCAGCGAGGTGGGGCGGCGAGGGCTACACAACCCTCGCCGATCCCCTCCCCCTTTTTTTTTTTTTTTTAATAAAATCGATTTTATAATAATATATTTTTAATTATTTAATATTATTTAATTAATAATTTTTAAAATCCACGTCGGCCAAAAACGACGTCGTTTTGATTTTTTTGGCCGATCGGTTTCCGGCGAGCCACGTAGGCAAGAAAATTAATAAAAAATTGCCACGTAGGATTCCGGCGGGGTTTTCGACTTGACTTAAGTGATCCATTTTTTTTAAAAAGTGGCGACTTAAGTGTAGGCACTAAGTGTCACTTTGTAAACTTTTGGCGCTCTCACTCGCTGTTCTTATCTCGGTCTTTCTACTACTTGTTTTTTGGGCTAATAAGCAATTTGGTCAATATGTTACTTGCAGGCCTTAGTTTCTAAGGATGCGTTTGATAACATTTCTATTCTTAAGAATAATTTGGCTTAGTTTCATGAATGCGCATCTTGAATTAGTTTTTAAGGCATAAGTAAATCGCGGATTAAGAGTTCGAGTTCAATTTAGCATGCGTTGTGTGCTGTCTCAATTACCTTTTGATGATGCCTGGCTTATGCTCTCAGTGGATTTTGGCCGCCCGATATAGAGCAGAGAATGAGGAAATACGATCCGAAAGAAGATGTCTGCGGCGAGGCAGTAACTTATATCTGTTGCTCGTGCTGTGCCCTCTGTCAGGTGTACGGAGAGATTGAGTACAGAAAATCACATCCGGGTCTTGGTATTATGCCTGCTGAGATATATTGTGAGATTGAATGTGAACATGAGGCGGCAAAACCTTTCCTACTATACCAATGTGATTTTACTGGGTGGGCGACTATCGAGGATATAATTTCAAAGAGGCTCTGCCGACAGATGAGGGAACTGAAACTAACCATATAATCGATGCCCCGGACTCACTGTGGATGAACCGGAGGTGATAATGCATAACTTTGGTTTTGAATCATTCGCTGGGGAGGGATCGCATGGAATGGTGAACCATGCTGTTCTTGGAAATGGAAAACCAGGGGCACTGAAGAAGTTAGATTCCACTGAGCTACCAGACCACGAGTTTTTAGCTCAGGTTTATGCTGACACATAGTATCGTGACCTGACTTGCCTTCGGTTTCGCAACTTTCCGGTATAATTGGCTCTTAGGTCATGCGCTTCTATGCAGGTTGCCATGGTTTCAAGAGTGAAGCATGAGAACATTGTCAAGCAACTTGGTTACTGTGTTGCCGGCCCTCTCCGTGTTCTTTTTCTGACAGTCTGTTGTAAAATTTCTAGGGCGGGGAGATGGGACGAGTGCGCAGCAAGGTCCGGTCCTGTCTTGGGCGCAGAGAATTAAAATTGCCATTGGGGCGGCGAGAGGACTTCAATATTTGCACGAGATTGTGCAGCCTCGTATAGTTCGTCGTGATATTAAGTCCAGAAACATTCTTCTTTTCGATGATCATGTCTTTTAAACTGCAGACATTGATTTTTCGAACAAAGGCGCTCTCCCGGTCTCAATCCACCAGTGTACTAGGGAGCTTTGGTTATCAAGCTCCAGGGTAAGCTCTTCCTCAGATTGTTACTCTTTTTCTGATCGAACTCGTATCCTAACTTCGCTTTGGTCCTTTTATCTGCAAATCTGATTCCAAATAGGCAACTAAATCAAACTCGAGCTCTTAATTGGCAATTTATTCATGCCTTAAAAACTAAGCCAAGATGCATACTGTGGTTAAGTGAAACTTTTACAGGCATTACTAAAAGTGCAACCCCAACGGCAGCCTAACCGCTGGAACTCTTTTTATGTGGCAGATACCTGATGACGGGACGCTTGAACTCGAAAAGTGATATATACAGCTTTGGCAGCATTGTTCTCCTAGAACTCTTGACTGGACATTAACCCGTCGATCATTCAATGCCGCCTAGACAGCAGAGCCTTCTTGCATGGGTAATGCCTTCGCCTTCAATGCTTTCAGCATCAGCAGATTAAGTCTAGGTTTCAAGGCCTTTTGAAGAATATCTTCCCGTCTCACTGTTCTGATTCCGGTGCACGAACCTTTGGTTCGATTTGGCATTGCCCAAGCTCGGTGAAAAGGAGGTGAACCAGTGCGTGGATCCAAGGCTTAATGGAGAATATCCTCCAGAGCAGCAGCAAAGGTAATGAGCACGACTTTGATCTATAATCTGATCTTGGTCAGATATGATCCAATCGAAACGAATCAACGGTCATCGCACTCACAAAAGGATGAAGTCTCTAACGGGAGCTCTAAACGCAGAATAACTGTGCTTTTATTCGGAGTCTCTTATGAGCTTTCCAGCCCTTTTTGTGCTGTAACAGACGGCTGCCGTAGCTGAACAGCGACGGGGACATGCCTAGACCCGTAAGCTAAGGGTTGAGATTACTGAGCCTCCAAAGAAAAATCGATCGGCTTTCCATGCTTCTGTCTGGTGACGATTTCCTTCTAAAGTCTCGACCAAAAAATAGAAAAACAATGCCGAACAACAGTGGGAACCCGAACGCGTCCAAGAATATACGAGGGATTTGATGAATTCATTTCATTGTATATGTGTATAAATTCACAACTTACGGTGGATTCTATGCTCACGCCGCACGAGCATTACATGCCGAGCGACGGCCGAAAAATAATCTCTCTCTCTCTACAGCTTAAGGGGGGAGACGGCATCTAGCCGTACAAAATCCACGGGCAAGCCCCCATCTCTACGAGTACACGGGAAGAACGGTGTTCAGGACCCGAAAAAAAGAAGAAATGAGATGGAGATTCATCGAGAGCGAGGAGGCAAGCGTCTGGCGTTCTTGGCGTCGCCGGCGTTATTAGTGGTGTGGAAGTTGGAGATGAGGTCGGGGAGCTCCATGTAATGCGCGGTGGGATTGCTGGTGTTGAGGAGGTGGACGAGGTACTGGAACAGGTCGACCTCGCAGGCGATCCGCAGGGCGCCGTCGTAGGAGTAGCCGAACTCCTCCTCCGACAGCTTGAGCAGGTTCTCGAACAGGGGGTGGTTCAGGTAGTTGGCCTCCATCTCGAACTTGCAGGGGGCGTCCATGCCCACGCAGACGGGGACGCGGCCTTCCGGGACGACCGCCTCTTTTGTATCCACGGAAGCAAAGCTTTTGGATCCGCAGCACCACATTTTCTTCACTAGGTTGCTCATATTCGTCTTCGAGTGATGGACCCTTTTGCTTGTTCTTGATCTCTCTCTGTCTCTGGATCTGTTTCTCTCTCTTGAACTGGCGATGAAGACGATGGCTAGGGACTGGGCGAGGGTTATTTATATAGGGGTGGATAAAGGAATTGGGAAAATATAGAGGTGGGGTCCTGGTCAAACGCATCATTATGACGATGGTACGGGTCGTATAATTGCATGGCTGGTATATTATTCCCACTTTAAAGTAATTAAAAATTGCAACGAAAATGGATGAGAGAGAGCCGCGGGAAAAGTGGGGTCGGCTCGTTTTGGCTCACTTTCCGGAGAACACAACGTCGGGGATGTGAAAGCGTTGAAAGGCACGAACGCGGGAGAGAGACGACACTCAACTCAAGGGTCCCCACGCCCCCCTCCGATCCCTTCGTGTTTCAGCCGATGTCTCGTCTCATGCATGACGTTTCTAAAGATCCCTCTCGTACCGTGCCGGGGGTGTTCCCTCGTGTTCAATTTGATGTATCATGCATGACGTCTTCTTTCTAAACCCCTCACTTATGACGTATGAGCATCTGGAGTGTCAAAACTTGGCACGTGGATACTAGTGCCAAAAGTTGCAAAAGATATATTTAAAAGCCAAAATCGAAGGAAAAAAGATGAGTTAAAATCAAGATCAACGGTGAAAAATTGACAGCCAAACGCGTGTCCGCGTTTCATTTCATTTCATTTCTTGACGGAGGAAAGATTTTTTTCAAAATAAAAAATCCACGTGGCAATTTTAACAAAAAAAAATTGTCCAAGTCAAACTAAAAAAAATTAAAATCAATTTTATTAAAAAAAAAAAAGAGAAAAGAAAAGGAAGGGGATCCAGCGAGGGTTGCACGCTAGTGGCCCTTTACTCGACTGGGTGAGGGCCGGCAACCCTCATCAAATCTAGGGGAGGGTCGCGACCCTCGCCACAGGTCGGCCGGGGTTGCTGGCCATTGGCCAAGGCCCGGCGACCCCGACCCTCACCCATCATCACTAGCCCTTCCCAGCAATGGTGGGGTGTGCAGCCCTCGCTGGATCCCCCTTCCTCTCCTTTTTTTTTTTTAAAAATTTATTTATTTAAATTAATCGATTTTATAATAATAATAATAATAATAATTATTTTTAATATATAATTTTTAAAATCCACATCGGCGCAAAAACGACGTCGTTTTGACGATTTTTTGCCGACTCAGTTTTCAACGAGCCACGTGAGCAATTTATATTATTAAAATAAACTACATCGAATTTTCGGCAGCCTTCGCCGAAGTTGGCACTTTAAATAATCCAATTTTCAAAAAAAATTGCACTTAATTTTGTAACTTTTGACACTTAAATATCTTCTCGTGCCAGTTTTGGCATTTGGGGCTATACTTATGCCGCTCACTTACTATGCCTGAGGTACGCAGCAGATTCATTGAACGAATGAATCAAGTCGAGTCATATCAAAAATGGTCTTATTCATATCTCATTTTAACTGATTTTCATACAATATAATTCCATCTATCTACATTTTATTTGATCCATATTTTCAAAAAACTTCAATATTAAATTTTAATTTAGAAAAATCTGTCCTTTATAAATTTGTCATTACATATATTGCTAAAACACAATGAATAAATTTTACGACTTTTTAAAAATTATATAATTTTCTTTTTCTTTCTTTCTTTTTTTCTTTTAAGTTTAGTGACCGACAATGACTGGCAACAAACAACGATTAACAATAGCTAGTGATCATCGATAACAATGATCGGTAATTGACAACGATCGACAACCAGCAACCGACCATGACTCTTGCCTGGATTTCCTAAAAAAAAAGGAAAAGAAAAGAAAAAGTGATAAATACAGCTTCGGCATTGTTCTCTTAGAACTCTTGACTGGACATAAACCCGTTGATCATACAATGCCGCCTAGACAGCAGAGAGCCTTCTTGCATGGGTAATGCCTTCGCCTTCAGTGCTTTTAGCATCAGCAGATTAAGTCTAGGTTTCAAAGCCTTTTGAAGAATATTTTCCCGTCTCACTGTTCTGATTCCGGTGCACGAACCTTTGGTTCGATTAGGCATTGCCCAAGCTCGGTGAAAAGGAGGTGAACCAGTGCGTGGATCCAAGGCTTAATGGAGAATATCCTCCAGAGCAGCAGCAAAGGTAATGAGCACGACTTTGATCTATAATCTGATCTTGGTCAGATATGATCCAATCGAAACGAATGCGCGGTCATCGCACTCACAAAAGGATGAAGTCTGTAACGGGAGCTCTAAACGCAGAATAACCGTGCTTTTATTCGGAGTCTCTGATGAGCTTTCCAGCCCTTTTGTGTTGTAACAGATGGCTGCCGTAGCTGCCCTATGCCTTCCGTCCCAAAATGAGTCTAGCGATCAGAGCTCTGCAGTAAGTTCAGTTACATTCGACAGCAGGCGAAGTCGCGAAGCATTAAAAAGCCACTTGAAAGAGAATGAAACACGCGAAAATCTTGGTAAATTTTGTTGTACTTCCATCTTAAGACTACACAAGTAGGGGTGAGTATGGTTCCAGAGTAGAACTCATAACCTGAAACCACACCGGAGAGAATTTATAGATTCCAAGTTTCAAGTTATGCAGGTTAAGTTGTAGGTTTCAAAATTTGAGAAACTTGTTTTGATGGGTTGTTAGAACCTGGAATTTGTAACCTATAATTTAGAATAAGTTTTTGTATTTTTCTTAATCTATGTCTTCATGTGATCTTGAAACATTTCATGGGGTTTGATGATGAATGTATAATCTGAAATTACTAGTTTGAACTTCCATTTAATGACGGGAATTTTATTTTCATAGACCATGAGACCGGCTCCAATTGCTTCTTTGATGCAATTATGTTCGGGCAATTGCTTTTTTCAAGATAATGATTCTATATAATACAAGAACAATTGGTACATTAAAAATCATAAAATTTATTTAATACTATTTGACAGATGCATATTGACACTCGTTATTATGCAATCAATAATAAAATATCTGTTTATTTTTATTGTCACATTTATTTTTTGTTTTGCTTAACTAAATATGAAAAAAGAAAAAGAATTTATTTAAACCTAGAATCAACCCTGAGACCTATAACAAGGTAGGTTTCGGGTTTTAGATTTCAAAGGATAGGTTTTGGATTCCAAAAAATGAGAAATATATATCCGAGGGTAAGTTTCAAGTGGAATCTGTAAAGAATCTGGAACTTAGGTTCCAAGAAGAATTGATAAAGAACTTGTAACCGCTCACCCCTTATACATAAGTGAGCAGGAAATTTCAGGTCTTGTGCTCATGATTTCCTGCAGAGCGGGCCGGTGAATTCATGAGCTCTTGGCAGCCTCGCTTTGAAAGAGGACGGAGTGAAATAGGCCCAAATATTTGAAATCTTCAATAGGACTCGAGTCGAGGGATGCGCAAAATCCTTAATGAGCAATCGGGCAAGCCATCCTCCAAGAAATCCACTCCATCTAAAGGTTTGTGCGTGTGCATGCGCGCGCGATCGATGTAATAATTTCTCCGAATGGAGATCGACCCCAGGACAGCGTTCGTTTCCATTTCACGATCCTGACTATCTTTGACATTGATGTTTTTTTCTTTACTCCATATTCGATTTTGTTAGACTCGGGCGCAATCGGCTTAAGAAACTTTTTCTCACTTCAGATTTGGACAATTTTGGAGTAAGCATTAGAAGTTATCGTTTTATCAACTGCTTAAATATCAGGATGCTACTGTTCCGTGAGAATCAGGTCCCGCAACCAAATATTTTTGACCAAAAGTTATTATTCAGGTTTCTCGAGATATGAAATATCATCGAGAAGAAATAACGATAACTTACCTTCAAATAGAACTGCACAAACATAAACTATGCTGAAATTTAATTAACCGACACTAAATATTATAGACAAGAAACAATTGTAACCTTACTTCAAAAAGAATTGCAAAAATATCTACTGTGCTGAAATTTAATGAACAGATATTAAATATCATAGACAAGAAATAATAATAACCTTTGCTTCAAACAGAAATTCGCAAAATAGAAACCATGCTGAAATTAAATGAACTTGAAAAATACAATGAACGGAGTGCAAATAAATTATGATATAATTTAATCGACAACGAAACTCAAGAATGCAAAGATGCTATATTGAAATTTAATCACTAAACATATATGAAACTACAGCTAAGAAGCTCGTTGGAATTTAATCGACAACGCAAATTTGAAAACTAAAGTTACAACATAGAAAGTAAAGACAATTGAAAATCATAGTTACATCTTGATGCCTTTTACGTGTCCAACTTTCTCTTGATGCAACCCTTTCAAGTTATTACTTTTGCCGATCATTGTCAACCATACGTCATCATATGTCGACAATTGATCAGTAATGGTCATCAATGTTAAATGGGTTGATAATTTTATTTATACTCTATTCACTTTTAGACTCTCTTTTCATTATCTTTTAGTGCTTCATCTCAATGTATGTATGAATTTTTCTGGATTTGGCTAAATATGGAAGTATTTTAGTAATATAGGTTAGAATCAGATATGGTATTATTAGATTTGTATTGTATAAAAATATGTAAATTTGAATATGATCATCTTCGACCCAATCCCATATGTTTGACAGGACTAGTGAAGCCTAGAAGAAGATACCTAGGACCTAAAAGGAGATGTCTCCAACAAAGCTGGGTCCATGTGAAAATATACAAAGAAATCTCGTGGCTAAATCGCGATATTCATCGAATTGTGGGGACTAGATATCATATTAGTACAGCTTTTTGCAGAAAAAAGCCCCTTACTTTATAAACAAAACACAAGCAGAGGTCTTCGTCCTCCTCATGTTCCGGCTTCATCCCCCAGAGAGAGAGAGAGAGAGAGAGAGAGAGCGCGCGAGAGCGACAGAGACGACGAAGAAAAGAATCTGAGGTCGTTGCCCTAGGACACCAACCTGCGAAATCAGGTAACGCTCTCCGAAATTCATCTCTCCCGGAGGTTGACTTCGCGGATTCTCGATTGTCGTTTCCTAATCAGATCGGGATCCGGAAAAGGAAGCTTCTTGCCCCCGGAGCCGTTTAGATTTCGTCGTCTGTCGGCTCGTGCTGTCCAGATTGTAGGCAGAAACCGGTTAATTCTTGTCCCTGGCAATGCATGTTTCCGATCTTCGCGTTCGCTCGTGGGTTTGTTTCTTTGTATGGGAGCATGCGTTACGTGCGATGACGAGGCCCCGCGTGTTTCGTTAATTAATTGATTATCGGGTCGATTCGGTTTCGGCCGATCCTGATTGATACGACGTTCTTTTCAGGTTGGTTCTGGTCGGCATCGTCGTCGGGTCATGGTTTTTTGGCATGCGCTGTCGGACGAGTCCGGCGGCGCTCTCCATGGGAAGAGGTTAAAGGTATTGAATTCTGAGAATAGATGTGTAGATACGCACGTATGTGTGGGCAGTTACGGTGGTCCCGTTTCTCAGGGAGAGCACACGAC
Source organism: Angophora floribunda (assembly GCA_014182895.1). Lineage (NCBI taxonomy): Eukaryota > Viridiplantae > Streptophyta > Magnoliopsida > Myrtales > Myrtaceae > Angophora > Angophora floribunda. Next base: position 12,349,608 of record CM024710.1, on the reverse strand, counting down.
GGAGGGGTACTACTCGTCTCGCGGGTACTTGCTTTCTTCTCTTTCCGTTATTCTGCTTATTGTTTTGTTTGCTTCTTGCAGTTCTTATGGTGTTTTGTTTTACGTGTTAGGTGCTCGGGTGACATTCATAGTACATCATCTTGTTGTGACATGGAGGAAGAAGTTGGTGTGAACTCGGCGACAGAGTCCACCCTACATTCGAATAGCAAGAGTGATGATACCATTGCATCGAGTAATACTGGGGTTGCGTCTTACATGAATAAGAGTCATGCAGTGCATGCACAGAATGCTTTTGTCAGTGGGTGGATGTACATGAACGAACAGGGGCAGATGTGTGGTCCTTATATCCAACAGCAGTTGTTTGAGGGTTTATCTACTGGTTTCTTGCCCGATGAACTTCCTGTGTACCCGGTGTTGAATGGATTATTGATGAGCCCGGTACCGTTGAAATATTTCAATCAGTTTCCTGATCACATTACTACTGGATTTGTCTACTTATCCACTAATCCATGCACAGCTATGTTGCCAAATTCGCTAACCTCTTCAACCAAAGGTTCCCTTATACATGAACAAGAAGGTTTTTTGGGTTATAGTAACTTAAGTTTTCAGGTTCAACCCCAAATTTCTATTGGCCATGGTAGTTCTGTTAGCCAGGCGGTAACAAATTCCGGAATAGCTACTCCTGCTGCATCGTTCTTGGAGCTGGTATTGATTTCCTTTCATCCTATTCTTTTTCTTTATTCTACGCCTGTGTTTCTCTAGATGAAAGCCATGTTGATGTGAATTTTTTAGGGCACTATTCAGACAAATAACTGGCTATGGTTTTTATCTGTGCTTGCTTTTTTCCTTTCTAGGATAGTGAGGGTCCTTGTTGGTTGTTGGAAGATGATGGAGGGAGGAAGCATGGGCCACACCGTCTTTCAGAATTATATGCTTGGCATTTTCATGGATACCTGCAGGGTTCTTCAATGGTAAACCATTCCTCTGAAATTCATTCAATAGTTTCATTTCATGAATCTAATCTTGGGAAGACAATTAGGATTGTCACGATGAGTTGTGTAATGCTGATGTTTTTTTTTATGCTTTGCCATGAATGAGTTGCTGTCCATCGATATCTGCTTTGCGCATGTATAATAATTTTGTTGTATGACATTTTATATGCTGGAAACAGTTCCCCAATCTATTGGCACAGTTGGCTTCAAAGCAGGACACATAAGCATGGTGTGAATGAAATTCTGGGTGGGCTTGGTAATATTCTCGTGATATTGAGCCTGGATGGAGTGCTATAGAAAAACTTGAAAAGTGGTGATTGATGCAACTGATGAAACATCGAAATAAAACAGCCATCTGCCAGATCTCTCTCTCTCTCTCTCTCTCTTTGTGCACACTGACTGGAGAGCCTTCTGATCTCAAACGGGGCAATTCTGGTGGAATGTTAGGGAAAACAAATGAACCTGTAGACCTAATTAATTTGTTTTGGATCCAAGCGGCTTTGGATGATTGTTTAAGTGTTGAAATTATGTCCATGTGGCATGATGTTCTAGATAGAGAGGTCTGAGCATATAAGTTTGAAATACGTTTGCTGTTGCTAGCCTATTGCTGGTATCACATGTGGATGGAGAAAGGGAACAATTGCATATGTCGATTTCCTGAGGGATTTCTCTAGTTAGTGACAATTTCTGTGAGTTGCATGCACAAAATGTTTTTTGAGTTCTTTAATTTTTTCTATAGCTGTTGAGTTAGGAACAAATTTCCCCTTCATAGGAGAAACTACTTGCTGTGGGCTTTTGGCAGTTCATGCTGTCCCTCATGCACATACTAAATTATATTGTTGAAAAGGTCCAGGCATCATTGATGCTTTAGCTGTTTAGTGTGTGAGCAGAGATTCAAGTATGTTGTCTATATTTCGATGTTGTGATTAACATTCTCACTAGAATTAGCATATGGGGATCAAAATTCTTTGTTTATTCTGGGTGGTTCTGATTTTGGAGTGTGCTTTCATGATTTCTCAATTCATCCCCCTCTCTCTGCAGTATCTTAATTTTAATTTTCATGTCATGTTGTCATTCAAAGTAGCCTTTTTACTTTTCATGCCAGGTATATCATATCAACAATAAGTTTAAATGCTCTTTGCTATCCATCATTAATGCATGGAAAGCAGAGGGACGTCGTGGTGATGACTCATCTAATGCTCAAGTTGACAAGAGTAATTCTGCTCTAAGCTTCACATCAGATATTTGCGAAACATTTTCTTTGCAATTGCATGGCGGTGTCATGAAATCTGTCCGAAGAGTAGTGCTGGATGAGATCATCAGTAATATTATTGCAGAGACTGCAAATATGAAGAAAATGCAAAGAAATCTTAGGCTTGAGTCATCAAATCAAGCCAAAGGGACTCACCTCTTTGATGTTGAGAAGGTAAAGCATACAAATGCAATAGTTTTCACAACTTCATATTCTGATATTTTATTCATTTTATTGGCAGCCTGAAATTGTTAATCAGAACGTATGCTCCGTGGAACCCAATTGTGGGGTTGGAATCTCTGGAAATATATCTGAACAGAAATGCACTGAAGTTCCTGCACAATCTCCTGCTCGTGATTGTGAGTTACGTGCCTCTGGCATTACATCTGATCGAAGTGGCATTGCTGAAGTTCCTGCACATTCTCCCAGGATGGCCAAATCTATTGGAGGCATTGAGAATTTTAATGCTTCATGCTCAGTTGTATGTGGAATGCTTTTCAAGTATTGCATGGAAGTGGCCTGGAATGGTATCTTTTATGATACCATAGCAGATTATGCCACTGCTTGGAGGAGGCAAAAGATCTGGTTCAGTCAACCGAAGTTGGCCTTCCCTGGCAGTGGGGGCGAGGTACTTATGAATGTAAATGTACATCTGTCAGAATCATAGGGTTTGTTTAGTCTTATTATTGTTCTTGTGTAAAACTTTTGTTTTGTTGTTTCAGCAGTCCCTCTCTGAATCGCCAGCTTTGGAACGAGATGCTGATTGCCCTCCTGGCTTTGAGTCTGTGAATATAGACATAGATGGACGGGCTTTTCCTGTACTTTCTCATTTACGAGGGGAGAGTTCATCTGAACGTAGGAGCTTTGTTGAAACATTTGATTGCATCCGAGAAAGTGTTGAGAGAGAACTGCATGCGTATGCAAAGGATTTTTTGGTTGAATATGCCAGATATTATATAGAGGAGGAGGTCAGCAAACTAGTTAGGTTGTCAGGAAATGACACATTTCATGAGGTTGGTATATAATCATGAGGTTGTCTTAAGAGTCGATTTTTCTCTCTTTTATCAAGTTGTGTGTGCTGCATTGTTGGTGCAAAGCTTGCCATATTACACATTTGCCAGTTTGTGATTTTTCATTATCTTATCTTTTGCGACTGATTATAGATTGACTTCACTGCAGGAAAATGTTGAGACTTCATGTCAGTTGCATCACGAATCTGGTTCAGCTGACTTGTCTACTGATTCAAGGTCTGATAATGTGTTGATGACTGCTGAAAGTTCTCAAACTCCAGTTGAAGCTGCTACAAGCTTTCCTGAAACCTCAATGGACAGTGTTTCTCGCATCTTGGGTTGTATTTTCACAGAACTGTGCACAGAATTGGGTAATGTGATCGTCAGCCAAGAAACAGATGAGCCTCCACCCCCTGGACTTGGTGGCAGTATTAAAACTTCCTTTCCTTTTGGTTTATGTAAATTCCGGCCTGTACAGTCCAAGGAGTGTATGCCTCCGAGGGCAGAATATACTTCCATGGCAATGTGCAGGCAAAAGTTGTATGATGAGGTGCTGGGTGAATGGAAATTGTTTTTCCATGGTTCTCTTCAGCAATTTGTTATATCCTGGCATGATTCAAAGAATCGTAGATTTGATGAGGTATATACAAGGTGTCATATCTTAGATTGTTCAACTGATTTGCTAAATTTCTCCTCCATGTTTTGGTGGCGATTGCTTTAAATCTTTTCATGAACATATATTAAGGTTTTCAACTATTATTATTGAAAGTGGTAAGGGTTTGAAATTCCGTGTCTTCACGTATGATGCTGGAATCTTTTGCAGGAGAAATCTTCTAATGTACTTAGGGAATGTGCTAAAGATAAATCTGCTGTTATCACAACAGAAGATGGTTCAAAGTCTATCCACCACCCTGGCTCTTGTAAAATGCAGTCACTTTCTGGCCAGTACACATATATCCGGAAAAAGAAACAAGTAAAGAAAAAAGTCGGTTTATCTTCTCAATCTGTGACCATATCTGGTACTGGTTTAATGAATCCACGAGCAGAAAAGTTGAGGGAAGAGGAGTTCTCCAAGGAGACTGCTTATGCTAAAGCTACAGCTGTGGTTCCCAAAAAGAGAAGGCTTACAAAAGGGCAGACTGAATCATCTTCTTGTTCAAGGTTGCTTCAGGTTGCTTCAAAGAGAGGCTTGCCAAGTAAGAGCACACCAGAGAAGACTTCAAGATTAAAAAAAGTCAAGGCTTCTGACACCTTTAAAGGTTCAGCTCCCAATATGTTAATATATGTATACAAAGCATGCTTATGCATACATATGATATGTAAATTATCTCGTGATCACTCTTTAATATATCCTTTATGTTTTTATTATGTAGAGGGTGAGGCTTCAGAGGTTGCTATAAAACCTAAGAAAACAGAAGTCGTAAATCAGCCGCAGGAACTTGAATATAGAGCAAACATAAAAGTCAATGGGTCGAGGACCAAAAGAGTGGCCTCAGCAAATTGTTCAAAGAAGATGCAGAAATGTTGGTATCTTTATAGCAATTGTCTCTTTCTTCTTGCACATTCGTTTTCTACACTCTCACATTAATAATCTATTTCTGAATTAGTGGAAAAGGTATCGTCAAAAATTAAAAAGAAGCAGGTGATTGATCATTACTTGCTCCATCCTGAAGAGGTCTCAGTGCCAAATGGTGTCTCAAAGAAAGCACAGCGGAGACGGGATGTGTTGCAGAAGTCCAAGTCTAGCAAGTCCAAGACATGTAAGCCTTGCCCTATTTCTGATGGATGTGCGCGATCTTCAATTAATGGGTGGGAATGGCATAAATGGTCAATGAAAGCAAGCCCTGCTGAAAAAGCTCGAAGTCGGGGAGTTCAACATATTCTATCAAAGAAAACAGGCTCCCAAATTAACACGTTTCAGTGGTCAAATAGTAAGGGTATTTCTGCAAGAACAAACAGGGTGAAGATGCGGAATCTTCTTGCTGCGGCGGAGGGTGCTGATCTTCTTAAAGCCTCTCAATTGAAGGTGCGAAGAGGGAATTATCACTTGCTGTATTATATTGTGTTCTTTATTCTTTACAATGTGCATGCTGGTATTTTCAGGCGAGAAAGAAACGTCTGAGTTTTCAACGAAGCAGGATACATGATTGGGGTCTTATTGCCCAGGAGCCAATTGAGGCAGAGGATTTTGTCATTGAATATGTTGGTGAATTAATTCGTCCTCGGGTAATTATTAAGACTGTTCCTGGTATCTGTTGCAGTAAATTCACTTATTTTCTTATTAAATTGTTTTTTGTTGCTAATTTTTATGTGAGCTCTCTCTCTCTCTCTCCCCCCATTGCATCTGTATCTTACATCATGCTTTTGTATCTCATAGGTATCTGATATACGTGAAGGGCATTATGAGAAGATGGGCATTGGCAGCAGCTATCTTTTCAGGCTGGATGATGGTTATGTGGTCAGTGAGGCCAAATTATCTGATCTTAAGATTGCTAAATATGATACCTTGTTCTTTTTTATCTTTTATTTTTGCTGTTGAGGCTGTCGTCTACAGTTTAGTCAAAATTGATTTTCTAATATGAAACAACTTTTCACCCTTCCAGCCCATCTGATCATTGTGCTATGCGTGTTTTTATTTTTATTTTTGGGAGTTATGTAGTTTGTAATATAGGTCAGGTATATTTCAGATTCTGCTATTCTATTTATGTTCCTCCATCTTTCCCTCAATGTGTTGGTGTGATGGATGAGTTCTTCTAGAGCCAAAATTTGCAATTTTAGAATCTGCAATATGTTCCCTTGTCTGTGGAAGGAGGAGGTTAATGCTGTTTCATCGATTGCAGGTTGATGCTACAAAGCGTGGCGGGATTGCCAGATTCATAAATCATTCTTGTGAGGTAGCTCCATTTAATTGTGTTAGTTAAGTAGTTTGTGCATGAATGATGATGATGAGTTCCAAGACTGATAAATTTATTTTTCAGCCTAATTGCTACACTAAAATTATTAGTGTAGATGGTCAGAAGAGGATTTTTATATATGCAAAGCGGCATATAGATGCCGGTGAAGAACTTACTTACAATTACAAGTTTCCTTTGGAAGAGAAGAAGATCCCCTGCAACTGTGGTTCTAGAAGGTAACACTTCTTGGTTCTACATGTCTTTCTTTTGCTAATAATTTTGTTTGGCTTTAAGCACGGTACTTCTCTATTAGAATTTGTTAGTTTCATTTATATATTGGCTTTAGCTTTAGAAGACTTGGGGGTCTGCTGTTTCAGTGAACTCACAGGCATATAATCCATTCTTTAGTTGAAACACAGCAGAGATATGAGTTAGAAAGCTCACGCTCTCCATAGTCCTGAACTTTGGAACTATTATGGCGGTGTTGACTTTGTGCCTTTATTTCCTCTGTCCAGGTGTCGTGGATCATTGAATTGAGAACCGTTTGGAGTTGCTATCTGTGGTATGTCTCACATAGTTTCTTGACGATGTTGTTCATATGCAAGCATTTTGATTGCGTTACCTGGTCCTGAATTCTGTCAGGTCTGTCTTATCGGCTTCCTTTCGAGTTCCCATGGACATGGCTTGCTCTCTTCACATTGTACAGTCAGATATTTATTTATACCAAAGGTGTGTGGATGCCATCTTTTTCATGCTTCTATCTTTTCTCTGGCTTGTGTTTCATGATCCTTAACATCTTGTCTTGTTCTATTAGGAGATGCATGGTTGGTTGGAAAATATTCTTCATTTTACTCGTGTTTCATGATCTTTAGTATTTGTTTCTTTATGTTGCAATTATCCACTTCTTAAATAACATTTCTGCATTGGGTTAGCCATGATGTTTCTATTAGTTACTGTTCTTTTATATGTTGGCTAAACTTCGGGAGCTTAGGCCACTGAAAAGAAAGCTTATCCTGAAAAATAGAATCGGGGGTTTCACTGAAAATATTCATTTCTAATCTCTTGAAGCTTTAATGGAGATGGTCAAAAGGATCTGTGTATAAAGTAGCAGCCACCTCACAGTGTGTGATCAAACAGATTTTGAAGGTTATTTCGTGTACTATGCTTGTTTTTAAGGGGACTTGACTTTCGTGTTTTATTGGAAAATAAAATAGATCTGCATTTTATGTCCTGAAAATATTAATCACGTATCTTTTCATTTTCCTATGGCATTGCTGATCCAAGCTTTTGACGCAGGTCACAGACGCAATTGCTGATGAAGGGCGAATGACGTGATCATGGTGATTCTTCTTACAGTGACATTCTTGCTTAGATTTGAAAATAAATATCTAATTCATGTCCATCCTTGTAGATATTTTTGTGCGGCAGATGAGTTTCACCTTGTAGACACTGTAAATTGGTATATAACTCTTATAGATGGATCTCTATTTTTTTTGTACACACTTCATTTATTTCTATAAGAAAGGCGAATGTGAGGAATGATTGAAATACACCGGTAACCTCTAACTTGAAGCAATTATAGTGTTCCTCTTTGATCTTCTGTTTGACGAGAAATGACAATCGCGTGATGCTATTAATCTCTGAATCATTATTTGATGAGTGGTGTATTGAAGAGATGCAATCAGTTATATTATTGCATTTACTTGCAATCCGGAGAGATGGATCCAATTGTCAATCATGAATTTTCTAATGGTGTTGTAATAATGCGATGGGAGGAAGAAATTACTGAATCTGTTGTGATTAGTTGTTTTTTGGTTGGTTGTAACTTCCATGCTCCAAGGACATGCTACATGCATAGACATGGGCACATATGAGGAGGCTTTGATTTGAGAGGGATGGCCGGTCAACTTGACAGATTAAAATTTCAAGCAAATTTGAAACTAACATTTTTGGGTTATGAGTGAGGTAGTGTCAAGGATTAGGTGAACATAGACCAAATCTTTTCCACTTGTCATGCCTTCTGGCTAATATATTTGTGCAAGTTCTGTTGAGAATATGTTTGATTTTGGCGACCAAATTTTTAGATATCTGGTAGCTTATGTTAATGTTCCGTGAGATTGGTGCGTTAAGTCAAGCTTAATAGTATTTTTAGTAGAAGATTTTTAAGCCATGCTCTGGGGGGTTGGGGTGATGTTTATTTGCCTTCCTCTACTCATGTTATCACTTTGGACTTGTGATTTTTAATTCGAACTGAATGTTTTGTGAGTTGTTAATTATCTTCCTTCTTTATTTTTAATTTTGTATGGCTGCAGGTGTAAGTCGATTTAGGATTAAGTGCCGAGGGTCAGAGTCCTATTGATGTCTTCTGGGTATGTGTACTGTCTGCTCCACCTCCGCATCCACATCCTTTGACATAAACGCAGGTGTGTTTCCTTTCAGTGCCATGCTCTGTTGGGTTGTCTTAATGGTAAAACATAGTTCCCCATAAAAAAAACCGTGAAGCAATACTTTTAAGGTGAAAGGAAAAAGGTTGTGTGATTGATCTAACTCAGCCTCTCGGTTCAGAGCCTTGGAGAGGAAATAAGGAACGAGGCGGAAACAAATGTACGATGTTGCTTAGTGGCACGGAGATGGTCCAGATGGCGCGACATCAAAGATTTTTGGGTTTGTTTTATAAGAGAAAATACGTGAATCGGACTGACTCCATTCTCAGGGATAAAACTTAGTAAAGGTGCTGTCAGCACGATGATAGGCTAAATTGACGATAGAAAGTCCCATAAGGGAAAGGGTAAGGCACGTCTGGTCAAAATCTTGAAATCCCACTCCTTTCACTATCAAACTATTGAAAATAAATGCAAATGGGTTTTCATCAAATTGCTTGTGCGTGGGAGATGGGAAAGTACGTTTAAAAATCATTGCGAAATGTTCCCCTCCTAAAGAACTTTATTGAAGAAGCCACTTTTTACGATGGATATCCAGGTGTAACTTAATGGGGTTCGGTTGATTGGTAGCTTTTGGCAGTATCCCATCAGCCACAATCAATGTAATTTTCCCGGCAACTGCTTTCCTGAGCTGGAGGTGCATTTGTATTCAGTGGAACAAATTTTTGGCATTTGACTCAATTAAAAAGTGGCGCAATGGACCGAATTGCATTGCATAAACTAATGGTCTTTGGATTCAAAGCTCTTGATATTTGATTGGCTTGAATCAGTAGAGTGCATTTACATAATAATGTTGATCGACCGCAATCAATCAAGAGATGCTCATATGATCCATTCTTCTGGCATCTAGTGGTGACCTTCCATCATCAATTGGAGACTCAATATCCGATCTTTTCTTTTCCCTCCCTGTTCACTTATCTAAGAAAAGATGGTCAAATACTGTTCCCTTGAAGGGCTCTTTTGAGAAGATATTGTTTACTCCTGGAGTGTTTTCGTCATATTGAACTTTGGGTGTGGGAGCAACTTCAACTATGAATTTTCCAATATTTGAAACAGATACATACTGGGGCTTAAAAAACAAGTTGTGACAAAAAAACACATTCCCTAGAATTGGTCTTGTTGTCTTGGTTTAGGAGTTGGGAGTTCTTCCATTATCGTGCAGACTTGCTTCCTGTCCGTACTTGAGAGCTTGATGAGCCCTGTGAAGGTAGTCCGATGGGTTTCTAGGGAGTCAAGCTTAGTTGACCCAGCATGGTCAATTGGATCCAGTATAAATCTCCAATTTCCTGAAGATAATGTGTGATGTAGTCTTTTTATGCCTTTGGGAAATGATGAGGATTTTGCTCACAGATTGTGCCGGGGTCAATGTTTAGTACATCCATCCCACATGAGGTTTTGCCTTTGGGGCTGCCTTGGGGGACTACTATCTTGGTGATTATCATCCACTAGTGAGGCGTGGGAACCTGCAGGGACTTTTGTGGGGAATAGTTGGGTGCTCTAGATGCCTTAGTACCCAAGAGAACGTAGCATGAGTGTATGAGTTAGGAACGATGATTTAGGTTGCGTAAAAGAAGGGTCAAGTTCACGATTTTAGGTCGAGTGTGTTGGATTTGTTGTTGCTGTGCTTTCATTGTAAGTAACTCCGCCTGTGTAGTTCGATGTTACGCAGCCGGTCCCAAGCCCGGACAAAGGAGGAGGGTGTGTAAAAAGATTTACTACTTTGTAGAGTCCTACCATTATGATATCAATATGATATATGCTTAATTGGCCGTAGGAAAGCTCGCATTTGTCACACTCCCCTAGATAATTACAGCTTATGGCGAAAAAAGAAGATTAAAATGATAGAGAGAGATAGAGACCTTAGGTTTTTTAGTTCATGGGCCTACATGAACTACGATTTTCATTCATTCATCAAGTCTCTCTCTCTCTCTCTCATTCTCATGACCACATTATCATTCTTTAACGTACAAATTGCATGTGCATGATAGTTTTATTGGGACCGTCCTGACACGAATCACAAATTTCGTGTGCTTCAAATCTCTAAGGGCGTACATTCTGTTCTAGTATCTACTCAGCATTTGTTTTACATCTGTGTGTACGGACATGTGCACGTGTTACCTAGAATCGATTGTGGAATCCTAGATGAGAAAAATACAATAGGTTTCGATCTTCACTCCTCCTAGCCCTCCAAATTATAATTTTAAGAGCTCGGGTTATTGATTCACAACATTACTACAATGCAAAAATTGGGAAACTTCACTCGACGATTAGGATGACGATTAACACCAGAAATTCAATTCAGTAGTCTTTATCTACTAAAGGGTGCATTTTTCTTTAGTTCAGTCTATAGTATCGACTTCCAATGATTGGCGTGGGTCAACTCAAATTTCTATGCTCGTGTTATTTAGTGCATGAGGTCAAGTAGTCACCAGGTGAGAACCATGTGGTCCTATTCGTATGGTTATTTAGGTGCTTTAAGCATGCATGTTGTACTTATAGACCAGACGAAACAGTGTCTCCATTTCTAGCTTCCAAGAGGTTCGTCAGTGTAGCTGCTTTTGCTTTTCTCCTTCTCCCTTAGGCCAATCTAGCTTTAGCTGACTAAGTATGGTTCTAGGGGAGGCTTCCCCATTTTGTAATCGTACATAATTGTAATGCTGACGCCATGCCTATGGTTTGCTCAATCTCAAGTTTTCTTCTCTACTTAGTTTGCCATGCCTATGAGACTTAGAAACCCGAATGTGTTGTTTAATTTGCTGGGACAATATTGATGGATTCTCAATGTTGTACATCAAAGCCCCGAGCCACAATTGCATGGTTTGCGCTCAATTTGTTTGCATGGATTGGTTCCTACGGTTTGTGAGTGCTTTTAGATTTTGTGAGTTGCTTGCCTTTTAGAGAATGCATCTAAATAATGATCAATTAAGTGTCAATTCAACCTTAACTTAGGAGTTGGAAATGAGGGGTTTATGTGGTTTCATGTACTCGAGCTCCCATTCTCCTTGACCCAATAGTTCTGATGTTATAATGTTGTTATCTAGAAGTCATGACGATGTATAAACTCGACCGAAATTTGTATAGCTGATGAGTTCAAAAGCTCAAAATGAATTGTATGTTCTGCCAATTATCGGGATATGTTAGCTAGCGTTAAAATATTTGTAACTTACTCTCTAAAACAAACGAGAGTACCTCCTTTGCATTGTGGTATGGTCATTCTGATCTTCCTTGAGAGCAAATCCAATAGCAGATCACATTTCTTGGTGCAAAATATTGGAGAAGGAATAGTGACATATATAGTTTCAAAACTTTGGCCCAATGTGTAATATGGTGCTTGAACTTTAAATTTATCTAATATTGTCCTTAAACTATAGTCTAATATACAATGTGGTCCTTGAACCTTTAATTTGTTCAATTTGATTTATGGATTTTGGTTTCCGTTTAATCTTGTCCCTAAATTACATACTAGAGAATTGGCCTATGATATGAATTGGGGAAAACAAAAACAGAATTTATGATAAGTATGCTATTTTACATGCATGACTCTTCTGGCCTTAGAATAGGGACTATCTATTAGTCACCAAATTCCTTTTTGAATTTTAACTCATATCATAAAAAATTTATGATAGCAAAATTTTGATTTACGGACTCCATATTATGGCAAATGTGGAGCATTTTATCATGATTAAACATAACATACATGGTTTTGAAGAATCATACATGATAGAAAGGAAAATAGGAAAGAGCTTTAAGAATTCATAATAAACTATACAATATTATTTTTTAGGGAGGGTTCAAATATTGTTCTAAAATTTGAATTAATTGAAGGACAACATAAAATATTTTCATATAGTTAGAGATTAAATTAAACATGTACCAAAAGTTCAAGAACCACATTGGATAAATTTAAAGTTCAGAAATCACATTACATATTTAGTCAAAATTTATGGACAATTTGTATTATTTAATCTACTGGAGAACATAATCTTATCATGATGAAGAAGTTACTATGCATTACTATCCATTGTTTTCAATATCAAGCAATCTTTTTCCACGAGAAAGTCGAACAAATGCAGCTATCGAACATTTACAAACGCATGCTATACAATAGTAACTGCCTTTTATTGGTGATGTGCAATACTACCATCCTTTCAAATTATTTCTCGAAAGTCAGAAAGGAAAGGAAGAAGAATCTCATATAATTGGCGCAATCCAGTCCTCGTTTATCCTTTTCTTTTTCCAGTGCAAGTCCTCATTTTTTTTATGGACCTTGTTAAAGGGATATCTCGAATACTTTTTAAGTGGGATGTTTCGATTTCCATGTCGTTAAGTATATGTCCACGAAAGAAACTGTTTACAAGAGCTCGATGAGTCCTTGTCAGATCTTTATTTCAACAATATTATTATTATTATTTGGGTTGTATTTTTTGGGGGCCAAAATTGATCATGTTTGAGTGTCCCCCTTCTATGAGCATGCGAAGTGCTTGGAGCCATGAATGCACATGTCGCCGCCCACTTGGATGGATTTGTCTCCCACACACAATTTTCCTGGAGAGGATTCTAATGAATATCCTATTGCTCCTCTCTCTTTCTCTCTCTGCCTTTCCCATCTTTGACCCATCTGGATTGTGATCCCTCAAAAGCAATGAAAGAGATGGTAGACAATACATCCCCACTCCCATAATTCATCTTGTAAAAATGTGTCTTATCTACGATTTGCCCACCAAAGATCGAATGATCTGAGTCACGAGACATGCGCCACTACGGCGCCGGACCTCATCAGGCGCATCAATTTCGAATCACTCGATCCATCTCATGTTCTCGCGCGATCGCCGCGGGGCTTCTCTCGGCCCCCACCTCGACAAAAAAAAAGAAAAAAAAGAAAAGAAAAAAGAAGAAAAGTCGAGGAAGCAGGGAGGGAGGCGGCACAGACGATAACACGAACTCGGAACCCACGAATCCCTTTCTTTTTAGGCCCTTTTTTTTTGGGGGGGGTGCTAATGAACTTTCTATCCGTTTATACATGGAAAAGCATCCCGCTTTACTCAGTGGGCTGTCTTTCTTTTTGACATATTTGTGCCACTTTTCCCTACTCGAGAAGACAAGATTACACTGTTTTGATGCCTTATTTCGTACATTACACATGCAGCGATGCACATGTACATGTGAGCTTGCTGTGTGAAATGCAAAGAAATTAAAAAAAATAAAAAACCTCAAAATAACGTTAAGGATGAACGAGGATCGGAGCTTGGCACATGACCTTGAGAGCCCCCTGGCTGATCCCATGTTCTGGTCCCACCCCAGTCCTTCCCACTGTCCGGAAAGTAAAAAAAGAAAGAAAAACCACTGTCCGGAAAAGAAAAGGATCATATTAGCAGATTTCTTCAGAATTTATCGAGCATTATTAACAAAAGAAATACAACTCTCAAGGGGGTTAATATCACCGAAAATTTCGAATTTATACACATTTCTCATATTTATCATAAACTAATTATTGTGTCTTAAAAACTCCTAATTTGATATGTTGATGTCATATTTACCCTAAACTAGTACAATCGTACCACATTTAACCTTAATTAATTTTTTTTTTCAAATCGGTACACTCATATCACATTTATCCCAAAAAAATCTCAAATTTAACACAATTTAGGATAAATGTGGCATGATTGTCTTGCTTACCTTTGTGAGTGGAGTTTGGGGTTATTGTGAGAAGAGTGATGATACAAAAGGGATCGATACAACTAGCTTGTGAGAATACTATTAGGACATATGGTGTCAAGAGTTTTAGGATAGAAAAATTATATCTTTATGGAGCTCTGAAGAAAAGTTGATGCTGTTCTCTTGATCAAGTTGTTTGTGTCTTAAGTGATTCGCTATTTTACTTGATGAACTAGATGTTCGAACTAAGCTGAGTATGATATAATCCGATACGAGTGAAGTTATTCGTCATATTGACCTCTAAAACAACTATAAAAGGAAAGCTGACTTGGCATTAATCATATCTGTTACTTTGTGATCAATAAATTACTAACCCGTGACAAATATATTAGTTTATGAGTTTTTATGATACAAAAATTAATTTTGGTGGATATTGCACACCGGTGTATTTATTTGAGATTTCTAGCTATAACTATTAACTCCATGTGAAATATTATTACGTGAAAAATGATTTTTTATTTTATTTTAGCGCACACAACACTTTTCTCGATCTCCATAAAATCACCAAAAAAGCAAAAGGCAAAAGACAAAAATAAAACAATAAAAAAATTAAAAGAGAAAAGAAAAAAAGAGGAAAGGAAGCCTAGGAAAAGCATTTCTCTCTCTCTCTCTCTCTCTCTCTCTCTCTATCTTTTCCTTTTCCCCAAGTCACACTCACTTCAATCCTTTTCTCACTTTTGTCTCTCTCTGTCTCTCTTACTATTATTATTAATATCCTTCATTATTTAAATACCCATTAAATACCTGAAAATGCCAGTTATTCTAATAATTCCCCTCCCTTTATATAATAGTATCTCTCTCCTTCTCGCTCTCTCTCCTAAGGCGCAAAATCTTCACTGTGTCAGCTTCTTCTCCGTCTTCTTCTTCTTCTTCTTCTTCCATCAGATATCCCTTCGCCAGGTCGAATCTGTACATTACTCTCTCTCTCTCTCCTCTCTCTCTCCTGAGCGGAAATGGCGATCGTCCGTTTCTTGCAGCAGCAGCAGCAGCAGCTCTCACGCTTGCTGGAGATGGTGCCATGACCGAAAGCTAACTCCCTCATCGCGCCATCGCTTTTCTCGAGAAAAAGGACCTCTCGCTCAGAACCCCCGTGAGTCTCCTCGCCCCGCGCGCTTTAGCGAGAACTCGATTGAGTTGAGCGGGAGCGAGTTGCATGGGATCGGAGCAGAATCGGTTCCCTCTCCAGCAGCGGCCGGAGCCGGTGAGTCAACGACTTCGTCTTCGTCTTCCTCTCCCCCTTTTCTCGCGTCGTGTGCTATGAGCTTGGAATCGTTCGGTTACTGTGTGTGTTCTTTTTCTTTTTTTCCCCTTCCTGCGGTTGTTCTGCGGTCGCATTCGTGGTTGCTTTCGTTTCCGGATCTGATCTGAGTGAGTAAGCTTATCAAGTCGGGTTGATCTTCGGTCCTTTTTTGGTCTCGGAGACTGTCATTCGGATCTGGTGTCTGATGGAATTGAGTTCGCGGTGGAGTTGGATATGGTCTAAAATAGAAAGGATCGGAGTCCGATCGAGCTCTGATGGAGTCGTTTTATGTGCTGAGCACGTGGCGTACTACTGGTTGTGACCGGGACCTTAAATCCGATTATCGATTTGATGTGCACATCTGGGGACTGCCTGTTGTTCTCGATGAGCTTGTGCTAGATATTTGGCGGAAATAAGGGTGGGGGATCAGTGTTTTTTAACATTTGCTGTTAAGTCTTTATTTGCATTGCTGTTGTTGAGAACTAGAGATGATCTTGATCTAGTAGCCAACGGTTGTCTTTTGAGCTAGCAACATTGCCGAGTGATTTTGGACTGTGGGGAGGGAAAAAGGACATGGCTTTTAGTTCTCAGGTAAGTTTAGCCCATGGTGTCTACGAGCCATTGCATGGGTGACCGCTAAGAATCTAACTATACTCGTGGTCTACTGTATAATTTCAAGCTCACCAAACAATCTTTGAGCATGTCTAGTGCAGAATGTTATAACTAGAGAGTGATTGATTTGTTTAATGAAGAGTGATAAGCTGCTTCTTTCAAGGAGAGTCTAAGACAGGATATGCTTGGTCAAGCGATACTTGTGGGTCTTCAATTAGAGTGTCTGGAGGATGCTTTGAGCCGTGAGGCAACGTTAAGAGGCTTAGTTGTGTTCTTTCACAATATGCTCATCCTTTTGCATCCATGTCTTCTGATTCTGGTGTCCTTATACTGGATGATTTTATCTTGTCTTGTATCAGCATAGCTATCATAAATAATGCTCAAGCTGACCCAAAAATCATATAATTTGATCAAGTTATCTAGTCACAGGTATGCAATAAGGTATTTGTGCTAGTCCATTGGTTTTCCACATGGGAATGCAGTCACTGGATGCTTGTAACCTTAAATCAAATTGTGGCAAGTTTGTCATACCAGATTGCAGTACTGGATAAAAATGAGTAATTCCAAGAGTGTTTGTCTTTTGGCTGGTTGGCTCCAAGATCTAAAATATAGATGTTTTGGGGATCCCAAAGTACATCTGCTATGTTCACAACAAAGCGTCTTCATCATGTTCATGCCAGTGTCATCAATATGACTTATTTCGTTAGATTCCTCGATCGAGAATGCGAACTTCTAAATCGGTTGCATCATCATTTCCCCATGCTCTTATTTTAAAGGTGGAGCTTAAAATCTAGTTCCATCTAGGTTGGGTCAAGATACATATTAATCCATGTGTGTGGTGATGGGCTGTCTCGGAGAATGGTAAATTTAGATGAACTTCAAATGTGAGACATCACACAGCTAGATCTGAAATGCTTATATGACTTATCTGCTATCTCATTCGCAGTATTCACGCTTTCATTTCATCTTGTCTGAATCTAGCAATGCCCCTTAATTTCTTTATCCATTTGTAGAGTGTGCCTTTCAATTTTTTTACCTTGAAGTTGACTTAAGGATTGCCACGTCCATCTGAACTTTATGGTTAAAGCACTTGCCATTCAATATCAGATGATGTTGAATTTAATGATGAAAAAGGAAACTGAGATCACGGCGTATCTGTTTCCTGTTTCTCATCCATATTTTGTTTCTAAATTTGCTCCGTCAGCTGAATTCAATCTTAAAATGCTATTACTTTGGAATGACAGCGAAAAAGATGGGGTGGCTGTTGGGGTGCTTTCTCTTGTTTTGGTGCTCAGAAAGGTGGGAAGCGTATAGTTCCTGCATCTCGTATTCCTGAGGGCAATGCCTCAGCAGCGCAGCCAAATGGACCCCAAGCTGCTGGCTTGGCCAACCATGCTACTACCATATCTCCATCTCTTTTAGCTCCCCCTTCTTCTCCAGCATCCTTCACAACTTCTGCTCTCCCTTCGACGGCCCAGTCACCTAATAACTGTTACCTGTCATTGTCTGCCAACTCCCCTGGTGGCCCTTCATCCACAATGTATGCTACAGGACCATATGCTGGTGAAACACAGCTGGTTTCCCCTCCCGTTTTCTCGACTTTTACAACCGAGCCATCTACTGCTCCTCTCACTCCCCCACCAGAGTTGGCTCATTTGACTACTCCCTCTTCCCCTGATGTTCCTTATGCATATTTTTCATCTGTAAAAGACATCAAATGTCCTGAGAAGACCAGTTATGTTGCTTCACATGATCTCCAGGCTACATATTCGCTCTACCCTGGAAGTCCTCCCAGTGGTATGGTCTCCCCAATTTCAACAAAGCCTGGCGAGTGTTTACCATCATTCCCAGAACGTCTTCCTTCACAGTGGGATTCATCGGTTTCACCCCGAAGCGATCGGGGAGGTTCTGGAAGAGAATCTGGACAGAGCCCCACTGCTGGTTCTAGAAGTGATACGAATTTCTTCTGCCCAGCTACATTTGCTGAATTCTATTTGGATCATAATCCACCATTTCCTCCTACTGGTGGGAGGTTGAGTGTTTCCAAGGATTCTGATGCCTACTCTACTGCTGGAAATGGGAATCAGAATTGGCAAAGTAGTAGAAGTCCAAAACAAGATGCAGAGGAAATCGAAGCCTACAGAGCTTCCTTTGGGTTCAGTGCAGATGAAATAATTACTACGACCAATTATGTGGAAATTGCTGATGTTACAGATGACTCATTTTCTATGTCACCTTTTCCCTCCAATAATCCACCCACGGAAGAGCCTACACTTGCTGGACTGCATAGTGAAAGTCAAAAGGCAGAAAAACTGGGCACAGACTTTCTGCCCTTCAAAAGCGTTAAAGCTGACCAGGATGTGCAACGTGATTTACTAACTTCACGTGATACTTGGAAAGGTGAGCTTCCTAACTTGGTTTAGTAGATATTATTTCTCCTTATATTGCCGAAAAATGATGGACTTGGAAAAGAAATTTTAAAATATTGTATAACTAACCATTATTTTCATTCTAGATATTCGTAGGATTTAATTGAGTCTCATATTGCTCTTGGTGATTTTAGTTTTGTCGGTGCTTTGCTCTGCAGTGACATCATACTATGATTTGAGAAGTCAGTCTTTAGAGGGCCAAGGTGCTTCAATCAAACTTGCTTGGATCTATTTCTGTAGATTGATCTATTAATATGCTTAAATTTGGGGAAATTTTGAGTTAAAAGACTGGGACATCTGCACTCAAAGCATATTCATTTGAAAGAGACATTTATCCATCGGAAGATCCATTCAGATAATTGTGGACAATGAGCCTGGATTTGAGGATGGTCTTTATATGGAGTGTGCCAGAAATGTCTTTTGTGCAATACCATACTTTTAGATTACTCCTGTCTGGAAGCAGGCGCTATAATTCTGAGCCAGCGCCCTTCTGCAAGGCAATGTTTGTGTAGCGTTCCTTCTGTTCTTTATTCCTGGAGGTGCTTACTTTCTTCCTTGTATGGTGCAGATCTTAACTCATGCAATGTCTCTGGATCAAGCACACCTGGTACCCATGTTCTGATGGATGATGAAGATGTATTTGCAAGGATTCACTTACCCAAGAATGGTCGTAAATATGAATTAGGCTCTTCTATGTCTGATGCAGAGATTGACTATAGAAGAGGAAGAAGCTTGAGAGAAGGCAAAGTAGGTTTCAGGTGGCATGGTTGAGTGGCCGTCAAACAAGTAGTTGGTCCTTTTGTATTTATATGCAGGTTTGTTAAAATTTCTTCTGTATGCGGATGCTGTTAATAGGCGCAATGTTGTAAGTGTAGCGGAAATCTGTCTGGTGGTTCTTGGCTTGGTCTTTCTGATTGGGGAGTGTAATTCTCCATATTTCTTTCTTGCTTCTTCTGGACAAGTTATATGGGAGGCATTTTACGCGTAAGCTGTAGTAAAATTTGTTTGAGGGAAGTGATCGACGTTGCGAGCATATACCAGTTAATTGTTAGATGACCTATTTCATGGCCGAACCACTGTAGAGCAGCTCGGTACTGAGCTTTTCTTGGTCTGCTAGTTTTGCTTGTAAATTGATGCTGTAGTCCAAGCAGCACGAGCTTGAGAAATGCATATGTTTGCTTCATGGTCGAACTAATGCGTCACAAAATCTACTCTATCCATCAGTCTCTGCAATTTTTCCTCCTATTTTGTATTTTGACCTAAGTTAGGTTGAGGACAATCAAAGTGGATTTTTGGAAGCAATCGGTCTTCACGCATTAGAGGGCAGAAACGATCAGACGATCATAGGCTAATATCTCCAGCCAGGAATTTCATTTCTGTCTTTGATATTCTGAAGTGATTAGATTTAACGTCAACGTGTACTGGCCACGAAATTGATTCTTTAGACCGGTCGTATCCCACATACTGTGAACAATTTAGGGGCGCTAAAAAATGCCCGAACCAAAGATTTCGGGTCTTTTCTGATCGTGTTCAGTTACCTTAATGGTTTGGGTCATAAAATCCGAATCAGAACCAAATGGAAACGCGGTAAACTAAACACGAATGCACGAAAGAGAGAATCCAGTTCCTTTGAGGGTAGGATGATAAAGAAAGGATGATGTGCAGAAGGAAGCCATTTCTGAGAAGCAAGAGCTGCTGGAAGCGAATGGCTCTGCTGAAGATGGTGCCATCGAGAGGGACAGGGTCGCCCCGGACCAGCTTCGCAGTGCCGTTGAGGGCTTGAGGAGAGGCAATGAAGTTTGAGGTCCCAAAAGGCCGCGTCCATGGCCATCCTCAAGTTCGCCATTTTTGGTCGAACTCAGAGTGGAAGCTAAGTTTTGTGCGCAGTGTGAGTGCCCACGCTTTGGCTGTTTTGTGCTGTTTTCTTTCTTATCTGTGAGCGATCGGCATAATTTTCTTTCTGAAATAAAGAGGGAGGAAGGCTGGGTTTTGAGATTTCCTCTTGGTTTTGCGAGCTTCAAGGATTTGGTCGAGTCGCTCTTCCCATAGGTCCCCAGCCCGCGACCTATGCCTGCTTCCGCAAGCAGCTTCTTCATAGGCAGCTGGAGAATCGATGGCGATGGCAAAGGGTTCGGTTCGGAGTCGGCCAAGATGAGGTCACGGCTGAAGAGAGGGAAAACCGGGCGGGACTGGCCATTGTCAAATATGTTGTTCTATTGAGACTGCCGAATTGCCCGGGTTAGGCAAGCGAATTTTAAGTCCGAATCTCCATCTTCTTCCTCAAGCTGTGGCTTTTGTCCTACAGATTCGGTTTTGGGAAAGAACAACAGGGCTTGGCTTTGACTTCAGAGACGTCGATGGCGAATTGGAAATCCTCCGCCAATTTGTCGAAAGACTTGGAATTTGTGGTCGATTAACGAGGACAGGAGGGAGAGATGGATCCCGCTTGATACCCTCTATTTTCTGAAAAATCGATCGCCCATCTGCAGCGAAGAATGGGCCAAAAATTAAAAAACACCTACACACCAACCCAAACCGAACCGCAATATCAAGTTGGATTATATTCAGGTATCGCGTTGGTGGGGCCCTCAAGTAACTTTTATTCTTCATTTTCGGGGCGATGCCCGACCCGACCCAAACAATTGGACATTGGTTCTGGTTGGATGATGCATATTGATTCTGAAGTACTGCATGACTGGCTACTGGGTGGACAAATCCAGAAATTGCATCCTAAAGGCCCATAGCCTCGGAATAAAAATACCACCACTTCGTTTTCCAGGATAAGACTTCACAGTTGACTTCAAACCATAGACCTTTCAAAATCAGGCAAATCAGCAAAGTATGACAGTAGAGATCCATGACGGGAAACTTTTCTGACATCTGCTATGAGAGGACATTTCAATGGAATCTTAACTCCATAATAACAGTAAATAGCTACGCCACATGCTCGCTCATTGACAGCATGATCGTCTGAGTGAATGCATCATCATCCACACATGTCAAAATGCTCATTTCCCGCACAAACTTAAGATGATTCCACAATAGTCATTGCAGTACAAGCCGCAAAGCGGTCATTACATATAGCAATTGACACAAACATCAAGCAAGAACTCCATCCCTCTTTCAGTTTACTTTATACAGCAGGGCAAAAAACCAATTGCTAAATCAAACCATCTCATATTCCATTAAGGGTTACTACCACACTCCGAGCAGTGGCATGGTCTCTATGCTCACAAAGCCATATTCCCTGAAGCATAAGAAAAGAAATGATGTAAGCAATTTCATACACTCAAAGATGAAATGAAGCATGATTTTGGGGGCAAAACTTCTGAATAAAACCTGCCAGGTTCCCATGTTAAGCTTCCCATTTGTAATTGGTATCCTGTACAAGAATGAACATGCTTAATGCACCAATAACATAAACATAGCAGTCCCATTAGAGCTATGGAAACCAGTCATCTTACGTGAGGTTACAGCCAAACATGGAAGATTTTACATGAGCTGGCATGTCATCAGGACCTGCACAAGGTCCAGAGTCCAATGTCAAAATACTCTCCTATCTGACCACAGAAAGAACCAAGTGGGAAGATTATAAATGAACTAGTAGTTGGCCAAATAAACTCATGGAATAAGACATACAAAGTGCCATGTGGAAAGACGAAGTGATGAGCACCAGAAACAATCGAGGGTGAAAATGATAAGAAACAAGCTGGCTCCAATACATTAACTTCCTCGCTTCATTAGAATGAACAACATAATCATAAGTCAACGAAGTGTTAACAAGTTGAGAGTGCCTTATCACTCTTCGCAAGAAGCCTCTTGTAGGTGCTAAATGACAACAACAATACAGCACAACAAGACTCAGCACCTATAATGATACTTTCTCCTGTCTCAGAAAAAGTGCAACTATTTAAAATCCCAACCGCTATAGCAGATACATGCCTTTTATTATGGTAAATGACCAGCAAAGAAGCCATGCAGCAGGAAAATAAGACATATATGTCTTGTTCATACCTTTTACGGTAAATTTAGACCCAAATAAAATTACTGCCCAGAGATGTACAGAAAGAAAGGTGCTAACATTCTGAATGATGCAAATCTCATACTTACCCTCAATTGTATGCTTCCAAGGTGCAGATCTACCCTGAAAATTAAACCCACAGCCAAGGAATGAATCACTTTAGTCTTTTCAAAGGATACAAGAGAAGCAGCGTGGCCAAGCGTAATCAAACCTCAGGAACTATCTTGTTGAGAAATGTCTCCGTATCATCCCTGACATCTGAGTCGTAATTCTCATTGATGGTAAGAGATGCACTTGTGTGCTGCACTGCAGGATGCGGATGACAAGACTACTTTAGCCAGGTTGACAGCTAAGTTGAGTTGCTGTGGAATAAGGAAACAAAAAGATGAAGATGAGGCTTAAAGCAACTTACAGAAGAGATGCGCAAGGCCACACTTGAATTCTGACAAGTCTTGTCCAATTTCCTTCAAAATCTGATATTCAATTGCATGACCAGAGCATGAGTCAATGATTGTGGCAACAATACGAACACATACAGTATAGTTGAAACAACTTTTCAGCAAGAACGTAACCTCTATAATAATCCACAAGCAGGAACAACAATCCAAGCAATCAAAGCCACAGCTAGAACACATTAGCAACAAATCTAGCAGAAGGAATATTTGTCCACACAGGAAGAATTATTATGAAATATGAAATGTCCTCAACATAACATTCCTGCTAATTGAATGTGTGAATTACTGTGCCAACTGCGCTGCTACGAAGTAAACCAAAATTGAAGGAAATACAGCTCCATGGGCTGCAGTAACGGAACCTTTCACTTAGCTTTTTATAAAATAAGAGAGATATATAGATGAGCATGTTGAAACTGCTCTTTGCTGCTATGCCTTCATGTGCTGCAGTTATCATGTAGGCAGGATATGCCACCCTCAGGCAAGTATCCTTTGTCAAACTCAATTGGAAAAAGATGTCGTCCAAATGCCTTTCAAGTAATTTAGTAAAACCAACAGTCTGACCTGTTACCCTTTTGCTTTTCCAGTGATACGAACAATTTTAAGTAAATGTCGTCCCGTAAGAGCGTGATGAAAACAAAAATTTTGTTTTATTTTTCTTCTAAACGAAGACGATATCGAGATTTTTTCCCAGAGCACGATTGGTCTCTAAGATTGCTCCCAGCTCTAGGCCTTTTTACTAGTTAGTCTCAGTAAAGACCCAAGATGGCGTATTGCCATGAGAGAATCTCTATAGCACTTCTTGAACGTTTATAATCACATCCAATTGCTCCATTACATACCCGCACAAAGTGCCTCCTGCGGAAAAAAACATAATTGCACTGAACAGAGCAAGCAACGCCTCCCTCGTTCACGACTCTATCGACAAGGCAAAGCAATCCACGTACTCAATTTCTAATCCCAACAATACCCATTGGAATTGAATACAATGACAAGACGGTTCAAAATGAATCCGCAGAGCAACAACCACGCCGGAATCGGTCATTTCCGAATCAGCCGGCGATCCAACACCATCCAGATCACGCACGCCAAGCTGAGAATCGAGAATAGCAAGCAAAGCAGAGCGAGAGGAAGGCTGTCGATTAGGGTGGATGGGGGTACCTTGGGAGTGACGAGGTGGCAGCCGCGCCTCTGGGGAGGCAAGGTGATGGTCTTCTGGGCCCACTTGGGACCTGAGGCCGCCATGGAGTTGGGGTCGTTGCCGACGGCGGTCGACGGCGGGGGATTCGCGGTGTACAGAGCCCTGACGCGAGGGGCCGGTGAAGGGGACAGAGGCTTGGCGGAGAAGAAGAGGGAGGGGGATTGCATGATGGGGCCCGGCGAAGAAGAGAGAGGCGATGGCGATGGCTTTTTCGTAATTATGGAGAGCCAAGGGCAGGAGGAGCAGAGTCGGGATCACTAGGAGAAGGGCTCGAACCAGATTTTTCGGGGAGCTCGGAACGGACGGGCCTTGGGATGCGCCTGAGCCGCTCGTTCCGCGGGCGCTCATGGCCAAATGCGAACGAGTGGCTGCGATACGGTTGAATAGGGTCTGGTTCGGTGTTGTCGGGTGTTTCTAGACTTGTCAAATTGATGGGTTAAGAGTTGAAAATGATCCGACTTAAATTAATCTGTTTGGACCGTGTTTAATCTAGCTTTTCCGAGGAAAAAATATGAGATGTTTAGAAAGTGTTTTTGGAGCTTCATTGGCCTAATACTTGTGTCGAAAATGCTGAAAGATTAACATTTTCAAAATACTATTACGAGGGTTTGATGACTTTATTTGTCCGTTTAACTTTTACCCTAAAATAATATCGTTCATTTTCTTTTTTGTGCTCCCCAGTTCGCCATTGAGTTCAGGTCTAGGTTAGGGTTGTCGGTCAAGATCGAGCATCATGTGTGCCGTTGAGCCACTTGTCAGAGCTATTATCTTTGCCTTAGCTATTATGGGTTGAGGTCAAGGTCAAGCGACCCATATATGGCCTTTCGACTATGGTTGTGCGACCTCAATGTCACGCATCCTTAGTGATCGTCACTTGGGGGAATAGTCGCCAATGAAGCTCCAACGTTGCAAATTTCCAAATAAAAAAATCCTAGAATTGATGTTGCAAATCACTGATGAAGCCTCCGTCTTATTGAGATTGCGCAATCCTAGGGTTGCCTCACTTGGGTTTGCACAACCTCGGACGACAATCACCTTTGGTGGTCATCGATGCTCACCTATGGTCGATGCTGACGAAGCTCCCCCAATCCTTGCCTTTACCAATGCTCACCCAGATCTATTGTTCTTTTTTCCCCCTTTTTTTTTTCTTTTTTCTTTACACTTCAAAGTTGCTTTGAAAATATACACAAAATGAGTTATCCAAATACTCATTCATTAAAAAATACTTGGGAAATGCAAAGCTATTTCCTCAAAGTTGAATCAAATAGACCATTAATTCGATTTAACCCAATTTTATATGATTTATATCCAATTTGATTTTTCGACCAAAAAACAATATCCAATCCGATTTGTATTATTAAGACACCTTATATATTTAAACCACTTTAGCAAAACCCTTATGTAAGGGTATGAAATGAGTGAGCATAAGATTAAGTGAGAGTGAGAGAGAGTTATAGAGATAGATTGGATCTAAGTAAGTGATAAACTTATTTACTACATTATACTATTTTGAGTTTTATTATTTTAAATTCATTTATTAAATATAATTAACTCATATAATAACTCAATCTATCAAAAATAGATAAAAAAATTAATTTATAATCTATTTTGATAGATGAACGACATGAGGATATAAACTCAAATATGATGTAACGGCATTAATTTGAGACCGACACGTATCAATTTGCTTCTCGTTGGTTCAAAAGCAAAGAAGAAAGACCTGTGAAGCCAAGCGCTCGAGGGTGATTGGACAGACCGAATCTTCCGTTGGGTTCAAATCATTTCGAGGGTATTCTCAGCTCAATCGTCTATTCTTTTTATTTCGGTCTTCATTTGTAATTGAACAAAACCAATCATCTATTCAATTCTATGTTTGAAAAGAATAATAAGAGGATGATGATATGAAGTAACCTAGACGTTAGTCGGAGGAAAATTAGCATTTAACTATTTTACCATTCAAGGTGTAGTTAGGATAAATTTTAATCAAAGGTAATATTAAAAAGGATAATTTTCTTTTCCAAAAAAATCACCGATTTAAAATGTTATTTTTGGGAAGTGATTAGTCACGTTGTTTAAGAAAATTACTCAACAAGTGAAATTAACGAAAATATTTAGACATACACTTTTGTTAACAATGAAAATATTTTTCTTTAAAAAAATTGTCTTATAAAAAAATATATTTGAAAATACAGTATTAGAGATAGCGATGTATTTAGATGGAATCAACGTTGAAGTGTACCATCAGGCAAATGAACGTGGACTTGGGACACTGTCACGTGCGCATCATCGCCGTGTAAAAAGTCAGGTGGGGGTGACTAACGGCACGACTCCCGCGCGAATGAGCTGCGGGGAGAGAGGTGAAAATGAAGAACATGGCCGGGTCAACTGCTCCAACCCTCGCTCGCCCGTAGAAGAGGTACCCAATTTGCTCGGCTTTGCTGCCCTGGTTCGCATCTCCATCTCGCGAACCGATCGAGCGTGAACTGCTGATCCCTTTTTGTCTTCCCACTTGCTTTCCTCTCGCCATGGCGCGGTCCAGTCTCGTCTTCCGGTTTCGCCGGCTCCTTGCGCATTACCTGCTCGACGAAATGCCCATGCGAAACGCGAACGGCAATCGACTTCGTGCCCACCCCGTCCCCGCTCCCGATTTGATGGGCATTCTTGTTTTTCTTTTTTAAATCTCGTAAGAGGTGCATGAATTGCATGGTCCTGGGCTTTTTTATCCTTTTAGTCTTATTGTCAATCTTCTAACGTGGACAATAGCTTCTGGAGACGAAGGGAAGAGAAACCCAAAAAGAGATTGAATTTGCATTGATTCGCTATGTGCACGTAATTTCGTTCCATTGTTTTTCTATAGCTACAGAGTGTGAGCGCGCATGTATGGACCTTCATGACCGAGGCTGCAATATTGTTTGTCTCTTTTTCTCTCTTCTGCGTCGTTGTTACTAATGCTTGCTCTTGTCTATATCACGTGCTTCTGAAGCTGTCGTTGTATGGTTGAGCATGTGGGTGTGCGCTTGTTTCTATGTGTGGCACATGTGCCTTTTCAGACATCTAAGATGGCAATCCTCTGCAGGTTATACGCTGCGGCATGTGTAACACGCCACCACTATAATTCATCGTTTCCTATCAAGTGAAAATGATTGTGGGAGCAAAGAAACTGTGCAGGTCTTCTCTTCATCTTTGCAGTCTTGGCTTCAGCTTTTCTCCAGTACGGTCGGTCTCTTCGTTGCAAAGTCTCGAGGAAACCTTGAAAGCTGCCGTTCAAGCCAAAAACTATCAGCATATACCAGACCTTCTCAATTCTTTCCAAGACCAAAATCCAAAACTCCTATCTTTTCTATCAGAGTTCCCCCGGAATGACAGAACCCAAATAATAGATGAAATTTTACAGTCTTTTGTCCCTCTCAGACCTCGTTCTAGGCTGCGGACTGCATACTCTTGCCTCCTTTGTTACACCCTTCAGAGTCCTGATCCCTTTCCTCTTGCCCTTAGCATCCTTCAACGTACCCTTCGCTCTGGCTGCATTCCTGTTCCCCAAGCCCGTTTGCTCCTCTCTTCTGCATGGTTGGAACAGCTATCCCAATCTCGTTCCGTAGCTGACATTTTGTTAGATTTGAGGTTGATTGGGTACAGTCCTGATTCAGGCACTTGCAATTATGTTATATCATCTCTTTGTGCCATTGATCAATTAGGAGAAGCAATTAAAGTCCTGAGGGGAATGACTCGAGCTGGTTGTGTTCCTGATTTGGATAGCTATGGTGCAGTAATTGGTGCAATGTGCTCCACCAGAAGGACTTCAGATGCTGTAGAGATGTTGAAACAGATGGTGGTGAAAGTTGGGTTGACACCTAGGCAAGATATAGTGGCAAAAGTGCTAGTGACATTGCGTGTGACTAAAGAGATTCGGAAGGCAGTGGAGACTATCGAGTTCTTGCAGAGGGAAAATTACCCTCTCAGGTTTGAATCATATGAAAGGCTGGTTGAGGGATGCTTGCAGTGCCACGAGCATGTTTTAGCAGGAAAAATGGTGATGGCAATGACAGCCAGAGGGTTTATTCCTTACATTGGCATAAGGCAAAAGGTAGTTGAAGGTTTAGCTGCTTGTGGGGAGATGGACCTTGTTTGTGCCGTGAGACAGAGATTTGTAGAGCTGAGATCGTAGTGCCTTCTGATGGGAGTGAGTGCATATTTCATTTGCCATTTTGACGTTGGCAGTGTTTGCCTTCTTTTTTAGTTGCATAGATCTGATATTAAGGCAATTGCTGTTATATTCTCTTCAGATAGTCAACAACAGAAGGTGGGCACCCTCTTTCAGCTGTATTAATTTGCAGTGTCTCAAACGCCAATGCGGCTTGGCAAATCTGCAGTTTCTTGATAATATGCCTATTTGTAACTTCAAATTTACACAGGAAGCTATTGTGAATAGTATGGCTGAAGTTTCAGAGAAGAATAAAGTCTCTCTCTTCCGAGCACACACATCATTGCGTTCGATTCTTTTAAGTCATCAAAAGGATCTTGAAACTTGATATCTTCTCAAACCATCTCTCCGATGTCTTTTCTAGTCCTCCTCTAATCCAGTTCCCAACCTCATAATGCCATCTCCGCACTGGATTAACCGGAAGCCGTTGTCTCACATGTTCAAACCACCTCGAACGAGTTTCTACTGTCTGATGCTAGATTGGCACTGCACCCACCTTTCATAGTGTAATTCATTTCTGATCCAACATTTCCTTGTGCGGGGACCTTCAAACGAGTTTCTACTGTCTGATACTAGATTGGCACTGCACCCACCTTTCTTAGTGTAATTCATTTCTGATCCAACATTTCCTCGGTTGCCCGCACATCGAACGAAGCATTTGCATCTCCGCTACACTCACCTTGCTGCACATGTTAATGCTTACCACCCAACGCTCTGCGCCATGAAGTTGCACTAGGAATGATTCTGTTAGGAATAAAACCCGGCTAAACAGTTTTTTGAGGGATACTATTTGAACAGCGGTTGGATTTCAGGTGCATGGATACTAGTTTTGCAGATGCATGACAAGAGACACATCATCAAGACTAGAAGACAGATAAGTAGGGAAAGGAATTAGCTGATTGTTCAATTTTCTGTGTATGACAACCACTTCAATGGACTCAAATAGTATTTGTACTTTTTATGTCCTCTGGATTAGACTGACAGATTTTCTATGAAGAGTTCCTAGTTCCTAGGAATCAAATCTTCACGAGGTAGACCAACAAAGGCATAGTAAACTCAGCCCTCTTATTTGTATAACCAATGTCAACAGAACTTATGGAGTTCATGGCAGTTGGAACAGTGACTAGAAATTGAGAATCTGCCGAGAAAGAGTGGACATTCTGGTTCAAAGATTGTCTGTGCACATCAACTGAGATCACATTGCGCAAAATTTACATAGGATTTACACATTTCTGGTAAAGACAACACTTGAAGTGTGCCCTGGATGATAGTCTTGGCTCAAAGCAAATCCAATTCAATTCCCCAAAGAATCTTGCACCCTCACACCTCTGTACAGATCGCTGCTCACGGCTTATTTTGGCAAAAAAAAAACTAAAAACAAATACCTCAATCTTTTGAAGGGTTACATACAGTCACGGCTTTCATCAAATTGCCACTCTCCCTCCAGCTAACTCTCGGTGGATCACGTACCGAAATGTTGAATTATGAGGCATCCAGTTGACGAACTTATCAAGCCTTCCCTTCATGCACCTTTGAATAGTTTTCTGCTGGACTTCCGAGAGGCACTCATTCACCACCTCTAACAGCCCGGGCATAGTAAGTGACATGTCTTTCGCGAAGTAATAGAGGATTCTTGGGAGGAAGATCTTCGATTCCTTGTGGATGTAGACATTTGCTTGAAGAAAATCCTCTTTAGCAAGTTTTAAATCCAAAAATATATTTTTGGCTGTATAAACTCGAACCTGCGATCATAGTGACTAACATTAAGATCTACTAAAGGACTGAATCACACTACTTTGTGAGAAAGCAAATCATGATACCGGTGGGTCGGAGTATGCCCCTGAGCAAAGTGCAAAATGAACAAGTGGCTCGGGATATTCTAAAGCATAGAGATGTCCGGTAGTGCCTGGCTTGTACTTTCTTCCGGGAGTAAACAGCGCTTGTAGCCACTGAATTCACAAATAAAAGTTAGGAGTTATAATGTTACTGTGCTTGAAATAATTTCTCGGATGCAAATAACTATTCATCTCCATATCCAACGAAAATGAATGGATAGGCTGATGTAAATGCATGCGTAACACCTAATAAAAAGATTGCACCATATGTTAGAAAATCATACCGGTGCCGAATGACTCGATCGGATTCCTAAAATTGCGCTTTGTATGATATAGGCATTAATGCAATGTCCACCCACATTATAAGCCGCCTGAAAAATGAAACTGCATGATGACATAATATAAACTGAAAGCATCATTCCACCTGACAATCTCTGGTGCACAATCTCACCTTCATTATAGTGGTGCTCTTCACACGCCCGCCTGTTCCATAAGCTAAATAAGCCTGCAATAGATATACCAAAACACTCAGCGATGTTTTCAAGATCAACCTTAGCTCATCAGGTAATAAGATAAAGGAAAGTAATCTAATTGCTAAGTCATCAGTCCAAAATTGGTGTCATCTCAAATTGTATCTCTACTGTACAGTGAAGCAAACAAGTACAAGGAAGGGAAATACATGCATAACCAGGGCATTGTGAATGTTGATCCAGAAAGCCAGTTTTTCCTCGCGCTTCATCTTTCTTGGGTCAATGTCCTCGAGACAACGAACCAATGACCTGAGATGGTTAGAACATGGATATATCAGGAAAAAAAAACAATTTTCACAACGTAACATGTGCAGAGATACAGTATGACTGGATTAAAAGATTTAGGGTATGCTTGGTGTGTGAAGTCTAAGCATGCTATTAGTCATTATTATTTTATTAGCCATGAACCACCTGAACTTTTGCAGCATCGTAGCAGCAAACTTGAAACTGTTATCATCCAAACAGATCTTGAGAACTTCTACCATATCGCCATATCTCCCACTCTCCTCTCTCAGTCCCTGAAGTTGATGCGCTGAAATCTCATCATTCCGAGATGGGCTCCAACTATCTCTGGGGTTATGAGAGGAAAATATGCTTGAGGAGGACAAGGAAGAAGTTGGTGAAGCAGATGAGCCAACTTGAATGTGAGTGGGATCTGCAAGCTTGCAATATATTGAAGATATGCATCTCACTATATCCTCAGAGAGTCTCTCTGGAGTTCTGAGAGAGATATCTTTGGCTCCGAGGTGATCTGCGAGGCTCCTATGACCGAAATCGGCATTTTTATGGTCCTGCAAAATCATTCCCCTATATATAAATGATGCAGACAAGGAAAAGGACACACACAATGCGAAAGAGCAACTCGAATGCTCACCTGTGCAGATATTGCTTTGAAACTTGAAGTGCAGCTCTGATTATCTGAAGAAGCCCAGCAATGTGCGGGGGAAGATTGGAAAGTACACAGGAGGCCATTTCGCCTAATGTGTGGCTCCGCTCTCTGCTTGAGTTCACTAGGAATTTTTTGCAATGGTGACCTAGTCTTGCTCTGCAACTTTGTTTCCGAGACTTTTGCTAGAGTGGACATGTGCTCTTGAAAAGCCGTCCTATAAAGCGAAAGAAGATAACGCTCCAAGTGCATAATTTCAACCTCAAGTGTGGCAATCTCCTTTCGTAGTTCCACAGTGGACTGCAGTACAAATCCAAATGTGGGTTGGCAAAGAATCATGCAAACAGATGAAGACAATTGACAAAGTAAATTCTTTTTACACTTTAAAGGACGGTATCACTGCTGTTCACCACACTTTACTTATATGTAGTTGCAGAGACTATGTACAAGTACAAATTACAATAACTACTGCATTATACCTGTTGACAAATAAATTTATAGGGTTAAAGAAGGATAGAATGAGAACCTTATGTGATGGAGTGGCATAAGAAGGGATATATTGTACAGAATCACAGTTGACTATCTTTTCAGCATCCCAACATGTGGATGTTTGTTGAGGTGAAGTCCTCTCCAGTTGCACAATCTGGGTCAAAAAGACACAGCAAAGTGATTTACAAATAGAGGTTCTGTTGTAATCCTACCCTATATAAAGTCTCAACTCCCACAGATGTTATTGGGTCTCACATGCTAGATCAATAAACAGAAGCAAAGATGTAGCAACCAAGGCAAACGGCAGGGTTTTCGACTAGAATGTGAAAAAATTGATATGAAAAATACATTGCTGATCATGTTTAATAAGGTAGGTATCCATATCTAGTACTTATGCTAGGGACTCGTTTTAGTAGGTCAAGCAGAGAGTGCGAAAATTCAAGTGGCATGGCTTCAGCTCAAAACAGTTAGCTTTAATAGCAAGCCAAACCAGTATAATTAAGTCTCAAAACTCCATGGTGGAATTGCCCTCAGGTCATTCAAGGTAAGATAAACCCAAGATTGCCCAATCGGCATGTCATAGATGATAACGGAACCGATTTTGGCCAGCAAACACTAGTTTGAAATCCGAACTCAATGAGCATCATCTGATCTTCAAAAACCAGAATACCATAGGCACTAAGGTTGAGCAATCCCTCATGAGAAAGCAACCACTGTTTGGACTCGCACAGTTAACTGCACAATTTTTTCGGAAGTGAGACTTATTAATCCATTCCGATGACCATGAGCCCAACCCCTTGCCAGAATATGCACGCCTGACTGTTGACTGAAGCTTACAAACTAAGTACTCTCATGGACAAATCAAGAAGAGGAAAACTCAGAGCACACATTCTTGCATGCACGTTCTTACAAAAAAATGTGCAGATTACTCACAAAATTAGAAGTGGAAGTGAGCCTCGGCGATGCATTCAGTATATTCCTGTAAAGCCCGTTTTCACCGGCACTGCAATGTGCCATCAGTCAGAGTCCGAAGTGAAGGTCATAAACGAGAACATATGCATCTGACCCTGTAAATCCTTTTTGTAAAAATCTAACCTTGGTGAACAACTTAGATGTGAAGGAGAGAGGAAAGAAGAAGAGGAAGTCCTGCAATTCACGCCCAGCATCATTCTATTTCGCTTGTGATTGTCCTGTTCAAATCATAGAAAAATGTTGAACCACAGTTTTGGAGCTGAAAAAGTCAACAAAAAGAAAGACAGGAAAGCGGGATCACAGCTTCAACCATGGAAATCGTTACCTCGTTAGCTGCTAAAAGTGAAGACTTGAAGCTTGACTCCACTCATTTTCAACGACTTGAGACCTCCACAGAAACACTTCTTCAGGTCCTGAATATATAATATCACCTGCTTGAGCATGAGCAAGGGGAAGAAGAAGAAGATAATGAAAACAATGTGAAGTCAAATAAGCTGACATTGCCATGTTTTGCAGTAAGATATGGGTGTCCACAAGTAGCAATCAGACTAACACTCACCAAATGCAAAATGCATTCAACAAACAAACCCTCCAAGGATTTAAAATAGAATTGCCAAGAGAATATTTTGATCGAGCAGATGAACGGCCCACTTCAAGATATGAAGTGGGTGTGTTCTGTTTCTTCCGGAAAGAGACAGGAGAAAAAAAAATTGAAGGAAGAAAATGGGTTTGTTTAGGAAGGCATCTCAAGATCACAATCCCAAACAATCTCTGCGAGTAGGGACAAGGAAAACAGAGAGAGAGAGAGAGAGAAAGAGGTGTTGTTGAATGGGGCATTAAGAAAAACAATAATGATGAGTCATGAGAAGAGCAACTGTGTCTGAGAATAGACCATAATTAAACGAAACCCAAATACTCATTAGATTAGGTGGTGGAAAGTAAGCAGTTCATGATTACGACTCGCACAGAGAGAGAGAGAGGGGGGGGGGGGGGGGGCGCCAAAAAGGCAAGTACTTTTTGGTTCTGCCTACCTTCTCCACTTACAAACCCCCTCATGCAAAAAATTCACTTCATGAACAAGAACAGAGACGATGTACAAAGAAAACTACTCCCGTCTTCTTCCACAGACAAGAACAAACAAACAAACAACCATTAATCAGCTACAGTGGCTCACTCTCAATTCAAGCCCGTGATATTAACACCACTTGAATCAAAACAGGGAAAAAAACTTCAAAATTCAATGGATAATGACCACATTGCAGATGTACGAGTGAAGAAAAAGGGTGCTGAAACTCGGAAGACAATTGACCAGATGCTAATCTTTCACCACTTACCAGAAACCAATTCTTGAAAAGTGGTTGTTGTTGGGTACGAAGGTAGGAAGGGAGGGAGGGAATAACAAAAAAGATCTGACGCATCAAAGTACATTATTTTTTTTCTTGACACCTGTATCTTGTGCATTAAATGCTTGGGGCCTCAGCGAGTTAGATCCAGAGCGGCCTTGAATTCCTCAACGCAATTCCCCACGGCCGAAGTATCCTCACTGTCACAAGTGACCATTCAGTATGCATGACTCCAGCTTCGATCATGGTTGAAAAAACACAAAAATTTGACTGTGTTCTACGGAAGAAGAATAGTTCTTGTCCTGAGAATCTCAAACTGAAAGTGTTAGGACTTTGGATTTTATGAAGTTTTGTTTATTACTTTGGGAAAGGGAGGGCGAGGGTTAAATACACTTTCTGACTTTTTGCCTTACACCACCGGGTCAGACCGACATAAGAAGATGAGATTCCACGTCCACTTCCAGCTTCCTCAGCACTCAATCTTTTCATCTTTTTCACTGGCAAAAGGACCCGACAGATATGGAAAAATGGAAAAGCGGGTGATGTCCAACATTGAAGTTCTCGGTTCCTGAATAATTTGTTCGAACCCCTTTGTTAATGGTCCCCGAATTAATACCATAAAGCACGACCAGTGACCTCCTCAATAGGTCAAGCCCGGATTGGTTTTGTGGCCGAGCACCTCTCGGGAGATCCGTCAAATATGCAATTTAGAAAAGTTTGTATTGTAACTTTTAATGTACAATCTCTCATGTTTTTGTGTAACAAATGCTTTAAAAATGAGAATAGTATGTATTTAATACGATCAATAAATTTATATGATACTCATTATTAAGTAATAGGATTTAAATCTTCAAGATAATAATAAAAAAAAGTGATGAGACTTATATACTTTTTAGTAGTAGTTATTGACACAAAGTGTGACTACATCTGCTTATAAAAATCTTTTCGCCATGTAAAATTAAGCATCTTATCAATTCCATCCTCTTGAAATTTCCATGGTCATCAATGCAAAAGCTGATAATCATTAGGGACTTCCTGCTTTATGTAAATGGGGGATGGAGGTCAAAGCGTTGACCACTTGAATTCTGAGGTGTGGTTTTCTTCTAAGGTCATCAGCCGTAATTCCGTTAAAAAGGGGGGATTCGCGAGACAAGAAAAATGACATGTTAACCGAACTTGGCACTAATCAACATATAATGTAAGAACTGCCGACAAGGCTCGCTTGATGGGAAATAAATAATTAATATATGTATAATTATTATATATATAAAAACCCATGAAGAAAAGTGAAAAAATTAATAATTGAGCCTTGGCTTTCGCGAGGAGTGGTCAGCCTGCAGGTAATGATAATGGGGCCAATAGATGCTCTGACCCCATTTGTAAATGAGAAGGAACAGGAAGGACCAATATAGTCAATTCACTTGCTTATATAATAGTAGTTATTATAATAATAAAGATTATTATTACTATGATTGTACGAGAAAGTGTAGGGAGGCGGGGCGCACATAAGCGCATTAACGGCATTTAATGGGCGGTAAAAGGTTAGCGCGGGAATAGATTTGCGCCGCTCGATGGGCCCAATCAGGCCCACCCGATCTGGGCTTAGGCCCATTATCAGATTTTCTTTTTCTTTTTGCGTGGTGGAATTGTACTTAAAAATCACCATCAAATGCTTTATGATGCTTGAGAAGGCCATTCCAAAGGAAGGTGATGACATGGAATTTTCAACTCAAAATACGTTGGCCTCAATTACTAGAGAAGTTATTTGCATTTCTCTATATGTAGAGAATAGGGATAAGTAGCTAACCGTAAAAGCATATGGAAGATAATTTTAAAGCATGTTTGTTTGCATTTTCTAGTCAAAATTACAAAGGAAAAAAAAATCCTGTATGAATCCACATTTCGACACTCAAGCGTTGTGAAAGTTTCAAGAATGTACTATTTGGTGTTTTCATCTTCATATAAACTGCACATTTATGGGCCAATCATTCTTGAAGGTAGCTAATAATTGTAAATTTGAACAAAGAAAGGTCAACTTTTTTTTATATTATTTATCATACTCTAACTCTCAATTCATTCTCATATTTTTGTCTTACCTTTTTGTATAGCATGTGCATCAAAATCCATACTTGAAACTAAGTGTCTTCATCTCAATCTTTCAAAAAAAAAAAAAAAAAA
Source organism: Angophora floribunda (assembly GCA_014182895.1). Taxonomy (NCBI): domain Eukaryota; kingdom Viridiplantae; phylum Streptophyta; class Magnoliopsida; order Myrtales; family Myrtaceae; genus Angophora; species Angophora floribunda. The sequence goes on along the minus strand of CM024710.1, from coordinate 12,312,915 downwards.
GAATTCGAACTTCTCACCTGGTGGCCATTGGGATGAGCCAAGTTAAATTAAGAGGGCATCGATGAGGTGAATTTAGGTCCATCAGGAGCCCATTTTCTTGTGAATGGCATTTATGACTGGTTTCAGAAGAAGGGAACAAAAGCGGGCCTCATTTAATTTAGGGGGGATGCCCACGCTTGTCATCGAATCGAAATAGGGCATTCCTTGCCCTCAAAACTTGGGACCATAGTCAATTTCTTTTTATATTATTTTTTTCATTTTTCGTGCAATTGGAAACTTCCTCAACGGGGACCAATATAAGTGCCGTGATTTATGATTTTGCATTGGCTGAGGAAGTTGCTTTCGATGCAAGATACGCATCTGTCCCGGTACTAAAGAACAAAACCTATTTATTGATTCGATGATATTAAGGAGTGCCTTGGGATCCTCATTAAGTATGTTCAATTTGGAATAGTTTGAATTTTCAAGTATTAATTTCACACGACACGAGAACAGTCCCAAATATTGTCAAGTTTTAATAGCTTAATTTTAGTTTACAGGACACCCACTAACAAAATTCTTACTAATCATGCCAAAAGAACTCCTTTTGATCATTCTCATATATATATATAGGGGTTATGACTGGAGTGTCAAAACTTGGCAAAAGTACCAAAACTGTCAAAATGTACATTTCAGTGCTAAAATTAGAAAAGAATTGAACACTTAAATGCTAACTGCAAAAAAATCCAATCAAATTGTTGACGATGCGGTTTTCCGGCTAGAGAAATGCAAAACGATGTTGCTTTGCAAGTTAACGTGGCTAGGTAAGTTCAAAACAATGTCATTTTGAGCTCTAACATGACTAGATTTAGCCCAAAATAATGTAGTTTTACGTCGAATTCGATTTTTAATATAAAAATTAATTAAATTAAATTAAAAAAAGAAAAAGAAAAAGAAAAAGGAGAACAACATAGGCTTGTGGTCGCCACCCCATTGCCGGTGGGGTGATGATGATGACTAGTGAGCGTCGTCGGCACTTGGGTTAGGGTTGGCGACCCTCGCTGACTAGAGGCTAGTGCTAATAAGCCCTTGCTAGAAGTTGGGAGAGGGTGGCAACCATTTCCATGATTTGGGTGAGGGTTGCCTACCCTCGCCCAGGGTCGCCGGACCTCACCCTACGTCTAGCGGCATTGGGTGAGGGCTGCTGACCCTTGCTCAAGTCGGGGTAAGGGTAGGCGACCCTTGCCCATATCTAGGAGAGGGTTGGTTGCCACCCTCTCTTGGCCCTTGTCTCCGGTTAACGAGGGTTGCTAACCCTCGTTGGCCATTGTCGCCGCCTCTCCGACGATGGGAAGGCGGCCACAGGCAGGGGAGCCCTTTTTTGCCTGTGCTGATCTCTCTCTCCTTTTGATTTAAAGTTTTGAATTGAATTTAATTAATTTTTATATTAAAACTTGAGTTCAGCCTAAAATGATATCGTTTTAGTCGAGTCTAAATTGACTTAGTCTTTCGACAAGTCATGTCAATGATTTATATTATCAAAAAATGCTATGCAGCACTAAAATGTCCCACTTTTCTAAAAAAAAAGTGTCATTTTGATAGTAAAGTATCAATTTATGTTAAGTTTTGGCATTCCAACTGTACTTTAAAATGAATATATATATTATATATATTCTCCGAAATAAGCTTAAGGAAACCTTTTTTAAATCACCTCCTTGATCTTAAAATTTAAGTCCCCGCCATTTTCATGCACGCATGACAAATGAAAGAAAATTTTTGAGTGCTGTCAGATGTGAAAACCAAAGAGGAGTAGGAAGGTTTTTTTTTTTTTTGGGTAATCGCCATGGCCCATTAATTGATATCATTTTCTCATGCTTTGAGCAATGAAATAGATTCCAGGACAGTTGACGGCTTAGGTTCAGGCAATAAATAAGATAAAAGGGAAAATTGAATAAGCTGAATTGATTTCGTGGTACCTCACCTACTTCGTTCAGCTCATGGCCCATTTAAATATTTTCCCTCCCTCCATCTCTCTTTCTTGTTTTCCTTTTGTATTTGGAAACGAAGTGGACCTCGTATTGAGTACATATGACCCGAACCTGGATTCTTGTAATGATTCTAAGCTTTAAAATGGGGTTTCGGTTTTGTTTTATATACAAAAATGGAGTATAGGCTTCGACTCATCCCGTGACAGAAAAAACAAAAAGAAAGATGCTTGTGATATAGGCTGACAATTAATAGCGGGACCATGTAGTAATTAGGCTTCGTTCGACTTGTTCATCCCTTACTAGAGTCTGCTGAGCTTAGCCTTACCCTCGAACTATCAGTCACTCACTTATTTGACCATCCCTGGATTGTAGAGGGAAAGCGGCGTGTATTGAGAGAGAATTTTTCTATCGCTCTTCTTTGTTGGAATTGTGGGATGATCCAATGAAACAAATGAGATATTTACTTAAATTCCTTTAATTACAACTGCAGATTTCTTGTTGATTTAATCATGGAGATCCGATCTCTCGATTAACCAATTAACCCAATTATATATAGGAATGCTCTAGAATACAGTTATACATTCCTCAAGATACCGTTGAGAATACTTCCACACGAAACCCTAGACCTTAATGAGCCTCAAAGCTTTGCTCAGTCATCTAAGTTATCTCTTCGGTTTATCGGGCCTTGAGAACCTCCTGTCCGAGAGACTTGCTTAGGCATGGGCTCCGAAGATCCAAACCCTACAATGAGCTTTATAATAGGTTAATGCTGTGGATCATGAGCACTAAACTTTGCAAACTGCAGCTTATGGCTGATGCAGGGAGCAATGATAAAACGTACTTTAGATTTAGACATGTCATCTTGCAAAAAGAAAAGTACACATTATAGAAGTCTTACATAATAAGTAAAGTCAAACTGATACTGCACCAGGCATATACTAGCTAGAGCCATGATGCAGCATTGAAAATTCCAAAATCTCAAATTACATCTCAAACCATATACACACACTGATCCTAAATCAAGATGAAGCGGGTGTATTCTCATTCAATTACAACCTTCTCGCCTATTGTTAATGTAGTCGATTTCCGCACAAAAAAGAATATCAGTGCGTCTCGATATCACGTACTACTATTTAAAAATTTAGAAATTTCACTTAGACCGCTTATCTTATAGCAATAATTTGGTTCCATTAGGATCTATGCCTAACACTAAGTCAAAATTGAAACAGGTAATGTACATACTCACGATCTTCCCTCGACCATCCAAACTTTAATGAGATTTAAATCGCACTCGTCTTTTTTTTTTTTTTTTTGGGTTCCATTTTACAGGGTCGGTATGAATAAGGACTTGCCTTTTCAAAATAAGAAAATCAGCCCAATTAGGTTAATGGATTGACGAGCGGTCCAACGAATTAAAAGCCCAAAAACTTGGTGAACCACTTTTTCTTGAATCCCATGGGTTCTTGCCCCAGAAACCTCTGGTCTGTCGCCTCGGGCCTGGCTTCTCGAGAAAGTCCAAAGAGCCCCCGATGCTAACTTGCCCGTAACCAAGTACTTTCAAGACATGGAAGACAGGTCGCATCCTTGTCTAATGGTTTAATTGTGTACTCTATACCTAATTTCTCGAAGTGACGCTATAATTGAAGTCTAGCAAGGTTGTATTGGTCAGACTATGAAAACTAAAACAAAATAACAAAAGGGTCCTTTTGATCACAAATGTGCTCGTGCAGCTCTGATAAGTGAAGCCAAATGGGTTTTCAAAATCTAATTCGTTAGGAAAAAAAATCTAAGATGGGTTAGTGCAATCATTCTTATTGGATTTGGGTGATTGGTAGTCAAGAATCCGACGAAAGAAGATATTACACAAGACATGTGTTCACATCCTGATCTTGAATAGAATCGTTTGGTGTAAATCGATCCAATTTGGGAGGTTTCCAATCGATAAGAAAAAAGAGAGAGGGAGCATGCTTTTTCCCTTGTCTAGTTGTGCACGGGTGAATCAAAGAACGGGACAAATGCAAAAAGGAAGAAAGAAAAGCAAAAGGGGGACGTGGGTGGTGGAGCCAAAATTTGGTTGGGTAGAATTAGGACTAATGCTCGTGTGCATGTCCTCTCATGCGCATGCTCTTATCATCCCAAATTCCAATTCGATTTCTCAAATTGTTATCACGGTCTTGTTAACAAGGAGATTCTTTAAGCGTGCTTAATGTACAAATATTCGATTTTCAGAGTATTAATAATGCATCTGATGACGATGGTCAGTGTATCGAAAGTCGTTATATTACCTAATCTGATTATTAGAAAGTAACCCGTGATTCTTTTTAATAAAATTTATATAATTGTCGTCGTGATTGTACCGGGGACAATGACAAGGAAACATTGGTCCCTCAATTGTAGGGAAGTCGAGACAAAAAACTAAAAAGAGGAGGCAACCACAAGTTGGATGTTGTTGGATGTCATTATCACCGTGCATCAAAGTTTAACTTCAAGCTCCCATCTTTTTTGCACCATTATCGTTTCAAGGACCAGTCAAACCATTGAGCCCCATGAGCATGACCTCTGAGCTTTTTCAATGGGCCTGAGCTCACAGAATAAAAATAAATATAAAAAAAATTGAGAGGTGGTCACATATTACTATGCAATGATCTGATGGAGGCGCTTACAATTCAACAAAAAAATAGGATCGCTTTGAACAGTACGATCTTTTCAGGGATGAGCGCATGCATGTCGGATGCTCAATCTCCATGGAAATACTCGAAGGATCGCAGCTTATCTTCAGTTTGCAAAGACCAGAGAACCGTTTTCGTTTACTCGATCCCGAGTTTTCTCCCTCCCTCCTTTTATCTTTTACTTCCTATTTCCTGCCTGGGTTTTATTGGTAAAGATGAAAGTGAGATGGAAATAAAAGCAAAGACCCCAATTCAATCCTCTATCTTTTGGCACATCAGAACAGGAAGGGGGGGACAGACAGAAAGAATCGACAACTGTTAACTTCAATGAATCTTTCGCAAGATTTTTGCCCCTCGTGTGGTGGGGATATACAGGCATTTGCCCCAGACAGCTGAGCCGAGCGAACCGCGGGACGAGACCTTTCGATTTGTTTTGTCATTTTTATGTTGTCACCTTTCGATTCTGTCAAGGGAAACGATCGATTCTTGAGAGAAATTATGGGTTTTTTTTTTTTTTTTTTTTGGAGGATGGTTTGGGATGGAATATCTTTGTGCCGCGGCCTTCCACTGCAGATGCAGCAAAAATAGGAGTCAAGGAGTAATCGGCAAGGGCTCCGATACATCTCTATCCGCTTGATGGGAGAGGCCCAAGATGTTGCCAATCTTCTTCGTATTTTTCCTTATGGAGTTGCATTTTAGAATCCTCTATACATTGCGATGTAGTGTTTTTCATCTGCCTTTTTTTTTTTTTCTGATCGTTATCAAGACAGAAGATGGCTTTAGAGGACCATTGAGAATAAATTGCTCACAGAATGATGGGATAAATACAAAAGAGAATCAATTGCTCCCTTAATACCCAACTTCATTGAACTATCTCGACATGTCATTTTGAACACCTTGGTGGCGTTCAAATATACTGCTTGATCTATCCTTCACAACTTTCCCACTCTTCCAATGCCCCTACCCATAACCTTGGAATGGGTGTCTAGATCAAACCTTTAGATTTGGGTCCATAAGCAATGACAATCACCCTATGAAGACTAGCTTTCACCATGACCTTCTTGGAGATAACCAGCTAAGTTTCCAAAATGGTAGCTCAGTGTTCACGAGTTGATTGAGCCTAAAGATTTTGAAATTCAACTTGAACTAGCTTAATCAAGGGCATTTAGTTATAGCTCTGCTCGAATTGTTGGGCCCCACGAAGGCCTACCCAACTTGAAGAAAATGCTATGTTTTTATTCAATGAGTGACTTTAAACAATAAGTTATACTCATACTTGATCGAAAGATTTAACCTAATAATTTCCTCTACCTAAATCTATCTCAAAATTTCAATATGCATAGGGATCGATTTTCCTTCTTTCATTGATAAAGATGCCCACCACTGTAGATTAATTTCAAACTTGCGAAATATCTCACTAATTTCGCGGGCTATGCGAAAGTTAAGTCAAAATGTGAGTGAGTGGTCTCGAAAATGAAATTCTTAGCTATTGATAGGGTCTAGCTTGAGAAGGCAATTTCTTCTTTGGGAGTGGGAGAATCTTTCATGATCTCGATTAATGTGAGCCTATAGCTCGCACGAACTGTTGGAGGATGTATGTCTTATGTAGAGCTTGCGTAATCTAATGGTACATGTCAACAACTTAGATGCAATTGGAACGGCCGACCATGACCACTTATCTACATCTTAGTTAAAAACCTACTTAAAATGATCCTTGTTTAGCACATAATTATAAAAAGATAACCAAAGCTAAGTTGGAATCTAAAGCCAAAAATATAAAAACAAAAACAAAAAAAATTGACAAGAGAACATTTTCTTTTCCCCTTCTTTCCTCATCGCTCTCGTACATCCCAAATTCATTTAATTCTAAAAATTAACATAAGCTCGAACAGCATTCGAATTTAAGCTAAATTAATAATTACAATTACACGACACGCCTCACGACCTGAGAAGAAAAATACTGAGCTCCTGTCCGTAACTCCCCACCGGATCGATCATGTGGAAACTCTCCGAGTCCACCGACCCGATCACCCGCTCGAAACTCGCCCGCAGATACAGGAGATCCCCGTCCCCCTCGCCCTTTTCGCTCCTCGCCGCCACCGGCAGCACGCCCGCGCCGACGGAGACCGACCTCATCAGCCTCAGCACCGCCACGTCGCCCGCCGTCATCCGCCGCCTCACGGCGAACCCGACCTTCCTGCCGTTGCAGTACATGGACCAGACCGGCTCGCTGAACAGCGCGTCGCCGCCGCGCCGCCCCCGCCGCTCCTCGTCCTCCACCGCCTCCCCCGCCTTCCTCCGGCCGCACTCGAGCGCGATGCGGAGGAGCCCGTGGCGCATCTCACGGGCGAGGTAGGAGGTCGGGACGGCGAACTCGAGGAGGAGGAGTGGGGAGGAGCGGGTGTCGTCCTGGAGGCAGAAGCTGACGCGGCCGCGGCGGTACCCGAAGAAGGTGCCGGTGACGACGGAGGAGCAGTTGGCGGAGGACTCGGCGGAGACGCTGAGGGAGTCGGAGTCGGAGGAGGCCTGAAAGCCGCAGCAGCAGGGGACGACGCACTCCACGAGGGAGCGGAAGGAGCGGCGGAGGCGGACGTCGCGGCCGCAGTCGACGGAGGTGGCGGTGTCGATCATGTGGAGGGGCCCCGTCTGGCTGCCCAGGTCGATCATTCTCATGGTGTCGAGAGGAATGCGAGCTCGTGCTCGTAGATTCTGCGCTTGGAAGTGGTGAGGAAAATGGAAGACTGGGCGAGGGTTATAAATAAGCAAGGAGAGGAGGGGAGAGGGAATGAAAGGTGTAAAGCCTATCAATAAGGGGAAAAGAGTGCTAAAGTGGGCCGAGGAATCGTGGGCAATAATTCTGCCCACGAGGGGGCCTTTGTGTGGGCCCATTTTCAAGGAACACTCGGGGAGCGACAATACCGGCGGTCGGGAGTCGAGGCGAGCATGGGAAGGGCGGTGGTTCGCTTTCGAGATGGCTCCGTCTCCGGATGATTGTCACATGAGGGCGAGGCTTGAATCGACAGGCACTTGAGGATTTTGTGACTTATTCGATTCGGGGGATTAACCTGAAATTGATGCTTAGCAATCATGTATCCATGCAATTGATTCGTAGACATGATCGTGTGTGAGGCAGTGGGCATGAGCCTTCCTTTCAAGTTTACATTGATTTGAACGATCTAAGCAACTCCTTAATACGTGTGAAGTTATTTCAAAGAAATCGACTTCTTTTAGAAATTATGTTACAGAAAATTTCAGAATCAATTTCACGGAGGGTTTTAACATATTTAGGTCGTTCTCGAATTGCACGAACGAATCCAAGGTTAGGTTGGGTCCCTACTGATTGAAAAACGTAGCGACTAATGAATTGCCACGCGGTATGGGAGGGGGAACAGAAAAGTCCAATTCATCTTTTGGCGGACGAATCGAAATCGTCAACAATGGAAGAACAAAAACGAAAACCGGAGGAAGAAATCGCAGCAGAAACAAGGTAAGACGCAAGCACAAAAAGAGAAAAAAGAGGCTTTTGAAAAAGAGTGTTGGGTTTCAGTGGCAGTGGGTGACAGAGGGAGACTGGATGGGATGTCCATGCGAGCGGAGATAGCAAAGAGCCGAAGGGCGGCAGCAGTGCACACGAGAGAGAGGGAAAGGGAGAGGGAGAGGGAGAGGGGAGGGGGGGCAATGATGAGACCCCTCCGGTCCCTTCTGTCTCGCACTTTTGGCTCACCAACGATGTTGACGCTCGCACATTCCTAGGCACGATGCCAGATGAGAATCCTACATTTCGATCTTTTGGTTCCACACGCTACGAAAGCTAACGCGGCCTCACGCGATGAACATTGAGACGAGAGAAAAAAAAGAAAGAAAGAGCGACGTACGAGGTCCCCTCGTTTGAAATCAGGAGGATAAGCATCCAATCATTTCGTAAAGGCTATAATGTGATCTGAGGACTTAGTTAACCACGACCCTGTTCACTTTAAGCATAGCAAAAACCTTGAGCCGAGGCATGGTGGATTTTGAGCATGTTGCACTAGTAAAGAGGGATAAGCGGTGCTCGTGCGACATGATTTTCAGCATTTTTGCATAGTGATTGATCACGTCAGATGAACTAATAAAGATGGGAAAATACATGATGATAAAAAGTATAATGGAGAAATGAGATGGAGAATGGCAAGATTTGAGCTTTCAATTTATCGCACCATGCTTCTACTTTCGCCCACTCTCTCACCATTGTCTGCAACCCATCTCTCTCTCTCACCTATATCAGATGAGGTTGTGCCTCTAGGGTATATTGTTTAGAGAGGGGACACACTATGTTGTTAGATACATTCCTTGACAGTTACATACAGGAACTTATAAACTACAAGGCGCGAGAAGAGTCCTAGCAAGTGAGAGAATAACCGATAGATGTTCCCCATAGCTGGATATATTAAAGATAACTAGAAAGGATTAGGTGCAGCGAGGGCTTCCACATCCCTCAAAATCATGTTGGGGCCACCCTTCTGGTCGAACAGAACCCGGATTGATGCACGCCTTCCGCTGCCTTTTCCATCCCTCATGATTGAATTAATTATTGCCAACACTAACACCCACTTCCACCACAATTCTTGAGAAAAAGCTGTATTTGGGTCAAACTGCGAGCCTTTTCTGGTCCAACTAATCCTTCTTTATACATATATGAATTCTTCAGAATGCAAATAAAGCTCAGCTTATTAGATCCAAATCACCAAAAGCAGTCCTCTCTCTCTCTCTCTCTCTCTCTCTCTCTCTCTCTCTCTCGCTGTGAATAGCAATCATGTGGTGCCCCCTTTTGATGCCCGTGCCTCACAAGCGCATGGGAATATGGACATTGATGGGAGTAGCAAAAGAAGTAATCATGCTGTACATGGATATATCATGGTCCTTGGAAGGTGCATTTGCGCAGGGTTGAAAGTTCTCATGCGTACGTTATTCAGTAATGCGTTCTGTGGGTTTCCAAGGTTCTTTAAATATTAAAAGGGAGAGAGAGAGAAAGAGAGAGAATCAAATGCAAAAAGCCATTATTCTTGGATTTATGAGAACGGTCATGCCATTTACATCTGCATACGATGGCTTTCCAGTCCACTACAGAATACTTTAATTTTTGATCAATGATTCCTTCCTGATCTCTGCATGATTAAGTACAATTTCTTTTGTTGTTTATGTGTTCGTTTTAAGTAATGGGAGTGTGGAGGGGTCACATCGCATTGGGGCCATAGATTGGTAGGTTTTGGAGAGATAGGGCATTGTTTTTGAATGATGGGTGCCATCATGGAAAGAAAGGTTTGCCAAATAAGTGGTGTCATTATTCCTCAATCTACCTTTAAGAAAGGAGATTAGTGTTGATAAATTAAAGATATTCTGCTCTTACTTAGTGCTTAGATCACATGTTTCAGCAGGGGTTACTCTTTCAAGGGACCAACTGGAAAGCCCCAAAAGGATCTGCTGCAACAAACAAGGCCTTTGTCACGAGGGCTTCAAAACCAAGCCTGACATTCAGAGCAGAGTTTTTCTTTGACTTGAGAGCTAAGAGGCCCCCAAGCCTTCTTTTTCTCCCCATCTTAGGCCCATTGTCTAGTGCTTGAGCATTTAACGTGAAGAAGGTCTGTAATTATGCATAAAACATTCTTGAAGAAGAAAAATGTATTTTCTCCGGTTCTAGGATTTTTGTCAAACCACGCTTCTGATTCATGGACTACATATATGTACATCAATCACGTTTAATTATGGGTTATATCGATTAAGAAACTTTTTCTAATTATCATTTTAGTTATTGAGTTAGGTGATGTCCACAACTTGTAACCCATCAATCAGAAGGGTGATTGGAAGAAAATATAACCTCACTTTTAGTTAAAGATCTAAGAAATGATGCATGAGAGACATGTTTGGAGGAGATTTCCTCCAATCATAATATTTGATTGAGAGATTACAAGTTATTGCATCACAAAAAGAAAAGAAAAAAGCTTAACTAAAATCAAATGTAGGTGATGCCCGAATTAGGCAAACCTCAACCAACTCCAATAATGACTTGGTCAGGACCATGATAGTCCGATGGAATACCCTCAACAGAGTTCACTGGAGTCACATGAAGCAGTGCACCAGAATCTGCGTACTAGAGATTGCCATGCCCGCCTGAAGTCATTAAGGTGGACACAAGATGCTCATACCGTGGCGCAAGTGCAAGTAAAATTTGATGCCAAAGATCAGGAGCTGCGATGGGTCAATCAATAAGCGACAAGATCATCTGCAAGACGTTTGGTTTCTGTGCACATAATTTGAGGCCATTTGAAATCTCACTAAGACAAGGCAATCAATGATGCTGTGAAAGACGCACGAGGATGTTATGAAGTAAATTACAGAGACAAGAAAGTTTAAGAGATAAGAGAAGACAAGGAGTCGTCCATGCCTTATCGCCTAGTCCCTGTCTCCGAACTAATTGGCCTCATAATCTCCAAAGGCTGAACTCCACTACTAAGCCAAAGTAGATTACGAGTAATAAATTTTTCACAGCAGCAGCAGCAGCAGCAGCAGTTACTATTGACGAAGCAGGTGCTTACGAGTTACCACCTCCCTCACATAAAACACTCCCATTTTGTGTTTACAAGAGTATAAAAGCTCCCTACATACAATACAACCCAGAAGCTCTCTCAGATATTGGCAAATCTAAGTACGAGAAACACATAACCTTATTGCAATAAGCTCTCGGTTTTTTCCCCGTCCTTGTCAAATGTTTCTTTTCTTCTTATTTCGGCTTCTTGAGCTTTTATGTCGATGATTATCATGAACTTTGGAGAAGCCCTCAACTAGTCATGACTTGTTCATACATTCCCAATCTCGTATTGCTCTTCATTTGAGCAGAAATCACTCGACATTAATGGGATTACTTTCCTCCTTGGTACGAATCAGCTTGATTCTTTCAAAGGTGGTCTCAATCAATTAGCTGCTGCTAATATTTGAGTTTCCCTTTGTGGATAAACCAATTACGGTGATGATCTTCACCTGATTGATTGCCAAACACCACAAATAACTTTTTATGTAGAGCTGGTTCTTTACACGGTTGCCGGTTCTGTGCTATCAAGCTGGGCAGCTTCATGATTCTCTACAAATAGCAGTCAATAAGTTACCGATTCCTCAATCATGGAATTCTTTCTTGATTAGGGTTGAACGAAATTCTTGTACTTAATTAAGAAGTTCCCTAGCGTCGTGTCCATTTTTTCCACACGCAGCATTCATATATTTTGACTTCTCAAAAATAGTAATTTTGAGTCACGGTATTATGCCGCTATGATGTAAATATCACGTGGTGCAAGGACCAATATATGCAACATGATGAAACTCAGTCATGAGAACACTACAACGAGCTTCACTTTGGGTGGCAAACAGACGCTCAAGTGCCTTCCACTCGATGTGCATGAGTGAGACCGATGACATTAGTTGCCATGGTGTCCGAGATCCTATTGAGTAGCCATGCAAGTGTGGTTTAACCGTGTGATAGCCAGGTTTTGTACTTCGTATCTGAAGTGATATCAGTAGTGTTTTTCATCATCAGAAAGCTCTGAAACTGTCGGCACCAGAATGGGAGCAGTTGCCATGGTGTCCGAGATCCTATTGAGTAGCCATGCAAGTGTGGTTTAACCGTGTGATAGCCAGGTTTTGTACTTCGCATCTGAAGTGATATCAGTAGTGTTTTTCATCATCAGAAAGCTCTGAAACTGTCGGCACCATAATGGGAGCAGTTGCCATGGTGTCCGAGATCCTATTGAGTAGCCATGCAAGTGTGGTTTAACCGTGTGATAGCCAGGTTTTGTACTTCGTATCTGAAGTGATATCAGTAGTGTTTTTCATCATCAGAAAGCTCTGAAACTGTCGGCACCAGAATGGGAGCAGATCCATCGACAGATCTCCATAATCCAATGGCAACAAACAGAGGTTGAACCGGTGCCTTCCAAGTGACAATAAAGTCGTCCTCGTGTAGTTGAATGGCGACATTCAGTAATGTGTTCTGCAAAGGAGCGGTCAATCTCGATTGTAATGATTGCTGAAAATTCCAATACCATATTAAGTTAAACATCAACCTTGAAGTGCTCTCACTTGTACTTCATGACGATGAAGTACCCGCATATATAGGCAAGTTATGCCAAATATGAGTGAAACTAATTTTGACTGGATGAAGATACGGTTGACAAACATAACCCTTTAGAAAACAGGTTTTATATCGAGTCTTAGGTTGTAAGTTTGGAAAATGAATGATTTGAAAAACTTATTTCCTAAAAATGATTGTTTGTATCATTTACAAAAATTAATCTATAAAATATATTTTCATTGTCTACGAGAATATTTAAATTTAAATTGTTGTCAATAATGAAATTTTTTTTATTAGACATAATTAATTCGAGCGATACAAGCCTAGGAAAATATTTTTCAGATAATTCATTATCTACAAAATAAAGGAGCCTTAATACTCGCGCCAACCTCGTGCTCTTCTATGTTCGTTATAAACATGAAAGTTCCCTATGAATATGTTTCTAACATAAAAATCAGGCATCTCGATGACCCATTTGCTCTTTGGGCAGTATGGCATGATGTAAGGAGGATAGCATGTTTCTAATTCCTCCTCTACATCAAGAAGATCCTAATGATCACCAAGGCCTTTATGAAAAGGTCGAGTTTGACTCAAGATATGCGCTTTCGACTGCTGTTCATCGCGTTGAAATATAGTCTTGATTATTGACTTACAGTGAATTCTAAGTATCGACTTTCTATTTCCATCACATGCGCTAATCTTGTCGCCTACTTTATGCTGACTTCCTCCTCGTAACCAAAAACCTCAAGATAATAAGTGATTAATTACTATATGTTGCTGTCACTTGAGTCCCAATAAACTAAGACCAACATCTATATCTACCTCGAAATATTTTAGAGCGTTCAACATCAACTCCAGGAAAAAACGATCAAACTTGGGAACTAATCGGTCATACACTTCCTTATCTCACCGTTAATCAACGCATGGGCATTGTATATTCATAAATTTTTTCAGCCGGTCTCATCTGGAAGCGCACGCGTACGTCGAACAGTCCATCATCTTCTATCATCCTCACTGAGATTAACAGTTTTTAATCACAAAGGAACGACTTAAAGCCCATGTTCACTGCGACTTTGATCGAAACCCTAATTTCTTGGCGACCGGGTAGTACGCGGCGATCTCAGAGATGGCATGCGCAAAATGTCCACCGCATGGACGCCCAAATTAATGAAAAACGGCGCGCAAACTTTCACATACGGTTGTCTGCGGCCGATGGAGGAACGTATTTGGCACCAAGTGTTGGGGCGACCACGCCACGCCACGCAACACAAGAATCGGCCCCGGTCTAGTCAACAGTCAGCTACCGTTCTTTGACCTTTTCGTTAGCGGGCGCAGGACGATGTCTGGCCCGAAACGTGTCGACCGTTGGCATTTCGATATGTCTTGATATTTCTTGCGACTGAAAGAAGATACAGGGATTTCATCCAGACGTTTGAAGGTGCAGATATGGACGGATGCGCGAAGATTTTGGTCAGCGTTTATGCGAGATTGATTACATTGCTAGTTTGCTTTGTGTTTGGTAAGTCGTGGTCATATGCCTAGCGAAAGTCTGTAAAGTCTCGATGAATTAATGTGTCTCTCGGAAAAAGGGAATAGACTTGGGTAAAGCTTGGCACAGAGACCAATGTCTTGCGGAGGCAGCGAGCCATAACGGAATATGTATCCGTCGATCCGCAAACGCGCACGTAGGGGCGCATGCTCGCGGGTGCGACTATAGAAAGATATCTTTTCGTCTTCTGTAAAACTATGAAGAAAGCTGTCTGATAATACCCTACTAAGCACTAACCCCTTGTGACACTGGAAAAGCCCAAGTATAACCCTAAATAGTAAAGAATTTGGGAACATAATGAGAGCCTATAATACCGTGAAGATTTTGACATAAATAGAGAAAAGTGTCTCAAATTGACCACAACATGCTTGACGAGCTTTTCGGATTAGTATTACAAGCCTTGTAAATTTTTAAGGATCAAAAAGTTATGTCTGCTTTTTGCATGCTACCGAAATTATCATCATGGTCCACATGTTGGATCTAATTCTATCCGCTTGCATGAGAAAGCTAGTAAGAATTGTGTCTGCATCCCTTGGGATGCGCATTTTCACATAAAAACTCAAATCAAGCATCGTCGCACTATTTATTAAACACAATTTTGAAATACCCTTATCACTAATCTTTCTCCGGTTTGATTCAGTGAGGTGCATGAATGACCATATATACATAACAATCGATTGATGAACTCAGTAATAGGTGCGTGCATAAGATACGCCCACGTTTATAACCTCAAATTTTCAGAAACATAAATAAACGGTGTCCGTCACCTTCCTGATTGATGCAGGTAAACCCTCGACGTACGTGCACATTCCAAAAGTATTTCTTATCAACAAGACAACGATGGAAAACATGAAATTAAGTTCCCGTTGAGACCATGAGTGCCTTTTAATAATAGATGCCGGTTCGTAGAGATTTCTTTTTATGTTTCGCCATGCTTTATGGAGGCCACGCACGACGGAACCCTCAAGCAGAGGAAGCTTCCGAAGATTCCTCTTCTGTCACCCCCCACACTTAGAATAATTCCTTCTCTTTGTCCGCCACCAACATCGTCATGTGCTCAAACCCGGTTTCCGTTCTCGCAAACATGCCCAGATCGCCACCCCTTGAACCTTTACCCTTCACACATATGCGTAGGACGATTTGCGAGGAACTTCTTTAAAAATAGTAATTATGTCGTGCCGATGTAAATATCATGTGGTGCTGTGACCAATATATGTGATACTTACATTTTATATTTCCTCATAACAACCATGTTAGTAATAAGATATGTGGTTTTGTTTTCATCAAGATGATCGAGTAAGAGATTCAACACCATGAAACTCAGCCTTGAGAGAACATTGTAGAACTTTAAAGTGGATATTCTAACTAAAAGTAAACACTTTCTTTATTATTACAAGAACAAATACTTAATACCCCTTAGCACTAACACCATCCACGTTCACAACTCCACCCACGACACTTTCTTCTTGCTACACACCCACTCACTCTACAACACAGTACACACACTGCACAACACTACCATTCTCTGTCACACAACACTCTTTCTTGTCCTTCTCTGCTTTAGTTGGCAAGGGAAGCATCCTCCATCGACAAAGTACAAAGGGAGCGATACAATGGCTCAACACATAATCACAAGATTTACCTACTTTTTCAAATGATTTTTAACCACTCATTTCACCTAACATTAAAGGGACTTCAACACCACAATTGCCAACTACCTTTTCTAGATATTTGATTCTAAATAAATCTAGAAACTTTGGGGGGGAGGGGGAGAGAGAGAGGAGGGAGGGAGGGAGGGAGGGAGGGAGAGAGGCAGTCCTCTTTGGCACTCCCCTCATCGACTACTCTCTCTTAGCATAGAACTTGCGATCATACCATGTGCGATTTTACTGCTCATTATAACATGAAAGTTCCATATGAGGGTGTTACTAACATAAAATTCAGGCATCTCGATGACCCATTTGCTTTTGGGGCAATATGGCATGATGCTAAGGATAGCATGTATCTAATTCAATCTTCTACGTCAATAATCCTAAAGATCATCAAGTCATTTATGAAAAGGTTGAGTTTGACTTAATATATCTGTTTTTAACAGTTGTTCATCGCATTTTAGTATAGTCTTGATTATTGACTTCAATGAATTGTAAGTATCAACTTTCTATTTCCATCACATGCGCTAATCTTGTCAACTGCTTTATGCGGACTTTCTCCTCATAAAGAAAAACCTCAAGATAAAAGTGATTAATTACTATATATATGTGGCTGTCACTTGAGATATCATTCACCCAATAAACTAAGACCAACATCAACATCTACCCCGAAATATTTCAGAGCGTTCAACATTAACTCCAGGAAAAAAAGGATCAAACTTGGGGACTAATCGGTCATACATTTCCTTCTCTCGCAGCAAATCAACGCGTGATCATTGTATATTCATAAATTTTTTCAGCCGGTCTCATCTGGAAGCTTACGCGTACGTCGAACGGTCCACGATCTTATATCACCCTTGCTATGATAAACAGTTTTTAATTTCACAGGAAGGACTTATAGCTCATGTTCAACACGACTTTGATCGAAACCCTAATTTTTTGGCGACCGAGTAGTATGCGGCGGTCTCAGAGATGGCATGCGCAAAATGTGCACCACATGGACGCCCAAAATAATGAAAAATGGGGACCCGTTTCGCGCAAACTTTCACATGCGGTTGTCTGCGGCTTGATGGAGGAACGTCGCTGGCAACAAGTGTTGGAGCGACCACGCCACGCCATGCAATGCAAGAATCGGCCCCCGGTCTAGTCAGCAGTCGGCCACCGTTCTCTGACCTTTTACTTAGCGGGCCCAGGACGATGTCTGGCCCCACACGTGTAGAACGTCGGCATTTCAAAACGTCTCGATATATACATCCGGACGTATCGTGGTGTGGATATGGATAGATAGGGGAAGATTTTGCCTAGGGTTTATGCGAGATTGACTGTATTCACATTGCTAGTTTGCTTTGTGTTTGGTAAGTCGTGTTCATCTGGCTGGCGAAAGTCTGTAAAGTCTCGATGAATTAATGCGTCTCTTTGAAGGGGGAATAGACTTGGATAAAGCTTGGCACAAAGACCAATGTCTTGGGGCCGCAGCGAGCGATAACGGAACATGTATTCGCCGATCGCAAACGCGCACGTAGACGCCGATGCTCACGGGCACAACTATAGAAAGAAGTTTTTCTTTTTTTAATCTTTCGTAAAAGTATGAAGAAAGATGTATGATAAATAGGAAATATCGAATAAATGCCCTACTAACCTAAGGTGACATTGGAAAGATCAAATAAAAGTTTAAACGGTAAAGAATTCGAAAGAATAAACAAAAGCCTATAATTCAGTGAAAAAATTGACATAAAAAGAGAAAAGTGTCTCAAAACACGTCGAAACAAAGGATGCTGAGGTTTGAAACGAATGCAGACAGGTTTCACAAATTGACCGCAAAAATTATCATAACTTTTTATTGATAAAAAGTGACACACGGACCCCAGGAGTGCCAAAAGTTGGCACAAATGGATATTTAAATGCCAAAAATTACAAACAGTACACTTAAGTGCCAAAATCGGAGCAAAATGGATCACTTAAGTGCTAAATCCGGCCAAATTGCCACGTGTCCATTTTCCGGTTACTTCATTTGCTGACCGAGTATTTTTTTCAAAATAAAAAAATTCCATGTGGTAATTTTAATAAAAAAAATTGTCCACGTCAGATTTTAAAAAAATTAAAATCGATTTTATTATTTAAAAAAAAAAGAGGGGAGGGGAAATCGGGCGAGGGCTTTAAAATATTTTATTTTTTAAATTTTTAATATTATTTAATTAATAATTTTAAAAATCCACGTCAACGCAAAAATGACGTTGTTTTGCGCTGATTTTTCATCGTTTCAATTTCCGGTGAGCCACATAGGCAAAAAATTTAATAAAAAAATGCCACGTAGGATTTCCGGCAGGGTTCCGGCGACCTGGCACTTAAGTGGTCCATTTTTTTTGAAAAGTGGCACTTAAATGTACCGTTTGTAAGTTTTGGCATTTAAGTGTCCCTTCGTGCCAACTTTTGGCATTCCCACTGTACTTTCCCCGATAAAAAGTTATTGATAATATGGGTCTCATAACTTTTTATTGATAAAAAGTTGTGACTGTTTTCTCGCATGTTGTGCAAATTATCATCCTGGCCTGCGTATTGGATCTAATTCTGTTTGCTGGCTATAGAAAGTAGCAGTTGTGTCCGCATCACTTGGGATGCGCATTTTCATGTAAAAGCTCAAATCAAGCATCGTCACACTAATTAAACACGATTTTGAAGTACCCTTATCGATATTCTTTCTTAGATTTGATATAGCAAGGTGCATGAATGACCATATCTATGTTTCAATTGATCAATCAACTTAGAAATAGGGTATCTTTGCCAAGGTGCATGCATAAGGTACACACGTTAGTAACATGTCAGCCTTTAATGATGCGTTTGGTAATATTTATGTTTCTAAGAATAATTTTTATTTATAAATAATTTTTTTCTATTTCTATTCTCTATATGAGTTTCCGAGCAAAAGAATACGTTTGGTAATTGCAACAAATTTCTATTTCTAGAATAAAAAAAAGAATAGAAATGTGTTTGGGATGATCCTAAAAATTTCCATTCCCAATTTTTTTCATCTAATTATAAAAACGTCAGTGAAGACTTAGCAATTTATGTTTGAATAAAATTAGACTTTTGTAGGGCATTAATTAAGATATTCTAAGATGGACTCAGAAAATCCAGCATAATAGTTAGTAAAAAATGGGTGGTTGGATTTATAACTCACAATATGAGGAGGTTGACTGTAAATCTTTGGGCATTACAATAAACAGTTGCAAAGACCCTTAAGCTCTTATAGCTACAAGAAGAAGAGTAAACATTGCTCAGTAGAATGGGCAATGATGGACAAATGAGGATGGAGGCGTTCTTTGGCGCACTTATTTGTACAAATTTAGTAAAACCTTCAAGCAAATGACATTGGAAATTCATGAAGTACGGGCTTATTTGACTGCTATGAACACAATATAAATGGTAATGCAAAAGATTTGTTCAGAGCCAATTTTAATTTTCTATTAAAACAAAATTATAGATGATCTTAAAGGATGTCTCCATTACATTTTTAAAAGAAAAAGATTTGAGTTGCCAAGCTTTCGCCATCTAGCATTGTCTCTAAAAGAAAACGACATTAAAAAACACATATAGTAAAACCCTAATAAATATTATTTAATTTTGAATCCAATTTTCATCAAAGAAGATTTTCACATTTTTTATGCTAAACTAATTCTAAACTAGAATTAACACTAAAATCTAGTAAAAGTACTAAAAATGTAATTTTAAATTTTTTTTCTTGAATTTCTGAATTTTTTATTTTTATTTCAAAAAATAAGGACTCGGATTGGGTTAAAAGATTGGACCTTGTGCTGATTGTGTAAAGACAAGCATTAGGTTTCGTAGAGTTTGTTTTTCCACAATCGCCATTTTTCTCCTTTTGTTCTAGGGAACAAAGAAATAAGTTTTTTTTCTATTTCTTGTTTCTATTCCAATCTTATTCCCTAGCTACTAATATGTTCCAAGAAATAGAAAATTAGCTGACATTATCCAATGGATTTATGTTCTTTATCTGTTTGGGGGACAAAAAAACAGAAAAATAGAGAAATAAATAGTTACCAAATAGAACTTTAAAGATTAAATGGGTTTGATGTGAATCTTGCCATCTCCATATGAGTCTATGAGTCCATTTTTATGCTAGGCGCTTGTGCACCACACACGATGCTGCAACATTGATAATACATAGCAATTTCAATCTTGAAAAATATCAAGATTAGCAATTTCAATCTAGGGTAACATCTCAATTGAAGGGGACGTTCATAAGGCCCTTGCATCATCTACTCTTAGGCATGGTCCATCCCATGACACCACAACAAGCTTTCCCATACTTGACCTAATTATAACCTCGAATTTTCAGAAAACATAAATAAATGGTGTCCGTTCCCTTCCTGATCGATGCACGATTATAAGGTCAACCCTCGACGTACGTGCACATCCCCAAAATATTCCTTATCAACAATATCCCGTTGAGACCATGGGTGCCTTTCAATAGTAGATGTCGGTTCGTAGACATTTCTTTTATGTTTCACCATGCCTTGTGGAGGCCATGCACGAAGGAACCCTCGAGCAGAGGAAGCTTCCGAAGATTCCTCATCTGTCACCCCCCGCACTTAGAATAATTCCTTCTCATCTGTCCGCCACCAACATCGTCATGTGCTCAAACCCGGTTTCCATTCTCGCAATCATGCCCAGATTGCCACCCCTTGAACAATACCTTATGTACCTTTCACACCTATGCGT
Source organism: Angophora floribunda (assembly GCA_014182895.1). Classification (NCBI taxonomy): domain Eukaryota; kingdom Viridiplantae; phylum Streptophyta; class Magnoliopsida; order Myrtales; family Myrtaceae; genus Angophora; species Angophora floribunda. The sequence continues at coordinate 12,292,243 of CM024710.1, read as the reverse complement.
AGGACGATCTGCGGGCAAATTCTTTGAAAAGTTGTACATGGGAAAAATCTAGTGCTGTCTTAGATTGACCATTATGCAAGTAGAATTGGGGCGTGATCGAACTGGTCCAGCGTCGGAATCAAGCTCGACACGATCCACATATCCATTGCTTAAAACCTGAGTTGTGATTGACCGGTGGAGCATCGAATTTCGTGCTCGAGCTCGAGTTGAAACGGGAAATCAAGACATCCAAGGCTCAGTTAAGACTTGGCTCCATAACAATCGGGTTGTAAATGAGCTCGAGCTCGAGCTCGGATAAAGTAATTAGCCCCTACATCTGTACACATGCGTTCTCGAATGTTTCCATCGATTTTACGGCTATCGAGTATCTTTGGAAACCAATAGGAGCTTGATAAGCTAGGTTTCGCAGGCACGTCGAGCCGAGTATATACTTAAAATTTAGGCGAGAGTCGATTTGGAAACCCCTTTTGCAAGCCATACTATATTCGCTGATGGAAAAGCAAACAAATAAACAAAGGGAGAGGAGGAAAACTGAAGAACTCACAAACAAAACTGATAATCTGAACACACTTTTTCAGATCAGCATGACTTTATCATCAAGCTCCGAACCAGCCAAGAAGCACATACTCAATCCGCTCTTTCGTTTTTTACATGGAGAGAGCATGTCTTCTCTTCTATTTTTTCTGCGTTTCTTCTCTCTTCTCCAGCAAGAATTAACACAGGGAAAGTGATATGAACAGAAAAGGAAAAAAAGGGGATGCAAATCGTGCAAACACGAGCGGGATGGAGTCATCATAACCCTCGATCACCTCCAGAAACTATTCTACATCGCGGAGCCTTCGTAAATCGTGCTCAGCTTCATCCTAAACGAACGGACCGCAAGCTTCATTCGCTTTGAAGATACTCTCTGCACCTTCCTCATGGACCCGGATCGCGAGAGGCTCGCCCCACGGACCGCCTTCACGTCGACAACGAAGCTCTTCTTGACCTCGAACTCTCGGCTCTCGTATCTGAGGTCGTTGCTGGCGTCGCCACCGTGAGCTCTCCCGTCGAAGTTCACCTCCAAGACGGGAGAGATCTGGGTCTTCCTCCGCCTGCGGCCGCCGCCCTGCCTCGCCACCTTCTGGAGGGCAACGCTGGCCTTGACGGCGAGGGCCGCCATGTCTGACGCTGTGACTCGCTGCTGGAGCTTGGACTCAGGGAGGACGAAGTAGATCTGGTCGGGGGAGAGCTGCTCATCGGGGCGGAGGGCGGGCACGAGCTCCTCGTAGTACAGCCTGTCGGAGTTGCACAGGAAGCAGGGAGAGGAGGAAGAGGAGTAGGCCTCGGCGTGGAGGACCTGCGACACGGAGATGGGGACGCGGTACTCGTGGAGCTCGCCACTTGCCGAGATCACTTTGGCAGTCCGTGACCGGTCGCTGGCTTCTTGAGAGAAACAGCCACCCATCTCCGGCGAGGCGCAGGTGAGAATTCCGTGGAGAAGATTTGTGAAGGAGAGAGGGAGAGAGGATGGGGGGGGAGAGACGAGTCTAAGTGAAGGGCGTTTCTTTAGGAAGGAGTGAACGCGGTTCTTATAAAGAGTCAGGGCACGTTCGGTCTTCCTCCGGAATTGATTCGTTATTTTAAGCGGCGCGATTTTATTAGTTTGGCCACCTATCCTATTCATACAGGTGAAAAAAAAACAAAATAACGTTTATATGGAAACTAACCCTTTGAAAAATTCATTATTTGCTTTAACCTTATGGTAATAAGATAATTAAATATTTGAAAAAAAAGGATTTTGCTCGAAAAAGGAGTTTTGCCAATAAGCATTATGGAAACATCGACCGAGATAACTAAAGATAAAATTATGAAATTTTTGGTAACCCATTTTCTTCATTTGGAATATTTTACATGTCAAATTTGTCGGAAGGCAGCGGTCAATATCTATATACATATATATATTTTTTAACTCGTGAAATGAGGTTTCAGTTGCTGGTGTTTTCCTCGATTTTCCAATTGAAGTACGGTAAGGGTAACGCAAGCAGGGCCGTCACGAGGGAAATCTGCAACGGGATAGAAGGTTTGACTTCGGAGGGGGAGGCAGTCATAGTTCCATAAGCGATGACGTGGGTTCTATGGCGACAGGCGGCGGTGGACCGCTCGTGGTACGGTCCGGCCAGCCACTGAAATGGAAAAGCTCGACGTGCAAGGACTAGTTCGACGCGTGTACGGTGAGTAATTAATTTCTCGACCAATCTAATAAATATACTAAAAATTTGACAGGATTCGTAACATAAGATGAGATCCATGTAATTATATATGCATTAAATTTAATTTGAAACGTGAGATCTGATGAAATTCAGATTGGGACGATTCCGTATATAATTTGTCCAAAATTTAATTTGCTGTAACATAAAATCATTACACAATCGTTCGTATAATGATTTTTCCGAATGGAAGGGCGACTCCGTATGGTGTGCGCCGTACGTTATCTCAATGTAGACGCGCGGGATTTCCCCAGGAACCGGCATTTGACTCGGATGTGTTGTTGTTTTTTTCGTTTCGCATGCTTTTCACTTTTTCCAGGTATTCACATTCGTAACGGGGTTCCGGTTTCGGGCTGTTGCGGGTTGTTCTTCTAGGTAGTACCACGGACACACAATACTGACTTTCGTCTATCTATTTAACGAATTTTCAAAAAAGATTTTGAAAAAATGCCGACCAATGATAATTTATTAAGTATTATCAAATGCATTTTGAATTTTTAAAATTTACTATTCGGATATTGAATTCTACAGAATGTGTAATTCTTTACTTTGAGATGTCTTGTTTCCAATTTTAATAAACCTTAAAAGAGTACTTTGTTAATCTTTCCTAGTTGAAGAGCTTGTGACGGAGGACTTGTTGCATCCATGAAGGACTTCAGGTTAAGGTTGTACATTTGTTGCATCCATCAGAGTGAGTGATCACCTATATTCACTTTTTTTTTTTTTTGAGTTCAATCACCTATATTTACTTATAAAGCGACACACATGAAAATATCCTTCTTTTGATGAAAAAAAGATAGAAATGGACAATCCGGATCGATGACCTCTTTGAGTGTTAGCATAGGAGTTTCACGCTTTCAACGAAATACTCGATTTAAATTATAACTATTGCTAGTTTCGAGTCAATTATCAACCTAATCTCACTACAATGCTAAAGGTAGTATAATAGGGATTATCTTATGTCGTGGCACGGCCAAACCTATGATGCAATCTAACCAAGTATTTCTCAAGGCCATCGAGCGATTAGGAGATTCGAACATGTTACTCTCAACAAATCACTCGAGAGGAAGCCCTAAATCACTAGATCAACCATCACAGCCGTGAATCCTCTCGTGTTGTGGGTACATGCAAATACTCTCGTTATTGAATGCCACGTGTACGTTAAAACTTAATGGAAAGAGGATTTTTCGTTTGCAGAATTTTATGAAGATAGAAAACGAAATGAAAATCCTAAAAAGAAAGTATATAGCGAGCCGCGATGATAGGATAGCAACTCGTGCATTTACTTTTCTGGGGATCGACGTCATTATCACTTTGATAAGACGTGAAGAAAATGTAAAAGTTGAAGCGATCAATCGGGCTGCCGTATGGTCAAAATTTTCGTTCGAAGAACACCAAATAGGAATTGATGTGAGATGAAGATTGACACTCTATTGTAATTTGATGAGCCATGTTTTAAGGCAATTCCTAAGGTAAAACGGTTCAATCTGGTCTGATTTAGAAAAAAAATCAATAAAAAAATCAATTGAAAAAATTAATAACTGAGCTTAAATAAATAAAGATTTGAAACTGAATTGAATTAAATTGAATTTTTCAGTTCAGTTCGATTCTTGAGCCGAATTGACTTTGTTATATAACTTTTCCGCTTCACCTATCTATTGGTGTTTAACTTTGTCAACCTTTAATTGGTCAACAATTAAAGCCATCAATGTAACAACAATTGGCATAGCTCAGCTTACATGTAAATATTTGATTTCGAAAACATGATAACATAACTTGTACGAAAAGCAGGTCATTTTAGAGGTTTTGCCTAGTTTGGAAAAAATATAAACCGAACTAAATTGTCAAATTTTAATATGATTCGATTTATGAATTGAATTTCTAAAATCACATTTCCAAATTGATTGAATTGACAATTTCAGTCAAATCTAGTTTGGTTTGGTGGTCTAGATCTAACCATGCTTAGCCCTGGCAATGTGTCCAACTCATACTTTGATGCTTCAAGGTTACGTGCACAGGGACGACATTGCTTACATCTCTATCTTTCTTTTTCATCGTCCTCTTTTTTTCCCACTAGGAATATCATCTCCCATTGTCACGTAGCAGCGATCGCAACTCAAAATCAACTCGATTTTCTGACGGGCGGAAAATGACTTCCCTTTTGCTTAGAACTCAAGAAAGCAACCCTAATTTTCAAATGGAGAACCGATTTTTTAAGAGGGCCTATTTTGATATCAATTGCTGACGAAATCGTTTATGCCCCTTTTTTCCCTTTCGCTAAACAAACTTGCAATAAATCTCTGACTCGCCCTTGATTCTTTAACCATGAACAATGTTTTTTCCGTGACAATAATGTTGTTTGTCAATTTAATAGATAAATTTCTATGGGCAGTCACCGGTCTTAGGAGTGGAAAAAGTTTATTTACGTCAAGCAGCGACTAACCATCGATGATGCCTTAGTGTAATTCGTCTGTCCATCATTTTTTACGAAAGGGAGAATTTTGAGAGGCGGCAATCATGGAAACGACCTAGCTAAGAAGTCTAAACTCATAAATCAACGTTCGCTTAGACTTATAAGACAAAAAACCCATAAAGAATTATTTTTTATTTAAAGTTTTACACTTTACACTACCAATTGTTATTTGGTGGAATGGGAAGCCTACATAACAGTTGGAAAAAAATGACCGGAATTGATATCATTGCCATGATTTAGAAAAAAAATCCAAAATTTATATATCTGTGACAAATTTATCAAAAATTAATTTTTAGGTCATTAAAATCTTCAAATTGGTACACTTATGACAAATTTACTAAAAACTAATTGTTTTGGTCAACAAAAACCCCAAATTTGTATATATACGAAAAATTTACCACAAATTGATATGAATTTTTTTGTAAACTTGCTATGTTAATTGAGCTATTGCCATGAGTCATCTAGCTTAGTAATTTCACGGATAAATTTGATGGTAGCTAATGGAGAGTACATATGTCATAAGTATATCGATTTAGAATTTTTGGCAACCAGAAAATTAATTTTAGGTAAATTTATCACAATGTATCGGTTTAGGGTTTTTTGCGATCCAAAAATTAATTTAGGTAAATTGTTATAGATGTATCGGTTTAAAGTATTATGTGGTATTAACTCTAAAAAAATATGAAATGAAAGAAAGTTGAGGCCATGCTTGTTTGTGGTTGTAGTTTTTCAAGGAACGAGTGATAGCAAAATATATTTAAAACAAGATACATTTAGTAATTTTCTACTTTTAATGTACTTATAGTTATTCTGTGTGCTGGTCTAAGACTACGGCTTATGCACAATTGTTAATGTGATTTCAAATATTTGATCAATTTACTGCAGCTTGCTAAGATTTTGTTAAATGCATTTGTTATGCCGGATTCACATTTGCTTTATTTGATCGACTGAATAAATTTTTGAATAGAAAAAAATCCATAACGGAAGCTATATATGGCAAACAAACTAGAAACCAACGTGTATTTACTTGATTTCGAGGGGAAAAAATCATTTAATGATGGGGTAAAGCAACCAGATATTATACATGGAAGGGTCTTTTCCCATTGTCGATAATGATGTGATGATCAAATGACCCCATTTAAAACATCGCATTCATAGATCTCGACTTTGACACCTTCGGGCGGTTTTATCTGGACAATATTCGACCGCTTCACATCATAAATCGGTCCATGATTTCGCTCCGGACGATGTTTTCTCAAAGGGGAGGTTATAACTCGCCCAAGTGAGACTGTTCGTACCACGAAACTTCAAAGGGCCAGGACCTAGGCAATGAGGTATAATCAATTAAAATAATATATTCATCTTCTCAGGACACGTCCCCGGCAAATGCACTCGATCAAGGATTACTTAAATCACGATATTAGCTGTTTTCCCACCTATGTTTGCGAAGATAACGCACTAGCAGACAGTAAGCACATGATTTTCTCTTCGCTTATTGGTCCCAAGATCTGAAAAATGAAAAACAATGATATTCTGTCGTTTTTCATTTTCCTTGAAGATGTGCTCTTTCGCGTTGCTTTACTTTCCTGGAGCACAGATTCCTCTAGCTAATTGGTGGAAGAAGAGGACTCTCAATCCTTGTTATTTTTATGGTCCAACTCAGGATAATTTATAGTTTCCCATCATTAATATTGATAAGTTTATTTTGGCTTATGTGAGAAATGCAGGGGACTTACACTTTTCATTGATCGTCTAGATTTTATAAGATGTTTGGCAATTATTCCACGGTTGTAGTCCCTTTAGAAAGGTGCCAAGCCAACCATTAAGGCGTCGCTGCTAGGAGGGTGATGGAGTCAAGTCGAGTTGAAATGATTTAGTATTAGAGCTGACTCGACTTGAATGGTTAAGGTTTGATGTTGGACTCAAGCTTGATTGAGCTTAATCTTCAAGCTTTAGCTCGACACAATTGGGTAATAACTTCTACTCGAAACTTGAATTATACTTGGACATATATTAGATGCATTGTAATGGAAAGATCGGTAATTTTTAAAATCTTTTTAAGGACATTTATATGTGCATAGATAGTTTTGACACGTATAAAAACATAATTACTCGATTAGAGGCATGAGCTTCTTAAAGTCTAGCATTTTCAATTGTGAGGTGAACTCAATTAAGTATTTGAGTACAATCGACTCTGATGGACTTGCAAGTCAAATTTGAATAACTCACGAGTGGTTTAAAGTTCTTAAATTTTTAATAATGCTTGTGATTGACATATTACGCCATTGCAATTATTGCATGTTGTAGTACAATTGCAACGCAATGCGTCTACAATGCGACTACAGGGTGTACCAATCGGGATGCTATTAATTTGTACTTTACAGGTACGGAAGCATCTCATTTTAAGACAAGTGGTTCTCAAAATCACGTTTGCTTGTCGTTCCAACATATAATGTCGGTTTACAGCAATTCAAATTCTCTCTCAGAAGATTTGCAGGATTCTCTCTGTTAGAAGAACTGCCTACATCATTATTGGTTTTTCCAATCTTATTGATTATTATAAGCAATACAATAAAAGATAGAAAAAAATGTCGTTAGCCAGTCACATGACATGATTCGACATTGGCATTTCATGTCTCTCGGCTTGCTCAGAGGCAGTTTCCGACATGGATGCAATTAATGAGGTTTCGGGGAGACATTTCCATGTCAATACGTGTAGTAGTTAAGTTTTGCATCTCGCTCATCTGATAGTTAACAACAACATTCTCTTTGGGATTATTTTCGATACTATCTTCCTGCAAAAAATATTATCCCAAAAGTTATAGATTTATGATTCCAATTCAGTCCTTTTTCAATTGAACTAATATAGTCATAAACTTTTATGGCGTTTTTTTTAATGTAGTTAATCTAATTACTTCAAATCGTAAAATCACTAATATGGCAGTTCAATAAGCATTGTGACTGTCACCTAGTGTGAACGGAGAAAATATTGGGTGCAATTATGATGCCACGTTACTTTGCAATAGCCTATTCAACGAGCGACATGTGTTGCTCACTAGGCTCACTTGCATCCTCTCTCTTGATGGTCTCTTTCTCCCTCCCCGACTCACTTACAGATGATGCTCTGTTATCTATTACCAAAGAGAGCGTGGGTGGGTTTAGTGGGTTGAAAATGAGTTTTAAACTTTACACATTTAAACCCATTTATTTTAACTTTTAAGTTTAAAACTTATTTAAGGTAGGCTCTTTAAAATTGAAATGATTCATAAATGGTACATTTATATTTTAAATAGGTTACATATGATTTTAAAACCCATTTTGACAAGTCTACTTAACACATAGTTATGGAAAACGAGCAACAAAGAGTCACAAGCCAATGCAAAACCCAAGGAGCCATTGCGACGGCCCGTGTGAGGGGGTTGCAACGCCTCAAGGCCCTCATCGCTAGCAACCGTAGAGCCGAGTTTGCCATTCACATCAAGATCGAGGATTCGACCTTCGACATAGTTGGAGAGGATGAGTACGACAAGCCCGCGCCGTCGATGGCGGGGGAAGAGGACTAGATCAATGTTGGAACAAATTGCCCCTATGATGAAGAATCAGAAGGTCAGCGTTGGTTGGAAATTGTTCTGCACTACCAATGTTTGCTTTAAGAAGACGGAGAAGGACCCGGATGTAAAGCGACCTGCGCTATCTTCGCTCTCTGCAACAGTGGTATTGATGGGAAAGCAAGAACTCCAATTAAAGTGGATTTTACATTTTACAAGTTGCAAACAAATATTTGCATTATGTGAAAACCTTGTAAGTCAAAGTCATCTCTCTCTCTCTCGATAATGCTAGGCTGCCCTAGTTCTCGTCGACCGCGCTGTCATATTGTTTGTCGACAGTACCGACACATACATGCAGATGCATCGTTCCTCCATCTCATATCTCTCTCTATTAATAAGCTCAAGCTCAAGCGCTCGGCAGCTCTCATGGCACCTTCCGGTGTCGTCGTCTCTACTGCAGCTCCATCACTTGTGAAGGTCTCCCTCGCCTCTTGCTATTTCAATGTGAGGAAGACACACAAACCTCTGATTGAGGTCAGCGATAAAAAAAAAAATTCAAAAATTATTAAAATGTTATTTGAAATGTTAACATTAACGCCAACACACCACATACGATGGTCAACATCTATGACAGCAATTTTTGATCAAAATTTGGGCACAAATGTGAAAGGTTTATGACTCAATTGGCAAAAAATAAGTTTAGAATTGAATTTATATAATTGCAATAGATTTAGGATTTTTTTTATAATTCTTCTGATTTTATAGCACGCATTAAAAAATCTACTTTAATACATCGATTATACGAATCCTTCAAATCATCGCAGAGACATGCAAATCGCCTTATTTAAACATGCAAACCCTTCTATCTACGGGTTGCACATGTTGCCTCCAAGTTAACACGAAAAGAAGATGATATGTGAATTGTAGACAAAGTTTGCTACATTCAAACTAATCGCTTATAAAAGTAATTTAGAAAGAAGAAAAATGTAGGAGAAGCAAATTTAGAAAGCCTGAACAACCGACGCTGTTGATGGATGAAATTTTTTCTATTTTTCTAATAAAACCCAACACATTTTTCAAGAAAGTAATCATAGACAAATAGAATCATGTTGGCAAACTTTTTCTTTATGGAAAGTGAGAACAAAACGCTCCATTCTCATTGTGCTTGAGCGCATTAAAGATTGACCCAAGCCCGAGGACCTTCCATCTCGTTTTCATAAAGACCAACCAAAGGCAAAATTGGGAAAGCATTTTGGCATTTGATTTATGGAGATATGGCCCAGTAAAGAAGCCCAATATATCAAAGACTTTATTCAGTCATTTCACTATCTCGTGCCATGACCCAGATATCATCACATGCTTGAATTTACCCCCAGTCGATTATCTCCAGCTATCTAAAGTTCAAGCAAGCAAATTCTATTTCCCCCGTATATGTTCTCAGAATCTGAAATCATGTGAGGTTATAATGGGTCTGGACCACGAACTTTTAGCTGTTTTTATCAAGTCGGCCGAAGAAAGTAGAGGGACCAACGGGTCAAAGTAGCCCAAAGATATGAATGCCGACAAGGAAATGAAGCAGCAATATAATACGGGCCGGGCTGGGGATTACCGTCCCCATCCCCGTCCTGGTCCGCTGCTCCGTGCCCTTTGCGGGGTCAGGGTAGAGAGCGGGGACACCTCCTTGGAGCTACGGTGCCCGGTGAGCGCTTTTTATTGGAATAATTAGTAACCACGAAATAGGAAAGGACTCATTGTTATGTTGTTTTTGTAATATATAATGAAAAGGGCCTCGTGAGTGGGTGCTAAAAGGGAAAGTCTCGTCGGTTGGTTTTATAGAATCGAACGAGCTCCAACCTCAACGAAATAGTCGACAAGCGACAAGTGAGAAGATGGAAATATAGAAGAGAATCGCTCCACGTTTCTTACCTAGAGAGCTTTTTCGGCTTGTCATGTAAAAGCATTAAAGCAAGACTTGTGAGAGAAGGCGGTTCTCAATTTTTTTTTTCAGTACATCATTAATAATGATTCATTATTAAACCCCGACTTGGAGGGGCAATTAGTGCAGTTACCCCTCGGACCATTATCCCAGGAGTCCCACACCCAATATAAAATATTTAGTTTGAACCATCATTACTAAGTCCATTCATAAATATATGAGTTTATTGTTGCAATTCCATCGGTGTCTCAAAAGTTATTAAATCTCTTTATATGAAGTAGTAAATGCTAAGAGCAGAGATTTATTTACAACATAGCCAAAATTTAGCATCTTTAAAAGACAGCGTGCCCCTTTATTTATTGGCTTACCACACTCGGTGGTGTATAATATCTATCGTGTTTATTAGCAAATGTGAAGTTGAAGAGATAAGTGTAAGAAGATCCACAATTAAGGACAAGTGGCACGAGATGGAGAATCCAGCCTTTTCCACAAACCCTAAAAAGGCACTTTATCTGGTGGAGCTGATAACTAGAGCACGTTTTGCATGTAATCAAACCACGTGAGCTCATTTATCTTTTATCTTAATCGTTAAATGATGTGATTCCAAGATAGGGCGCGCATGATGTAATGACTAAAATGAGTGGGCAAACAGTTTATGCAGGAATTTTTTTGAGAATCGATGGAATTGGTGAGTCGGATGGGCAGATATGAGCGCATCATATCAGGTGCTCAATAGATATTACGAAGATTCAGATCCCTCCCTTCACCACAAATGCATCCGTCTAAATGACTTTTCACTGTAAAAAAGCATTGAAAGTGCATTTTTTACCTTTTTTTTTTTTTTAACCCAAGCTAGATGTGGAAGTGAGATTGAGAATAGGCATCGATGTCAATAGACAAAGCACTCTAAAGTCAATCAATCTTCTTCGAGGCTGCATTTCATATTTTTTCCTTACCTTCTGTTCAATGCAAAGTTATAGCTCATTCCATTTGCATCACTTCGCATTTTGTTGCAAAACTATACACACTGCTCAAACTCAAGTCTCAGGAGAGAAATGTGGTTTGTTGGCTCAATATTCTCACTTGGACTTCACTAGACTCGACAGATCTCAGATAGTTCAAGTCCATAATTTCAATATAATCTAGGCTCTTTTTAACCTAACCAAGATGGAAAGATGATTGATCTTCTTCCTCTTTCCCTCTCAAAAATAGGCATGCCTATATTTATAGGGAATCTGATTCTTGGTTCAAGGGTTTCATCGCTTTGTTAGGGCAACATTCTTGTCCCCTCTTTCGCGGCCGGGCTAGACGCGAATGCGAAACCTAACAACCTAACATTATTCCGTCCTTAGTGGTAGTTCTCACCTATTGTCCTATTCCGGATTAGTATAACACCTAAGCATGATTAGGACTATAAATAGCGTAGCACACTTATTTTAAGCACACAATCGTTTACCTCCTTCTCTAACTAAAACTTCAGGTTGACGGCTTGGGCATGGTCCGCTCAGCTTTATATTTTATGGTTTAATCATGTGGTCGGCGGAGTTAGGTTATGGTTGGTTGAGCTTGTGAGCTGTCCAAACTATATATTAAGTCAACCAAAGTACAGAGAAACTTAGATCAACAAGTACGTCAGAAGCAATAATAGTATGCTGCTTTTGAAAATTCTTAAAAAAAAAAAAAACACACATCAACATTTCCTAGAAATTGGTCATGATGTTTGATAATTAGGGGTCCGGACCAAATTCACAAAATGTCATCAAGATGTTGTATGGGCTGGTGAAATTTTCGTTTGTACTATGCATCTAGTTTAATTAAGCTTATGCATGCCCATAAATGTTCACAATACGTTTATTTGTTTTAAAAGTGGCTTTTTAATTTGTGCAATGGACAATTTAACTCACATATATATGTTCATAGATACAATCAAATCGGACACATTTGAGCAGTTAAAAGAGGGATTGCAGAGCCCGATCCAAAAGAGAGAATATATCACACAAATATGACACATGACATATTGATACGAACTCGCCGGAATAATTATGTGATTTTATTACTATTATTATTATGATCTGCACGCTTGTTAATTCTCGATGCGGGACAATGGACCCACTTGATTGCCCAATGATTCTCCACCAACCATTCCATTTTCTACTAGTATTGCTAAATATCCCAGAAGGAAAAAAGAGGAATTGGTTAGATAATGCAGAAAATTTCTTTTCTTCTGTTTTCCCCACATTTTCGTAAAAGAGAGAGAGAGAGAGACTCCCGCCTGGGTAGTGGCGGAAGTGCGGGGAGGGCTTGGAATATAGGAGCAGTGGCGCACGAGGTCCACTTGAACGAGCCTCTTGTGTGCACGTCTCTCTTAAAGTTCCTTTCTACTCCCCCTCCTTCTCGATCAAGCCTTTTGTCAGAAACAAAGCACATTCCCCCCGCTCGCTGCCAAAGCTTGGAAATGTACAACTCTCTCCTCTTTGTCGTAATGTAACTAAGACCCATTTGGATTTGAACGAGTGCTGAACTTGCCCTCTTAATTCTTCACTTAAATTTTTGCAAGATTCGTACATTTACACTTCATACCGTTGATATTGATAGACCCCACATGAGACCAACATAATTTAAGGGTCGAGATGAACTGGATTTACATGCTATTAGACAGATTTGATAATATTTCCGGACGATATGACGACCCGTTTGATGTGTCTGATGTGTGAGGGCGACCACCACGACAAGGGCCTTATCAAGTTCACACCATCTCAACCACCATTAGTTTATTCGGTTGTGCTCTCCTTTTTTTAAAAATCCTATTATCTCCCCTGCCTCATTAATAATTGAAAGGCGCTATTCAGGGTATTAAGATATACACAAATGGAGGAGAATAAAGACTCCCATTATCCACACCACACATTATGCCCACCTCCACCACCTCCCTCTCGCACTACATGACAAAACTCTCTCTCTCTCTCTCTCTACACGCACCACATTAAGGGAAAAGGATGGCCAGATTAACATGGACACTTTTGTCCACGTCTAATTCTAGATGTTCATGAGGATTGGATGACCCTTGGCTTCACTTAAACTATTTGCCCTCGCTTTGCTATGAAGCTATCTAGCCTTCACAATAATTGAAACCCTGACTAAGTTCCAATCTTGAAGAATGTAAAATATGTTTCCAACAGTGATGATGTGGCATGATTCATCAATCGCCACTGCTCATGTTATGAATCTCATTTCACTTGACTATATCCCTATTGTGTTCTTATCTTTGATTGATCGGCTTATCACGAGTCACTATCACGTAGTATATATCGGTGACAAAATAATTTCTTTCCTACATAGAAGTTATCTCTAGATCCACAAATATAGTGCTTTTGAGACATCAGACATTGACATGTCACTATGTTTAATCTTTCTAACGACCTACTTAAAACCAACAAAGGCAAGGCTCATAGCTCTTGTTAGATGCCTTACTGTGAAAGTAGGTCAAGGGGCCCTGAGTGGGGACAGTATCTGCTTATAGTAGTCCCAAGTGTAAGTCTACTAAGTCACTCGTTCTTGATGATATCGACGCACCTCCGATCAAATAATGCTGCGTTTGGCATAACCTATCGTATGTTTATACATGCGTACAACTAGTATAATACAAAACGAGAAAAGACAATTCGATTTTTCCTAAAAAATCGATGCGATTTTCTTCTAGAATGGCTCGGCGGCATGGAAAATAATCGACCGCTCCTTTCGTCGAGAAGAGGACATGGGCGAATTCGATGAAATGCTCCAAACAGATTCAACGTGGCATGCACAGAAGGGACATCAGTGTGGACGTGGCACCTCTTGGCGGCATGTCGGACCTAGCCCTAACTTGTAAACATCTCTCTCTCTCTCTCTCTCTCTCTCTCTCTCTCTAACTTGGTTTTTCTTTCGGCGGTATCTCTATGCACTTAATTAGCGTTGGCTCTTAACTTGCAAGTTTCTCAAAGGAGTTGAACATCTAGCCATTGCGAGGATCAGTTCATCCGAGGGCTTCCGAATAATCGAATTTTCACGCTCATACCCTTCGAATTATACACGAGATAGTCAAATCATCTCGTGTAGTAGACGCAACCGCCGTCGCCGTCTTCGATGATTCATCACTCGGCGCATCAACTGCTAATCTCTTCGTACGTCAAAGTATCAAAGATACTGGAGAAAATTCTAAGTTTTTCAAATTCTAACTACATAAAATTTCTTGATCTAGAAATCTTGCAAGGTGCTGTCTAGCCACCGTTGAACCGAATGAACCCAAAAGGAATATAAAAAGAAAGCCAGAGAGAGAACGGCAGCAAGCACGCACGCAGCCTTTTCAGATTCCTCACGGCTCTCTCCATGATCCACTTTTGTTTATTGCGCTAATCCAATCATGAACGAAGGAGACGGCCACAAGCAGAGGGCATGTCCCCGTCACGTGTCTCCTCAGACCCTCTCGATGACACTTAGCTTTTCTTTTTTCCTGCAATGTCGACGGATTCAGCGAGGCCTCGAGCTTGACTTTATTGAGTCGCCCCCACCGAATGCAATCATGCTTATCGATCGAAGCTTGGAAAGCTTGTGTAATCAGTTCAGTTCTTTTTTTTCTTTTCTTTTTTTAATGAGCGCATGATCAGGATTAGGTGCTAAGCTTAATTCAAATCTGGACAGGGGTTGTCATTTTAGAAGAGAAAGCAATCGGCAGGGAGAATCTGACAGCCCTCGACTTGCCAACCTATCGAGCGAATATCATCTGTTGATAGATAGAACAAGGATGCTGCGCGAGTACAGTGAGCTGACCCACGATTGAAGTGGGACCGAAGAAAGAACCGAGGGATCCCACCAAAGACCAACTACCATCGCCAGAACAAGGCAAAACAAAGATGTGGCAGATTCAAAAGAAAAGGAGAGAAGAAAAGGAAACCCCACTTCATAATCCAAAACATCAATCAGTTTCCATATCAAACAATTCGATGACATGTAAGTCTTCTTTAACATCGATCGACATAAACTCCAGCAATAGGACTAGCATTCCCCAGTCCAAAGTAGAGCATATGCATTAGCAGATACTAATCCTATGCATAACCCAGCATTGTACCAACTATAGAATGAACGCAACACGGGCTCAATAGTGAAAGCTATGCGAAAATGAACACCGTTTTTTTTTTTTTTTTTTTTTTTCTGTACACATATCAATATGCGACTCCGTTATTGCAAATCATGTTCGAACATATCAGGAGTCATGATCAGTACATGAGGCATATGTACACTTCATATTTCTATAGATTCTACCTCATGAAACCAAACCCCTATGCAACAGCCAAAAGAGGTAAAAGCCAAATCCTTGGTCCACATATATACAACGAGAAAAAGGCACAAGCTATGTCCAATCTTTCACCATATATACTATTTACAGCTAAAAGCTTTTGGCTGTTTCAATCCCCCCTATACCACATTTTCACTTCGCATTCTTGTCATTAATAATTTATGTATCTGTATTCATCCCCATTGACTCACTATACACTGTAAACTAAGAAAAAGACCTGATCTTTCCTTCTTCTTCTTCTTCTTTTCTTTTTTTTCTTCTTTTCCATTTTCTCAGAAAGGAGCCCGATGTGGAATGCCCTTTCTTCGCCTGGCATTGCTGTGGTTATATATTGGCGGAGTGCCTGGAGAGATCCTTGCAGCGGCATCATCGCCAGACCAAGTCAGCCTCTCTCCTCCGTTGATCTTATTATCAGTAAAAAATGGCGTCCCATCCATCAGACGGCTGGAGAACAGGGACTTCCGAGGCTTCTTCGGAGTCGATGACTCATCTGACTCGAAGTCGCCACTGAGTGCATCCCTGCCATGCTTATGTTTCAGAGTAAATGTGAGGTCAGGATCATCGCCCCTCTTCATTGCATTGAGCTGCAGAAGAAATGGACAGATTCAGATAAATGTCGAAGCTTTGGTCAACACATGGTGATCAGAAATGGACGCCATGCCAATGTGAATAACTTGAAAGCAAGCAAATTCAATGGATTCGATCAGCAAAGTTGGTGAAGAAACATTGCCACAGAGACAAAATATCAGCCAAAAACGAACTGGCACGCAATTAAAATCAATAAAAAC
Source organism: Angophora floribunda (assembly GCA_014182895.1). Taxonomy (NCBI): domain Eukaryota; kingdom Viridiplantae; phylum Streptophyta; class Magnoliopsida; order Myrtales; family Myrtaceae; genus Angophora; species Angophora floribunda. Next base: position 12,275,917 of record CM024710.1, on the reverse strand, counting down.
CAGAAAACCTGGGCGGTTAATCCAATACATGCCACAAATTTTGCGCTGATGCACCAATCATTCATTAGTCCAACTAAAACAAAATCGATCAAAAGCACTCAAAAGTCAACAACGAATGAACGAAAAGAACTTGTCCATGAATCAATCAATGATTCAACCCACCCAAAAATGTACTTCGATCACAAGGAAGAAGGGATGAGAATCAGACGAATTTACCTTGCAACCCAGAGAGCAGAACCTGAAGGAATCAAGGAGGCTTCTGCAACAAATCTCGCAAGTGTTGGTGACCCCCTTCCCCGGCCTGGGCTGCGGCCTCTCATTGAGGAACACAATCTTCGCGCTGTTGATTATGTATGTCTGAACGCACGATATGTCTATGTACTTCTGAATCTCATTCACCCTCACCACGTTGTGGTACGAGGATCGTCTTATCTGCAGAAACATCCCCGGAAACAGAGGACTCAGAATCGCATTCGATGAAAAAGATGGAATTTTTCACAGGCAATCCGGGAAAAGGGGGTGATTTTGAACGAGCGAAAAAAGGGCTCGTTTCGACGTACCTGAACGACGCGATGGTCTCTGTGATGGACGAGACAGTAAGAGCAGAGAGCATTTCCGACGCAGTCCAAGCAGAACATGTTGCACTCGCTCTTGTTGGAGACTCCGTGGACTGGACAGGGCACAAAGTAGCTCGCTTCGAGCATTGGCTTCAGCCACGGCGGACCCAAATAATCGTCGTTTCCCATTCTTATGACCGGACTCACCTGAAGAAGCAAAATCGAACAAAAAGGCAAACGAAAAACCAAAACGAAAAATCAAAACCGACCCTTTCACTTTCTTCTTCATCACGCAGTCGGAATGGAAACAGCAAAAACAGAGGAAGAGGAGGACGAAAAGAAAGGCGACGCAGCGGTTACCATCACTTTCTTGTGGTTGGTCTTGAAGACTTCGATGCTCTGCAACTGGCGATGGATATCGAGAGCCACCTTGTCCGGCTCCAGGAAAATCGACCCAAGTTTTCTCCTTTTCTACCGACCCACCTCGCGAAAGATCGCAACTTTTCTCCTCCACAAATGTACCAGGCTCGACCCCGATCGATGGCAGCAGTCAAGACTGAAACAGTGGCAGAGGAAGGGACTGGAGACAAACAGAGAGAGAGAGAGCAAGAGAGAGGAAGAGAGGGGGATCATATATCAGACGGGAGGAGACGAATCTATGAGGCGGTCAATCAATAATTCATTCCTGGGTTTTTGTGTGGGTGTGTTTTTCGATTATTCTTTTAATTTTTTTCTCCCAAATTTACTTTATCTTATTATTTTTTTGGGGCTAAGGAGGCAAGGAAACGTGCCCTGTTTTCGTGAAAGCCGAGCTCGTCGACGGGGGCTCGAATGGCGACAGCAAATTGATTAAAAGATTCTCACGTTTCATCGTCCGTCCGATCGAAATTCCTCCGCCATCTCGTATTTTTCCTCTTTTCGCTTTTTTTCTTTCTATATTTTTTGGCAGAAATTACGAGGGCAGAGTTGGAGATGGAGTGCAAATGCGGCCACCGTTGACCGGAGAAGCGTGTGGCTGAGGGTACGGACCCTGTGATCGGAAAGGGGGATGGGGGTGCGGGCCCCCCAGGTTTTGTGGGCGGCGCTATGCGCATGATCGATCGATCGATCGATCGGACAAAAGTGACGCCGCCTTTTGTGCCATTTCCCACGTCCGGGCAGGAGGCACACGTGCGAGCGAGCCTCTCCTCCGGAAGAAGAAAGCCATTTCCATTAAAATGGAACCAGTAAAAAACGAATCTTCCCTTAACCCTGGATTAATATACAATATTATTAATGAATTTTAAATATATTCAATATTTTATGAATTTTAATTTATTCAACGTAATATTTAGACTTTTAATATATATTTAATATAGTACTTATATTATATGAAAATGTTTGATCTTATCATTAACAAGGATTAAAATAAATATATATCAAAATCGAACAAATTAAAAATTCAGAAATAATATTATATAATTTAAAGTTTAATGATCACAATAAATAATGGGCTTGAGTTTGAGATAATTTACGTCATTATTCCAAGAAAAATTTCTAAAGAGTGCAAATCAAAATGGATTCAAATAGTAGAGCAACAAAGGCTTAGTCATCGAGATAGCTCTAGATAGGAATATATTAGCACGAGCTCGGCGTGTTATTTTTCTGGGCAGGTGATAGAGCACGTCGAAAAGATCGACAAAAGAAACGAAACAAAATGAAATAATATGCATTACACCATTTACGGTGATGCAGGTCGTGACCTAATGCCCTGGAGCGCCGGATAAGCATCCACCGCAGAACATAAACATTATCACTTTTGACCAGGTCAATCTCGAACCAATTTCTTTTTCTCTTTATTTTCTAATCTTTTTCTACGATTTTATTATGAGTATTTTGGACTATCGAGGTAGCCACCAGACAATCCGAACCGCCAATGGCTGTCGGTCCACTCGCTGCATAAACCTCACGAAAAGTACATTTTCTTCCTTTACTTTTTCTCCCCTTTCTTTGCATTTTTCCTTTTCCTGATGAAAAATCTGTGTAATCATTTCAGAGCATACTTGCAAGGAAAAGTTTCTTGGATCTTTCTCTTCTCTGTGCTTAGTAAACAAGGGCGTTCGAGGCCTACGTGCACGCAGACGCATCTGGACCTCTTCGAAATATCTCCTCTGCTTAGGTTTTCATGTCATCAGGACGAATAAATATCTGCGCTGTTTCCACAAACACGGAAAAACACCGCACTCGAAAACCTCCCGGGCGCTGTCCTCGACCTCGTCTTACAAATATCGCCCTTCGCTTTCGCGTCGATGGAGAACCGAGAACTCCGTTTGGGGAACTCCGTTTGGTTGTCTGTGCTCGCTCGTTCACCATGGATACCCTAACAGAAATATCTGTAGGGACACGAAACGCTCTTGGTCTGCTGGACATGTTGCCGAGGAATTAAATCCTGCGATTCGGTCCTGCTAGCAAGTTCGACATTGTCTTTAACAAGCGTAGCTGATGCGATTAATGTCTATGTTGGAAATGTTTCCGTTGTTAATTAGACTAGGGTTTGTATCATTTCGTGTTCAGATCCTTTCTTGCTTTTAAGCGAGTAGCATCGGTTTGATATTCACTTGATCATGGGGTGTTAGGAATCATTGATTCGTAGGATTAAACATGGGTGTAAAGGTCATAAGTGGTATCGGAGCCATTTCATGTTTGTGATTTTCAGATCTTTGTAAGACTATATTGTCGGGTTTCAAGTATGTCTTTGATTTGAATGCATATCGCTAAGATTTGGACTGTTGCGTTGATAAATAAGCATCGCACAAACTTGAACTTGCATGACACGTGAAAAACAGTAAAGACGTGAGTGAACCATGAACAAAGTGGACAATATCGTTCTTGCACTTGAGTGGGCTGCATGCACATATTATATGGCAACAATATCGATTTTACTTTCAGTTTTTTACCTAATCTAAATCTTGTAGCTCGTGCACTTTGACATTTTTTTAAATTAAAAAGCTCTTGAAATTTTCACAACACTCAAATCCTAACACGTTAAATCACGTGAATTTTCTCTTTGATTTTATAAGTTTGGCGGAGAGGGGAAAAAATGATTTTTACTCTTAGTTAAGTGTAAACAAACAAGCGATACTTATGTAAGCCGTATGCGAAGTGAAGACATCTTCACTCTACTATAAAAAGGGAGTTTTTAATGAAACCACCAGCTTACACGTTTTCTTGACTTTTGAAGGTCTTTTGGGATTTTTTGTTGACATTTCAAGGGTGATTTGTGGACCTAAGCATGGGACAATGCTATCTTTAGCGGTACCTAATGTCTTTTTCTTTTTTCCTTTATGAAAAGGTAATCTGGGTTTCCTCCAAATGATCCTTTGGGATTCATGAGCTCTGTAGTAGTCCACGATCGACTTTAAGTCGTGATCAAGTGGCTCATAAGGAATTAGTAGCGCTCCACAGACAGAAGGCTTCGGGATCAGGATTGAGCTCGATCGCAATGTGACGTTGCATGCCCGAGCCCGTCTCTTATTGAGTGGGGCCAATTCCTTAGGGTTAATGTCTCATTTTTTTTCTTCCTATCAAGTTTGCCGTGTCTCTCACTTCCTTGCAGCCTTTGATTGATTGAGAGAGAGAGAGAGAGAGAGAGAGAGAGAGAGAGAGAGAGAGAGAGAGAGAGAGATAACACGCCATAACCATATGCTTAAACAGAGGTTATAACATCCGCCCCGGAAGTTTGGCCCCGCTCCTACACATGAAGATTGTTTCCAAAAGAACTCCGTTGGGGTGGGCCTCTTAAGGATAGGCCTACATGACAGCCCAAAGGTACTTGTGGTTGGAATGAGTATGATCATGGGCCTGTCAGTGGGCAATCGTCCTGTCTAGGCCCGATTAAGCCAACTTTGGAAATACATCTAGTGGAACCCAAGCCCATGCTAGCTCCAACAATATGGATATTTGTCGTAATTGGCATCGGGATGACAAAGCCTCGGTTTAAATCGTTTTCTCTACCTTTTCAAACCCTATTTGGTTATATAATCAGGTTTCAGATGCGGGAGGTAGTCATTTAGGGCCCCTTAGCTCGTGATTTGGATTGTTCCATCTCGATGATCAATCTCATTGTTGATCGACGCACCAATTAATCTTGACCTCTATATTTGGAGATCATATCTAATATTTAGAGTTTGCATCAACTGGGTACCACTCTTGTGCAATGCATCGGAATAGTGCTTTTATCCTTGGATGTCTAGCCAACTATTGTGCCCCATTGCATTTCTAGAAGAATTGTGTTTGAGTGACATTTTACCTCTAACCACAACTCATCCATTGATTCTTCAACAATAGACGATATGGATCATCACTTAGGGTGTATTTGTTTCGCGGAAATTGTACCATTTTTGGAAAATGATTAGTTTTCTTGTGTTTATATGTGATTGAAAATGTTTTCAGGCGTTTGGATTGCATTTGGAAAATAATTGAATAACATTTGAACTAACCAAAAGGGAAGAACCTAAAGATCTCATAAAGAGGGAAAGTGTTTTCCCCTTCCTATGCACATGAATTCATTTTCCTAAAATAATACATAATATTTATGTTGATTGAAAATTATTTTCCATTGACCAAATCATTTTTGGAAAAACAAACAACGGAAAATTCGGAAAACACTTTTCAGGAAACTATTTTCATTGAAACAAACGCACCCTTAGTTTCACTAGAGCTTCATCTTGGTCATGGATAAATCACTCTTGATTAGTTCCATAAGTAATGGCAATTTCAATACTCGCTTTCACTATGGCTCCGGTGCGTTCACTTAACTAAGCCACTGTGAGGGAGTCGTTGGCTCATTCATTAATAGGCAAGCATTTAGTGCTGTAGTCTATTCCCACTACTTAAGAGCTTACAATTTCATATTCTATCTTACTCCTTAACGAGAGTTCTTTTCACCTTTCCCACACAATATTACTTCTCTATAAGTCACCCAAGAATATTTTGCATTGTAAGGTGCTCTTTGCTGATTCACACAAGATTCCAAGTATACTATTCTACTCAATTCAAAATGTAAGCTAGTGATACTTTCGGCTACCAAACTCTCATCATCTAGGGTGCAACATCACACTACTTTGCCTAGCAACACAACACTTGTATTGCTCCTTCACAATCCATTTTTCACAGTTTAGGCTTTTACTTGTTGCTATTATGAGAAATCGCTTTTACTTTCTTTTCCTTTGGCTACTAAGATGTTTCAATTTACTAAGTTGTCTCTTGCATACCCATGGATTTGGTAGCGATTTAAATGGTTGACCTATTCAATTATCTTTGGATCTACACTTATTTTCCATTCCTCAAAGCATTTTGTTGCTTACTACGCCCTTCCTCATCTCTAGGTGCCCCGGTATCCACTACAAGTCTTTCCTTATTTGAACCTTGCTCTTCACTTAAAGGCTTTTCCATCATAAGGTGTTGCTAAATGAAAGGATCTTATCACTATCAGTGAATGAGAAATCACTTTAAGGCTTTTCCATCGTAAAGTGTTTAATGAATTGGAAATATTGAGTACTATTATAGAGTTTTGTTTTGGGTAGGTTTGTGAGTTGGAGATGGTCAGATTTGAACTACTGACATCCGGCTTAGGGTAAACCATGACCTTTTCGGTTCACGATTGATTCTACCAAGACCAATGAGAGAAATAACTCCCCCCACCAATTACAATTTTCATCTTTTATTCTACTATGCTCTACAAAGTGCATCGCTTCTCCCCACGAAATACAGTTTACATCCTTCATTGTACTATGCTCTACAAAGTGCATCATTTCTCAAAATTTCAAAGGGTGATGAGTTGGATTCCATTTTAATTAAGGATTCTCATGGTTTTGGATCGAGGTACAGGATAATCGGAAAAAGAGAGTTTTCCCTCTTTTTTCACCCAACTTTTTAACCTTAAGAAAGCTAGTTTTAAGAATAACTTATTGCCATTTTTCGACCCTTACTGCTTAACCTAAGAACATATAGCAAATGCGTTTCACATATTGGATGGGATTCTATGATTGGTCCACAACCCCCGAATGCTGAAGGCCTCTTTCAGGTGATCTCGTGGTTCGCACGAGATGAGGCGATGAAGTTAGTCCATGGATTTTGTTGCGTTTTGCTCAAAGGATTGAATGGATTTAAATATGTTTAGCCAGGACATTAAAACCTGAACTACAATAAACTATAACTATGCTTATGTAATTATGTGGGAAAATCACCCAATTAATCATAAACATATTGTTTAGATCTCAATTCAGTTATAAGCTTTACAATATTGTCAATGTAGTCCTAAATCTATACATGATATATCAACATTCTTTTGTCTTTTCGTTTATTTTAGATGCTACTCTTCATCTTCTTCCTTAGAGAGTTCCTATTCATGTCCATGGTGGCTCCAAGTATGGAGGCTCGGCTCATGGCCATCGAGTTTGCTGAGATTCCGATGGCTTCTTGCTCGACGGCCATGGAGGAAGAGTGGCTGTTCACCTCGGTTTCCTGTGCCATGCACATTGGCTTCCGCTACGGCAAGATGGGCTTGGCCGAGGTCGTTGGGATCCACGATCTCTAAGCATGGAGCTCTTTAAAATTAACTCTTTAGTTGCTCTAGCAAATACACTTTTGGATATTCGTGATGTACAGTACAAGTGACGCGAGTTAAGCTTTTTGCGATGGATAAAGCTATTGTGCTGAATTTCACGAGTTAAAATCGCAAAACCCACCGATGTCGAGATGTACGGTACATCGGCCTCCATACAATAGACGTTGGCGCTTGCTCTGTTTGCCAATGACCTTGACGGTCAACGGCATAGAGATCTCGGCCATAGACTATGTCTTGAACGCTAGACTCTATTCACTCTCTCTATTTGTCGTTGACCTCGAGCTCCGCCGTGGTGTCAAGCTTGAGTTCCTAGACCTGGAGGGCTCGTGCTCCATTGTGGCATTGAGCTCGAGCCTCAGATCTCGTGGCTCAAGCTCCGCTGTGTCATGGGGCTCCAGGCATACATCTGGTTCAAGTTGTAGGGTTTGATGGACGAGGTGTTGGAGACGATTGACCAACTTCATAAACTCATAGCGACAAAGGAGAGAGGAGGAAGGTAGCGTTTGGAGGATGGTGTCTGGGAAAGCTGGACAATAAGAAAGAAGAAAATATAAGAAAAAAATAAAAAAAATTATCCATTTCAAATGACAATAATGACAAATAGGACAATCAACAATAATAAAAATCATTATGCTTGTATTTTGAAGTGAAAATTGGCTGGAATGATGTAGCTGGAATTTTGCATAATGATTTATGACTACATTAATAAAATTGAAAAAAGTTAAGATTGAATTGATATTCTAACAATAAATTTATAATTGATTGAAATGGTTTTTCCTAATTATGTTTTTTATTATGATGCAATATGTTTATTTAATTAGTTGAAATGAGAAAGTAAAACTAATTGTATTTCGAGGTGGGATTCGAGTTTTCATATCCGTAAATGATGGGTACGAATGCTACCGTATGGTAATCCAATTGTCCGGGGAATAAGGATAGAGGTGGTGAAAATCCGAAAAAAGTAGAGAATTAAAGTTGGGGGGAGTAGGGATTGACAATCCCCATATTCAAATGTTATTTTCTTGGTCTACATACCAAGAGAACAATTAAAACTTGATTTGATAGAACAATGAAAAAGGAAGAATCGAAGAAGAAGACGAAAGAGCCACATCAAATCTCCTTAAGACACAAAACTCGAATATAAATGGACAAAAGACATGGCCCTGTGAAGGGACATGGCCTTCCACCAGAAGACAAAATTAGTAATAAATGACTCGGTAATCATAATTACGATACCTAAATAGTAAATAAACGAATAATGGAATTTGCTACTGTACTTATAAAAATTTCCAACAGTCCCACTCGAATATTACAAGTATAATAATGCTCTCAAAACAGGATCAAGCATCAAATTCAACAATAGTTCTTAGAAAGGATTGGAATTATCAAATAAGAGAGAAAGAAAACACTTGGCTATATGTATGGTGCGTATAACATAAGTTGGATGTCCTCGAACCTTATGCTTAGACAAATCAAGTTGTGATGTATTGATGCAGAAGGAGCAAACTTCATTAGTTCTTTCGAGACAGCACCTTAAAAGTTTGTGCACTTATCCATGTCTGGGAAGCGCTTCGGAGTTTTACCGAGACCAATAGGAAGCGACCTTGACTTCCACACTTTCGTAGTTTTCTTAAGAACGATTAATCTCAACCTTAATTTTTGCTGTGGACAAGTCATTGCATTAGCCAAGATGAAATCTTCTTCTTTGGAAACAAGATCATATGCACCGGATATGCGACCTCAATGTTAACTTTTCTCTAGATCTCAAATTGGTTAAATTCTCTTTTGAACTCTAATAACTTGTATAATTAGCGATAGATTTGGCCACAAGCAGAAGTGCTTTATTCCATCGATCACGATTTTCTATCACACGGCTCTTCAAGGATACGCCTCTTGACCATCATCTACATATGAGTTTTGTGCTTTGGGGAGAACATTCTTTATTGGTTGCCGATATTCTTTTACTACCTTTTAGTCATTTATCGTTTGATTTATCGACTTTGCCAACTACCGAGTAGGAGGGGCATCTTGTTTCCATTGTGGTGGACTACGTCGGATTATGCATTTATTTAAAGAATCATTACTTTAAGATACTATTATTGATAAACCTTGCCCTATTTCATTTGCTTCTTTTGATTTTTTTATCCACTTCGATTCATAGTCCTCCTAAAATCAATGACGATACTAATAAAGTAATGGGATAATGACATAAATGGTCCCTAAATTTGACCCAATGTGCAAACTTTAGCTTAATATGTAATGTTATTCCCGAATTTTAACTTATCCAATACAATTCTTGAACTTTTAGTAAACGTTCAATCTAGCCCTAGGACTATATAAGAAATACACAATGTTATCGCTCCATCAATTTAAGTTTAGTGATAATATTTAATATTTTTATTTAATTCAGGGAGTATGTTGAACATGCACTAAAAGTTCAAGGATCACATTGAATTAGTTAAAATTTTAGGAACGATGTTGTATATTGGGATAAGATTTAGGGATCACATTAAATAAATTAAAAATTTATGGACGATATTGCACATTAAATCAAAATTCATAGATTATTTGTGTCATTTTCCTTAAAGTAATAGCCTCTAGCCAAAAATAGATATACAGACTCCTACTATGTATGTTCATCTCCACTTTCTTTGTGGGGGTTTGAGTACTGAACACATGTGAAGCAAATGATGTAATGATATAGAGAGTAGTTTTTCAATTAACACGCGTTAATGGGGAATCTCACCCTTTTTCTCGGAAATGAGGATAGTGTGGTGTCTTCTTCTCTGTGGCGAAGAAAGAAAGAGTAGTACAGCCCCAAGGAATCACTTAGAAGACACAAACTAATAATTTGCGGGCGTAAAGTCAAAGATTCCCCACAACTCAACTAAGAGAAGAAACTACGAAATGAATATAAGACTTTTAGATGCACGTCCCTTTTCCCTTTTCTTGAATGATTGAAGAAATCGATTTGGAAAATGGAGACATAAAGTTTTTTTTTTAAATCCTTTTTAGCTCAATTTCAATAGTTGGCACTTGTAAGAAAAAGAAAAGGCATATCTTGAACAGGTATTGGGAGATATACATGTATTATTGGGGAGGTGCCAGGTCAAGAAACTCCCCCTATGAAAAGCTATAAAGATGAAAGAGAGAGACTTGACTTTTGGTGCAATTGGGTATCAAATGTCTAATTTATAAATCTTTTGCTTCTATCCTAAGTCTTACAACATCGTTCAACAGGAATAGACAGTACCATTGTGGCCCCTTTTTCCGGAAAAAAAATTATATTCTGTTATTCTCTTGTTTGCTCCCGGACATAACAAATGTATAAGTCCGTTGTTAACCACATGTTAAGCCAATCACTTCCAGCAGCCCAACCGGCTCAGCTACGTTGTATTATCCGCATCGCTCGTTTAAGGGGTCTATATGCTTTAACCATGTGGTCTCCTTCACTTTATAAAATTTTGGATTGGACTCTTTATCTGTTGAGATGCACTTGTGAATTATGCTTGCAAAATTTCATATAGAAAAAATAGTGGGATGCAGGGCAATTTATAATCCTAGTTGGTCATTATTCATTTACTTAAACTTGTGATTAAATGTTGATCTAACTAAATATATTTAGGGGGTCAGACTTGGATTTCTCCTTGGTGAGATCTTCATGAGTGAATGTGTTGGGTTTCTATTGCGTTGACCCTACAAGTGATAACAAAGCCATCGGTTGATTGGTTGTGTCCCTTGAATTGTTTTAATGATTGGTGAATATCTTAAGGAAGTAATCTCATGGCAAACGCCATTCCGTTTGAGTCGTCGCATGCAAAAAAGTAGATACTCAAGTTGAAACATCTTGCTGAGGAAGGATACCAAAATTAAGGATGTGAAGGCTCCCAATTCATCAAATTGTCAGTGTCGTTTTTAATTCAGCTAGGATGTGAGAGGAGATGTTAAAATATGATATATTATTTGTCTACAAATTTATATATTATTACACGTATATGGTCCCTCTTTATGTATAAGCTTACGAGTTTATATGTTACAATCAGCACTTTTGGCAATTGCCATCACCACTACGTTTAGTCCCTTCCATTTAGTAGCACCCCTAAAGGGATAAATGGTCCCTGGTTGCCCTATCGACTTTAAGAAATACGGCAAACCCCCGGAATCTTTCATTTCACAATTTGCTGCACCAGAATTTTATTTAATACCAACGGCGTGTTTCGAGGCTCTTGGAGCTTGATATGTTATCGCCAACTCCAACATGAAATTCTCATGTGCTCGTGGTTTCTTCAATTATTAATTACCCATTTTTCACTTTGATATTTGTTTATAATAATGAAAATCCCTCTTCTTGCGATGCGCCAAACATTGCTTTTATGATGGAAATGTCCCAGGAAAAAGAAGAATATTTCGTGCCAAATTCAGGCCAACATGCTCTGAATGAAATCGTAACTTAATTATCCAAAACCTCTGGCGCTTCTCTCTCTCCACCTTTAACTATAAAAAACAAATTTAGTTAGGTAAAGCCGGAGACAACAACTTGGTATACTGAAAATGTAACACCGGACTCATATATGACATATGATCTACATTGTAGTATATCTACGTGTCTAAACAAAGACGTTCTCCCCAAGAATTTGACCGGGAAAAAGGGATTGATATTGGGTACTAGCACAAGCAATGAGTTGCACCGAAATTTCTAAGCAGCCAGCACCACTTCTTTTTGCTCCAATTTTTCCATGCAAACAGTAACCACCTTTTCTGTCCACCAGCATAAATGTTCTCCACCCCCAAATCACCACTCCCCACCAAGTCCATTCCAGCCTAAAGAGAGAGAACCAATTCGTGCGCGTAACCACATCAAAGCCGAAAAGAGAAAAAGGAAAGAAGATGATGAGGGATAATACAGCCACGGCCATCAGGAAATCTCAACCCTAAAGAAACAGCACTCCATGCAGCTTCCATTGTCCCTCCCTAATAAGCCCCTCCCCGTGATCGATTTCCCAACCTCTCCCGAGAGAATCGTGGGGCAGGAAATGCTTCACTTTAGCCACCCCCAACACCGTCTGTCCCACATCAATCTCCATGAGCTCTTCACTTGCTCCGGCTGCCAAGAAGTCGGCGCAGCCAAGCGATACGCGTGCCGGCTCTGCAACTATCAGCTCCATGAGTTCTGTGCTCTGGCCCCTCAGGCTCTCAAGAGCCATCCGCTGCACTACCAACACGAGCTCGTCTTTTATGCCAAACCAGGTAACGAGATATTCATCGAAGTTTAGTGTACTCGTTTCTGCGTCCGCCTTTCTTTTTTAATCAAAATATTCCTGGCCTTTCTCGAATGGTGAACTGTGTTTTTACCAGCTCTTCTCGAGGGCGGAATACATGTCTGTCGGCTAGAAGTTGGATAGACTTTGTTCTGTTACATCGAAACAATCACGCGTCGATAAATAGCATGATACATGCTAGTAGAACAAAGAGCTTAAAACTGCGAACCTATTTGATACCTTACCATGTCCCTGACTCCCATTTTTTGGAAAGAATCTAAGTTGCACTATTTGCTAATCGCTCTTATTTATAAAATGATCTTATCTGTCACTTTTTCACTCGCTAAAGAAAGAATTCAAGGTACATCGTTATCGCCCCCACTCAGCCTTGTCCGACATGGAATTGTTTGCTTTTTTCGTTTTTCCTAGTTGGAACTTTTTCAAGTAATAATTCAGAAAGGCAAAAGTCATAACCCTCGAGCAAAGCGAGGCGAAATTGCACCCCAAATTCATCAGTCCTCACTGTATAACTAGTAACTGCTTGACTGTCGCTAAATCTATCATTACTCGTGAAATCAGGAAAAGCGAAGTCAAAGTGCGACGCCTGCGGGAAATCAGTCAAGGGCTTTTCGTTCCGGTGCAATCCGTGCAACTTCCAGATCCACCCTTGCTGTGCCATGTTGCCCCTCGAAATCGTCTTCGCGCCGCACCCACACACCCTCAAACTTCTAATGACGTCCCCGAGCGGCGGAGACACCAGCTTTCAGTGCGGTGAGTGCAAGAGGAAGCGGACGGGGCGGATATACCGTTGCGCAGTCTGCGACTACCACCTCCACGCGATATGCGCCAAGATCATATTCAATGGCCTCCAGGACAGTGGCATCACGGAACCGATGAGCAAGCCAAACCCCATGCTCGATGCAGCGACCCGGCTTGCATCGCAGGTGGTCACCGGATTCTTCGCGGGTTTGTTTGAAGGGATCGGACAGACCGTCGGGGAAGATATAATTCAGAATGTCGTGAATGGGGCCGGGAATGCTTTCGTTAGCGGAGGAATGGCTGGGAAATGAAGCAAGTTGGGGTTGCAACATGATCACGTCATCATTTTTATTATTTGTTATGGGGATCTTAGTGTTTGTCAATGTAAAATATGGTTATTGCATTAAAATTTCCTAAGGGCAGAGGTACGGCATGTTGTGAAGTGAATGAATTGCCAAAACTCAGCCAATGAACAATAAATGGTTATTGGATAGTGTGGTATGTGTTTGAAGTGCATATGTTGGAGCTTTCAATAACACGTGATAATTTTCTGAATGGGTATGCTTATTATTCTTGTAATTATTATTCTTTATGACTTGTGGAGTATTTGATAGTTAGGGTTTAGATGCAGGACACGCCATGACGGTCCCCCCAGGATGTGGAATTGACAAATCATAATTTAGGAATGTCCAATTCTTATTAGAAAGAAAAGATAAGAAAGAGAAAACATAATCCAAACATAATCCTGAACTTGGTCTAAACATATATGGCCAATTAATGTACTAAAACCAAATAAATTAGATGCTGGAAATACTAGTTGCTTCCAAGTCAAAATGCAGGGACCACTCTAAGCTCTTGCTATCAAAGAGCTGGAGAATCTTTCTCTTTCATTGGTAACTTTCTAATATAGCTGGTGAAAAAAGCATGATTGGTAATTCGAATATCAGATAACACCATCAAGAATTACCAATGTTCAAATGAAATACTAAATCACCAACTTCTCTGAGATTTCACCGGTGTTTTAGATAAATATCAACACTATAATATTTTCACCTATGTTCCAATAAATAAGCAACCCATCAACTTCTTTGAATTGTTGCAAGTGTAGTCAATAAAATATTCACCCTACAAGAAATTTACCAACGTGCCAATGAATTAATAAGTTTCCAGCTCCTATGAAATTTACTAAACATCCAAGTGAATTACTAGATTCACATCTTGCATGTTTGGTGGCTAAATAAAAACCTTATAAGGGGGCTCACTAACATCCCAATAAATGAGTCCAACTGCCTTGAAAATTTAGAAGCTTGGCCAAGAAAGTTTTGGTCTATGACAAATGCAAATGACCCGGATGCTATACTATTCAATAACTTCTTCTTTTTTGCGCCGTCAGTCACCGATTGCCACCACCATCATCACAATCGCGATCCCTGCCGCCGGTCGCCACGCGTTGTCATCGACTCTGATCTCTTCTGCCTTAGGTGAGAAGTATTCTCTCTCATAATGCCAAAACTTTTAGGAATCCAAATATTTAAAGAATGAATGAGGTCATAGAATGAGAATCTATTTGTGATTTTTCTTGTCGTGGCATCAAAGTACTTCTAAAAAATTTAAACATCATTTTGCAATTGGTCGGGATGGAAATTCTCGAAAGCAGATAATTTATTTTGTGAGTAGAGTTTGTTATTTTTGCGCTTTTGCTTTTCCTTGACGCGGCACTTTTTGCTAGAGTGACAAAAAAGTCATAAAAAAAGAAGAAAAAAAAAACTTTGATGCAATACAAAAAAAAAAGAGGAAATTTCTTAGTGCCTTGTTTGCGAAAGTTGGTCTATGTGAATCTGCAATTCAAAAAAATAATTTCCCATTGACTCGTCCGTATAGCTTTGCAAACTATAGCTAGAACAGAAATGAGTATAACCATTGATATTACCCCGTACTTAATTTAAAATAGAATCATCCCTTATAAAACTTCAACATCCCTAATTAATCAGCTGTAATAAAAACAGAACCTTAATCAAAAGATCAGGATGAACAGACGACCATTGGATTTATTTCTTGTATATAGCTGTGCACAAGAAACTCCGACTCAGATGCTGGAACTAGTAGTGGCTGCTTCGGTGTCGAATACCGAAAGGAAAGTAGAGTCGGGTTCGTTGATTCCTGTGATTGAACCCAAGAGAGAATCAGATCTCGGCTTGTCAAGTAAAACTTCGAATCTCTTCATCGTTCTGCCGATTGGCCCACAAGTTCTTGTTGATCCTGGCAAGTTGCTCAGCCACTTCTCTCATTGTTGGCCTAATCACACTGTTATAGTTAAAGCACCTTCTAGCGAGCAAACCGACCTTCTCGATCTCCTGCATTTCACCTTCATTGGACGTCTCGAAATCTATCATATGGAGGAGTGTCCGATTCTCCACAGCAGAGATGAAAGATTCGACAATGTTGACTCTTTCCCCAGAAATTGCCCGCTGAATTGGTGTCTCTCTGGTAAGGAGCTCGACAAGGACAACCCCAAAACTATAAACATCACTCTTCGTGGTTAATTCACCAATGCTGAGATACTGTGGATCGAGGTAACCTATCGTGCCTTGTACCCTTTCGGCTATATGAGTCTTTCTAGGTGAAATCAAAACTGAGGCTCTGAAATCAGATACTTTTGCAGAATACTTCTCATCTAAAAGTATATTCAGGCACTTGACATCACTATGAATAACCGATGGGTCAGTCAGGGAATGCAAGTACTTGAGGGCCAAGGCAGCTTCTGAGGCAATCCTGAGGTGATTCTTCCACAATGCAGGATGGTTGATCGCTTGTCATGAATGTGGTGATAGAGAGTTCCATTCGGGATGAATTTATAGACCAACAATGGCACTTTTGTCTCCAAACAAATGCTGAGGAGCTTGACCAAGTTCTTGTGATTCACCGTGAAATGATGCTAATTTCGTGCAAGAATTCATCGTGAGTGCTTAGGGACCCGTCCTTGTTCTTGTCTTTTAGCTTCTTGACAGGGACATCTTTAGGCTTTTTGACTACAACTAAAACATTACCGTCAATTCTTCCTCTGTAAACTGAAGCAAAACCACCCTCACCAAGCTTGTTGCTAGCATCGTAGTTGTTGGTGGCTTTAGCCAACTTTGCCTTAGTGAAGATTTTCACTCTAGTGGTTCAATATCTCACCTCCATTTTGCTTGCAGTATCTCTCTTTGGCCTTCCTCTTGCATATAAACAAGACTAGGCCACTAACAATTATGCATAACGTTACCAGGACAAGGACTGAAAAAAAAAAATTGCGGAATCGATGAATTAGTTTCTCTCCCGAACGTATCGGTTTACTTTCACAAATAATTAATTTGGACCTTCTTAATTTTATACCTTCAAATACCAGCCACTAAATCAATTATTCGGATTAATTTACACCATTAAAATGCTCCAACTTTATCGAAATATACTCTACGCTTGCACATGCGGCCACACCAATCAAATTCCCAATCACTACTTTTTTCCTTTCCCTCTCTGCGCACTGGACAGCCGTAGCCCACCATCACCTTAGGCATCGGCTGTCAGATGCCCGTCGAAGCCCCCATACAGCCAAGGGAGGGCCACCGCAGTCATCGAAGCCGCACAAACCCCTTCTTCTCTATCTCTCTCTCTCTCTCTCGCTCTCTCTCTTCGCAGTGGTCTCAACCTTTGACACTTGGAACAGAGCTTTATGAGTTTTTCGTTCTTACATTCAGTTGAGTCGTTCATGTACTTTTGGTCATGTGGATAAACTTGTAATTATCGTTAAGGTTGGACATTTTAGCCTTTTAGGGTGTATTGGGTAACTATTTTATTCCTAAAAATAATTTCTACTAAGAAATAATTTTTTCTTATTCTATTCTCTGGACAAGTTTCTAAGTATTTAAAAGTATTTAATAATTGTATAAAATTTATATTCTCGGAATAAAAATGTGTTTGATACAAATCTCAGACTTCTTTTAATTTAATAATTTTATCACTTTTTTTCTTCTCTTTTTTTTTTTTTTCCTTTTATTATTATTATTATTATTATTATTATTATTATTATTATTATTCTTCTTCCTTTAGCCGGTTGTTGGCCTCAGCCATGGCTAGTAACCTTGTCAACCCCTAGTGAAGCTGAGGGCCACCACAAGGTTGGTGTTGCCCGGCCATGGTGAGGCCTACCTTGCGATGACCCAATGAGGTTGAGCCTTGCCAATGGCAGGGCGAGCTTGGCTTTGCCAGATATGGGCAAGGTCGACCTTGCCTAGTCATGGTGAGACCCAGGCTCACTAGGGGTGTTAGCCCTCATTTGGCCGATCGCTAGCCATGGTTGAGGCGGGTGATCGGTTAAAGGAAAAAGAAGAAAAAAAAAGAGAAAAAAAAAAAGAAAAAAAAAGAAAAGCCTGATTCTAGAATTGTTCTTGGTAACAGAGAAGCAATTTTTTCACTTTTTAATTTTAATTTAGAACAAATTTGTTCCAAATTTACTCCTAGGAACAAATTTATTCCCAAGAAAAAAAAGTTACTAAATTGATTTTTGTTCTATTTTTGTTCCAGCGAACAAAAGAATAAAATCATGCAATGTTTGCTATGTTACCAAACAAGTCCTTAACCAAAAAGGGATTGGGTGTTTTTAAATTGAAAATAAAAAGGAAGTGAGGAGGGTGCGCAATGAAAAAATGACCAAAAGAAAGAAATAGTGTGATTGTGATTGTGGCTGTGTGTCACAATAACCGCAGAGGGGGATGGATTGTTGAATTGTAATATATCGTAACTCATTGTAATTTTACGTAACTCTTATAGAAAATATTGAGAAAAATTATTAAGAAAGTAATAATTCTATTATATTTATGTTAATTTAGTCCTAAATCTATTCAAGTGGTGCTAATTCAATCCTAAACATTTTATTAGTGCCAATTTAGCCTTAAACATTTTTCACCTAGTGCTAATTCCGTCATTTTAGCTAATTTTGATAGGATATTATTGACGTGAACGTTGGCACGGTCGTCACTGACGTGAATAACTTTTAATAATAATTTAATATTTCTCAAATTATTTTATTTCTCTCTCTCTCTCTCTCTCTATATATATATATATATGATAACTCCAATTTTAATAGAGTATTCTTGCTTATTTAGACTTGATATTTGCTAAATTTTGAGGAATTTTTGGGTGAATTTAATTGCTACTCACGTAATTTTATTTTATACGAAATATTTTCAGATCTTCCAAAATATTGCAATATCTTTCAGAATATTTCATCTTGAAGAAAAAGTAGCCCAAATAAGATATTTAGAGAATTTGACCATGATTGAAGATAAAGTTCAAAGAAAATCAAAAAGGAATATTTTCCAAATCCTAGTAGGAGTTGATCTAGGGAAAATTTTTGGAGGCTATATAAATTGCTTTTGTGCCGTAGAAGAAGGGAGAATCCTTGGAGCCACCATCTTTGCAGAAGATTTTGAGTTTTCTTAATTAGATTTTATTCTTTTATTTTAGTGGAGTTGGCGTGTCAAGGAGAGAGGGAGGAGACAAACCTGAAGCTCCTTGTTTCTCAATTCGGTGAATTTGTTTTTATTTAGTACTATGTTTTCTTTGATTATTGTCAGTTTAATTTTTACTATGTTCTAAATTTCTTTTGTTAGAGCTACAATGGATCTTAATCATGATTGATTAATTTTCAAAGACTTTCATGCAATAGAATTGTTTTGATTGTGTCGTTCTTTATCATGATCTTAATGCTTTTAGAAGTCTGGCCAAATTTTGAATGATTTTTGATGTATGTATGATACCAGGTGGAGATTGTGTGCATGTGCAATAGTGATATTGAACCATAAATTAAATTTAGGTTAAGGTACACTAGGTTATTTATGTGGCTGCGGTAGTAAATCTAGGTTGAGACTACTTAGATTGAATCCGGGAATTTCCACAAGAACTTAATACTTTTAGGTAGTTTAAATTCACCTAAGGTTAGTGTGAGTTAACATACCTAATTATGGATTATTAGACTGAGGTCGGCTTTTAATTCATCTTAGGGAAATTTCGCCAACACAATTGGAAATTAATTTGTTGCGTGAAAAATTAAGAAAATTAATTATGAATGGTTAAGTGAAGCTGGATGCTCTAACGCTTTGTGATCTTGAATTTGCTTTAGATTAATTTTACTTAGCTTTTAATTCTTTAAGTTTTGACATTTTCTATATTTTAGTATTTTAATTGGTTTAGTTTACTTTTTACTCATATTTTCGATTTGGTTAGCTGGATTTTTGAATTGATCACTTTCAATAAGTAATTAGATAAAATAAAAAAACAGTCCTTGTGGGAACGATACTCACTCATCACTTTATTACTTGTTGATATTGTGTACTTGCAATTCACCTAACAATATTTTCCCCTTCCTCTCCCTCTAGCCAGTTGTTGGACCTTGGTGATTGGCTCACAGCAAGGGACCTCATTGAAAATTGGTGAGGGTAAACTTTGCCATGGCTGTGTGACGCTTGTCCTCACTAGAGGCTGCGAGGGTGACCTCGCGTTGGGTTGGCGAGGCCTCCCTTCATTGAATTTAAGGAGGGTGGAGCCTCATCGGCCATGGGCAAGGCCCAACCTCCCCAGGTTCAATGAGGTTGAGCCTCGCCAAATGTTACTAAGGGCTAGGCCTTCTACCTTGTGGCTCTAGCAAGGTTGGTGAGGTCCCTCGTTGGCCTTTGCCTCTAGCCGATCGCCGAGGTAGTAATTGGCTAGAGGAAGGGAAGGGGGAAAAAAGAAGAAAAAAGAGAGAAAGTGAAAGAAAAGAAAAGAAACTGCAAAATTCAAAAAAAATTAAAATACTATTAAAAGTTGTTCATGTCATCCGACCAAAATTAATCGGAATAATTGAATTAGTACTAGGTCAAATGGATTATGAATAAATTGACACCTATAAAAGATTTTAGGACTAAATTGACACAAATGCAATAGGTTTAGGATTTTTTTAATACTTTTTCCTATTTTGCCAATTGAATTTATTTGATCAATTTTATTGGAAATCATTGATGTAGATGCTAGTTGTCCTACATGACACGTCAATGTTGAAGTGAATGATTTTTAATTACTTTCTTCTTTTCTTTTACTTTTCCTTATTTGGTTGGTGAGGATCACTAGAGCTTGCTGATCATCGACTAGGATTGCAACTCTTGCTCAAATCCAGGTGAGGTCATCTCAACTAGGGGCGAGTCTAGCCTCACTAGTTGTGAGCTAAGGCTAAGCTCACCTAGATCTAGGTTAGGCAACCTTGCTTGTGGTTGCGCCTCGTGATGGTCCAAGCAAGCATGGCCGATGAAGTTGACACAACTCTTGTTGGCCACGGCAAGAATAGAATGAAAGAAAATAAAATAAATAAACAAATTAATAAAAAATTGAAAATTTATTAAAATAATATTAAAAATTATTTATACTAGGGTTGATCATGCCACTTAGGACAATTTGGCATCACATCAGCAATTTTCAGCTAAAATTTGTTAGATGGGATTAATTAACAAAATGTGAAAATATTTAAGAATAAATTGGTATAAATAAAAGGTTTATGACTGAATTAATACAAATGTAATAAGTTTATTACTTTTTTGATAATTTTCTTAAAATATTGTGATACATAAAAACATAGAAGTTTCACGGTCAATGAGCGAAAGTCACTTTTTTCTATCCAGTGGTTATGGAATGATTAGGACCCATTTTCAAAGGATCCTTAAAAATACCCTAGAGGGGAATAGTTACCAAAAAAGTTTTAAATATATTATATTTATGTCAATTCAATCATAAAATTTTAAATTAAGCTAATTTAGTCATAAATTTTTTCACAATATTGTCCATTTGGCCAATTTTGATTGGAAATCTCTGATGTAGACATTGACCGTGTTATGTGGTACGATCAGTCTTGACGTTGATAATTTTTAAATTTTTTAAATAATTTCCTGAATTTTATTTATTTACTCTTTTCTATTCTTTCTTTTTTCCTTCTTTTTTCACTATGGTCGGTGAGGGTCACCAGAGCTTGCCGAACATTGCCCATATCCAGGGGAGGCCATTCCAGCTATGAGCAAGATTGCCTTGCCATGTCTAAAAAATGATAGGAATTAGACATGTTATAAGCTATGAAATGAATTCTTCTTGATGGTTAGAATTATGAAAAGTTATATGTTTTGGTTTGTGAACTTGACTTATGGAATGGACTTTGGATTCTTTTTGTGGGTTGTTGAAAGATAAGTTAATATTTTTATGCTCTTTGTTGCCACGTTCAAAACCCATTGAGTGGTTGTTTATTTATATTGCCTCAAGATGTCCTATTTGGGCCGAGCCATCAGCTAAAAGAGGGGGAGGCCACACCATGAGGGAATCTTGATGGGTCTTGTCATAAGGCGTTAAGTTTGCTCGTGGTTTGATACGAAACGCTAGGTTGATTAACGGACTAGACTATTACTATTTGTGT
The DNA here is from genome assembly GCA_014182895.1 of Angophora floribunda. NCBI lineage: Eukaryota > Viridiplantae > Streptophyta > Magnoliopsida > Myrtales > Myrtaceae > Angophora > Angophora floribunda. The sequence goes on along the minus strand of CM024710.1, from coordinate 12,254,269 downwards.
TGTTATTTGTGATCAAATGACTACTTCGGATATGTATTAAGTTTTGTTGAAGTGCTATAACTCGTTTTTTGATCATGTTTTTGGTACCATTTATAAATGTGCATAGTATGGCTTCATCGCCTAGAAGAGATTTATATTACTCACTAAACGATATTTTACACCTAATGTTCATCTCAATTTTATTTAGATTCCATAGCAACTGGCTTGTAGGATGAGAGCAAGATCACTAGGGGAATTTTGGGGAGTTGAATGTTGGTACAAATTGAGATAGTCGGATGCATATTGAAAATGGTATTCCCTTTGGTGGACTTTAGGAATCTAATCCTATAAATAACTTGTTGTTTTATGATATATAGATGGATGTATATATTTTGGGGAAAAGTATCACAAAATTCATAAACCTATTACTTGGGGTGATCGGGTCTAGGGTGGGTAGGGTCTAGACCTATACCCTGTACCCAATCTTGTTATAATCGGTTTCTCTTTTTTGGACCCTGTACTCTACCCTATTTTGAACCCAACCCTGTTTTTCCAATCCAGGAACAAGGTCAACCTTGTTTTCATTGGAACCTATTTCACAACCATTCAATATCATATACGGCTTCAAATTTTACATTAATTAGCGAAAAAACAACAACGTAATTCTCATAATATTATAAGATAAAGCAAAAATCCTAAGAATACATAAACATTAGCAACAAATATAGATATAATCTTAGTCTCATTCTCACAAATACTTCTAATATGACTTAATGTGTTTACTTATGTGTATATGATAGAGCTCTTATTAAAATGACATCTTTCTTGAGTTGGACTGAGAATGCTTTAATTAGTGCTACAATAGTTAGTAGCATTTATCCTGTGACTATAGTAATAGTTGAAAGTGGGATCATTAAAAAAGAAAAACAATGCATGGAAATAATTTTTTTAACATTTCTTCGAAAACAAAGAGACTCAAAAACATTATACAAAGAGACGATTTTTTTTTAATGGGGTAAAAACCTGTTCTGGGTGGATCTTTGCTTGGACCCTATTCCCGAGCTGGTTTCAACTGGTTCACAAAAACTAGAACTTGTTCCCAAACCGGTTTAATCGGGAACTGGTTCCAACCCTATTTTTCGGGTGGTCCGGTCGAGGTCCAGGTAAATCCGGTCCAGTTGCACACCCCTACTATTACTCGATATCAATTTAGTCCTAAATCTTTGTATATTGGTACCAATTCAATCTATCCAACCAATTTAGGTCAGAAATTGGTGACATGAACGTTGACGGTCTTACATGGCATCATTGGTATTGATGTAGACATTTTTAATAATATTTTAATAATTTTTTGAATTTATTGAAAATTTTGAATATATATATTTTTTCTTTTTCTTTTTTTCCTTTTCGTTTTCTTTTTCCAGTGGCCATGCTAGCCACCGGCCATAAACATGATTGACAAGGGCTGGCCTTGCATAGGCAAGGTCACTCTTGCTGACCACAAGCCACGGACAGCCTCATTGGGCCAAGAGCAAGCCACGGACAGCCTCATTGGGCCAAGAGCAAGCATCGGCCATCCAAGCAAAACCCCCTCATTAGATTTGGTGAGGTCGACCCTCGCTTAGGCTAGGGCGGCGCCACTACACTTGTCTGAGTGAGGGCTAGCCTCGTCATGCCTCACCTAAGCAAAGGCGACTTCCAACGAGCCCCACTTGCGTGATGGCAAGGCTAGGTGAGCCTCACCCCAGCTTGGGCAAGGGATGGTTCGACCAGGCAAGGCTTGCTAAATGTTGCCCTTGCTTGGCCAAGGCCCGACAAGGGAGGTCAACAAGGGGGGCCTCGGCTAGACAACTAATGCTTGCCTTTGGCCCGACAAGGTTGACCCTTGATTGGGGCTAGCGATTGGCGATTCCCACCAAAAAAAAAAGAGGAAGAGAAAAGGAAAAAGAAAAAAAAAGAAAAAAAATTCAACAAAATTCATAAAAAATTCTTAAAATGTCCATGTGACAGTTGATCGATTGGTTGACATCCGCTCTAGCATGAAAACAATTCAAAAATATTCTTAAAATGTCCACGTGATAGTTGATCAATCGGTTGACATATGCGTTAGCAATTTCCAACCTAATTTGGCCGTATGAACTGAAATGATACCAATATGAAAATGTTTAAGACTAAATTGGTCCAATTAAAAAATTTAGAACTAAATTGATGCCAATGCAATATGTTTATGACTTTTTTGGTACTTTTCTCGTGTATTTTGGTAGATGTTAATGTTATATGAGACTATATCTTTCGAATAGGAGAGCGACTATGTCGCTTCTTCTACTTTTTGTAGAGTTGGGGTGTGGTTTAACAATTTCTGAACATCTTAACAAAAGCCAGATCAGTAGCAAGTGAACTCGTAGTCTAAAGCAAGGATAGCTTAGATTACGGGGCGGCAATCAGAAGGGAAGTAGAATTACCTGCAGTGACTATGACAAGACGAGAAGTTTGGCAACCAACTTTGCCATCACCAGTTATGCCAAATGGGCAGTTGCATGTGTAGTTCCCAAGCGTATTCTTGCAATTCCCGTGACATGGATATTATCCTGAATCCTTACACTCATCGATGTCTATGACAGAGTTAGCCAGGAACCGTAAATGCGTTTGTGTTTTTTTCTTCTTCAAATTACGTATTGGTTGTATTGAAGAATCTAACTCGACTGAATGAAAAACTGGTCTGAGGATGTTGGATCATGGAAATTATTTCCCAATCCAAACATGCAACTTTTGGCTCGCAAAGAGAATAGAAGAATACCTTGACATCCTGGGGACAGTGGGAGGCATAGGGATTCCCCGTGTACCCAGCCTCACAGAAGCAACGATAACCCTTCCCCCTTTCGAAGTTAGAGCAGATACAGTTGGCGCCACAGGGATAGCTCGATCGGTTCGCTTGCGCTTCCTTGCAGGTCAAATTCGGTTCAACTACCCAATCCAGGACAACCTTGAGAAAACGTATTTGCGCATATCGGCCGGGATGGGAAGCTTGTAATCGGAGACATTAAACGACTCCTGGTCCACTACGAACGCTGATCCACAAGAGCTGAAGCTCTGAACGGAGGTATAATTCGTTGAGCTGCTCATGGATATAAAGAGGCTGCTGAGGTTCTTGGGGATTGACGTCTGACAGCAACCGAGGCCAGAGCAAGCACTCTCGGCTAAGTTGATGTCCTCGTGGCAATAGGAAAAGCATCCACTCCTGAAAGTCCCGGCAGCGTCCAAGATAGGAGCTGCTGTGTCGCAACCGAAGATAGTGAGCTTGTTCCAGGTGTCTGAGAATGTATAGTGCCCGTCATCGCCCAATCTGATTGATGGGTAAGGGTTAGAGCCGTCAAGCCAAATGCCACTCTCGTTATAGCAGTCTAAGGCTCTGTACATGCCAATGATCATTGTCCCATTCTCCATGGATATGTCGAACACTGGAATGTTGCCGATGGATAGGCTCCCTGTAGTGTAGTTGCAGTTGAGGACGAGTTTGGCGTTCCGCGCACGCTTTTGTCAAGCCCGAATGGGAAAGGCACGCTCATGTTGCCGCACGTTCAGTCGCAGTTGTCCTTCTCGGTAAAAGTGGCCAAGGCCATTGACAGAAACCACAGCACGGCCACTCTCATCCTTATGTTTTTTCCAGTCTGTGCTGCCTCTGGATCCTCTTTACATGTTTTTGTAAATCTAGTTTTGATGCCGATGCTTCAGCGGCAGCCAAGCGTATCATCACATTGGAAGGCCTAGTCACCTCTTACCTGCTTTTGTTAATCCAGGTATGACGCCGATGCTCCAGTGGCAGCCGTCTGTCATCACATTTGAAGACCTAGTCATCGATACTGACCTCTGGAGAGCGAGTGCTACCTTTTCTGGAGAACCATTTTTTCGATTTGTTCACAAGTTATGGTTATTACTGATATGGAAACTAATCTAAATGTAAACCTAAGTGATTTTTAAATTTAAGAACCAAATTTTAATCTTAACTTGACCCCGTTTAGTACTTGACACATCAGCCAGCAAATGGAGGATCCAGAAAATGACAGGCTCACATTTTCCGCATAACCAGATACCCATATGCTGTTCTCTCCAGTGGTCATGTTTTAGGGTCGGCGACCTTGGATCTCAGAATTCTTCAACCTTCGACTCTTAGGTCGGAGATTTTCAGGATTTTTTTTTCCTTAAAATCAATTGAGTTCGTTGATGTACTTTTGGTCATGTGGGTAAACTTGCAGTTCTTAGATTGAGTTTAGACCTTTCGAGGTAAAAGAAAACAAAAGTGTGGTGTGTGCAGTTAATAAACGACCAGAAGAAAGAAAAACTGAGTGAGGCCATGTATTGTGTCTCTTGGTGAATACTGAGAAAGAAAAAAAAACCTCAGATGAGGGGCAGTTCTGCGGTACCTAGAACGGATTCTCGAACTATTATGGCCAAAACTTTTTGCAATCCATATGACTGAAATTATTTTCCCAAGGAATGAGATTAGATTACATATATAGTGAGAATCTCTCTATGAATTCTTGTCTTGGTTTCAAAGGACCTCTAAAAGTTGTGACGTTATCGTGCAATTGGTCGAAATGGAAATTGTCAAAAGTGATAATTTTATTTTGGGAGTAGAGTCTGTCATTCTCGCACTCCCGCAGCTCCTGCTTCTCTATGAAGTCAAAAAAGGAAAAAAGAAGAAGATGTAATGACAAAGAGTTCATGCTTCATTTTGGGAAAGAAGGTCTACGTGAAACCTCAATTCTATAATGTAATTTCCCATGGAATTGTTCGAATAGATTTTCTACGCGTCTTTCCTTAGTTATTAAATAAATGGGTATTCTACCAACAAAAAATAAAAATAATATGGGTATTCGTTCAGAGGTTTGCGAACTATAGCTAGAACTGAAAGGAGTACAATCATGTATAATCCCTAAACATCCCTTATTATAACTTCAAAATCGCAAATTAATCAGCTGTAAGAAAAAACAGAACCTTAATCAAAAGAACAGGACAAACATACGACCATTGGACTTGTTTCTTGTGCATAGCCGCGCACTAGACACCACGAATTAGATGCTGGAACGAGGTGTGGCTGCTTGCTTCGATGTCAAATACCAAAAAGATCAGTCGCCTCTGGTTTGTTCACCTCACTGATTGAAGTCCAGAGAGGGTCAAATCTCATCTCGTCCAGAAAACTTCTGGTCTCTTCGCCGTCTCATTGATCGCCCACAAGTTCTTGTTGATCCTAGCCAGTTGCTCGGCCACTTCCCTCATCGTTGGCCTATTCAGGCCATTATAATTCAAGCACCTCCTAGCGAGAAAACCGACCACCTCGATCTCCTGCAGCTCACCTTCATCTGATGCCTCAAAATTTATCATATGGAGGAGTGTCCGGTTCTCTATGGCAGAAATGAAAGATTGGACAATATTGACTTTTTCCCCGGATTTTGCCCACAGAGCTGGCGCCTCTCCAGTAAGGAGCTCCACAAGGACAACTCCAAAGCTATAAATGTCACTCTTCATGGTTAATTCACTAGTGTAGAGATACTGAAGGTCAAGATAACCTATTGTACCTTGTATTCTTTAGGCTATATGAATCTTTCCAGGTGAAATCAAAACCGAGGCTCCGAAATCGGATACTTTTGCTGTGTACTTCTCATCCAAAAGTATGTTCAGAAACTTGACATCGTGGGTTGGCATAGGAATGCAAGTACTCAAGGGCCAAGGCAACTTCTGAGGCAATCCCAAGGCGATTCTTCCACGATTGGAAGATCGTCAATCACTTGTCATGAAGGTGGTGATAGAGAGTCCCATTCGGAATGAATTCATGGACCAATAATAGCACTTTTTTCTCCAAACATATGCCAAGCGGCTTGACCAAATTCTTGTGATTCACCTGTGAAATAATGCTGATTTCGTGCAAAATGTCGCCGTCCATTCTTCCTTTGTAAACTGAAGCAAAAGCACCCTCACCGACCTTGTTGCCGGCATCGTAGTTGTTGGTGGCTTTAGCCAACTTTGCCTCAGTGAAGATTTTCACTCTTTGGTGCTTCAAGATCTCTCCTCTATTTTGCCTAAAGTATCTCTCTTTAGCCCTCCTCTTGCATATGAACAAGACTAGGCCACTAACGACTATGCATAATGTTGCCGCTACAATGGCTGCAATACAAATTTGGGAATGAAAGGATTAGTGTCTCTCCAAAAATTAATTTACTTTATACATAATGAATTGGGACCTTTTCAATTTAAGAACTAAATTTTAATCTTAAATGGAGCATCCTGATTAAGCTACACCACAAAAATGCCCGCACGCGCGTACACACCAATCAAATTCCTTGTAAAGTAGCCAACCTCCACCTAACCCATTGGCCATTAAGAAAAAAAATTTAGATAGAGGTTGGACCTTCTACTAGCCTTTAATCCAAAAGGGGTGGGGGTGGTGTTTTTGAAGTAAAAGCTGAAAAGAAGTGTGGTGTGTGCAATGAATATACGATCAAAAGAATGTAAAACAGACCGTGTGGGTCTCTCGGTGAATACTGAGGAAAAAAAAAACTAAAATGAGGACCAGTTCTGAGGTACCTGGAATAGATTTTCGGATTGTAATGGATCGCGATCCTCATAAAGTTTTTGTCATTCCTAAGACACAAAAATATACTGCCTTTGCTATCAACAACCAAGACTTGCCTTCTTCTTCTTTTTCTTTTTTTTTTATAAAGTAGAATCAAATACAAATTTAGAACATCTCAACACAAGCCACTTCGTAGGATAAATCAAGAATAGCTTAGATTATTGAGAGCGACCATCGCAAAGGAAGTAGAATTACTTGCAGCAATTATGACAAGATGAGAAGTTTAGCAACTAATTTTGCCATCACCAATTATGCCCAATGGGCAGTCGCATGTGTAGTTAAAGGGCTTATTCTTGCAATTTCCGTGACATGGATATCGTCATGGATCCTCACCCTCATCGATGTCTTTATCAAGCACAATCAAAGGTCAACTATAAATGTACATGTACATTTATGTGATTTTTTTTTTCTTTTTTTTGCTTTTTTTCGCTTTTTAAGATAACTTATTGGTTGTATTGAGCATCTACCTGAACTCAATGGAAAACAGGCTTGAGGAGGTTGGATCACGGAATCTTGGTCCAATCCAAACATATAATTTTTGGCTTGCGAAGAGAACAGAAGAATACCTTGACACCCTTGGAGTGGGAACTGTGGGGAGGCATTGGGATTCCCCATGTACCCGGCCTCGCAAAAGCAACGATAACCTAGCCCGTTCCTGAAGTCAGAGCAGATACTGTTGACGCCACAGGCACAGCTTCGATCGGTTCGATTGCGCTTGCTCGCAGGTCAAATCCCGTTCAACTACCCAATCCAGGACAGCCTTGAGAAAATGTCTTCGCGCATATTCAGCAGGGACAGGAAGCTTGTAATCGGAGACATTAAATGACTCCTGGTCCATCACGGATGCTGATCCGCAAGATCTGAAGTCCGGAACTATGGTGTAATTCGTTGTGCTGGCCAAGGATATATTGAGGCTCCTGAGGCTCTTCGTGATTGGCGTCTGACAGCACCCGAGGCTGGAGCAAGTGCTCTCGGCCGTGAAGTTTACATCCTCGTAGCAATAGGAGAAGCATCCACTCCAGAAAGTCCTGGCAGCGTCCGAGATGAGAGCCAAGGTGTCACAACCAAAGACAATGAGCTTGTTACGGGTGTATGAGAATGTGTATTGCTGGCTAAGTTGGATCATGCGGTCAGGGTTAGATTATGATTACATTAGGACCAATGATTAGAACTGAATTGACACAACTAAAATGTTTAAAAATAAATTGGCAAGTCATAAAAAAGGTTTAGGACCAATCAGACGAATGAAAAATGTTGATGTGGCTTTTATTATTTTCTTTGTCCTACGTGAATTTTTTTAATATTTTTTTCTCTCCTACATGTCATTGGCATTATTTACATAAGAGTAAAACAATGTCATTTTTGTCCAAATCCTTATTTTTTTAACCAAAATCATGATTAATTAGATTTAAAAAAAGATAATTTTTCTATAAAAAATTAACACAAAAAAGGAAAAAAAAAAAAAAAAAAAAGGCCAAGGACGCTGGCCCTCGCTGCTGCCGCCCGTATGTCTCCAGAAAGGGCTGGTGGGCCTTGAGGATGGCCAGCGAGGGCCTGTAGCCTTGGCCTTTTTCCTTCGGCTTTTTGTGTTCCTTTTTTTTTTTTTGAAAAAAAATCGCCATTTTTTCAAACTTAATTTGATTAGGATTTTGGTTAAGAATTGAGATTAGTCTTATGTTTCATGTTTTAGTAAGGTTGAGAAAATAATTTAAAAAGCCACATATAAGAGAGAAAATTATAAAGAAAGCCATGTAGCATGTTTTCTGTTAACCTGATTTTGAAATAATTCGATTCCATCAATTTGATAAGTTTAGGACTTATATAATTTTTTGAAAATTTTAGGACACTATCCCACTTTTGTGACAAATTTTAGGACTTTTATTGAAATTATTTATTGATTTTATTATTCTACTAGCTACGAAGCCCATGCTATGCATGAGAAGAGAACCGACTAATTAGTCTCTATTTTTTCCTTTGGCGGGAGATGTAGCTGATACTTGATGGTACTGACTACTGATAAACTTTTACCCTATGTCTGTATATGAATATTTATTGGGGAATGAAATATTATGGGAAGAGAAGGGGAGTGGCATTTCTATCTCATGGATCTTTTCCTTTTGAAAATGAAAATGTTGCAAAAGAATTCCTGAATCTTTGTCTCTTCCCAAAAATGCTTCAACAAACAATGTTACCAAGTACGAAAGGAAACTACTATGTGCTTATCACCACCAATGGCATTATTTCATTATAGAGAATTGCCTAAAAAGTCTTAAATATATTATAATTGTGTCAATTCAATTTAAGACTTTTTTTAGCCTAATCAGTTTTAAACATTTTTGTAATTGTGCCAATTCAATCAATCTAGCAAATTTTCACCGACAGGCCAACACTAATGTGATCAATTTTTAATAATATTTTATTTTATTTTTTGAATTTATTTATTCATTTCTTCTTTTTCCTTTTCTTTTTTTCCTTTCTTTCTTTTTTGGTTTTTTCCCCATAGTGGCCAGTGAAGCTTCTGCAAGGGTTAGGAAGCCATTGTTGGCTGCCGGCAAGGGTCGCGGGCCTTACCTAACCTTGCCCAAACGGGGTGACGCCTAAGGGGGTGGGTCATGGGGCTTTGCCCCCATAGTTGGCGAGGTCATGGCCACCTTCGCCCTACCGCCATCTATAGTACTAGCAAAGGTAGCCATGGCCCTACCAATTGTGGGTGAGGCTGCCTTCACTCGTGGCCAAGGTGGCCATGGCAAGGATGGCCTCACCCAAATCTAGGCATGGACTGCGATCCTTGCCAAAGCCTCGCCAAAGTCTTGTCAGCCATTGTGGGCAAATAAACTAAAGAAGGAAGAAAGGAAAAAAGAAAAAAAATAAAAAAGAAAAAAAAAAATATTATTAAAAGTAATCTACGTCAACGTTGGCCAATGTTCACGTTAGCAACAACTGGCCAAAATTGACCAGATAAAATGAATTGACACAATGACAAAAGATTTATTGAATTAGAAAAAAAAATTATGACCGAATTGACACAAAAAAATGAATTTAAGATTTTTTTGATAATTTTTCCCGTTTCATTCAATCTCGCACCCACTATTTTCTTATACATGTATTGAAAAATTCTTAAAAGCTCTGGCGTTCTTCCTTGTGGCTGTGTCATGGAACCGAACTACTTCTGAAGGTTGTAACGTTATCGTGCGATCCGTAAGGGACAGAAAATACTCGAGAACGGATATTTTATATTGTGAGTAGGAGTTTGTCATTCTTGCACTCCTGCAGCTCTTGCTTCTCTATGAGCGGCATTCTTTTGCTATAGCAACAAAAAAATGAAAAAAAAAAAAGAGAGAAAAAAACCAATGCAATGCCGAAGAGTAGGAAATTGCCTGGGCGCTTTATTTGGGAAATTGCAATTCAAAAAAGTAATTTCCCATTAAATTGCTCGAATATGTAATTAAGCAATCCTCCATAATTATTTATTCATTAGACAGAATGGGTATTCGTCGGAGCTTTGCAAAGTATAGCTCGAACAAAAGTGAGTACAATTATGCCCAACCCACCATACTTAAACTTAAAAATAGATTCATCCCTTGTAAAACTTGAAATAGCTAATTAATCTAGACCTCAACCAAATGATCGAGGATGTACATACGACCATTGGACTTGTTTCTTCTATATAGCCCCGCACAAGAAACCACGAATCAGATGCTGGAACTAGTAGTGGCTGCTTCGATGTCAAACACCAAAAGATCAGTCGACTCCGGTTTGTTCATTTCACTGATCGAAGTCCAGGGAGAATCGCATCTTGCCTCGCAGAGTAAACTTTGAGTCTCTTCATCGTTCCGCTGATAGGCCCACAAGGTCTTGTTGATCCTAGCCAGCTGCTCGGCCACTTCCCTCATTGTAGGCCTATTCACGCCATTATAGTTTAAGCACCTTCTGGTGAGCGAACCGACCGCCTCGATCTCCCGCACTTCACCTTCATTGGATGCCTCGAAATTTGTCATATGGAGGAGTGTCCGGTTCTCCACGGCGGAGATGAAAGATTGGATGATGTTGGTTTTTTCCCCAGATTTTGCACGCCCAGTTGGCGTCTCTCCAGTGAGGAGCTCCATGAGGACGACCCCGAAACTATAAACATCGCTCTCCGTGGTTAATTCACCGGTGGTGAGATACTCAGGGTCGAGGTAACCTATTGTGCCCTGCATTCTTTTGTCTATATGAGTCTTTCCCGGTGATATCAAAACAGAGGCTCCGAAATCGGATACTTTAGTAGAGTATTCCTCATCCAAGAGTATATTCAAAGACTTAACATCGCCGTGAATGACTGGTGGATCAGCCAGGGAATGCAAGTAGTCGAGGGCTGAGGCAGCTTCCGAGGCAATCCTGAGGCAATTCTTCCACAAGCGTAGGACGGTCAATCTCTTGTCATGAATGTGGTGATAGAGAGTCCCATTCGGGATGAATTCATAGACCAACAATGGCACTTTTGTCTCCAAACATATGCCCAAGAGCTTGACCAAGTTCTTGTGATTTACTTGTGAAATGATGCTGATTTCATGCTGGAATTCATCGTGTGTGCTCAGAGACAAGTCCTTGTTCATATCTTTTGGCTTCCTGATAGGGACATCTCTAGGCTTCTTGATCGCGACTAAAATGTCACCGTCGATTCTTCCTTTGTAGACTGAAGCAAAACCACCCTCACCGAGCTTGTTGCTAGCATCGTAGTTGTTGGTGGCTTTAGCCAACTGTGCCTCTGTGAAGATCTTCACTCTCTGATGCTTCAAGAACTCTCCTCCATTTTGCCTGAAGTATCTCTCTTTAGCCCGCCTATTGCATATGAACAGGACTAGGCCACTGGCAATTATGCAGGACGTTACCGCTACAATGACTGCCACACAAAATTGAGGAATGGATGGATTAGTTTCTCTCTCGAACGATTGATTTACTTTGACAAATAATGAATTTGGGTAAAATTGCAAGTTTCATATACAGTTGGTGCTTTTAGCCTTTCAGCCGAAAGGGGCTGGGGTGTATTGAAAGAAAGGAAAACAGAGAATACCTTACACCTTACAATTTTTCGTGATTTTCGCACAAAATGTCGAGATAAACAAATTCTTGATTTTTTTTTTTTTTTGATGCGATGATCATCGAGTGATTGGGTACCCGTTCCCCAAAGATCCTGTGAAACAACTCAGAGGAGAAGCGGCACTTTTTAGAGGAAGAACTTTGAGAGACTAGAGCGGGGGTTTCTTGAAGCTTTGTGAATAGGCTTATACTTGTAAGCAGGGCACACGAGCTCAAAGACTCTAGATTGGTGCCCGCCACTTCTTTGGTGAAAGCACATTGGGGAGTTGATAAAGGTAGTTGAAGTAAAGAATTCGGATGCTAAAGTGAGTTTGAAGCATCGAGCATGGATGAGTCGGAGGCCGCTGATGGCTATATTGGTGACCGGTGACCGTTCAAATTGGAATGTGGAGTGAGAAAAATTTTAGGACATGTTAGCATAAGCTAGATCAATAGCAAGTGGACTCGTAGTCCGAAGTGGGAGTAGCTTAGATTGTTGAGCGACCATTGAAAGGGAAGTAGAGTTACCTGCGATAATTATGGCAAGACGAGAAATTTGGCAACTGACTTTGCCATCACCATCCATGCCAAATGGGCAGTCGCATGTGTAGGTCCCATTCGTATTCTTGCAATTCCCATGACATGGATATCGTACTGGATCCTCACACTCGTCAATGTCTATATGAAATAGAACCAAAAGTGAAACTATAAGTGTGCATTCATGTGTGTTTTTGCTCCTTAAAAATAACGTATCGGTTGTTTTGAAGCATCTAAGTCAAACTCAATGAAGAATTGGCTTGAGGAGGTTGGATCACGGAAATTATGGCCCAACCTAAATAAAAAAAATTTGGCTCGCAAAGAGAACAGAAGAATACCTTGACATCCTGGGAGTGGGAACAGTGGGGAGGCATAGGGATTCCCCGTGTACCCAGGCTTACAGAAGCAACGATAACCATTACCGTTTTTGAAGTCAGAGCAGTTACTGTTGGCGCCGCAGGCATAGCTCGATCGGTCCCTTTGCGCTTCCTTACATGTCAAATTCCGTTGAACTACCCAATCCAGGACAACCTTCGGGCGGTTTATAGAGGACATATCAGCTGGGACAGGAAGCCTGTAAGCGGAGACATTAAACGACTCCTTGTCCACGACGAACGCTGATCCGCAAGAACTGAAGTTGTGAACTGAGATGTAATTCCCCATGCTTTTTAAGGATATATCGAGGTTCCTGAGGCCCTTGGGGATCGGCGTCTGACAGCACCCGACGCCAGAGCAAGTGCCCTCGTCTGCAAAGTCGACAGGCTTGCTGCAATAGGAGAAGCATCCACTCTCGAAATTGTCGGAGGCGTCTGAGATAAGAGCCAAGGTGTCGCAACCGAAGACAACGAGCTTGTTCTGGGTGTCCGAGAAGGTATAGTGCCCGTCTGTGTCCAAATTGGTCGTTTTGCCAGAGAGAGAGCCATTAAGCCGATAACCACTCTCGTTATAGCAGTTTAAAAGTCCGAATAAGCCAGCGGTCATCGTCCCCCTCTCCACGGATATGTCGAACACCGGAATGTTGAAGAAGGATAGGTTCCCCGTAGTGTGGCTGCAGTTGAGGACGAGTTTGGAGTTCCACGCGCAACTTTTGTCGAGCCCGAATGGGAAAGGCACGCTTATGTTGCCGCACGTTCGGTTGCAGTTGTCCTTCTCGGGAAAAGTGGCCAAGGCCAAGGCCATTGGAATTGAAAGAAAACACAACACAGTCGCTCTCATCTTTTATGTCTCTCCAGTCTGTGCTTTGCTCTGGCTCTCCTCTTACCGGTTTTTATAATCCTACTTTCGTGGAGGATGCCGATGCCTCAGCGGCATCCAAGTCAGTCAGCACAGTGGAAGACCGAGTCATCAATTAGATAAATTCCTACCATTGAAGAGCGTGAGCTGGGTTTCTTCTAAGTACTTACCTTAATATAAACGCAGCTGATATTCATATTGCTTTCATTTTCACTTAAAATTCAAATGTTCTAGAGAAATTTTCAATTCTCAAAGTATTAATTGCATTTAGCCCAAGAAAAATCAGTTTTTTGGAATCTACAAGTTTCATAATTGGTTATTCAATTATAAAAATTGAAAACTGACAGATAAGTTTCATTACCTGGAAAAAAGAATAAGCAAAAGGTCCTTTGCCTCCATAACGAGGAATCTCATTTGACTTACTATTATCATAATGTTCCAATAAACTAATCAATCACTTAAAATCTGAATGAGTGATCTAAATATAGATTCTTGCATTTTATTCACTTAAATCTAGTATGGGACTTTGCGATTTTTGACATGAAAATTGGAATGGATGTAGTAATTAATCCATCCTGCATAAATGCTGCTATATCCTCCCTTTTGTTTTGTACACCAATTTGTCTACAACTTTACGAATATATCATTTACCAATGTAATTTGAGAGAACCACCACAACAGCGTGCCCATTGGCGTTTTTGCGCAGAGTTTATATATCTCTTCCCCCGCACCATCTCCATTTTAATCTCCTTCCATGTTAACTCTACTTTTTTCCCTTTTTTTTAACAGTCGGGAATTTTGAATCTTAGAGGATAATCACATCTTGCCTTCTGCACATTGTGAAAGACAAATAATCCTTGAGGATAGTGCTAGCATACCTCATGCGTTCTTGATTTCTATATTTTCTGTCAGTGGTTCTTAAAATATTTAAAAATAGTCCAAACGCTCAACCATAATTAGCCAGTTATTAGGAGAGAAACTAATACAACAACCTACTACCATGACCATCCACTTAAAATCGAGTTCCCCAGGGTAGGAATCAGATCCAGAGCAATCGATTTTTTTGCCCAAGTTGATCCGAGTGTCCGAGTGAGCTTGTTCCGAGTGTCCGAGAATGTATAGTGCCAGGTTTTGCCCAAGTTGATCCATGGCTTAGTGGTAGAGCCGGGAAGCCGACGGCCACCCTCGCTATAGCAGTCCAAGGCTGTGTACACGCCAATAGTCATCGTCCCACTCTCCACGGATATGTTGAGCACCGGAATTTTCTTGCCAAGGAAGAGTTTGGAGTTCCCCGTAGTGTGGCTGCAGTTGAGGACGAGTTTGGGGTTCCACGCGCAACTTTCGTCGAGACCGAATGGGAAAGGCACGCTCATGTTGCCGCACGTTCGGGCGCAGTTGTCCTTCTCGGTAAAAGTGGCCAAGGCCAAGGCCATTGGAATCGAAAGAAAACACAACACAGCCGCTCTCATCTTTTATGTTTCTCCAGTCTCTGCTTTCCTCTTCCCGGTTTTTATAATCCTTGCTTCCGTTGATGCCGATGCCTCGACGGCAGCCAAGTCAGTCAACACATTGGAAGACCGAGTCATCAAAATATACAAATTCCTACCAATGGAGAGCATGAGCTGGGTTTCTTCTGAGTACTTACCCTAATATGAATGCGGCTGATATTCATATTGCTTTCATTTTCACTTAAAATTCAAACTTTCTTGAGAAATTTTCAATTCTCAAAGTATTAATTGCATTTAGCCCAAGAAAAATCAGTTTTTTTATAAATCTACAAGTTTCCATAATTGGTTATTTGATTATAAAAATTGAAAATTGACAGATAAGTTTCATTCCCTAGAAAAAACCTAAAGTCCTTTGCCTCCATAACGAGGAATTTCATTTGACTTAATATTATCATAATATTTCTATAAACTAGTTGGTCAATTAAAATATGAATGAGTGATCTAAACATAAATTTTTACACTTTATTCAGTTAAATCTAGCTTGGGACTTTCCGATTTTCGACATGAAAATTGGAATGGATGTAGTATATAATCCATCTTGCCAACAAGCTAAGTCACATAATTGCCACTTTATCCTCCACCGTAACTTCCTAACTTCCAATTTATTCTTGACTTATCCCTTTTGTTTTGACACTAATTTGTCTACAACTATACGAATATTTCATTTACCAATGTAATTTGAGAGAACCACCACAAATGCGTGCACATAGGCGTTCTTGCGCAGGGTTGAAATACCTCCTCCACTGTGCCATCACGATTTTAATCTTCTTCCATGTTAATTCTGCTTTTTTTCCCTTTTTTTTACTGTCGGGAATTTTGAATCTTAAGAGGATAATCACATCTTATCTTCTACACATTGTGAAAGACATAAATAATCCTTGACGATAATGCTAGCACACCTCATGCGTTCTTGATTTCTATATTTTTTGTCAGTTGTTCTTAAAATATTTAAAAATAATCCAAAGACTCGACCATAATTAGTCAGTTATTAGGAGAGAAACTAATACAACAACCTACTACCATGACCACCTACCCAGGGTATAAATTGAACCCGCAGCAATTGATTTTTTGAGCCGAAGCATGAGAATACCCTCGTCGTTGGGTCAATTTCAAGGAAGGTTCTTGGAGTTGCACGATCCATACAAAATACATGAGCAAAAAGACCCGTTAGTACTTCAACAAGAAGTGAGAAGACAGGCTCCATACCAACCCGAAATCCCAAGCAAGACTTCCGTCCAAGATATGACTCGAGTTTCAGCTCGATACAAGAGCCGATGCAGCGTGAAGAATGAGGAACGCAGCTGGAGGGAAGCGTGTGGCTTCAAAGTCGGACTTTTGGACTTGGGAAAGGGTCAATTCCATAACAAAATCCCAAACTTGAAGTCTAATCCCAAATATACCCCAAACTTTTTTTGTCTAAAAAAAAATCTCAAATTTTAAGTTCAATCCCAAATCTGCCCTAAACTTTTCTTTTGTCTCAAAAAAAATCTTAAACTTTAATTTTAGTCCCAAATCTACCCCAAATTTTGTTTTGTCTAAAAAAAAGAGTCAATATCATGAAAAATCCCAAATTGGTACACATATGACAAATTTACCCAAAATTAATTTTTACCATCTATTAGTTTCCGTTAAATTTTACTGTCAAATTGCTAATTTGGGATTTTACCCTTCGTTTGTACTTAAAAAAATCATCAATTTTTGATATGTTCTCAAATATACCCCATGGTCTAGTCTCAACTTAACATGGCACTTCCACATAGATAATAAATACACATAAGCAAGATGTCATAGAAAATTATTTTCAAAATAAAACCATTTTAGGACATAAAAAATTAGGGATTACTAATATGGCTTTTGGATAGAGGCTAACGAGTGCAAATTTAGAATTAGAGTAAAATTTGATAATTTTCTTTTTGACAAGTAAAATTGGGATGATTTTGGAATGAACTAAGAGTTTAGGGGTATTTTTAAGACAAAAGAAAAGTTTGAGGTAGATTTGAGACTAAACCTAAAGTTTGGGGTTTTTTCTGAGATAAAAAAATGTTTGGGACAGATTTGGGACTAAACCTAAAGTTTGGAATTTTTCTTAAACAAAAAAAGTTCATGATATATTTGGGATTGGATCTAAAATTTTGGGTTTTTTTTTTAATTGATCATTGGAAATGATTATTTGTGGTGAAACTCTCCTTAACACGAGAGAAAGTTAAAGAAAGAGGCAAGAAGAGTCCATGAAGACGGCGGCCCAATCACTGCATTTGATTCCCGGCTTATGCGTAGGAGACTAAGAAAGCAGGAAGAACGTGCATGTGTTATTCAACTCTCTCAAGCAGGGGCACCCAATATTTGACAATACAAAGAGGAAGAACAATCATGAGGCCCCATGTTGAATTGAAAAGCAAAGCATTAGTCCATCAAGACGGGGGTCCCCTCATTGCATTTAATTCCCTGCAGGCTTAGAAGACGAAGAAAGCTGGAAGAACGTGCATGTGTTCTTCAACTCTCTCAAAGAAAGATCACGGGGTGAACTGCCCCCCCGTCTCGTCTTTTCTGCACGCTTTTTCTCTGGCATGTCTTGTTCTCCGAAAGACTTGAAGTCTTCATCTACCGAGTCTCCCCTGTTGGTCAACAGGCGGTGGGCCCGATGGTTTTATTGTAGATCCAAGTCGCACTTGCATGAACCCGGTGCACAGTATCCCGATGAATTTCAACCATTAGAGGTTTGTCTTATATGAGACGACTTGAAGTCTTCCTGTACCGAGTCTCCCCTGTTGGTCACAGGCAGTGGGCCCGATGGTTTTATTGTAGATCCAAGTCGCACATGCATGAACCCGGTGCACAGTATCCCGATAAATTTCAACCATTAGAGGTTTGTCTTATATGAGGCCCCATAGATCAACGCCGAGATCGACTAGGCGAACCAACTGGGTCCTAGTGAAGGAAAAAATAAATCAATGACGTGCTTCGCATGTAACACATGGTTACTTTAGTTTGCTCAAGAGACAGAGGCCTAGTGAATTTTGCAGATAATAGAAAAAATGACAGCTCGAAAGGACCCTACGATCAAAACCACTCGGTGGTAACTTTCAAGTCCAATTTTTGTTTTACAATCTCAAATTATTGATTGACTAATTAAATATTTAATTTGTTGATAATAAATACAATCACAACATCACACATTCATAATACGTCTCACCAAACACAACGTGAAGGAGCTTTATTAGATGCATGTAAACAAGCGAATTACGTGTAATTGTGGCATTAAACTAAATACCTTGTCTTGTAAAAATAAATAAATAACTTGTCGAGATTTTTGTAGTTGAAATAACAAATCAATTCCCTCTAGCCCCCATCGTTGGTTGTTGGTGTTGCTGCTTAGATGGGGTCGCAACTACTGAGTCTTAAGCCCCGTTCGCCTTCGCCGTAGCACACTTGACCACCTCCGCCTCCCCCTCCCCCAAAGCCCCCATCGGTCGCAATGGATAGCTGTTCAGATGGGGTCACAGCTATTGATCCCGAGCCCCCTTCACCTCCGCCATAGCACGCCCGACCGCCTCCGCCTCTACCTCCCCTTCCCTAAAGCCCCCGTTGGTCGCTAGTGCTACTGCTCAGATGGGGTCACAACTGCTGATCTCGAGCCCCCTTCACCTACGTCATAGCACACCCGACCACCTCCGCCTCTGCCTCCCCTAAAGCCCCCGTTGGTCGCCGGTGCTGCTGCTCAAATGGGGTCGTAGCTGCTGATCCTGAGCCCTCTTCGCCTCCGGAGTCTCATACAATGGCATTGAAGTCACTTTACGAGAACCTTTGGTTTTAGATCTAGCTTCTTTCCTTGAAAGACCTGGGTTCTAGTTGCTGAAAGCTATATTTGATGCCATTGGCAACCAAAGCAAACTTGAATCCAAGAGAAAGAGGGAACTCCAAGAGCAGACTGATGATTTGCTTTCTTGGGTCTCTGTTTGAAGCACGAACTCCCTCTTGGCGACGTCATCAAGCATTAAGGTCCATGGCAAAGGTTGTAGGCCATGGAGAAAGATGCAACCTTTTTGTGCCTAAGTGCTCGGTTGATGCTCCCATAGATAGAGCTTGCACTTTATGTCGGCATCTTCAAAACACCAATTTTGGATTCAGAAAGCAAGGGAGGTGCAAATGAATCGGTGTAAGGACTGTTGCTATTATAACGATGTCCAAATGTCATCAACTGTTAGATGATTGTAAAATGATTCATGTTAAACGTAACAACTAGTTTTCTATTGAATTGATAATAGCACATCTCTTGAAATTATTCATGAGGTCTGCTGCTACAAAGATCTTCCTTCGTTCGGTGGCACAACCTACTTCTTGACACAGCATCACTTCAACCAGTGTTCCATGTTTTACTTAACTATAGTTTTAGTTGTGTCTTAATCTACTTGAGGTCAAAATTATTCCTGTGGAGGAACTAGGGAAAAAAACAGGTAGGTGACGCTTTGTTTCGGGACAATAACATCCGATCTAATAATTCTTGATGAAATAATGGAAAAATAAGACTAGTGGGTAACCCTTTGATTCACATCCATAATTTTTTGATAGAATGTTCTTGGCAATGCTTGGCATTTGATAGAATGTTCTTGGCAATGCTTGGCATTTAATCACCAGAACATTCTATTTTTCTTAGCATCAGGATATGACGAGGCACCACAATGCCTTCAAAAGCGACAAAGTTGCCAAAATGGCAATCCCTTCAAGATACTAACACTATATACAATGAAACATAAACAACAGATGAACGAGGAGATTTCTCGTTTCCTTTTCTAGTTGATTATACATTTTGATTTTTACATTTTCACAAAGTGACTTTGGTTAATAAAGGAAAATACATGGCAGATGGATGAAGGGGGGCTGCATTTTGCATTCCCAATCTTGGCTGGCTTCTTTGCATATTTTGTCGATTCTTTCTTTGTTCAATTATTACCCTCGTGCATAGTCAAAGAAAGAAGTTAAACTCGACACATATTTTAACAGTTAGCTGTGAGGATTGCTCCCAGTTGAACTAGCCATTGCCTCTTTGTTCTTGTAGCCATTGTGACATGTACTCTGGTAGCTTGCTTGTTTGCCCATAGATAACTACCATCTTGTTCATTATTGCCGCACTAGAATAAATACACCAACTTCAATCTTCTGTTTCGAATCTCCGTTGGTTTCACATTCCCTGTCGTTCCTACTCTACCTAAACATTGAGAATTTCACATTATTTAGAAAGTCTGTCGGATCCTTGAGAATAACACATCTCTACCTTCTGCACTTTGCAAAGGACATAATTTATCATAAAAATAATGCTAGCACGCCCTAGATGTTCGGGATTTCTACATAATCAGTCGATGGTTCTCGAAATTTACAACAATGTCAAGGATAAATCAAGTCTCTTCCGATGCTACTGCTGGAAATGGCATTCCTCTTTCTATTGCAATTGTCGATGCTACTGCTGCTGCAATTCTGACTGTTACTGCTGTCGTGCCATCACTTTCTGTCACTGCTGTTAGATCTACTGCCCTGACCATGTCATAAGCAAAGCCTTTCCTATTTTCGAGATTGAGGTGATTACTGGTCGGAAAATACCAAGGCCTTCGAAGATTATTACCATATCGTCAGAGACCAACATAGGGAGCTGCATGCAATTTAGTCAAAGGAGACCATCTCCAAAGCAAATTTGGTGAAAAACAACCGGCACCAATAGAGGCACACGAATAGATTTTGATAAAATGATTATGACAACATGTATAGCTAATGCTGGATTAGGACATGTCGATAAGTCATCTGTACTAAAAATGCATTCTATGGGTCCGACTTCTTGTATGGATTTTGATAGCGTGAATGAATGTGAAATATGTGCCACAACTAAACAGACTAAAAAGTAAAGTTCATCTGTTTGTAGAATCTGCAGAATTAGACTAATCCATACAAACTTTGGTGTCTTCAAAACTATCCATAATTAGAGGAAGAAATATTATGGTATATTCATTGATTGTCATTCTAATTATTCAAAAATATGATTGCTCAGGACTAGAGATGAAGGTCTGATATATGATATGTTACATAAAGTTGAAGTAAAAAAATAGAAATTAAAAGAGTTAGATATGAATAGAGGAGGAGATTATGTTTTGTTTAGTGATTATTGGGAAAAAGGAATGTATTATTTGTGATATTTCTTGTCTATATTCACCCGAGTCAAATGGTATAACTTAATGGAAAATTTTAATTCATAATAGTTATTGAATATTTGATTGTTAATATGTGTGTACCTGATAATCTATGAGGTGAACCCACAACTAACCACCCATTTAAAGTTGAGTTCCTTAGGCTAGGAACTGAATCGACAATCGTTGGTATTTTAAACCGACCAAAAGCGTGGGATTGTCCTTGTCGTTCGAGAAAACACCCATTTAAAGTTGAACTCCTTACGAAAGATTTCGAAGCCACCACAACCATCGGTTTTCCTAGCCGAAATCATGGGACGTCCGTGCGATTGAGTCAATCCCCAAATAGGTTTCTAGAATTTTCCAATACATAAAACAAATAAGAACCGTTAGCACTCTAATAATCTAGGTCGCGAATGAAAAATTCTGGGTCCATTGCATCATGAGGGGATGACTCGACAAGTCGTCGGAGAAGAAAGACCTTTCTTCTTTTCTTCTTTTTTCTTTTTTTGACCGGGGATGAGAAGACGGACTTAGCAAGTCGTCGTTCGGGTGTCTCAACAAAAGAAGGCGGTATTCACGAGCACGAGCACGAGCACGAGCAGCGAGAGCTCGTCACGCACCGCCATCCGGTCAAAGAAAAATAGAGAGTTTTTGGAAAAGTGACAAAGTCCTTACCACTATGCAGCCTGGGATAGGATCAGAAGGAAGGTTGACCTAAGAAAGTTTCTTAGTCCTCCGAAAATATGTCAAATCTCGGGGCTTCATGCCAAACGACAACTGGCAACGACTACTACTTCGTCAATTCTTCTCCAAAATGTCTTTTTCCTCAGTGAGTTTTGGCCGGTGGAGCGCGGGGACGAAGACTTGCTCGTGAAGTCTCCGCCTTTGTTTGCGGAAACGTCCAAACGACAACGACTTGCCAAGTCCGCCATCTCCGACGACTTGTCGAGTCATCCCCTCATGATGCTATCCCATTAGGGGAAGATGCAGACCGCAAAACTCAGATTCCATTGAGGATTAGAAGGAAGGTTGACCCAAAAAAGTTTCTTGGTCCTCTGTTAATAGTTAAAACTATTTAGGACGCCCGCCGTGCAGGAACATCCCTTTTACTGATATAAGTAGCTAAAGCTACAATAATATAGTATACAAATTTATAGCACTTTCCAAAAATAATAGGGCTGGCCTTTCTGTTAATCTTCCTGTTTTCAATACCATATAAAATCTATGTTTGTTAAGTTGTGAAATAGACTCATGATTCCATTACATTGCATTCTCTTGACAAATTAGTGAGAAAAAACATAAAGAGGTAAGGTAAATAATTAAGGAAAATTGGTAATTTGGTAAACTGCAAACTTCTAGATGCGATGATAAGTGAACCCATTTCTAAAGAAAGAGTTAAGTGTTAGAATAATTAAATATTAAAACATGATTTTATTTTATAGCTTAATCTCTTAAAACAGTTAATAGTGGTTTCATAAAATTTTATGTGCTATCAGAACTAGAGGTCCTAAATTTAAATTTTGTCATATCTCATTTGCCTCCCTAATTGAATATGTTCACGGTTAGTATTAGGCAAAAAGACCAGACTAAGTGTAAGGGGAGTGTTAGAATAATTAAATATTAAACCACGCATTCGTCTAATAGCTTAAGCTTTTAAAACAATTGGTAGTGAATCAACAAAATCTCACAATGTGCATTATTTATTACATGATGCAAAGCTAAACTAGGTCTAAACATAATAATTAAAACAAATAGGTGCTTTTTTATAGTGGTGCGATGCAATATGCTTTTTGTTCTTTACAAAATATCGGATACCGTCAAAATGGTAAAACATTAGCATTTCAAATCATAGTTAATTTTTGATAGATACTGCTCCTCCCAACATTTGAGATCTCTGGCTTGCAATTTCAATTATTCAAGTGTACACTCTTCCCATCGACTCACTACCTCCTAATTCAAAAGCGTAACTTCGCCTACCACGATAGCCAAAATTGAAAAAAATAAATTTGTATTTGCATTATGAAAATGTTAAAATCTCACAGCACCTTTGAACAAGTCTTGGGTTGAAGGTCTTTGAAGATGCAATTGCATCTTCCTCAAACCCTCCAGAAAATTTGTCATTCAGTATTTACATTTGCGCAAAGGGCCCAGAGCCCCCTCGACAAAGCAATTCCCAAACAAAGCAAATATCAATTGCAGATAAAAGCTCTGAAAAATGAGGGGACTAAAGAGCCAAATACAAAATTACATATCTAGTCCACCCTTATGTAAATTATTTTCAGGCTGTTGCGCAATGATTTGTTTTGTCGTTTTACATTGGACATTGTCAGTACGATTCCATGGTCATAATCATAATGGCAATATTCGTAAACTCGAACTTAATGTCAACATGTGAATGGTTTCACTGAGAGAATTGTGGATCTAAGGACAACATTGTCTTGTATGTTTATGTTACATAAGTCTAGTATGTATCTCCTTAGTTAAAATCTATTTTTTCAGTTATGTTTTTTTGGGACTAGGCTTTTGTTATTGTGGTTTTAAGAACGTGTTTTAATTTCTTAGACTAGATTCCTTTTTTTTTTAATGAAATTTATTTTTCGACACTTCAGTATTTGAACACAAAACTAATTAATTTATGAAAAACATTGTCCATGAATTCAGAACAAGTTCAGATAGTGGGAAGATAGCTTCCCTTTTTAGTAAGAAGGAAAGCACTTTCCCAGATTAGGAATGGCATTTCATTCAGTCTCCCATGTGCTATTCTATTACACATGATGCTCTTCCTCTCCTTCCAAAAGTTTTACTAGTATTGTGCAATTGGTCAAGATGGAAATACTCATAAGCGATTATTTTATTTTTTGATGGGGTTTATATAATGGATTAATATCGTAAGAAATTTCAAATCAATACATATGTGATAAATTTACTCTAACATAATTTTTTGATTATCAAAAACCCCAAACTGGTATACATTTGATAAATTTATCCAAAACTATTTTTTTAACCACCAAAAACATCAAATTAGTACATTTATGACAAATTTACCCTCCCTTAATTTTTGTTAAATTAAATTAATATCATAAAAAATCACAAACTAATATGCCTTTGAAAAATGGAGAGTAAAACCCACCGGTATCCCACCAATTATCATAAGTTATCCAATTTAACAATTTGACAATATAATTTAATGAAAACTAACAGGGGATAAAATTGTTATATGTGTACCAGTTTGAGGTTTTTCGTGAAATTAACCTTTGTATA
The DNA here is from genome assembly GCA_014182895.1 of Angophora floribunda. Lineage (NCBI taxonomy): Eukaryota > Viridiplantae > Streptophyta > Magnoliopsida > Myrtales > Myrtaceae > Angophora > Angophora floribunda. The sequence goes on along the minus strand of CM024710.1, from coordinate 12,229,886 downwards.
ATTGATGCACTTTTGTAGCTCTGGCTTCTCTATGAACTGGCATTTTTTGCTATAGCGACAAAGAGGTTAAAATAAAAAAATCCAATTTCATGCTGAAAAGTAGGAAATTGCCTTCGCGCTTTATTTGGGGAAGGTGTATGTGAAATTGAAATTCAAAAGACTAATTTCCCATTTAATTGTTCAAAATGATATTCGAGCAGTCTTCCATAATTATCCATTCATCAAATAAGATGTCTATTCTTCAGAGCTGTGCAATCTATAGCTAGATCAGAAGGGAGAACAATCATGCATAATCCCCCGTACTTAATTTAAAATAGAATCACCCCTTATAAAAACTTCAAAATCGCTAATAAATCAGGACCTTAACCAAAAGATCAAGGACGAACAGACGACAGTTAGTTTTGTTTCTTGTACAGAGCCCCGCCCCGGAAAGCACGAATCAGATGCTTGAACTAGAAGTGGTTGCTTCGATGTCAAATACCAAAAGATCAGTTGACTCCGGTTTGTTCATTGCATCAGTTGAAGTCCATAGAGAATCACATCTGGTATCGTCGAGTAAACTTTGAGTCTCCTCATTGCTCCGTTGATCGGCTCACAAGTTCTTATTGATCCTAGCCAGTTGCTCGGCCACTTCCCACATTGTTGGCCTATTCACGCCATTATGGTTCAAGCACCTTCTAGTGAGCGAACCGACTGCCTCGATCTCCCGCACTTCTCCTTCATTGGATGCCTCAAAATTTATCATACGGAGGAGGGCCTGGTTCTCCGCAGCAGAGATGAAAGCTCGGATGATGTTGATTTTTCCCCCAGATTTTGCTCGCTGAGTTGGCGTCTCTCCAGTAAGGAGCTCCACAAGGACTACCCCGAAGCTATAAACATCACTCTTCGTGGTTAATTCCCCAGTGGTGAGATACTCAGGGTCAAGATAACCTATTGTGCCTTGTATTCTTTCAACCATATGAGTCTTTCCAGGTGAAATCAAAACTGAGGCTCCAAAATCGGATACTTTAGCAGAGTATTTCTCATCCAAAAGTATATTAAGAGACTTGACATCACTGTGAATGACTGGCGGGTCTGCTAGGGAATGCAAGTACTCCAGGGCCAACGCAGCTTCCGAGGCAATCTTGAGGCGATTCTTCCATGATTGCAAGACCGTTGATCTCGTGTCATGAATGTGGTGATAGAGAGTTCCATTGGGGATGAATTCATAGACCAACAATGGCACTTTTGTCTCCAAACATATTCCTAGGAGCTTGACCAAGTTCTTGTGATTCACCTGTGAAATAATGCCAATTTCATGCAGGAATTCATCATGCGTGCTAAGAGAGCTGTCTTTGTTCATGTCCTTCGGCTGCTTGACAAGGACATCTCTAGGCTTCTTGACAGCAACTAAAACATTGCCGTCGATTCTCCCTCTATAAACTGAAGCAAAACCGCCCTCACCAAGCTTGTTGCTAGCACCATAGTTGTTGGTGGCTTTAGCCAACTGTACCTCAGTGAAGATTTTCACTCTCTGATGCTTCAAGATCTCTCCTCCATTTTGTCTGAAGTGTCTCTCTTTAGCCCTCCTCTTGCATATGAACAAGACTAGGCCACTGACAATTATGCATAATGTTACCGCTACAATGACTGCCACACAAAATTGAGGAATGGATGGATTAGTTTCTCTCCCGAACGATTGATTTACTATGCCAAATAATGAATTTGGGTAAAATTGTAAGTTTCATATACGGTTGGAGCTTTTAGCCTTTTAGCCAAAAGGGGTTGGGGTGTACTAAAAGAAAAAAAGTGGGGTGAGTGCGGTGGATGTATATACGACCAAAAGAGGGAAAACAGAGAATACCTTACACCTTCCAATTTTTCGTAATTTCCGTACAAAATGTATCGATAAACAAAATCTTAATTTTTTTTATGTGATGATCATCGAGCAATTGGGTGCCCGTTCCCCAAAGATCCTGTGAAACGACCCAGAGGAGAAGCGGCACTTTTTAGAGGAAGAACTTTGAGTGACTAGAGCGGGGGCTTCTTCAAGCGGGGCACACGAGTTTCAAGACTCTAAATTGGTGCCCGCCGCTTCTTTGGTGAAAGCACATTGAGGATTTGATAAAGGCAGTTGAAGTAAAGAATTCGGAAGCTAGAGTGTGAGTTTGAAGCATCTAGCATGGATGAGTCGGAGGCCGCTAAAGGCTATATCGGTGACTGGTGATCGCTCAAAGTGGAATGCGGAGGAGAACAATTTCAGCACATGTTAGCATAAGAGGGATCAATATTAAGCAGACTCGTAGTCTAGAGCAAGAGCTGCTTAGATTGTTAAGCAACTATTGGAAAGGAATTAGAGTTACCTGCGAGGATTATAGCAATACGAGAAATTTGGCAACCGACCTTGCCATCACCATAAGTGCCAAATGAGCAGCTGCATGTGTAGTTCCCGGGTATATTCTTGCAAGTCCAGCGACATGAATGTCGTATTGGATCCTTGCACTCGTCGATGTCTATATGCGGAACCAAAAGTGAAACAGTAAGTGGACGTTCATGTGTCCTTTTGCTCCTTAAAAAAAACGTATTGGTTGTATTAGAGGCTTGAAGCATCTAAGTCAAACTCAATGAAGAACTGGCTTGAGGAGGTTGGATCATCGAAATTATGGCCCAATCCAAACAAATAATTTTTGGCTTGCGACGAGAACAGAAGAATACCTTCACATCCTGGGAGTGGGAACTGTCGGGAGGTATAGGGATTGCCCGTGTACCCAGGCTTACAGAAGCAACGATAACCCTTCCCGTTTTCGAAGTCAGAGCAGTTACTGTTGGTGCCGCAGGCGTACCTCGATAGGTTCAATTGCGCTTCCTCGCAGGTCAAATCCCGTTCAACCACCCAGTCCATGACAACCTTTGAGTGGTTTTTAAGGAGCATATCAGCCGGGACAGGAAGCTTGTAATCGGAGACATTAAACGACTCCTGGTCCACGACAAACGCCGATCCGCAAGAGCTGAAGTTGTGAACTGAGGTGTAATCCCTCATGCTGGCCATGGATATACTGAGGCTCTTGGGGATCGACGTCTGACAGCACCCGACGCCAGAGCAAGCGCCCTCGGCCGTGAAGTTGATTGCCTTGGTGCAATAGGAGAAGCATCCACTCTCGAAAGTGTTGGAGGCGTCTGTGATAAGAGCCAAGGTGTCGCAACCTAAGACGATGAGCTTGTTCCGGGTGTCCGATAATGTATAGTGCCCAGCTTCGCTGAATTTGGTCCGTGGGTCAGGGGTAGAGCTATTAAGCCGACGGCCACTCTTGCTATAGCAGTCTACAGCTCCGTATATGCCAACGGTCATCGTCCCACTCTCTACGGATATGTTGTACACCGGAATGTTCTTGCCACGGACCAAGTTCCCCGATGTGTGGTTGCAGCTGAGGACGAGGCCGGAGTTCCACGCGCAATTTTTGTCGAGCCCGAATGGGAAAGGCACGCCTATGTTGCCGCACATTCGATTGCAGCTGTTCTTCTCGGTAGAAGTGGCCAAGGCCAAGGCCATCGGAAGAAAACACAACACAGCCGCTTTCATCTTTGATGTTTTTCTCCAATCTGTGCTTTCCTCCTGCTCTCCTCTCACCGGTTTTTATAATCCTAGTTTCGCTGGTGCCGATGCCTCCGCGGCGGCCAAGTCAGTCGGCACATTGCAAGACCGAGTCATCAATTAGACAAATCTCCTACCGTTGGAGAGCGTGAGCTGGGTTTCTCCTGCGTACTTACCTTCATATAAACGCGGCTCATATTCATATTGCTTTCATTTTCACTTAAAATTCAAACGTTCTGGAGAAATTTTCAATTCTCAAAGTATTAACTGCATTTAGCACAAGAAAAATCAGTATTTTGAATCTACGAGTTTCATAATTGGTTATTCAGTTATAAAAATTAAAAACTGACTGATCTTTGCCTCCATAGCGAAAGATCTCATTTGACTTACTAATATCATAATATTCCAATAAACTAATCAGTCACTTAAAATCTAAACAAGTGATCTAACTATAGATTTTTACACTTTATTCAGTTAAAATGTTTAGGGCCGAATTGGTATTTAGGATTGAATTGGCAAAATTAAAAGGTTTATGACTGATTTGACAAAAATGCAAAATGTTTAAGTTCTTTTGGACAATTTTCCCAATTTGTCTACAACTTTACAAATATATCATTTAACAATGTAAGTTGAGAGAACCACCACAACTGCGTGCACATTGGCATTCTTGCACAGAGTTTAAATACTTCTTCCATCGCAACATCTTGATTTTAATCTCCTTCCATGTCAATTCTACTTTTTTCCTTTTTTTACCATTGGAAATTTTGAATCTTAGAGGATAATCGCATCTTATCTTCTACATGTTGTGAAACCCATAAATAATCCTTGCTGATAGTGCTAGCACAACTCATGCGTTCTTGATTGCTATATTTTTTGTTAGTGTTTCTTAAAATATTTAAAAATAATCCAAAGACTCAACCATAATTAACCAGTTATTAGGAGAGAAACTAATACAATAACCTGTTACCATGACCACCTACTTAAAGTTGAGTTCTCCAGTATAGGAGTCGGATCCACAGCTATCGATTTTTGGAGCCAAAAGCATGAGAATGTCCTCGTCATTGGGTCGATTTCAAGGAAGGTTCTTGGAGTGGCACCATCCATAAAAAATACATAAGCAGAATTAGACCCCTTAGTATTTAAACAAGAAGTGAGAAGACGGGCTCCATACCGACATGGGGGACGACTCCACAAGTCGTCGCCGTTACACGTTTCAACAAAAGAAGGCGGAATTCCAATGTAAGACTTCGTCCCCCTATATAACGCGGAAATTTCACTAGGGAAAATGGCATCTTCGATGAGAAGTGACAAAGTCGTCCTTGCCAGTTTTTGTTCGGTGGGTAGACATGAGATTTGACCATTCCCTTGCACTGCTCGTGGGAAGATGCAACGCGCTAGAATTTATTATCTATTGAGGATCAGAAGGAAGGTTGACCCTTACTCCTCTCAAAATTCAGCTGATATTTTATCAGGTTTTTACCCAAGGCTAGTTTGAGGACCCCTGCCATGCGCACATATGCTTTTTACAGATATAATTAGTTAATACTACGATAATATAGTACACTAATTTATAGAACATTTGGAAAATATTAGAGTTGACCTTTTTGTTAATTTTCCCATTCTCAAGACAATATAAGATCTATGTTTGTTATAACTAGGGTTTTGTTCATTTCGTGAAAAATAACTTATAGGAAAATGTTTTCCAAATTTTTCGGCATTCATTTCAAGGAAAACGAATTGGTTAGGGAGAATATTTTTCATCGATGAAAAAAATATTCTAAGATAAGGGAAAATATTTTCCACTTTTCAAATAAAGGAAATTTTTTTTCCTCACTCACTCTCTCTTATCTCACACCCTTGCTAGCCCCCTCTTTTTTAAATTCTTTTTCTTTTAAAAAATTTGAACTTTATTTCTTTTATTTTTATTTTTATTTTTTCTCTTCTTTTTTTTTCCTTTTCTCCCCTTCTTTCTCCTCTGGTCGTCGTTTGCCAGCCATGGGCAAGCTCGAGGCTCACCAACATTTAGCAAGCTCAAGCTAGTTGCTTGTTGACATTGGGCCTCACCAGATCGACGAGTCTTTTTTAGGCCAACAAGCTCGAGCTTGCCTTTGACTGGTCATTGACCTAAAGAAGAAGGAGGAGGAAAAAAGAAAAAGAATAAAAAGAATAAAAAGTAGAAAGAAAAATTAAAAATTAAAAATTTGATTAAAAAGAGAATAAAAAAATTATTAAAAGGAAAGCATAGAGGAAAATCGAATTGAATTTTCCATACCAAACAACATATAATATTTTCTTGTTCATTTTCAAATTTCAGTGAAATATCGGAAAATATTATCATTTTCCTAGAAAATGGTTTCATGAAAAATGCTTTACAAAAATATCATATTTTTCGCGAAACAAATAGAGTATAAGTTGTAAAATAGATTCATAATTCTATTACATTGCAATGTTTTGACAAATTAGTGAGAAAATGCATAAAGCGCTAATGTAAATAATTAAGGAAACCTGGTAATGTGGTAAACTATAGACTTCTAGATGCAATAATAAGTGAACTTGTTTTTAAAGAAAGAGTTACGGGCATTATTTAGACTACGTGGTAAACATATATGTGCCTTTTCTTTTAATGGTACAATGCAATTTTTTTTTTGTTCTTTAAAGATACCAGATACCGTGAAAATGGTAAAACATTAGCATTTTAAATCGCGGTTAATTTTTGATAGATTTTATGCAAAATACTGCTCCTTCCAAAATTTGAGATCTCTGGCTTGCAATGTCAATTATTCAGTTGTACACTCTTCCCATTGACTCGCTGCCTCTAATCCAAAAGTGTAACTTCACCTACCACGATGGGCAAAGTTAAAAGGGAAATATATATATACACACACAAACTTACATTTCAGAAATACTAGAAACTCAAAACATTTTCGGACCTACCTTGGGGCTGAAGGTCTTTGAAAATGCATTGCATCTTCCTCAAACTATCCAAAAAATTTGTCAAACAATATTTATATTTGCCTAAAAGGCCCAAAGCTCCCTTGATAAAGCAATTCCCAAACGAAGCCGATATCTAGTTGCAGATAAAGGCTCTAAAAAATGTGGGGACAAAGAGCCAAATACAAAATTACATATCTAGTCCACCCTTATGTAAATTATTTTCAGGCTGTTGCGCAATGATTTGTTTTGTCGTTTTACATTGGACATTGTCAGTACGATTCCATGGTCATAATCATAATGGTAATATTTGTAAACTCGAACTTAAATGTCAGCATGTGAATGTTTCTACTAAGAGAATCTTAAATCTAAGGACAAAATTGTCTTGTAGGTTTATGTTACATAAGTCTAGTATGTATCACCTAAGTTAAAATCTTTTTTTCAGCTGTGTTTTTTTTTTCGTTGTTGTATTTTGTTGTTGAGGTTTTCAGAACGTGTCTTAATTTCTTACACTAGGTTAGTTTTTTTTTTTTTTTTGAGCAAATACCACCAAAAATCCTAAAGCATGCCGATTGTGACAATTTTACTCGAAACTTTTCTTTGTGCTATTAAAAATCTCAAACTTTGCCGTTTGTGACAATTTTACCTTAAACTTTGTTTTGCACTACCAAAAACCCCAAATTATGCCACTTGTGACAATTTTACTCTAAACTTTTTTTGTGCCACAAAAAACCCCAAACTACACCACTTAAGACAAATTTACCCCAAACTTTTTTTGCTAAAGGGCATTTTTGTCCTTTTTCATTTCTTTTTTCTTTTCTTTTTTTTCCTTCTCTTTCTTCCCTCTGCCATGGCCAATAGAGGGAAGTTGACGATGGTTGCCCTCGCCCACCCTCGCTAGATCCGACGAGGGCGACCCTTGCCTGGGTCGGGCAAGGTGAGGCCGGCCCTCACCTGGGTCGAGCAAGGCAAGGGAGGACCTCGCCGGCATCGAGCGGGCCTCGTGTCCGGCGAGGCAACCCTTGCCTCACCCGACCCAAGTGAGGGCAGCCCTCACCGGCTCCGACGCCGGCGAGGGTGGCCATCACCAGCTTCCTCTCGTGGCCGGTAGAGGGAAGAAGGAGAAGAAAAAGAAAGAAAAAGAAAAAAGATAATGGAAAAGGACGAAAATGCCCTTCAGCAAAAAAAGTTTAGGGTAAATTTGTTCTGAGTGGCATAGTTTGGGATTTTTTGTAGGACAAAAAAAGTTTAGGATAAAATTGTCACAAGTGGCATAGTTTAGGATTTTTAGTGACATAAAAAAATTCAAGGTAAAATTATCACAAGTGGCACAATTTAAAGTTTTTGGTGGTATTTTCCCTTCTTCTTTTTTTAATGAAAACTGTTTTAAGAAAAAAAATTTCGACTTTCCGGTATTTTGATGACACAAAACTAATTAATTTATGGAAAATATTATTCACAGTTAGACAATGGCATTTCATTCGGTCTTGCACACTCTATTCTCTTACATATGGTGTTTTTTTTTCTACTTCCAAATGTTTTAACATTTTGTTTTGTAGAGTTTGTATAATGGGTCCATTCCATGAAAAATCTCAAATCACTATACTTATGACAAATTTACTTCAAACTAATTTTTTAACTACAAAAAATTTCAAGCTGCTACACATTTGACAAATGGAGAGTAAAACCCCAAAAAGTATTTCCATCAACTTACATATGCCTTCAACTTAATAATTTAATAGCGAAATTTAATAGAACTAACAGAGGATAAAATTATCTAATGTATACCATTTTAGGTTTTTTCATAGTATTAACTCTTGTATAATTCATGGACTCTTGCAGCTCTTGCTTCTCTATGAAGCAGCATTTTTTGCTATAGCTACAAAGAAGTTGAAAAATTATAAAATCTGTGCAATGCCGAAAAGTAGGAAATTGCCTTCGTGCTTTATATTCGGAAGGCATAAGTGAAACTTAAAATGAAAAGCGTAATATCCCATTAAATTATTCGAATAGATATCCAAGCAGTCTTCAATAATTATTCATTCATTAAATAAAATGGCTATTGTTCAGAGCTCTGCAATCTATAGCCAGGACAGAAGTGAGTACAGTCCTGCATCCCCCGTACTTAATGTAAAATAGAATCATCCCTTGTAAGAACTTCAAAATCGCTAATTAATCAGGACCTTAACCAAAAGATCCAAGACGAACATATTGGTTTTGTTTCTTGTACATCGCCCCGCACTAGAAACCATGAATCAGATGTTGCACTGATTGAAATCAAGAGAGAGTCATATCTCGTCTCGTCAAGTAAAATTTGAGTCTCCTCGTCGTTCCGTTGATTGGCCCAAAAGTTCTTATTGATCCTAGCCAGTTGCTTGGCCACTTCCCTCATTGTTGGCCTTTTGAAGCCATTATAGTTCAAGCACCTTCTAGCGAGCAAACTGATTGCCTTGATCTCCCGCACTTCACCTTCATTGGATGCCTCAAAATTTGTCATATGGAGGAGTGTCCGGCTCTCCATGGCATAGATGAAAGTTTGGATGAAGTTGATTTTTTCCCCAGATTTTGCACGCTGAGTCAGCATCTCTCCAGTAAGGAGAGAGCTCCACAAGGATGACCCCAAAGCTATAAACATCACTCTTCGTGGTTAATTCACTAGTGGTCAGATACTCAGAGTCGAGATAACCTATTGTGCCTTGTATTCTTTCGGCTATATGAGTCCTTTCGGGTGATATTAAAACCAAGGCTCCAAAATTGGATTCTTTAGCAAAGTATTTCTCATCCAAAAGTATATTCAGAAATTTGACATTAGTATGAATAATCGGTGTGTCGGCCAGGGAATGCAAGTACTCGAGGGCCAAGGCGGCTTCTGAGGCAATCCTAACTCAATTCTTCCACAATTGCATGATCGTTGATCTCTTGTCATGAATGCGGTGATAGAAAGTCCCATTGGGGATGAATTCATAGACCAACAATGGCACTTTTGTCTCCAAACATATACCTAGGAGCTTAACCAAGTTCTTGTCATTCACCTGTGAAATAATGTCAATTTCGTGCAGGAATTCATCGTGAGTGCTTAGAGACATATCCTTGTTCATGTCCTTCAGCTTCTTGCCAGGAACATCTCTAGGCTTCTTAACCGCAACTAGAATATCACCATCGATTTTTCCTCTATAAACTAAAGCAAAACCACCCTCACCGAGCTTGTTGCTAGCATCGTAGTTGTTGGTGGCTTAATCCAACTGTGCCTCAATGAAGATTTTCACCCTTTGGTGCTTCATGATCTCCCCTCCATTTTGCCTAAAGTGTCTCTCTTTAGCCCTCCTCTTGCATATGATCAAGACTAGGCCACTAACAACTACGCATAACATTACCACTACAACGACTGCCACACAAAATTGAAAAATGGATGGATTAGTTTCTCTCCCAAATGATTGATTTACTTGGACAAGTAATGAATTTGGACCTTGTAAATTTTAGACCCAGTTTTTTTTATTCTTCTGTGAAATAATGCCAACTTCGTGCAGGAATTCATCATGCGTGCTTAGAAAGCTGTCTTTGTTTATGTCCTCCGGCTACTTGACAAGGACATCTATAGGCTTATTGACAGCAACTAAAACATTGCTGTCGATTCTTCCACCGTAAACTGAAGCAAAACCGGCCTCACCAAGCTTGTTGCTAGCATCATAGGCGTTGGTGGCTTTAGCCAACTGTGCCTTAGTCAAGATGTTCACTCTCTGATGCTTCAAGATCTCTCCTCCATTTTGCCGGAAGTGTCTCTCTTTAGCCCTCCCCTCGCATATGAACAAGACTAGGCCACTGACAATTATGCATAACGTTACCGCTACAATGACTACCACAAAATTGAGGAATGAATGGATTAGTTTTTTTCCTGAATGATTGACTTACTTCGACAAATAATGAATTTGGGATAAATTGTAAGTTTCATATACGGTTGGAGCTTTTAGCCTTTTTGCCAAAAGGGGTTGTGGTGTATTTAAAGAAAAAAAGTGTGGTGGGTGCGGTGGATGGATATACGACCAAAAGAAAGGAAAACAGAGAATACCTTACACCTTATAATTTTTTGTTATTTCTATACAAATGTCGCGACAAACAAAATATTATTTTTTATTATTATTATTATTATTACTATTATTTTTTGATGTGATGATCATCGAGTGATTGGGCGCCCCAAAGATCCTGTGAAACAACCTAGAGGAGAAGAGGCACTTTTTTGAGGAAGAACTTCGAGAGACTAGAGTGGGGGTTTCTTGAAGCTATGTGAATGGGCTTATACTTGTAAGCAGGGCACACGAGTTTAAAGACTCTAAATTGGTGCCCGCAACTTCTTTGGTGAAAGCACATTGAGGAGTTGATAAAGGTAGTTGAAGTAAAGAATTCGGATGCTAAAGTGTGAGTTTGAAGCATCAAGCATGGATGAGTCGGAGGCCATTGACGATTATATCAGTGATTGGTGATCGTTCAAATTGGAATGTGGAGTGAGAACAATTTTAGGACATGTTAGCATAAGCCAGATCAATAGCAAGCAGACTCGTAGTCTAAAGTGGGAGTAGCTTAGATTGTTAAGCAACCATTGGAAGGGAATTAGAGTTACCTGCGACGATTACGGCACGATGAGAAATTTGGCAACTGACTTTGCCATCACCATCCATGCCAAATGAGCAGTCGCATGTGTAGTTCCCAGGCGTATTCCTGCAATTCCCGTGACATGGATATCGTACTGGATCCTTGCACTCATCGATGTCTATATCATACAGAACCAAAGGTGAAACTGTAAGTGTACGTTCATGTGTCTTTTTGCTCCTCAAAAATAACGTATTGGTTGTATTAAAGGCTTGAAGCATCTAAGTCAAACTCAATGAAAAACTGGATTGAGGAGGTTGGATCACGAAATTATGGCCCAACCCAAACAAATAATTTTTGGCTCGCAAAGATAACTCTAGAATACCTTGACATCCTGGGAGTGGGGACCGTGGGGAGGTATAGGGATTGCCCGTGTACCCAGGCTTACAGAAGCAACGATAACCATTCCCGTTTTCGAAGTCAGAGCAGTTACTGTTGGTGCCGCAGGGATAGCTCGATGGGTTCGATTGCGCTTCCTGGCAGGTCAAATTCCGTTCAACTACCCAATCCAGGAGGACCCTTGAGAAAATGCATTCGCGCATATCATCCAGGACAGGAAGCTTGTAATCGGAGACATTAAACGACTCCTGGTCCACAACGAACGCTGATCCGCAAGAGCTGAAGCTGTGAACTGCGGTGTAATTCGTGCGCTCGTCATGGATATATGGAGGCTCCTGAGGCTCTTGGGGATTGACGTCTGACAGCACCCGACGCCAGAGCAAGCGCCCTCGGCCGTGAAGTTGACTGCCTTGGTGCAATAGGAGAAGCATCCACTCCCGAAAGTCCCGGCGGCATCCGAGATAAGAGACAAGGTGTCGCAACCTAAGACAATGAGCTCATTCCGGGTGTCCGAAAATGTTTAGTGCCAGTTGTCGACCAATCCCATCGATAGGTCAGGTTTGAGCCGTGAAGCCAATGGCCACTCTTGCTATAGCAGTCTAAAGCTCTGTACAAGCCAATGGTCATCGTCCCACGCTCCATGGATATGTCAAACACTGGAACGTTCTTGCCAAGGACCAGGTTCCCTGTAGTGTGGTTGCAGCTGAGGATGAGGCCGGAGTTCCACGCGCAATTTTCGTCGAGACCGAATGGGAAAGGCACGTTCATGTTGCCGCACGTTCGGCTGCAGTTGTCCTTCTCGGGAAAAGTGGGCAAGGCCAAGGCCATTGGAATTGAAAGAAAACACAACACAGCCGCTCTCATCTTTTATGTTTCTCCAGTCTCTGCTTTCCTCTGGCTCTCCTCTTCACCGCTTTTTATAATCCTTTGCTTTCGCTGACGCCGATGCCTCCGCGGTAGCCAAGTTTGGAGCACATTGGAAGACCGGGTCATCAATTACGATCCTGCTGGCGAGAGTGAGCTGGGTTTTCCTGAAAATGCTTTCATTTTCACTTGAGGAACTCCTCAACAAAATGCTTTTCAAAATATTCCCTTTGCTTCAACTTCTTATAAAAAATTAAAACTAACATATAAGTTTTATTCTCTATAAAATTCCCTAAAGTCCTTTACCTCCATTGTCGCAACCTAACTTTTTTGGGGCTCTCACCAATGACTAGGGGAGCTTTGGATTACGTTTAAAGGTATAGTCAATTTCGGGCTGATGGCCTTCCATTGACTCGGACTCTTCTAAGCTTATACCTTGTGTGACATTAGGCATTCAACATATTAATCGATTAAGCTTATGCACATTTTAACAAAGGAGTCGCCACTTGCCTTTTTGCGTCAACTAGAAACCAAAGTAAGATACAAGAGAATATCTTATTATTTACGCAACTAGAGATTTTAAACTCGGGGACTTGATTACGTTAATCATAAGATTAACACAATTTTGGTACCTAACTTAATTGTGTGCTAACTAGCAACATGGCAACCTATCCAAGAAATTTTAGGCCCGTCCTAACCATTCCAAAGTAGGGAAATAGCATCCAAGATATTAAAATATGCAATTAATTATAATCACAAAATAAAGCAAGCGAGTATCCTAATATTGTCCCCAAACAATACAACACAAAACAAAGGACTCTATTGTAAAGCCCTAGAGGTTTGTCTAATATTGGGTTTTTTGCATTTTTAAGGGTTTTTCCTAATTTTCTAAATTTTTCTATTTGATTTTTCTAAATTTTTATGAATTTTTTTCTAAATTTGTATATCTTTTTATTTTTTATTTTTTATATTTTCCGAAATAAATAAAAAATGAGCTTTCTGGATTTTTTATGTTTTAAGTTTTTTCTGAATTTTTTGGAAAAAATTTTTACTAATACTTTTGGAATTTTTTAATTTTCCTTTTTTGGAATTTTTGAATATTTCGGAATTTTTTGTCTTTTTAGTGAATTTTGAAAATTTTCGACTTTTAATGATTTTCAAAATTTTTATAAATAAAAATTTATCAATTTTTTAATTACTTTTACGAATTTTAAACATTTTTATAATTTTTATAATTTTTTAATGATTTTTTTAAGGACTCGGACCGGGTCAAGATCCGAATCGAATAAACCGACCCGGAGTCCGGATTGGACTAAAAATCGGGCCGACTTTGAGGCCCACTCGGGACAAACCAAATCGGCCTTTGAAAGATTTTTTAATCTATTCTCAGCCCAATATTCCAACCCACAATGACAATCGGTCCGAAGCAATCTAGCCCAAAAAGAAAAGCAGCCCATTTCCTTATCCTCTTCTATTTTCCATCTTTTTGTTGTTTTCCTTTTTTTTTCTTTCTCTTGTCTTATTCACTTGTCTTCTTCTTCATGCATGTCTTCAACCCGAAGCTCCTTCGCCTGCAACTCGTTCGGTCATTCCACCTGCAACCTCCAGCGAGGCTGCCACTACACCAAACCCTCGCCGAAATTTAAGGCTTCCGCTAGACCACCGTCCGATGTCAACCGTTCGCCGGCCACCGTCGGCCCCTAGTTGGCCGGCGGTTTCTAGCATCGCCGATGAACACGGTAAACAAGAACGGAAGGGAAACCGATGTCGCTCTCGGCCAAACACTTGTAAACCGAGCAACCAGACATCGTAAGGACAACATTATGAGGCCAAACAAGCAATGATGGCTCGGTTTTTACCAAAAGACAAGATTCAACACCGGATCTCGTTCCGGCATTTCGTCGAACAATTGGGGTACGCCACCTAACAGGAGGGAAACTGATCCATCCAAGACTACGCCGGCTAATAGGAGGAAAAATAATCCATCCAAGACTCAAACTCGCATCATGACTAACGACAAACCACAAGTATTGACCCAAAACAGCAAACCATGGAAGGGATGGACGAGGGCCGGAGTTCGCACGAGCGGTCGGCCGCGAGCTCCGGCCCGACTAGTCTAAAGACAGGAGAAGGAAACGGGTTGTGGCTTATCGGTTTCAGGCGCGAGAGAGGAGGTACAGCACCGGGTCGTCGGCTACGATTCAAGCGTGGCCAACGGCGGTCTCCCCTCCAGTTTGTTTCGCTCGCTCACAGCTCGCTTTTTGCTCAGTCGAATGCTCTCTGGTTCGCTCAAGCTCTCTCTCGAGATGTGACGTCCGAAGCCAACGTCGGAAGGCAAAGTTCTCTCGACTCAAACGGGTTACTCCGACCATCCACGAACGTCAAGAAATGCGCCATATCATTAAGCGAAAGCACAGTAAAGTGCAAGCATTAGCTAATATTCAAACAATTAAAAAAGCAAACGTGAATCGATCTCGGGGTAAAAAACAAATGTCGATTCAGCCTCTCTCCAACATTCCATCAACAGGTGATATGCAGGTATGACACATGAGCTTTCAACTCGGAGGCGATGCTATTTCAGGCAAAAACATGACATGTCAGATTTCTAACATCATCCTCTCTCCCAGATCCGCCTCAGTTTCAGGGGATTAAGCCATGAGCTCATCGACAAAAATTCACGTTCTTGGTTCCATAACAGGACGAAGAAGGCAGAGCAGAACGTTTGAGAAGAAGTGCTTGCCTGGTCGGGGACGGCGTTACAGTTGCTACTCGCTCGCCTGTGAAGCTTCAATGACGACCCGCGCTTCTCCTTTCTTCCAGCGGACTGGTGGTCATGACAGAACTTGATGCCTCCACCCCTCAGAATCTGCCTCTCTCTGATTTTTCTCAGTTTTTTCTTCTTCTCTAAAGCAGCCTCACGGTCGCTCCTTTTTTTTCCTCGCCGAATGCTCCCCCTTCTGCCTTTTTCTTTCTGCCGAGCCCCATGGTCCCTCTCTTGCTCACGCCTACCTCATCTTTTTTTCTGCTCCCCTCACCCCCTACTGCTTGCCGCGGAGGAATTTTTTTTGCTAGCGTTGTGGCCACTCTCCACATGACAGCGCAACAGGGGGCACGCCCTCTGCTGGTGTCACGCTGCCAACGTCACTCGCGTTGGAGCGGCGTCGTTGCGCACCGCTGCTGTATACGCGCAAGTGTGCGTACGTGTATGTGTATATGTGTGCGAGTGCATAAGGTGAGACATGAAACAAAAGGAAAAGGGCTGGGTTTGCTTAAGCTTTAATGGGCTTTGAAAACATAAAGGAGATGGGCTAAGGGAATAAAAAGAAAAGAAAAGGGCTAGACGAAAGTTTCTTAAAAGAGTTGGCCGGACTCGATTCCATTTTTTCATCTTTCTTTCTTTTCTTTTTTTCTCTTTTTTAAAAAAAATTTTCGTTTGCATTTTTATATTTTTTTTTGCCTTTTGTTTATAAATTTATAAATTTTTATATTTTTGCAAAATAAATGAATATTTAAAAATATGTCAAAAAAAATTCGGATGTCAACATCCATAACAAGGGATCTCATTTGACTTACTATTATCATAATATTTTAATAAACTAATTAGTCACTTAAAATCCGAATGAGGTGATCTAAACATAGATTTTTATGCTTTATTAAATTAAATCTAGCGTGGGCTTTCCAATTTTTGACATGAAAATCCTAAGAGGTGTGATCTATTATTTATGCTTCCTATAAGCAAAGAGATTCAAGGAGCGACTTCTCACATAATTGCCACTTCACTGTAACTTCTCCGACTTCCACTTTCTTCTTAACTTATCCTTTTTGTTTTATACACTAATTTTTCTACATTTTAACTAATATATCATTTACCAATGTAATTTGGGAGAACCACCACAAATGCGTGCGCATTGGCGTTCTTGCAGAGAGTTTAAATACCTCTTCCACTCTACCATCTTGATTGTAATCTCGTCCTATGTACTTCTATTTTTTCCTCTCTTTTTTTAACCTTGGGGAATTTTGAATTTTAAAGGATAGTAGCTTCTTACCTTGTACAATTTTTGAAAGACATATATAATTCTTGAGGATGGTGCTAGCACACCTCATGCATTCTTGATTTCTATATTTTTGGTCAGTGGTCTCGGAATTTTTTAAAATAATCCGTGGACTTAATCATAATTAAGTGGTTGTCAAGAGAGAAATTAATACAACAACCCATGACCATGACCATCCACTTAAAGTTGAGTTCTCAAGGGTAGCAATCGGACCCACACCAATTGATTTTTTGAGCCAAACACATGAGAACGCTCTTATCATTGGATCGATTTCAAGGTAGGTTCTCGGAGTTTCACAATCCATACAAAATACATAAACAAAAGGGATATGTTCAGCAGAAGTCCTAAAACTTGACAGGATAGTGCAATTGAGTCCTAAAACTTACAAAAAGTGCAATTGAGTCCTAAAACTTGTCACGTTGGTTCATTTGAGTCCTTCCGTTAACGGTGTTAACGGAAAAAGCTGACGTGGCATTTTAAATTATTTGTTAATGCCACGTCAGCCTTTAAAATTATTATTTTATTCAATCTTATTTTAATTAAATTAAAAAACTGAAAAAGAAAACCTAAAATTTTATTTTAAAAAAATAACTGAAAAAAAAAAAAAAAAAAAAAAAAAAGAAGGAGAAGGGCGGGGCTTCGCCGCCGCCGCCCATCGCCGGAAGAGCCGGCGCGACAGCCCGGGCAAGGGTGGCCGGCCCTTGCCCGCGCCTGTGTGAGGGCTAGCGACCCTCGCGGCGAGCGCGAGGGCGCCCAGGATCTGGGCACGCCGGCCCTCACGGGGGCCGGCGACCCTCGCGGCGAGCGCAAGGGCGCCCGGATCCGGGCACGCCGGCCCTCACGGGAGCCGGCGACCCTCACGGCCAGCGAGAGGGCGCCCGGATCCGGGCACGCCAGCCCTCATCGGGGCCGGCGACCATCGCCCACCCCGGGCGGCGTCGCAAGCCCCAAGCGAGGGTCGACGACCGTCGCCGGCCCAGCGAGCCTCACCCGGGCGGGCGATGGTCGCCGACCCCCGTGAGGGCCGACGTGCCAGGATCCGGGCACCCTCGCGCGCCGCGAGGGTCGCCGCCCTCACCGTGCCGGCGAGACTCCCCCTCGCCGGGCGATGGTCGCCGGCCCCGCCCTTCCGGCGTGGGCGGCGGCGGCGGCCGAAGGAGTCCTCGCCGGCACTTTTTTTTTTTTTTTTTTCCAGTTTTTTTTTTTAATAAAAAAAAAAATTGGTTTTTGTTTTTTAATCTAATTTAAAAAGAATTGAATAAAAAAGCCACGTGGAAAATAAAAATTACTTTAAAATGCCACATGAAAAATAAAATTAAAAATTAAAATGTCACGTCAGCATTTTCGTTAGTCTAAATTGACGGTGTTAACGGAAGGACTCAAATGAACCAATATGACAAGTTTTAGGACTCGATTGCACTTTTTGTAAGTTTTAGGACTTAATTGCACTATCCTGATAAGTTTTAGGACTTCTACTGAACATATCCCTAAACAAAATAAGACCCATTAGTATTTCGACACGAAGTGCTCCATATCAACTTGGGAGTGGGAGACAACTTGACAAGTTGTCGCGGAAAACGGACTTCACAAGCCATCGTCTTGTCATATTTCAACCAAAGAAGGCGGAATTCACAAGCAAGTCGTTCGTCCTCGTAGGCGCTACGTACCGCAGGATGTTCGTTAAGGAAAATGACATTTTGGAGAAGAAGTGACGAAGTGATCCTTGCCAGTTTTTGTTTGATGGGTAGACATGAGGTTTGTACCTTTCCCTTGCCCTGCCCATGGGAAGATGCAGTCCGCTAGAAATTACTATCTATTGAGGATTAGAAGGGAGGTTGACCCAGAAAAGTTTCTTTTAGTCCTCTCATATATCGGCTGATGTTTTATCAATTTTTTCGCGGAAGGCTAATTTGAGGACCTGTGCCACCCTCTTTACTGGTATTATTAGTTAGAACTACAATAAAAATAGTAAACTGATTTATGGCACTTTCAAAAAATATTTGAATCGACCTTTCTGTTGATCTTTCTATTTTTAATACAATAATACAATATCAATGTTTATCATGACTAAGTTTTAAAATAGATTAATGATTCTATAAGTCATTGCCACAGAGCATAAAGTATTAATATAAACATAGAGTTCTAGATACAATGTTATGTAGACTTGACAGTTACGTGCATTTAGGGATTGGGTTAATACTATAAAAAAATCCCAAACTAGTACACTCATACTAGTTTCATCTCAAATTAATGTGTCGCAAAAACTCTTGGATTGGTATACCAATGCTACATGTATCATACAGTTCTTAAAAACTCCGACGTTCTTCCTTATAGCTGCGTCAGAGAACTAAACTATTTATAAAAGTTTCAATGTTATCGTGCAATTGGTCAGGATGAAAATTCTCAAAACCTGGATATATATTATTTTGTTGAGTAGAGTTTGTCATCCATGCATTCTTGCAGCAATTGCTTTTCTATGAAGCGGTACTTCCTATATTGACAAAAAGAAGTGAAAGCAAAAAAAAAGTGCGATGCAATGCCAAAAAATAGGAAATTGCCTCCGTGCTTTATTGGGGCAAGAAAGTGAATCTGCATTTCCAAAAAATAATTTCCAATAGAATTGTTCGAATAGATATTCAATGCAGCAATCTTTCCATAATTATTCATTCATTAGATAAATTGGGTATTCGTCACAGAGCTTTGCAAACTATAGCTAGAGCACAAGTGAGTACAATCATTTGTAATTCCCCGTACTTACTTTGAACAGAATCATCCTCTTATAGGACTTCCAAATCGGTAATTAATCAGCTGTAAGAAAAACAGAACCTTTTAATCAAAAGATCAGTATAAAGCATACGACCGTTGGACTTGTTTTCTGTATGTAGCTGCGCACTAGATTGATGAATCAGACTCTGGAGCTTGTAGTGGCTGCTTGGATCTCAAGTGCCGAATGGTAGGTCGAGTCCAGTTTGTTTATTTCACTGATCGAAGTCCACAGAGAGTCAGATCTCGTCTCGTCAAGTAAACTCTGAGTCTCTTCATCGTTGTGTTGATCGGTCCACAAGTTCTTGTTGATCCTAGCAAGTTGCTTAGCCACGTGGCTCATTGTTGGCCTATTCGCTCCATCATGGTTTAAGCACTTCCTAGCTAGCAAACCAACCACCTCGATCTCCCGCATTTCACCTTCATTGGATGCCTCGATATTTATTATATGGACGAGTGTCCGGTTCTCCACGGCAAAGATGAAAGATTGGACCATGTTGATAGTTTCCCCGGATTTTGCCTTCCGAATCGGAGTCTCTCCAGTGAGGAGCTCTACAAGGACAACCCCGAAACTAACGTCACTCTTCATGGTTAATTCACCTGTCTTGAGATACTCAGGGTCAAGGTAACCTATGGTGCCTTGTACTCTTTCAGTCATGTGAGTTTGTCCAGGTGAAATCAAAACTGAGGCTCCGAAATCAGATACTTTCGCAGAGTAATTCTCATCCAAAAGTATATTTAGGGTCTTGACATCCCTGTGAATGATTGGTGGGAAGGCTGAGAAATGCAAGTACTCGAGGGCCAAGGCGGCTTCCAAGGCAATCCTGAGGCGATTCTCCCATGATTGTAAGATTGTCAATCTCTTGTCATGAATGTGGTGATGGAGAGTCCCATTTGGGATGAATTCATAGACCAACAATGGCACTTTTGTCTCCAAACATATGCCCAAGAGTTTGACCAAGTTCCTATGATTCACTTGTGAAATAATGTTGATTTCGTGTTGAAATTCATTGTGAATGCTCAGAGACCCGTCATTGTTCATGTCTTTTAGCTTCTTAATAGGGACATCTCTAGGCTTCTTGACCGCAATTAAAATGTTGCCATCAATCCTTCCTTTGTAAACTGAAGCAAAACCCCCCTCACCGAGCTTGTTGCTAGCATCGTAGTTGTTAGTGGCTTTATCCAATTCTGCCTCAGTGTAGATTTTCACCCTCTGGTTCTTCAACATCTCTCCTCCATTTTGCCTAAAGTATCTCTCTTTAGCGATCCACTTGCGTATGAATGAGACCAGGCCACTCACAATTACGCAGCATAAAATTGTCGCTGCAGCGATTGCTACAAAAAATTAAGGAACGGATGCATTAGTTTTCTCCCAAACAATTGATTTACTTCAACAAATAATGAATTTGGACCATAAATTTTGATCTTAAATGTAGCCACTTAGATTCTTGATAGTCATAGGACCTGGGCAGGTCCTTAAAATGCTTCATCTCGGATCAATCCAAACCTCAAGAAATCTAGGATGTAAAACACATAGGGGTATTCCCTTTACCTCGGGAAGAAAAGGATTCAAGGGAACATTGAGGGACTAGGTCGTGTAGGTACTGTCACGTTAAAATAATAAACATAATCTTGTCAACTCATCAGTAGTATATTCGTTGGATAGATGGAGAGGCCCCAGTCAATATCGCAAGACACTTGCTTTTAGGTGAGGAACCTTGATTTACTTCGACAAATAAAGAATTTGGACCATAAATTTTAATATTATATGTAGCCACTTGGAAACTCGATAGTCACCAAATGGTAGATGATCCGGATTATCAACACCACAAAAATGCCTCAACTTTTCCAGATCAATTAAACTCCCAATCGCAACTTTTCCTCTCCCTCTCTGCCCTCCACTGGAGAGCCGTAGCCCCCCACCACCACCTTAGCTGATGACCATCACTAAAATATGTTCTTAAATTTATCCACTTAAATACCTGTCACACCGGTCACACGGCCCCCACCAAGTGGAGTATCCGGATTAAGCCACCAAATCTCTCTCTCTCTCTCTCTCTCTCTCTCTCTCTCTCTCTCTCTCTCTCTATGGTGGTCATGTTTCATGGTCGACCCCGCATCAGAGGTTTGAGTTCTGTGTTTTCCAACTCAATTGAGGTGATTTATGTATTATTTGGTCATGTGAGTGAAACTGGTTTCATATACGGTTGGACTTTTTAGCCTTTTAGCCAAACACAAGGGTTGGGGTGTATTAAAAGAAAAAAGTAGTGTGGTGGGTGCAGTGGATGGATATACGACCAATAGAAAGGAAAACAAAGAATACCTTACACCTTGCAATTTTTTGTAGTTTACATACAAAAAAGTCGCGATAAACTAAATCTTAATTTTTTTTTTTGATGTATTGATCATCGAGTGATTGGGTACCCGTTCTCCAAAGATCCTGTTAAAAAACCCAGAGGAGAAGCGGCACTTTTTAGAGGAAGAACTTTGAGAGACTAGAGCGGGGGTTTCTAGAAGCAATGTGAATGGGCTTATACTTGTAAGCAGTGCACACGAGTTTATAAAATCTAAATCGGTGCCCACCATTTCTTTGATGAAAGCACACTCAGGAGTTGATAAAGGTGTTAAAGTAAAGAATTCGGATGCTAAAGTGCGAGTTTGAAGCATCGAGCATGGATGAGTCGGAGGCCGCTGAGGGCTATATCAGTGACCAGTGATTGTTCAAAGTGGAATGTGGAGTGAGAACAATTTCAGGACATGTTAGATTAAGCCAGATCAATAGCAAGCGGACTGGTGGTCTAAAGCAAGAGCAGCTTAGATTGTTAAGCGACCATAGGAAGGGGAATTAGACTTACCTACGAGAATTATGGCAAGACGAGGAATTTGGCAACCGACTTTGCCATCACCATGCATGCCAAATGGACAGTCACATGTGTAGTTCCCAGGTGTATTCTTACAATTCCCATGACATGGATATCGTACTGGATCCTGGCACTCGTCGATATCTATATCAAACAAAACCAAAGGTGAAACTGTAAGTATACGTTCATGTGTCTTTTTACTCCTTAAAAATAACGTATTGGCTGTACCGAAGGCTTGAAGCATCTAAGTCCAACTCAATGAAGAGCTGGCTTGAGGAGGTTGGATCACGGAAATTATGGCCCAACCCAAACAAATAATTTTTGGCTCGCAAAGAGAACAGAAGAATACCTTGACATCCTGGGAGTGAGAACGGTAGGGAGGTGTAGGGATTGCCCGTGTACCCAGGCATACAGAAGCAACGATAACCATCCCCCTTTTCGAAGTCAAAGCAGTTACTGTTGGTGCCGCAGGGATAGCTCGATGAGTTCGATTGTGCTTCCTTGCAGGTGAAATTCCGTTCAACTACCCAATCCAGGACAACCTTTGAGCGGTTGTTAACGATCTTATCATCAGGGATAGGAAGCTTGTAATCGGAGACACTAAACGACTGCTGGTCCACTAGGAACGCTGATCCACAAGAGCTGAAGCCGTGAACTGACGTGTAATTCTTCCTGCTGGTTAAGGATATACTGAGGTTCCTGATGCTCTTGGGGAAAGACGTCTGACAGCACCCGACGCCAGAGCAAGCGGCCTCGGCCGTGAAGTTGACTGCATCGGGGCAAGAGGAGAAGCATCCACTCTCGAAAGTGTCGTGGGGGTCCGAGATAAAAGCCATGGTGTCGCAACCTAAGACAATGAGCTTGTTCTGGGTGTCCGATAATGTATAGTGCCCGTCTTCGGTCAATTTGGTCCATGTGCGATGGTGAAAGCCGTCAAACCGATGGCCACTCTTGCTATAGCAGTCCTTTGTACAAGCCAACGGTCATCGTCGCCTTCTCTAGGGATATGTTGAACACCGGAATGTTGCCGAGGGTTAGGTTCCCCATAGGGGGGTCGCAGCCGAGGACATGGTTGGGGGTCTGCGCGCACCTTTCGTCTAGCCCGAATGGGAAAGGCACGTACATGTTGCCGCACGTGCGGTTGCAGTTGTCCTTCTCGGTAAAAGTGGCCAAGGCCAAGGCCATTGGAATTGAAAGAAAACACAACACAGTCTCTTTCATCTTTTATGTTTTTCTCCAGTCTCTGCTTTCCTCTGGCTCTCCTCTTACCGGTTTTTATAATCGTTGCTTTCGTTGATGCCGATGCCTCGACGGCAGCCAAGTCGGTCAGCACATTGGAAGACCGAGTCATCAATTAGACAAATTCCTACCGTTGGAGAGCGTGAGCTGGGTTTCTTCTGAATACTTACCTTAATATAAACGTGGCTCATATATTCATATTGCTTTCATTTTCACTTAAAATTCAAACGTTCTTGAGAAATTTTCAATTCTCAAAGTATTAATTGCATTTAGCGCAAGAAAAATCAAATTTTTTATAAATATATAAGTTTCATAATTGGTTATTTGATTATAAAAATTGAAAATTGACAGATAAGTTTCATTCCCTAGAAAAAAAAACCCAAAGTCCTTTGCCTCCATAATGAGAAAACTCATTTGACTTAATATTATCATAATGTTCTAATAAACTAATCGGTCACTTAAAATCTAAATGAGTGATCTAAACATAGATTTTTATGCTTTATTCAGTTAAATCTAGCACGGGACTTTCCGATTTTGGACATGAAAATTGGAATGGGGCTAGTATATAATCCATCTTGCCAACAAGCTAAGAGATTCAACGAGCAACTTCTCACATGATTGCCATTTTATCCTCCACTGTAACTTCTCTAACTTCCAATTTATTCTTAACTGATCCCTTTCATTTTGTACACTAATTTTTCTACAACTTTATGAATATATCATTTACCAATGCAATTTGAGAGAACCACGACAAATGCGTGCACATTGGCGTTCTTGTGCAGAGTTTAAATACCTCTTCTACCGCACCATCTTGATTTTAATCTCCTGCCATGTTAATTCTACTTTTTTCCTTCTTCTTTTTTTAACCGTCGGGAATTTTGAATCTTAGGATAATCGCATCTTACCTTCTGCACGTTTTAAACCGAAAAGGTGAGCACGTGACCTTATCTCGTACATTTACCTACGACTCAAAGCTCCTATTTTTTCAGATTCAAGTGGTGTCACGGTTTAATTTTTCATTGGACTGCAACGAGCATATAAGACAGGACCCGAGAAAAAGTATCTGCACCTAATTATAAAGGTTGAGCAATTAAGTGCAGAGGGTCAACCGTACCCATGTTAAGCTATGTAAACTATACGAACTAAGAGATCACATGGAGTCCAGCTTTCAATATAGTTTGACAAGATCATCGAGCTTCATATTCAAAAAAGAGACGAACTCGAGTATTATGTTATATGAATCAAGCACTGTAGACCTTACAAACAGAAATAGGAATCGAGTGGGGGAAAACATAGCTTGCAAAAGGATGAACCAGAAGTTGTTCGGTTTGTTGAATGCGAGGGGTTAGGAGTCGACTCAACAGGAACAGATGCATCCCGTGAACGACTTCACGTTAGGTGAGCATGTGAGCAGAAGAATGGATTTCATGCCAGTCCCTGATTACAATGCACTCATGCGACATCTAACGTGCTCGTGTCTAGAAAGGTATAGATTATTAAAAAATAAATAGACGGTCCTTTAATTCTGTATTTGGAAATATATCCTAAATAGGTAAACCGATACCTATCAGGGTCCCTTCAATAATTACTGAGCCGGTCGTTGCTTACAGTTTCCATGTGCAGATCAGAATGGACAAGGTCATGACAGCGAATGGACCCAAGCCAAGCTGTTGACCCAGCTTGGTCCTGAAGAACTTTTTCTTTTGGCCCCACTTTTGTCCAGTCTTTTCTCCTAAAATTGGTTTCTTTTCTTTTAACCCTCTTCCATTTTTTAGCTTCTAATGAGCTCTTTCATTTCTGCAAAATGTCTCAAGATTCTTTCCCTCCGGGTGCGAGAGTTTGGCTCCTGTCACGAGAGCATCCTTCCTTTATCAAGGGGAATCTTTGCTTCCTCTTGGGCCTTGGAAATGTCTTTTGATTTTGGTGGTCCGCAGGGCTTCATCTTAGCATTTACACATGGGGTTTAACATGGAAGTTAAGTCATTTTTTGTTTACCCTGACATCGTGGTGAAATCATTGTATGTAGTATACGCATTTATGTTAGTTCAAGCAAGAGATCTCCATGTAACACATTGAAGCGAGTACATTGCAGCCGGTCTTCTTGACTAAGGTTGATAACCGGTCATGATTGGCGTAGAATATGAAGATGAATTAACTACGATGCTGATCCGCTCATCTCTACATTACACGAGTAGCACTTTTGTGCATAATACACCCTTCTGGACAGCAGCACCATCCGCATGACTTGCAGTTGCGAACTTCTTGTTTGCTATCGACTTCCCACCCCGTGTACAAGTTTTGTGTCTCAAAGATTACGTTGGAAGCAGAAGTTATTCTGTATGTTTGTAATCACCTAACTGCCAGATGCTCTAAATTTCTGATGTTTCAGTAGTTGGTTAATAGATGCCGCGACGCATTAGCTCTTATCGGTGGACTTCAATGCTTGAACTTAACATTGTCTTGATGTTTATGATAGGATACATTTTTACAGGATTTCTATAATCATTGTGAAGGTACAATATGCCAAATCTTCGGATAAAAGACACGAAAAGATTAAGTTCGGTCTAGACTAGTAATCTTTTTATACATATAAACATTTCTTTTTAGGTTTTGCATTTATGACTTGCCTACTGCACCATTAAATATGTCAAGTAATGTAACTCTAATTTATCAAAACATATGTAAACTAAAACAATTTAGTCGTCCAAGTGTTCGTGAGAGAAACCGAGCTCTGCGTGTAGGAAACCGACCGACAGCTCTGGAATGAATCGACTTCGACTTCGGAGTCTTCAAATGTGCCGTCTCTATGTTGTTAGGACACCGGATGCAGACCGAAAAATGAGGTCGTGATGAAGAAAATGAGCCTGCAAATCCTAGAGGTGAATAATGCAGAAGGGCCGCCTGAAGTTGAAGATGGGTGGATCGCGTAGAACTTGGTCTAGGACTCTAGACAGTCGCCAGACTCTTTCATGATCCTCACACTTCGCGACTACGGCACGATGACTTATATGCGATCAGGGACAAACATCCCTCCGATGAAAAACCTCATCGACCAGACCGAACAGGACCAACAGCGCGTTGCGTTGGTAGCACCGTCACACGAAATTCTTGAACACCACTCGATTGCCCAAGGACTTGTGATCAGTCCCGCAAGGGACTTTATTCTTAAGCCTTTTGACTTGGAACAAATTCAGTCATTTTCACTAACTTTCGTTATATATTGTTGACATGGATGACAAGTTGTGACATGGCCAATGCTCACATTAATAAATTTTAATAATTTTTCAAATTTATTTTTTTCTTTTCCTTTTTCTTTTTTTGTTCTTTCTCTTTATTTTTTAACCCTTCCCTTGGTGGACCTTGGCAAGGCTCACCCTTGTCAAATCTAGTGAGGGCTCAAGCCTCGCCGGCCCTTGCCTCTAGCTAGTTGCAGAGGTTTGGTGATTGGCTGGAGGAAGGGGGAGAAAAAAAGAAATAAAAAGAAAAAGGAAAAATAAATAATTCATAAAATTATTAAGAGTTTTCCACATCAACGTCAGCCGACCATGTTACACAGGCTGATCTTTCTTTTTAAGAAAGCCATGTAGCATGTTTTTTGTTAGCCTGATTTTGAAATAATTCGATTCCATCAATTTGATAAGTTTAGGACTTAATATACTTTTTTGAAAATTTTAGGACACTATCCCACTTTTGTGACAAATTTTAGGACTTTCATTGAAATTATTTATTGATTTTATTATTCTACTAGCTACGAAGCCCATGCTATGCATGAGAAGAGAACCGACTAATTAGGCTACGCATGGTAACCATTATGTTTCTGTTTCTGGAATAAATTTTTATTCTAGACCTATTTCTGGAATAGAAATCCGTTTGGTAAAAAAAATTTCATTTCTATTTCTGGAACAAATTTCTATTCTAGAAAGAGGTTTGGAACAGAAATTAGAAACAAAATTTTTTTACTTTTCTATTTCTAGAATAGAAATCAGAAATTGTTTCTCTCTTTCTTACTTCTCACCCGAAGAAGTTTTTTTCCGTTCGCCGCTCACCACCACCACCACCACCCCCAGCCCACCACCGGCAGCCGCCGCCGCCGGTTGACGCCCACCGGTCGTCGCCGGTGACGGTTGGCGAAAGGCGGCCGACGGTGGCCGACGGCGAACTCCGGTTACCGCCGTCGCCGCTCTTCCCATTATCGTTGCCATTTAGAAAAGTAAAAATTTTTTGATTATCAAACGAATTTCTATTCCAATAATAGAAATTTTTTGTCATTATCAAATGCGTTTTTTTATCCAGAAACTCATCCAAAAGTAGAAATAGAAAAATATATTTCTATTCCAGAAATCAATTTCTGGCCAGAATGGTTATCATTCGCCCCTTAGTCTCTATTTTTTCCTTTAGCGGGAGATGTAGCTGATACTTGATGGTACTGACTACTGATAAACTTTTACCCTATGTCCGTATATGAATATTTACTAGGGAATGAAATATTATGGGAAGAGAAGGGGATTGGCATTTCTATCTCATGGATCTTTTCCTTTTGAAAATGAAAATGTTGCAAAAGAATTCCTAAATCTTTCTCTCTTCCCAAGAATGCTTCAACAAACAATGTTACCAAGTACGAAAGGAAACTACTATCTGCTTATCACCACCAATGGCATTATTTCATATAGAGAATTGCCTAAAAAATCTTAAATCTATTATAATTGTGTCAATTTAATTTTAGACTTTTTTTTAGCCTAATCAGTTTTAAACATTTTGTAATTGTGACAATTCAATCAATCTAGCTAATTTTTGCTGGTAGGCCAACACTGATGTGATCAATTTTTAATAATATTTTATTTTATTTTTCAAATTTATTTATTCATTTTTTCTTTTACCTTTTCTTTTTTTCCTTTCTTTCTTTTTTGGTTTTTTCCCCATAGTGGCCAATGAAGCTCCTACAAGGGTTGGGAAGCCTTCATTGGCTGCCGGCAAGGGTCGCGGGCCTTACCCAACCTTGCCCAAACTGGGTGATGCCTAAGGGGGTGGGTGATGGGGCTTTGCCCCCATAGTTGGCGAGGTCATGGCCACCTTCACCTGCCGCCGTCTACGGTACTAGCGAAGGTAGCCATGGCCCTGCCAATTGTGGGTGAGGCCGCCTTCACTCGTGGCCAAGGAGGCCATGGCGAGGATGGCCTCACCCAAATCTAGGCATGGACTGCGATCCTTGCCGAAGCCTCGCTAGAGTCTTGTCAGCCATTGTGGGGAAATAAACTAAAGAAGGAAGAAAGGAAGAAAGAAAAAAAATCGAAAAATAAATAAAATATTATTAAAAGTAATCTACGTCAGTGTCGGCCGGTGTTCATGTTAGCATCAGCTGGCCAAAATTGACCAGATAAAATGAATTGACACAATGGCAAAAGGTTTATTGAATTAGAAAAAAAAATATTTATGACTGAATTGGCACAATAAAATTAATTTAGGACTTTTTTGATAATTTTCCCCATTTCATTCAATCTCGCACCCACTATTTTCTTATACATGTATCGAAAAATTCTTAAAAGCTCTGGCGTTCTTCCTTGTGGCTGTGTCATGGAACCGAACTACTTCTGAAGGTTGTAACGTTATCGTGCGATCGGTAACGTTATATTGTGAGTAGGAGTTTGTCATTCTTGCACTCCTGCAGCTCTTGCTTCTCTATGAGCGGCATTCTTTCGCTATAGCAACAAAAAAATGAAAAAAAAAAACAGAGAGAAAAAAACCGATGCAATGCCGAAGAGTAGGAAATTGCCTGGGCGCTTTATTTGGGAAATTGCAATTCAAAAAAGTAATTTCCCATTAAATTGCTCGAATATATAATTAAGCAATCCTCCACAATTATTTATTCATTAGACAGAATGGGTATTCGTCGGAGCTTTGCAAAGTATAGCTCGAACAAAAGTGAGTACAATTATGCACGACCCACCATACTTAAAACTTAAAAATAGATTCATCCCTTGTAAAACTTCAAATCGCTAATTAATCTAGACCTCAACCAAATGATCGAGGATGTACATACGACCATTGGACTTGTTTCTTCTATATAGCCCCGCACAAGAAACCACGCATCAGATGCTGGAACTAGTAGTGGCTGCTTCGATGTCAAACACCAAAAGATCAGTCGACTCCGGTTTGTTCATTTCACTGATCGAAGTCCAGGGAGAATCGCTTCTTGCCTCGCCAAGTAAACTTTGAGTCTCTTCATCATTCCGCTGATCGGCCCACGAGGTCTTGTTGATCCTAGCCAGCTGCTCGGCTACTTCCCTCATTGTAGGCCTATTCACGCCATTATAGTTTAAGCACCTTCTGGCGAGCAAACCGACCGCCTCGATCTCCCGCACTTCACCTTCATTGGATGCCTCGAAATTTGTCATATGGAGGAGTGTCCGGTTCTCCACGGCGGAGATGAAAGATTGGATGATGTTGGTTTTTTCCCCCGATTTTGCAGGCCGAGTCGGCCTCTCTCCGGTGAGGAGCTCCACGAGGACGACCCCGAAGCTATAAACATCACTCTTCGTGGTTAATTCACCGGTGGTGACATACTCAGGGTCGAGGTAACCTATTGTGCCCAGTATTTTTTCAGCTATATGAGTCTTTCCGGGTGATATCAAAACAGAAGCTCCGAAATCGGATACTTTAGCAGAGTATTCCTCATCCAGAAGTATATTCAAAGACTTAACATCGCCGTGAATGACCGGTGGATTAGCTAGGGAATGCAAGTAGTTGAGGGCCAAGGCAGCTTCCGAGGCAATCTTGAGGCAATTCTTCCACAAGCATAGGACGGTCAATCTCTTGTCATGAATGTGGTGATAGAGAGTCCCATTTGGGACGAATTCATAGACCAACAATGGCACTTTTGTCTCCAAACATATGCCCAAGAGCTTGACCAAGTTCTTGTGATTTACTTGTGAAATGATGCTGATTTCATGCTGGAATTCATCGTGTGTGCTCAGAGACAAGTCCTTGTTCATATCTTTCGACTTCCTGATAGGGACATCTCTAGGCTTCTTGATCGCGACTACAATGTCACCGTTGATTCTTCCTTTGTAGACTGAAGCAAAACCACCCTCACCGAGCTTGTTGCTAGCATCGTAGTTGTCAGTGGCTTTAACCAACTGTGCCTCTGTGAAGATCTTCACCCTCTGATGCTTCAAGAACTCTCCTCCATTTTGCTTGAAGTATCTCTCTTTAGCCCGCCTATTGCATATAAACAGGACTAGGCAATTGGCAATGATACAGGACGTTGCCACTACGATGACTGCCACACAAAATTGAGGAATGGATGGATTAGTTTCTCTCCTGAACGATTGATTTACTTTGACAAATAATGAATATGGGTGAAATTGTAAGTTTCATATACGGTTGGCGCTTTTAGCCTTTCAGCCGAAAGGGGCTAGGGTGTATTGAAAGAAAAAAGAAGTGGGGTGGATGCAGTGGATGGATATACGACCAAAAAAAAAAACGAAAACAGAGAATACCTTACACCTTATAATTTTCGTGATTTCCGCACAAAATGTCGCGATAAACAAATTCTTAATTTTTTTTTTATGCGATGATCATCGAGTGATTGGGTACCCGTTCCCCAAAGATCCTGTGAAACAACCCAGAGGAGAAGCGGCACTTTTTAGAGGAAGAACTTTGAGAGACTAGAGCGGGGGTTTCTTGAAGCTATGTGAATAGGCTTATACTTGTAAGCAGGGCCCACAAGCTTGAAGACTCTAGATCGGTGCCCGCCACTTCTTTGGTGAAAGCACATTGGGGAGTTGATAAAGGTAGTTTAAGTAAAGAATTCGGATGCTAAAGTGTGAGTTTGAAGCATCGAGCATGGATGAGTTGGAGGCCGCTGATGGCTATATTGGTGACCGGTGACCGTTCAAATTGGAATGTGGAGGGAGAACAATTTTAGGACATGTTCGCATAAGCTAGATCAATAGCAAGTGGACTCATAGTCTAAAGTGGGAGTAGCTTAGATTGTTGAGCAACCATTGAAAGGGAATTAGAGTTACCTGGGACGATTATGGCAATATGAGAAATTTGACAACTGACTTTGCCATCACCGCTCATGCCAAATGGGCAGTTGCATGTGTAGCTCCCAACGGTATTCTTGCAATTCCCATGACATGGATGTTGTACTGGATCCTGACACTCGTCGGTGTCTATATCAAACAGAATCAAAGGCGAAGCTGTAAGGGTACGTGTACATTCATATGTTTCTTTGCTCCTTAAAAATAACG
Source organism: Angophora floribunda (assembly GCA_014182895.1). NCBI lineage: Eukaryota > Viridiplantae > Streptophyta > Magnoliopsida > Myrtales > Myrtaceae > Angophora > Angophora floribunda. The sequence continues at coordinate 12,198,370 of CM024710.1, read as the reverse complement.
TATTGGTTGTATTGAAGCATCTAACTCAAACACTATGAAAAACTGGCTTGAGGAGGTTGGATCGTGGAAATTATGGCCCAATCCAAACAAAATAATTTTTGGCTCGCAAAGAGAACAGAAGAATACCTTGACATCCTGGGAGTGGGAAAAGTGGGGAGGAATAGGGATTCCCCGTGTACCCAGGCTTACAGAAGCAACGATAACCATTCCCGCTTTCGAAGTCAGAGCAGTAACTGTTGGCGCCGCAGGCGTAGCTTGATCGGTTCCTTTGTGCTTCCTCACATGTCAAATTCCATTGAACCACCCAATCCACGACGACCCTTGAAAAAACGTCTTTGCCGATGTCATCTGGGACAGGAAGCCTGTAATCGGAGACATTAAACGACTCCTGGTCCACTATGAACGCTGATCCGCAAGAGCTGAAGCTCTGAACTGAAGTGTAATTCGTTGAGCTGCTCATGGATATATTGAGGCTCCTGAGGCTCTTGGGGATCGACGTCTGACAGCACCCGAGGCCGGAGCAAGTGCTCTCGGCCATGAAGTTGAAGTCCTCGCGGCAATAGGAGAAGCATCCACTACCGAAAGTCCCGGCAGAGTCCGAGATAAGAGCTGCAGTGTCGCAACCAAAGATGGTTAGCTTGTTCCGGGTGGCCGACAATGTATAGTGCCCGTCTTCCCCCAATGCGATCGATGGGCGAGGGTCAGAGCCGGGAAGCTGAATGCCACTCTCGTTATAGCAGTCGAAAGCTGTGTACAAGCCAATGGTCATCGTCCCACTCTCCAAGGATATGTCGAACAACGGAATGTTCTCGCCGAGGGACAGGTTCCCGGATGCATCGCAGAGGAGAACGTGGTCAGAGGTCTGCGCGCACCTTTCCTTGAGCCCGAATGGGAAAGGCACGTCCGTGTTGCCGCACGTTCGGTCGCAGTTGTCCTTCTCGGGAAAATTGGCCAAGGCCAAGGCCATTGGAATTGAAAGAAAACACAACACAGCCGCTCTCATCTTTTATGTTTCTCTAGTCTCTGCTTTCCTCTGGCTCTCCTCTTACCGGTTTTTATAATCCTTGCATTCGTCGATGCCGATGCCTTGACGGCAGCCAAGTCGGTCAGTTCATTGATAGACCGAGTCATCAATTAGACAACTTTCTATTGGAGAGCATGAGCTAAGTTTCTTCTAAATACTTACCTTAATATAAACACGGCTGATATTCATATTGCTTTCATTTTCACTTAAAATTCAAACGTTCTTGAGAAATTTTCAATTCTTGAAGTATTACATAATTGGTTATTTGATTATAAAAATTGAAAATTGACAGATAAATTTCATTCCCTAGAAAAAAAAAAAAAAAACCCAAAGTCATTTGCCTCCATAATGAGGGATCTCATTTGACTTAATATTATCATAATGTTCCAATGAACTAATCGGTCACTTAAAATTTGAATAAGTGATCTAAACATTGATTTTTACGCTTTATTCAATTAAATCTAGCATGGGACATTCCGATTTTCGACATGAAAATGGGAATGGCTGTAGTATATAATACATCCTGCCAACAAGCTAAGAGATTCAAGGAGCAACTTCTCACATAATTGCCATTTTATCCTCGACCGTAACTTCTCTAACTTCCAACTTATTCTTAACTTATCCCTTTTGTTTTGTACACTAATTTGTCTACAACTTCATGAATATATCATTTACCAATGCAATTTGAGAGAACCACCACAAATGCGTGCACATTGGCGTTCTTGCGCAAAGTTTGAAAACCTCTTCCACCGCACCATCTTGATTTCATTCTCCTTCCATGTTAATTCTATTTTTTCCCCTTTTTTCTTACCGTCGGGAACTTTGAATCCTAGGATAATCGCATCTTACCTTCTGCACGTTGTGACACCGCAAAGTTGGGAATTTTGGACTTGGGAAATGATTATTTGTGGTGAAGCTCTCTCTAACGCACAAAAGAGAGAGAGTCGAAGAAAGGGGCAAGAAGAGTCCAGGAAGACGGCGGCCCACTCATCGCATTTGACTCCCTGCATATGCGTAGAAGACAAAGAAAGCAGGAAGAACGCGTATGTGTTATTTAGGGTCTGTACGGTAACGCTTCCGGGAACAGCTGTTTCTATTCTTTTATTCTCGGGAGCAGATTTTTTGTTCCCGGGAACAAAAATTCGTTTGGTAAATTTTTTGTTCCCGAGAATAAATTTGTTTCCTAACAAGTTTGGAGTAGAAATCAGAAACAAGAAAAAGTTATTTCTTGTTCCTGGGAACAATTTTAAGAAACATTTTTTTTCCTTTCTTTTTTTTTCTTTTTTCTTTCTCTTTCCTTTTCTTTTCTTCTTCCTCTTCCTCCTCCCACCCCTCAGCCGCCCCATCACTACCCCATCGCCGCCGCCGGGCGAGGTCCGGTGAGCTCGCCGGCGCCTCGCCAGGCTAGGGCGAGGTCCGGCAAGCTCGTCGGAGCCTCGCCCAAGCACTAGCGAGGCTCGGCCTCGCCCAGGTGGCGCTTGGTCGGGCGAGCCTCACCTCACCCAAATCTGGGGAGGCGAGCCTCGCCGGTGGCGGCCACGTGAGGCTCGACCTCGCCCAGATCTGTGAGGCCGACCTCGCCGGCAGCAGCCAACAAAAAGAAGGGAGAAAAAAAAAAGAAAAAGAAAAAGAAAAAAAGAAAATTAAAAAAATCAAAAGATTGGAAATTTTTACTAAACGTATTTCTGTTCCCGAAGTAAAAATTTTGAACCGTTATCAAACACCCTCAAATCTTCCGAAACATTCCTAGGGAATAAAAAGAAAAAACATTTCGAGCGAAACGCTCCTAAACGAAACGCTGCCATGCGAACTCTTAATCTCTCAAGCAGGGGCACACAATAATTGACAATACAAAAAGAAAGAATAATTATGAGGCCCCATGTTGAGTTGAAAAGCAAAGCATGTCCATGGAACTCTCTGATGACTTCTTTCGCCCCTGCTGTACTCCTGCTGCTCCTCCATGGCTATAGACGGGACAGTGGACCGAGCGACGACCAGCTCGCGTGACACACATTTCGAGACGACTGGAAGTCTTCATGTGCCGAGTCTCCTCTGTTGGTCAACAGGCGGTGGGCCCGATGGTTTTATTGTAGATCCAAGTCGCACTTGCATGAACCTGATGCACATGATCCTGATGAATTTCAACCATTAGAGGTTTGTCTTATATGAGGCCCACATAGACCAACGCCGAGATCGACAAGGCTCATTTACATGCGAAGCATGTTGTTGATTTATTTTTTCCTTTAGGGCCGTACCAACTGGGTCCGAACCCAGCACGAAAAGGTGAAGGTCTGCCCACTTATTAATTCAAGGTGCTTTTCTTTATTTAATTTTTGTTGTGTAACTTATGGTTACTTTAGTTTGCTCAAGAGACAGAGTCCTAATGAATTTTGCAAATAATAGAAAAAATGACAGCTCGAAAGGACCCTACGATCAAAACCACTTGGTGGTAACTTTCAAGTCCAATTTTTGTTTTACAATCTCAAATTATTGATTGACTAATTAAATATTTAACTTGTTGATAATAAATACAATCGCAACATCGCACATTCATAATAAGTCTCACCAAACACGGCGTGAAGGAGCTTTATTAGATGCATGTAAACAAGCGATTACGTGTAATGTGGCATTAAACTAAATACCTTGTCTTGTAAAAATAAATTAATAACTTGTCAAGATTTTTGTAGATCCACTGGACTCATCTTCATGCGGAGCATGTTGTTAATGTTTGGACGCAAGGTCAGGCCAACTGGAAAGGCCGAGGTCTCCTCTAATGTTGGTTTTTTTTTTTTTTTCACCGTACATACACACATTCATCTAATAAGGTATTGTCGATTACATCAAGCATTGTATGAATTGAAGCAAACTCATCATCCATGGTACTCATTTATCTTAGTCTTACGGATGCTAACATCTCTTGAACATGATTTCCAAATATCTTTCCAAACACCAATATTTTGGCCCGAGGGAAAAGAGGTTTGGTGAAAGCCTTTCCCAAATCCTGCCGACGTCATTATCTCTATTATCCAAAATGTGAAAAAGTAGAAAACGATAGCTCCTGAAGTAATAACATAGATGATTTTATGCAGAGATAATCATATTATTTTCTTAGGAATCCCACAATCTCTCTTTTCTTTTCTTTTTCTCTTGCATTTTGACAAGTTCTTAGAAAGACTTCGAGATGACTTGGAAGTCTTCGTCCACCATCACCAAGTCTTTCACCGGGCGTTGGGCCCTGAGGTTTTAGTGCGGATTTAGGCCACACTTGCATGAACCAGATGCACAAAGTCCCACTAAATTTCAGCAGTTAGATGACATGGCTCTTATGTGGAGCGCACATAAATCAAGTTGGAGATCCTCTGTGCTCATCTACATGCGGAACATCTTGCTAATGTTTGGATGTAGTGTCAGGCCAACTGGAAAGGAAGAGATCTCCTCTAAGGTTGGTAAAAAGGTAATTGTCTATGTTTCACTTTGTCGTGAAACACGTTCCTTTCGATAGTTTTTTTTTGGCTATCGTTTCTTTAGATTGGATAATAAAAAAAAGGACTGCTTGAAAGGGGACTCAATAATTAGGCTATGACTGGGTCGCAAGAGCCCATAGGGTGAATTCTCTCCCATCCAATTAGATTGCAAAAATACCTCAATCACTGGAGTTAATCTTATGTTCAGACTTTGAATTCTCATGTAATCCTTTATTTTTGGAATAATAATGCAAGACCTATATTTCTGACCAAAAAAAAAAGGACTCAATAATCAAAATAATTTGTTAGACAACTTTTATCTTTATTTTATTTTTTTCTTTTTAAATCTTGTGACCAAATAATTAAACGTTTAATTTGTATACAGAAACAGAGCGAACAAAAGCAACCAACAACTGTAATGATAGCCATAAGTTCGGCAAGGGCGATTTAGATCCTGTCTATAGAGGGGACGATAGCTCGGTCATCATGGTCGCAAATTGGTCGTGGGAGAAAAAATTGGTCGTGGGAGACACGCACCTGGGCCCCTCAACTTTCTTGTTGCTTTATTTATTTCCCTTTGGTCCACCATCGTGACTTTTCTAAGATGAAAATAAAACATCTTTGCCGAGAAATTTGTACTTCATCTTCTATTTCTCTTTTTCTTCATTTATGAACACAAAGGACAACGGAAGCCTACGAGACAAAGAGTGCTTACCAATTTTCATGTACATGCATGCATATGGCCAGAGAGAGGAGAGAGAGAGGAGAGCGTGTAGAGAGGGGAGAGGAGACAGAGAGCTTGCAGAGGAGAGAGGAGAGAGAGAGAACAGTCTGATATGTGGGGCCATTCAGGACACATGTTGCAAAAAACTTATGATCCTTCTTATTTGCCACACTGGCATATGGCCTCTTCAACTTTCCTCTTTCACTTATATAAACCCATGTGCTCAGGATTTGTCGAACTTCATTTATTACCCTTATGCATTGTTAAAGAAAGAAGTTAAAACTCGACACATATTTTAACAGTTCTTGTTCCCTATTGAACTAGCCATTGCCTCTTTGTTCTTGTAGCCATTGTGACATGTACTCTGGCAGCTTGCTTGTTTGCCCATAGATAACTACCATCTTGTTCATTATTGCCGCACTAGAATACATACACCCACTTCAATCTTCTGTTTCGGATCTCTGTTGGTTTCACATTTCCTGTTATTCCTACTCCACCTGAACATTGAGAGTTGCACATTATTTAGAAAGTCTGTCGGATCCGCATGGATCACACAACTCTACCTTCTGCACTTTGCGAAGGGGCAGAATTTATCATAAAAACAATGCTAGCACACCCTAGATGTTCGAGATTTCTACATAATCAGTCGACGGTTCTTGAAATTTACAACAATGTCAAGGATAAATCAAGTCTCTTCCGATGCTACTGCTGGAAATGGCATTACTCTTTCTATTGCAATTGCCGATGCTACTGCTGCTGCAATCCCGACTGTTACTGCTGTTGTGCCATCACTTTCTGTCACTGCTGTTAGATCTACTACCTTGACCATGTCATAAGCAAAGCCTTTCCTATATATTTTCGAGATTGAGGTGATTACTGGTCGGAAAATACCAAGGCCTTCGAAGATTATTACCATATCGTCATAGAAGAGACCAACATAGGGAGCTGCATGCAATTTAGTTAAAGGAGATGATTTCCAAAGCTAATCCGGTGAAAAACAACCAGCACCAATAGAGGCACACGAATAAATTTTGTTAACATGATTATTGACAACATGTAGAGCTAATGCTAGATTAGGACATGTTGATAAGTCATCCGTACTAAAAATGCATTTTATGGGTCCGATTTTTGGTATGAATTCTGATAGCGCGAGTGAATGTGAAATGTGTGCCGCAACTAAACAGATTAAAAAGTATAGTTCATTTGTTTGTAGAATCTGCAGAATTAGATTAATCCATACGAACTTTGGTGTCTTCGAAACTGTCCATAATTAGAGGAAGAAATATTATGAAATACCCATTGATTGCCATTCTAATTATTCAAAAATATGATTGCTTAGGAATAGACATGAAGGCTTGAGATATGAAATGTTACATAAAGTTGAGGTAAAAAAAATAGAAATTAAAAGAGTTAGATACTGACAGAGGAAGAGAGCATGTTTTGTTTAGTGATTATTGTGAAAGGGAATGTATTATTCATGATATTACTTGTCCATATTCACCCAAGTCATATGGTATAACTTAATGGAAAAATTCAATTCATAATTAGTTAATGAATGTTTGATTGTTAATAGGTGTGCACCTGATAATCTGTGAGGTGAACCCACAACCAACCACCAATTTAAAGTTGAGTTCCTTAGGACAGGAACCAAATTGGCAATCGTTAAGTATTTTAAATTGACCGAAAGTGTGAGATCATCATTGTCGTTCGAGAAAACACCCATCTAAAGTTGAATTCCTTACAAAATATTTCAAAGCCACCACAACCACCGGTTTTCCTAGCCGAGAGCATGGGACGCCCGTGCGATTGAGTCAATCCCTAGATAGGTTTTCAGAATTTTCCTATACGAGATACATAAACTGAATAAGACTCGTCGGCACTCTAACAATCTAGGTTGCGAGTACGGGTAGTGCTGATCGTGTAGGAAGGTCAGGTCCAACAATGAAAATTTCTGGGTCCATAGCATCATGAGGGGATGACTTGACAAGTCGTCGGAGAAGACAAACTTTTCTTTTTCTTTTTCTTTTTCTTTTTCTTTTTTCTTTGTTTGATCGGGACGAGAAGACGGACTTCGCAAGTCGTCGCTCGAGTGTCTCAACAAAAGAAGGTGGCATTCACGATCACAAGCAGCAAGTCTTCGTCCCGCACCGCCATCCAATCGAAGAAAAATCAAGGAATAAGACATTTTGGAGAAGTGACAAAGTAGTCCTTGCCACTATTTGTACCTTTCCTTGCACCAACCTGGAAAGATGCAGTCTGGGATAGGATCGGAAGGAAGGTAGACCCAAGAAAGTTTCTAAGTCCTTCAAAAATATCAGCTGATATTTCAAATCTCGTGTTTTCATGCCAAACAAGAACCGGCAAGGATTATTACTTCGTCACTTTCTTTCTCCAAAATGTCTTTTTCCTCAATGAATTTTCCCCCGGTAGAGCGCGGGGATGAAGACTTGCTCGCGAACTCTCCACTTTCTTTTGCGGAAACGTCCAAACGACGACGACTTGTCGAGTCATCACCTCGTGATGCTATCCCGCAGCATTGACCCGTATTCGCGACCTAGATTTGTCCGTTCCCCTTACGGAAAGATGCAGACCGCAGAACTCAGATTCCATTGAGGATTAGAAGGAAGGTTGACCCAGAAAAGTTTCCCAGTCTTCTGTTAATAGTTAAAACAATTGAGGACCCCCGCCACGCACGAACATCCTTTTGACTGATATAGTTCGTTAAAACTACAATAATCTTGTATACTAATTTATAGCACTTTCAAAAAAATACTAGAGTTGGCCTTTCTATTAATCTTCCTGTTTTCAATACCATATAAGATCTATGTTCGTTGTAACTAAATTGTGAAATAGACTCACTATTCTATTACATTGCATTCTCTCGATAAATTAGTGAGAAAAAGCATAAAGCGCTAATCAAAATAATTAAGGAAAACTGGCAATGTGGTATACTGTAGACTTCTAGATGTGATGATAAGTGAACTTGTTTCTAAAGGAGGAGTTATATATATTATAATAATTAAATATTAAACTACAATTTCATCTAATAATTTAAGCTAACAACGTAAGTTTTTTAGACAATTGACAATGATTTCATAAAATCTCACATAGCTCAAATATTTCCAAACCTCATTTTCCTCCATAATTAATATGTACACATTTAGCACTAGACAAAAAGACTAGACTAAGTGTAAGGGAATTGTTAGAGTAATTAAATATTAAATCACGTTTTCGTTTAACAATTACTAGCATTATTTATTATATGATGCAATGCTACACTATGTCTAAACATAAATAACTAAACATATACGTGCTTTTTTTTAGTGGGAAATACAATATGCTTTTTGTTCTTTACAAAATATCATATACCATCGAAATGGTAAAATATTTGCATTTTAAATCACGGTTAATTTTTGATAAATATTGCCCCTTTCAATATTTGAGATCTTTGGCTTGCAATTTCAATTATTCAAGTGTACACTCTTCCCATTGACATATTGCCTCCTAATCCAAAAGCATAATTGTCGCGACCTCCCGAGCGGCGCCTTTTGAGTGGGTGCATCCAAAGGCTAACGGTTGGCTAATACTTAGGCCTTAGCCCGCATTCTCCTCAAGCTCCAATTCAACCTACAAGTCAATTTAAAATGAGAGTCGGCACTAATCAAATTTGTGATGAGTTTATTAGAAACTCAAATAAAATAGTAAGAGAAAATTATTTTATTCCTATGCAATTAGAGTAATTTAAATTAGAATTTTGATTACATAGTTAATTACTAATATCTTTCCGATTTCTAATCTTTCTTTAAACATAGAGATTCAATTTTTTTTGGCTTTTCAAGGACTTCCCATGCTTTTGCAGAAAAAAAATTAATTTTCTTTTTTGACTTATTTTTTGGAAAATATAAAATATTTTTGGATTTTCTGAATTTTTCTGTTTTAAAAATATTTTAACGTTAAAAAATAATATAATATTATTTTTAAAAGGACTCGGGTCGGGTCCGACCCGGGTCAGCAAGGCAAGCCCGGACTAGTCCTGATACGCAAGCCCAGTCCGGTTTCCCTTCAAAACGGGAAAAAAAAAAGGAGAGGCCCAGCCCGAAGTAAGACAGGAGCCGAACTTAGATTAAACTAAACCAGCCCGAATCATATTTCTTGTCCTAAGCCCACCGCGAATTTGACCTATGGCAAAAGGTCCAGACTACACCTATTTTAAAACAACACTAGGCCCACTTTTAAATAAAGGAAGTGTCCGGCCCACACTTGTCAACCCCCCGCTAATCAAGAACCCTACCCGACTTACACATCACCCTACCCGGCTCATAGCCGCCGACCCGACTCACGCATCTCTCCCTCTGCCGGCGCCCCAGATGAAACGGCGCCGGAAATATCTTTTGCCACAACATCAGCCGCCGAGCCGGCCTACGCGGCCACGGACGAGCGACGAGGTTGCTTCAGGTGGTCCCAAGTTCCGGCGACCCAACTAAACCGATCTGCCACTCCCGTGCCTCTCTCCTTTGGCCGGCCACACTCGTTCCTCGAAGCTCCCTCGCCGACCGAGCGGTGACGATCGCACGTGTCGACCTCGACCAAGGAAAAGAGGTATTGACAGCCAAGGACAAGACGACACGACGAACAAGCGATTACAGAGACGAACACTCAACCCGAGCTTTCAGATCTAGCTTAGGCATTTCGTCGAACAGGTAATGTGTGTTTTCTGTGGGGTGGGAAACGCGAACGTCCTAGTCCGAATACAGGCCGAGACTCACAACAATCAACGAGCAACAACCAAACGCAAACGACCGAGTCTGAATTCAGTTCGCCCTCATGCTCCTTCTCAGTTTTACTCTCTCAGATCTCACTATTTCCAGATATCTCTGTCGGGGCTCTCTTTCTTTCAGATCTTCTCTCTCCTCTACCTCCTCTTTCTCGAGCTCCCGAAAGCCCTATTTATGGGCTGGAGGGTCCGGTCGACAGAGCGTTTCGGCCGCCGGTTCTTGGCGAGCCAACTGGCCTCCCCCTTGGCCGAACCGGCGTCCAATCGGCCAGTCCATCCACGGAAGATCTGCTCGGCATTGAAGGTGCCCGATCCGCGTCCCATCCACCCGGATCTCTCGCCGGCCACTCCTCTGCTCCACGTGCGGGCGTCGTCCTCTGCGCGCGAGGTGCCGCCCAACGAAGAAGAAAGCAGGAAGGAGGAGAAGGGAAGACGGCCGGGCCGCGGGAGAGATAAGGCGGCCGAGCTGGGCCCTGTGCCCGCCAAGCCGTTCTTCTTTATATATAAATATTATTTTTTTATGATTTTGCCTCTGGAATCTTATAATTAATTTGAGGCTTACCCTCAAATGCTGTTTTAGAAATTATAAAATATGGAATTAAAATTAAAAAATTACTTTTAAATTATTATTTTATTCTAAATTTTATATGTTTTTCAATGTAACCTTTAAAAAACATACTTGTTTACTTTATAACCATTTCAGAAAGATTGCCTTGGATAAAAATATTGATTTTAGAATAAATGAGTTGAGTCATTTCGAGTTTTTTCTTTTCAAAAAGTTCAGGCATCATTTCGATTGTTTTCCTTGAGAGATGATGGAGAGTTACTAGAATTACTATCAATCGAAACTTTATTATATTTAGAAGGAATTTGCTAGTGACCATGAGTAACGTTATCAAGCAAATAATTATTTGAAAAAATAATATCACGCCTCAAAATTTGATTTTATTCTACCCAATTTTGAAGCAATGTTCCAACAATTTGGAGGAGAGAAGGAATAGGGCTTGCAGAGAAAGGTGAAGGAGGTAGGGGAACCACCCATGAAGAGGAAGTCTCTATATGTACAGGAAGCACACTATGCATTAAAAGAAAGCAAAGAGTTATTTGAAGGAAGGGGGGAAACTCTTATTACATCAAGTTTTGGACTGAATCAAAGGAGATGAAAGAGAGCCCGTGACAATTGAAACTATCCAAGCAAAATTTGTCTAAGCGTTATGCATTTTTTCCTAGTGAACAAACTTCTGCATATACGTGAGGTTAGATCATTAAATCAGAGCTTCTATTAGTGAGCGAAATCAACTCAGGTCACTTCATGGGAGGTCATGACCCGTGAACTTGTTTAGACAGCATCACAAGTACTAAGCATTTTTGCCATGATATACATAAGAAAAAAGAAGAAGAAGAGAGAACTTATGCTCTAATATCTCTTCTCTGCTCTGATGCTTGAAGAGGAACTTATGTTTTTAAAGAGCATGTGCTAATTATCCATTTTATTGCTCTGTTACTTATAAAGGAGAGTAAGAGCTAACTACACACATTTTATTGCCATGATATTTGAAGAGGAAATTAAGTTGGCAAAGAGTGAGCATGAACTAGCAAGATATATCTCTTGTCGCTCAGATACTTACAGAGGAAGCAGTGCTTACAATGGAAGCGCATACGCTTGCAGAAGAAGATCGTCTATAAAAAGCTCACTTCAAATTCATTAATAGATGAAAACTTACGCAGAAACTTGGGCTTACGAAGATTCTTGTTCCATACTCGGGCTCCTAAGTCTTGAACTGAGAACACATCTATTATGCTTTGTTGCTTAAATAGAAAAAAAATAATTAACGTGCTCTGATCCATAAATAGAAGAAGTGGACTCTACAAATCATAAATCATTTATTTCCTCTATGTTTTTTTCTAAAATTGCAAACCTGCTTATCTTTGGAAAATATTATCTTAAACTTATTCATTTCATTTGACACACAGGGAATTTGTCATACATGCCAAGTGCTTTGATCTGAATTTTATATATCACTTTGGCTGAAGGGGAAAAAAACTCTTACTTTGGGTGAACATATTTATATAATTAAAAGATATAGGAAGTTTTTATATCATAAAAGGGGAGCTTTTGGATAAACTTCCTATATTTTCTAAAGTAGAGAAAAACAATCTAATATAGTCTAGAGACAAAATTGAACATGTATCAAAAGTCTAATGATCGCATTAAATAAATTCTTGCACATGTCTATGTTGCTATGTTGTCCCTAAATCATTAGTTTAATGACATTCACTTTCCCCATTTTAATTCCATCTCTCTCGTTTACGAAACCCGTGCTTTAAAGTCTTTTAACTGCCCAAATGAAACCTTTTTGCATTGGACTTTTGGGCAACTCGTTAGATTGGCAAAGCCCAATTTCTTATGTGTTTTATAAGTCGCGTTGGACCTTCCCACCAAATATAGGGCTCATTTAAAAAAAAATTAAAGTAGCATTGGGCCTCCCACTTCCAATGAGATATAAGAATCATTTTCCAAAAGTGTCTTGGAAATCGGATAGTAAGGCCCTTTGGCTATCTAAATTCATTGGACTTAGCCTCTTTGCATCACCTCAGATGCGAGTCTCATTGTCCTAAAACTTTCGAAATGGCATTTGGGCTGCTCATGGACAATCCCAGTTTCGGATTTGTATCGGGCCTTGACAATATTACATTAGGCTTTCATAGAGGCCCATTTCCCGAATCTCTTGTGAGACTAGCCAACATGGGACATCAAGCTCTTCTTTCTGATCAGGGAATGGATTCGGCAGGTTCCAGCATTCAGAATATATATTATGTTTGGCATTTGCTTTGGACTTATAGTTGTGCACGGCTGCAAGCATTCGTGTTAGTTTAAGGGTCACAATCTATATGATACATGTACAGCTATGCATTGAAGTGGATTTATTCAAGAAGGTTGGCATATGGCCATTTTGACATTATCATAATCTCTCTTCCCCGTTTATCTTTTCTTCTTTGTCTAATTTTCCTTACATATAATAATAATAGGTGAGGGAAAAAAATCCTACTCAGTCCTTTTTATCTTATTTTTCCCTTAATATAATCCCAATTCACTTTTGTGGTACTTCCGGTCTTTACTTTTCCCTCGTTATATTGCACTAAATTCTAATATTATAACCATATCCAAACAAAGACAATAACTGTCGGCCAAAAAGACAATAACAGGGCCAGAAAAAGTATCTACTTTCACTATTGTTTCCTTTTCTTATAAATTTGATCTTAATTTGAAAAAAAATAAAATCCCAATTTAATTTACTTTCTCCTTATTTGTAGTTCATTTAAAATAATTTCAGCTTGGATGATAAATGGGGAGCGAGAGTGGGAAAGACAAATTGATTTAGAACTCAAAAAATACCACATCTTCCAACCATGATATGATTACTCATGAATATAACAAAGGCGTCCCAGGTATGCGTCAGCTAGATGCTTTTTGCTGCTAAGCATTCTTGTAGTTTATCTTTGAATAATGCATCTTTGCTTCGTTTATATAGCTTCCTTTACATACCACGTTTCCAAATGCTTCACTTAGGCCTGTTGTGCACGTGCTATATAGAATCTGAGTGATGGTCACTACCACTGCCACGCCACTACCATGTGTAATGCTAGAATGGCAATTATCTGTAGCTTAAAGCCATGTTATCGATAAATTTCTTAATCGATGGACCAATACATGTAAAGAAACATGTACTTAAACAAGAAAAAATATGTATAGAATAAGGTTTTCTTTTCACCTTCCTCACATATCTCATATAGCATTCTCAAGTAATTTTAGATCATTTATCAAATTGGTTGATTTTGACAATTCTTTGATAGAATTAGTGAATTAAACAGATAGAATTACCATGCAAGTTTGAACTTATTGGCTTTAAGCATGAAAAGTTGGTGACTTCAAAATGGACAATTTATCATACTCATCAAAAGCATGAGAAGCTTAGTTTCGGGCATTCATTTAAAAATTGTCCCTGCAATAAGTGTTAGATTTCAAGAATAGCAAATGCTTCAGATGAATCAATTTCTTGTATTTATTTACAATTTCACAATTTACATCACTTGTAACTTGAAAATAACATTAGTTTGCGAGAGATCACGTTGAATAGAAAGCTTGGATTTATAAATTAAGATCAAAGAATAATTAAAAATACATAATTCCATCATGAAAATTTTGTGTTCTTAACTCAGTGGACACGATGGTGGAATTTTCAGAAAAGCCGTAGTAAAAAGATAGGCTATATCTTTCGCCTTCAAGAGGCACACCACAACAAGACACCTTTTTCATGGAACTTCAGACGAAAATGGCTGACATTTAATAGACATAGAAATGGCTTGTATAAAGTCACTTGCCCATAGAATTGCTACTTTAGATCTTCCATATCAGTTGTGGGTATAGTTATTGGGGTTAGGATTAGTGCTTGGCACCGAGCAAATTAAACCATTAGTGTTAATCAATTGATCTATCCTTGTCTTTTAATTCTATCTATTATAAATCGAAAAATAGTTACTATACGTAGATCTAAATACAATGTTGAGTTTGTATATATGGTAAATTTATTAAAACTGATTTATTTCATGGGTAGATTGATTGAAAAGAAAATATCTCTGTTCCGATTTTAATCATTTTAAACTCACTTTGGAATTTCCTTAACCGACGGCGACATGACAACGTGAATCAGGCTCCTAATGAAAGCGAGCCTCCACATTCGAATTGAACAATTATTGAAGCGCCAATCATAGAGAGATGAGTTGGCCATATAAGTCTTTGTGTTGCTTTCCAGGTGAAGGCTAACACCAAGATTGCACGAACGGTCTTATCAAGGATTCCTTAGTAAAGAGTAGGGATGGATGTCTTAGGCCCACAAATTGGGATCCAGCTCTGCTTTTGTCAATTGCATCTGCTAGTTGGATAGGGAGTGGCACTGAATGTCTTTGTTCCAAGCTAAAGGAGCAAAGAAAGTGGATCTTCTTTAGAGAGTTAAAATCAAGAGCAATAGTGATAGAAATTCTACTTTGATTTTTCTAATGTTATTTGGTTGGAATCAGGTACTACTCGTAAACGATGGAAACAAAAATCAATGGGTCCGACTTTTTTTAGTTTTTCTTGACTACTACTGCAAAGTATGCCATGGAGCTACCATTGCAGATTCCGCAAGCCACGATGCATTCGCCGAAACCCGACGAGAGATGCAAGACCTTCATCATGCTTGGGCGACTCTCCCATTTTCTGAATCTTTCAAAAAATATTTTTTGTTTCGTGTTGTTTAAGGTTTTTTACGACAACATCTAATGCCACACGTGATGCCATAATGGTAATAAACTACAAATGTACTTTTGGATGATAATTCTTATTTAATTAAATACTGCGATACACTATTAGAAAATTCTTGAGATTGTTGCGAGGTTATTATTATTTTTGATGATTTTAACACGTCTTTATATGATCATAAACATAGTTATAGGTACATATCTAGACTACACGGAGAGGATACAATATTTGTTAATATACATATAGGAGGACTGCTATTTTTAAACACTAGAATGTCAATATTTCTGTAATCCAAGATATAAAAAGTGACTTCCGCCATAAACTAATACTTCCTTGAATGAAAAAGGTACTCCATAGATTTAATGGTTAATACTTTCTTCTATTATAGACATACATCTTTATTTTATGAATTCAATGTTTTCATTTTTTAAGATTTAACCGACTTAAAACATATTAAAGTAGAGCAAGTAAATTAAACGGTGATATTAGACGACACAACCTCTTTCAAATAAAAATACTTTGTATATATGGTAAATTTATTAAAATTGATTTATTTCATGGGTAGAAGATTGATTGAAAAGAAAATATCTCTGTTCCGATTTTAATCATTTTAAACTCACTTTGGAATTCCCTTAACCGACGGCGACATGACAATGTGAATCAGGTTCCTAATGAAAGCGAGCCTCCACATTCGGATTGAACAATCATTGAAGCTCAAATCATAGAGATATGAGTTGGCCATATAAGTCTTTGTGTTGCTTTCCAGGTGAAGGCTAACGTCAAGATTGCACGAACGGTCTTATCAGGGATTCCTTAGTAAAGAGCAGGGATGAATGTCTTAGGCCCACAAATTTGGATCCAGCTCTGCTTTTGTCAATTGCATCTGCTGGTTGGATAGGGAATGGCACTGAATGTCTTTGTTTCAAGCTAAAGGAGCAAAGAAAGTTGCTCTTCTTTAGAGAGCTAAAATCAAGAGCAATAGTGATAGAAATTCTACTTTGATTTTTCTAATGTTATTTGGTTGGAATCAGGTACGGCTGGTAAACGATGGAAACAAAAATCAATGGGTCCGACTTTTTTTAGTTTTTCTTGACTACTACTGCAAAGTATGCCACACAGCTACCATTGCAGATTCCGCAAGCCATGATGCATTCGCTGAAACCTGATGAGTGATGCAAGACCCTCATCATGCTTGGGCGACTCTCCCATTTTCTGAATTTTTCAAAAATATTTTTTGTTTCGTGTTGTTTAAGATTTTTGACGACAACATCTAACGCCACATGTGATGCTAGAATGGTAATAAACTACAAATGTACTTTTGGATGATTATTCTTATTTAATTAAATACTGCGATACACTATTAGAAAATTCTTGAGATTGTTGCGAGGTTATTATTATTTTTGATGATTTTAACACGTCTTTATATGATCATAAACATAGTTATAGGTACATATCTAGACTACACGGAGAGGATACAATATTTGTTAATATACATATAGGAGGACTGCTATTTTTAAACACTAGAATGTCAATATTTCTGTAATCCAAAATATAAAAAGTGACTTCCGCTAGAAATTAATACTTCCTTGAATGAAAAAGGTACTCCACAGATTTAATGGTTAATACTTTCTTCTAGTATAGACATACATCTTTATTTTATGAATTCAATGTTTTCAGTCTTTTAAGATTTAACTGACTTAAAACATATTAAAGTAGAACAAGTAAATTAAATGGTGATGTTAGACGACACAACCTCTTTGAAATAAAAATACTAAAATAGGAATACAAATAAGGGGAAATGCGAAAAACATCATTACGTTCTCTTGGGTGCCGTTGTTGTTATAATTCATCATATTCTTTGAGGCATCGGAGATCATCAACAAAATCCCATAGGCCTCAAGTTTAAGAGGACTGAGAAACACACTCTATGGAACCCCTGTGCTCCTCCTGGTCGTCCATGGCGATAGAGAATGGTCGAGTGACGACCATCTCGCAAGGCAGATGACCACCATATCATCATTAAGAAAGACCATCCTCCGGATGGATCAAACTGAACCCCACGACGTCTTTTGTTGATGCTTTTTTTCTTTTTCTGGCATTTGTCTTGTTCTTCAAAAGACTTCAAGAAGACTCGTAAGTTTTCTTGCACAGGGAGGGATTCTCATGTCGCCGTCACCACGCTTCCCCTGTGGTCACCAGCTGTTGGGTCCCAGGGTTTGAGTGCGGATCTAGTCTGGTCGTTTTAGTGCGGATACAAGCCGCACTTGCATGAATCAAGCCTTAAGATCCCGATGAATTTCAATCGTTAGATGAGCTCAGTCTTGTATGGGGCTCACATAGACGAAGTTCGGACATTGACTGGGCTCATTTTAGTGTAGAGAACTGTTTTTTTATTTTTTTTGTGTCAGGAGGGCCGAGTCAGCTGCGTCCGTAGCCCAAATAAAAAGATAAAGGTCTTCCCCCCATAATACAAGGTACTTTTCTATATTTAATTTTTGTGTGCAACACATGTTACTTTAGTTTTGGTCAAGAGAGCGGGGCGTAGTGGACTTTGCATCTAATATAAAAAAAACGACTGTTCTAAAGGATTATTTGGTCAAAAAAGACTTTGAGACGACTTGTACGTCTACATATGCCGTCACCATCACCAAGTCTTTTCGTACTACACACCATTCGGTTAACTCACCAGGCGTTGGACTCAGAGGATTTTGTCCGCATCCAGGCCACACTTGCATGAACTTGCATTTATCAATTCCAATGAATTTCAGCAGTACGATGGTCTCATGTGGAACCCACATAAATCAACGTTGGACATCCACTGGACTCATCTTCATGCGGATCATGTTGTTAACGTTTGGATGCAAGGTCAGGCCAAGGTGTCCTCAGACGTTGTTCTTTTCTTTATTTCGGAAGTACACTTATTCATCTAATAAAATGTTGCCTATTATATCGAGCATTGTGTGAATTGAAGAAAACTCATCGTACATGATATTCATTCATCTTAGTCTTTCAGAGGCTAACTTCTATTGAACATGATTTCCAAATATCTTTCCAAACACTTATATTTTGGCCAAAGGGAAAGCCTTTCCCAAATCCTGCCAACATCATTTATCTCTATTATTTGAGATGTGAAAAAGTAGAAGACAATAGTTCTTGAAGTATAAAACATATGATTTTATATAGAGATAATCATATTATTTTCTTGAGAATCCCACAATCTCTCTTTTCTTTGCTTTTTCTCTTGCATTTTGTCATGTTCTTAGAAAGACTTCGAGACGACTTGGAAGTCTTCGTCCGCCGTCACCAAGTCTTCCACCAGGCAATGGGCCCAGAGGTTTTAGTGCGGATTTAGGCCACACTTGCATGAACTAGATGCACAGAGTCCCAAATGAATTTCAGCAGTTAGATGATATCAGTCTTATGTGGAGCTGACATAAATCAACGTTGTAGATCCTCTGTGCTCATCTACATGCGGAGCATCTTGCTAATGTTTGGATGCAGTGTCAAGACAACTGCAAAGGAAAATGTCTCCCCTCAAAGGTTGATAAAAAGGTCATTGTCTGTGTTTCACTTTGTCGTGAAACACGTTACTTTAGATTTTGTTTTTTTGGGCTACCGTTTATTTAGATTGGATAATAAAAAAATGACCACCCGAAAGAAGACTCCATATTTTGACCAAAAACAAAGAAAGAAGAAGACTCTATGATCAAAATAATTTGTTAAACAACTTTTATCTTAATCTTATTGTTTTCTTTTGAAATCTCAAATTATTGACCGAATGATTAAACATTTAATTTGTATAAAAAGTCGGAGCTAACAAAAGCAATCAACAACTATGATGATAGCCATAAAGTTAGGCAAGGGCGATTTGGATCCCATCTATTGAGAGGACAATAACACGGTCACCATGGTTGCAATCAAGAAACCTAAAGATGTGCATGAGTCTCTAATGAAGGGGGATTTCCATCCTATTTGTGGCGTGTTCTACAAGAATTCGCCATCATATTTAAAGTTTGCATTGCATGGGTGTAACCTAATTTAAAAATTCATGAATAAGATTCACCTTCAAATGATCATCACTCTTTTATCATAAGCACTATTTTGGCATGAGGAAGCACTTGATTTAAGTAATTTGACCGAAATCATCTTTATAGCCTAGTCGTTGGAATTTTAGAAGAATAGTTGTGTTACAACTTACAGGGATTGAAACGTCGAGAATCAACCTGTGGAAAGCAAGCAGAATCGGGTCAAAACTATTTCTTTATTTTTGGTAAGAGGGTCGAAGCTTAATCCTCGCAGAAAATATGGAAGCTTTTGAGGCGACCAAATCCCCTCCCTCGCTCACTCCCATATCCCCTTCTCTCTCCACGAAGTCTACACAAAGTCAAAGGGGAAGACTATGGAGCGAGCCCGACAATTGCCATCAGCCACAGTTACCCTGACTTTTCTTCTCATTTCGTTCACACCAACTCGAAGTTATCCTCACAACACCAATAAACACAAAGTCGAACAGTCCGAATACTCTTGTTAAAAAGGTAAAAAAGCTAATGACTTCTTTTGGACTTTGTGTCTAGATTTTTTGGATTGTCATAACAAGCCAATTACACTTTCAAAATAAAATGATTTTAATCAAAATTAAAATACGACCATCATTTTATTCACCGCCTAAGCAGGGCCTTCTCTTATTAGCGATCTTAATTACTACACAAAGTACCACAAATAATTTAGAGAGATTTTTTGGTAACGATTTAGATTGCACCTTCATGCACTAGAATTATTTTCAGAAATTAAGAAGGTATCCCCTCAGGACACTTGTCAAGTAACCAAAAAGTGATTGTATTATTAATTTTTATTGATAATGTGTAATTAATATTTATAAATCAAATTCTATTTCATAACAAGGTGGCATTGATTTTTCAAAACTCAAACACAAGATTGACTATAATTTGTATTACATGGATATTGTGATCGACTTATTTGATCACATCGCCATGCAACCTATCCATAATATTAACAAGAAAATTCTAGGAAAAGGGAGTGTATTCCATCTTACAGACAATTCTAACCCTATTAATTGCTAAACACTGATATATTGCATAGAAAAGGACAAGACTCCTAGGTTTGAACCACTATTATGATGTACTTAACTATACTTTAATAACCATCAACCAAGTCTCATTTTCATTTTTTTTTCCTTTGTTTGAACCACTATTATGATGCTAATCTCAATTAACTAGATACTACCATCAGAAAATTCTTGAGATTATTGTAAAATTATGATTTTTGATGATCTTAGTACATCTATAGATAATCCAAAATATGATTACGGGTATATATTGAGTCTACACAGAGAGTATATGATATTATATATATATATATATATATATATATATATAAGATGATTATTTTAAAAAAAAAAATTGGAATGTAATTATCTTGGTAATCCAAGACGTGAATGGTGACTTCTTTTAGAATCCAAGGGTGAGAAAGATGATTCCACAGATAATGCTACAATCTCTCTTTTGTTTATTTTTTCTCTCGCATTTTATCGTGTTCATGCACCGATAAGGTGTTACTAGTCTCATCATTGTCACCAAGTCTTCCCCATATGAGATATTATCTGGTCACTAGGTGTTGGGCCCAAGGGCTTTAGTGCACATCTAGTCCACACTTCCATGAACTAAATGCACAAGATCCCAATAAATTTCAATCGTTCAATTATGTCAATTTCACATGGAACCCACGTAAATAAACGTCAAAGATCCACTAGGCTCAATTATATGCGAAGTGCGTTATAAATGTTTCTTTGGATGTTGGTTCAGTTCAACTGGGTCCAAAGCCAGTATAAAGAAAAGAAAGCAAATTAAAAAGAATAGTCTTCTCTAGTTAACTTTTGTTGTGAAACACGTTAATTCAATTTGGTTTCAATAGAGGGGCGCAACGGATGTTATAAAAAACATGACTATCTAACTCGATGACCAAAAATAAGTCTTTGACAACTTTCATTTTAATCAAATTCATTTTATTTTAAAACCTCCATTCATTGGTTGAGCAATTATATATTTGATTTGTATATAATAGATTCTGTCTCAGCGTTTCAGATTCAGAATAACCTCACCGGCCTCTCAGGGGAAGGAGATTTGCTAGATGCATGTGAAGCGGCAAATTGCATGCATTTACGACATTTATTTAAGTCGCATAGTCCAGATTTATTGTATTGGAAAAAAGATAGAAAAGAAACCAATATCTTGTTTTGAGCGCATCCACAGCATCGCAAACCAATCATTATTTATTTTGAACCCCACGACGTCTTTTATTTATGCTTTTCTGTCTGCCATGTTGTGTTGTTCTTCAAAAGATTAGTTTACTTTTCTCTCGCATTTTGTCGTGTTCTTGCACCGATAAGGCGTCACCAGTCTCTTGTCATTGCCACCAAGTCTTCCACCTACAAGATATTATTCGGTCGGCAAGCGCCAGGCCTCGAGGTTTTAGTGCGCATCCAGGCCCCACTTCCATGAACCGAATGCACTCGATTCTAATGAATTTCAACCGTTCAATGATGTCGGTTTCGTAAACCTTTTTATGGCAAGGAAATACAATATTGTGGAACTAAAATTACAAATGTACTTTTGGATGCTAATCAATCTTAACCAAATACATCCATATGTTTATAGAAAAATGTCAAAATTATTGCCGAGATTTAATTTCTTGATGATGATTTTAATACTCCTTTTACATGAACAATAAATATGATTATGGATTAGGTACATGTCCTGTCTCCACGAAAAGTATACGATATTTTCTAATATTCATAGAAGAGGATTAATCTTTTTAAAGCACCCAAATGTCCTTATATTTGCAATTCGAGATTTTAGGAAATAATAGTTTCTAGAGTCAAATAATAATTCTCCGCAGGGGTAATTATTCATTATTAAACCTATAAAAGTAATCCTCGGAATTGCGAAAATCATTATTATCTATTTTTGGGTGCAGCCATTGTACATCCCCTTGCTCCGAGACCAAAGGATGATCAACAAAATCCCGAAAAATTAGTAAGAAGACTAAGAAACACATTGAGGAAGCCCTGTACTCCTACCGCTCCATGGCTTGCTTAATCCACATTTTGTCATTGGGAAATCTCCCACCTTTTTCTCAGGATGGATCACACTGAATCCCCACAAGGTGTCCTCTGGATATACTTTTTTCTCTGTCATTTCGTCTTCTTCTTCGAAAGACTTCAAGCTTACTTGAAGTCTTCTTGCACCGAGAAAGAGCACTATGAGAGCGAGTCAACCCATGGTTACCAGGAATTGGGTTCGGTGGTTTTAGTGCAGATCCAAGCGACGCTACCATGAATCGAATTGCACAAGATCCTAATGAGTTTCAATTGTTAGATAAAGTCGATTTTATATACAGTCCACATAAATTAAAGTCGGGAATCAACCAAGTTAATTTATGTGCGGAACATGTTTATTAAATTCTTTCTTGGGTCGAGGGCCGGGCCAATTGGGTCCAAAGCCAGCATAAAAAGGTAAAGGTCTTCCTGTATCTTAATCCAAGGTACTTTTCTATAATTTTATTTTGTTGTGTAACACATGTTACTTTAGTTTGGTCAAGAGAGAGGTGTAATGGACTTTGCATCTAACATATGAATGACCGTCGAAAGGACTTCATGATCCAAACCATTTGGTGATAACTTTCAGTCAAACCATTTTGTCTTACAATTCACAAATTATTGGCTTGTGTGGTTAAATATGTATGGAAAATTCCGTTACAATATTTCACATTTAGAATATATCTTGCCAATCACACTATGGAGGAGCTTTACTAGATGTACGTGAACAAAAAAATTGCATATGTTCGTGATATTTAAATCGAACAATCTAGATACCTTGCTATATAAGAAAAGGCTAATAACCATTTTAATCGCTAAACACTGAACTATTGCATACAAAATGACGTGATTCCTATGTTCATTGCCTCAGAACCTTTAAGTAGGGGCAATTTTTTACCTACAACAAACTATGACAATTCAAAGTACATTAAAATAAATAAAGAATCTCTTGCCTAAGCTCAGTCCATTGACCCAATGTAATTGTAACCATTGATTATGCAAGACTCATTTGTGACTAACATCTATAATGAAACATCTATAACGAATCTAGTCCAATGGTCCCAGGTGCATGAAAAAAATTTTGCCAATAAAGAGACATGTTTCGAAAGTAGTTTTGCCACATAGAGAGTATATGACATTTGTTAATATATTGTTTCGCTGGTTTTAATTCCCACAAAAAATCTTTCGTTGAATAGTGCGTTTTGGTTTTTAATATAGGAAACTCAAGTTCTGTGTTGAATATGGACAAAGAATGTCAAATACAAGTGCAAATATTATTCCCAACCTATATATTACGACTTTTACAATCAACACAAAGATGCTTAATGACCAGCAACCTCGGGGAATTGTATCGGAATCTAATCGACGATGTAATTTGAATCGAGCAAATTGTATAACCTGTTTAGGCATATGGCTGGAATTTAGTCAACAGCAATATCCCTGAATAGGAAACACAACGTTGGAATTCAATCGATGACGCTGAGCTTGTGGAACAACACCGGAATCTAATCGATAATGCTGAATCGAATAAAAATACATGCTAGAATTTAATCAAATGACAAAGATCTTGAAAACTACAGCTAATTAATCCATTGAAACTTATTTATTTCTTGGGTAGAGGATTGAAAAAGAAAATGTCTCTATTCTCAATTTTAATCATTTTAAACTTACTTTGGAAATTCCTTCAACCGATCGCAACTTGACAATATAAATCATGCTATGATGAAAGCCTATCTCCACGATCGGATTGAACAATTATTGAAGCTCGAATCATAGAGATTTGACTTGGCCATGTAAGTCATTGCTTTGCCTTCTAGGTCAAGGCCAACGTCAAGCTTGCATGGACGCTCTTTTCAAGATTCTTTAGTGAAGAGAGGGAATGATGGATGTCATAGGCCCACAATTTGGAATCCAGCGTTGCTTCTATCAATCGTGAAGGAAATTCTACTTTGATTTTTCTAATGTTATCTGGTTGGAATCAGATATAGCTAGTAAACAATGAAAACAAAAAATCAATGGGTCCGACTCTTATAATTTTTCTTAACTACGACTTCAAACTATGCCACATAGCTACCATTGCAAATTCCACAAGTTCCGCAAGTTTTCTTGAATAATCAGGCAACGCTACATTTGCCAAAACTCGATGAGAGATGCAAGACCCTCATTGTGATTGGGTGACTCCCATTTTGTGAAATTTTCAAAAATATTTATTGTTTCGTGTTGTTTAAGATTTTTGACGACAGCATCAAACAACACGTGATGCCAAAATGGCAGAAAACTGCAAATGTACTTTTGGATACTAATCTTATTTAATTGTTAATATACATATAAGGGGATTGCTTTTTTCAAACCCCAGAACGTCACTGTCTCTGCTACTCGAGATGTGAAAAGTAACATTTTTTTTCAGAAGACAACGGTTCCCGGAGTAAAGAAAAGACAATTTTATGTAGAGACAATCTTATTTATTTTCCTGGAAATACCAAAATATCTCTTTTCTTTACTTTTTCTCTCGCATTTTGTTGTTTTCTTCTGAGACGACTCGTGAGTCTTGGTGCACACCGAGTCTTCCCACATGAGGATCATGCGGTCCCCAGGCCACACTTGCATGAACCGGATCCACAAAATCCCAATGAATTTCAGCAGTTAGATGACTTCATCTCATGTGGAGCCCACGTAAATCGACGTCGGAGATCCACCGGACTCGTCTTCATGCGGAGCATGTTGTTGATATTTGCATGCAGGGTCGGGCTAACTGGAAAAGAAAAGGTTTCCTCGAAGGTTGACAAAAGGTTGGCCTCTTACGTTTCACTTTTGTCGTGAAACACGTCAGTCTTGTTTGGCCTCGATAGAGATGCGCATTAGATAATATGAAAACGACTGTCCGAAGGACTCAATGATCAAAATAATTATATACAATTTTCCTCGCCAAATCGTTCTATGAAATATTTAATTTGAATGCGATACATTCTATCGAAGAGTCTCGTATTAGAATAATCTCAATGGTCTCCTTGAAAATGAAGTTTTACTAGATATATGTGAATAGATTAATTGCACGCATTAGTGATATATGCTTAAGTTGTACGGTCTATAAAAATGCAATATCTTATTTTTTAGTATATTCAATATTTTTGGGGTTTTGATGGCAAGTCAATTACAGTTTAATCTAAGAAGATTCAATTAAAATACAAATAAAATTGAGGTGGGTTTTTCCTATAAGAGATCTTAATTACTACAAATAATTTTTACTAATTAAGTAGAGATCTTGATTGCACCATGCAATACAATTATATAAACTTTCATATATTAAGAAGGGGTCACCTTTATGACACTTATTAAGTAATTGGACAGAAGAAGATGTATATGAATAATAGTAGACAGTAATTTTTATCGTAACAGGTGTAATTAACAATTATCAATCAAATTCTTTTCCAAACGGTATACTTCACATTTGCTCTTAAGAACTCATAAACAAAATTTCATATGTTTATTTAGGGCAATGTCTTACGCATCTTTTCTCCCACTATGTACTCAAAATAAAAATCCAATAAGAACGCAACAAAATTTTGTCTATACAAGCAATTTTATATGTAGTTAATGCATGCTCAGTCTCCAACTAGATAATTAATCAATGGAAAAACTGACAAAATATGAGATTGATAGGAATAATAAACAAGAGAAAATTGAGAGAGTGCGTCAGAATTTAAATAATATGTTATCGGATCATGTTAAACTTTCCATTTTTCTGAAAAATTTAAATTATTAAAAACCATGTCAACAATTTATTTGTGAGTCACTACGTCACAAAATAATGCAGCATCATACATTCTTGTTGTCGATTTATTGCTGAAAGCATGAGACCCAACATGGAGCATGCCTTCGTTTAATTATCTGGAAATCACATAATCTGTCATCTAGCAAGTATAGTTCACTATATCTTTTTGGAAAAATAGATCATGCATCGCCAGCATAAAAGAAGTTCCATATAAACAGTCTCACCCATCTGGATTTAAAGATTATTACTACCAATCTTTCAGATCAATGGTGCATGTAGTCGTTCTTGTAAAATTTAATTTACACTGGTTACACATATTACACTTAGGCTCCATTCGTTTCACAAAAAATGTTACTTTTCTGGAAAATATTTTTCGGGAAGTTATTTTCCAGGAAAACGTAATTATTTTCCGATGTTCGGGTAAAACTTGATTTTGAAGTGGAAAATTTTTCCGGCTATTCGCTTGAGAAAATATTTTCCTTTATAAACTCTTTTTCAATAATTTTTTATTATTTTATTTTTAAAAATCATTATTTATTATTTTTTAAATAGATTATTAAATTATTTTTTTCTTTATTTTGTGTTCTCTCCTTCCTTGGTCGGTCACCGGCCATGCCTCAAGCTTGCTTTGCTAGCGAGGCTTGAGGCTCGCCTACCTCTGGCGAGCTCGCATGATCGCTCACCGGCAAAGTGAGCTCAAGGCAATGAGGCTCGGGCCTCACAGATCAGCATCGCGAGTTATGTGGCTTCAATTCGGAAAGTAGTTGAACTACCAGGAGGAAGAAGAAGCATAACGCCATGCAAAAGCTGAGTGAGGGAGATCAACCAACTAGGGCAAGCGATTGACTTTGTTCTACTTTAAAAAGGAGGGATTCAATTGTTTTGAAGGGAGCAAAGAGAGGCAAGCACGAGTTTGTGGTCCTTTGGCCACAAAGTTCTTCAATTGAGACTTTTTAGTTTAATTCAATTTATATATCTACCTTACCAAAAAAAAAAAAAAACGAGGGCGCTGGGTTTGTGAAGCGAGGGAAGAGAGGATTATAGTTTTTTATTTTGAAAAGGGGTAAATTTGGAAATAAGTTTCTGTCTTGTGACGCTCGGGCGTCACTGATCTGGCAAGCTCGGCTTGCTCGGCCGATCATCGGCCGTTGACCGCCGAAAATGAAAAACAGCAAAAAAAAGACAGAAAATTAAAGAAAAATTAAAAAATTAAAAAATCAAAAATCGATTTTATTAAAAAATAACAAAAAATGTGAATTTATGAAAAAAATAAATAAATAAATCTAAAAATAAAAGAAAGAAGTGAGGACTAATGGAAAGTGTAAGATAAGAGAGAGTGTATGTGGAAAATGTTTTCCACTTTTGAAAAGTGGAAAACATTTTTCCTCACTTTAGAAGATTTTTTTTTTCCTTCATGGAAAATGTTTTTCTAATGAATTTATTTTCCGTGAAACGAACGTCGGAAAATCCGGAAAACGTTTTCCTAGAAGTTATTTTCCATTAAACGAACGTAACCTTATTCTATCTTTTTCCGATATAACTTTTCGCATCTTGCAATATGTATTGATAAATCATATTAAAATTTGATATTAATGATGTGGCAATTTCTTATTGGTTTATTAAACAAGCCGACCATTCAAAGAATGGACCCACTCATTTGAATGCTCAATTGAAACTTATCACATCATTTAGTGAAAATGTTTCGGTAGAATTTCTTATTGCTATACGTGCTTGTTTCCTTTTAGATACAAGATACATCAAAGTTTGAGAAGTAGCCACATGTATTTATTTCTTTTTGGTGATCCAGGATCCGTCGAGCCCGATTGGACTTGCGTCTTAACCAGTCCATGGCCCGTAAAGTGCGCGCTGACACACCCCGAACGAAGCGTCAATACCTGGAGGGGAACTAGCATAGCATCCCACCGCCATGGCCCCCCACGTAAATCGCGATCACAGCTGCGGGGTTCGACCCTGAGACCTCTCGGTGAAGCCTCTAAGAGTCGAACCAACGCAGCTGCTCGCGGGTGGGTAGCAGCCACATGTATTCATTTTCAAATACTTTACTATAACAAGGTAGCATGATTTTTAGAAACTCAAACGTAAGCTCGACTAGAATTCATATCATACGAACATTGTCATCAACTTATTACATCATATTAGTAGACAATCGATTCATAATATTAACTAGAAAATTTTAGGAAAATGGAAAGTATTTCATCTTACATGCAGTCCTGGTCATATTTGATCACTAAACTTCTAAATATTACATAAAAAAGGACACGACTCCTAGGTTCATTGCTTCATAACCTGTAAATAAATTACAACTAAAATAAACTATGACTATTGAAAGTACATTGCTGTATATATAGAGACTTTTACCTAGAATCAATCCATCGACCAAATGCAGTTGCAGCCATTGATTATGTGGAACTCATTTAGAATCAACAGTTTTGATGAATGAATAAATTTGTTAGTAAAGAAATCCGTTTTGTAAATAGTTTAGCTAGAGAACATATATGCCCCATTAATAATAGAGTGGAATAAAATTCAAAATTTTCCCATAAATTAGGTGCTTAAAGGTTAAAAGCGATCTTATTTTGCATTCCATAATATCATGATAATAAAGTTGTGCTTTTCACGTCATATGACTAGGCTATTAATCTTTCTACAAAATTATGGTGTGCTTAATAATACTTTTAGAACCATCAACCAAGTCCCTTTCTTAATCTTTTTTTTTCGTCCTCTCCGTTTGGAACTACTACTACAAATGTATTTTTCGATGCCAATCTCATTTAACCAAAGAAAACCATATATCATTAGAATTTCTTGACATCATTGCAAGATTTTTATTTTTTGATGATTTTAGTACATCTTTATTCGACCATGAAGGGATAAAACTTTGTGGAACCCGTACTGGCCCAGCATGGCAATAGAGATTCTGCAGTTGAACCCATGATCGTCGCCCCGATCAAACCGAGCGAGGGCATCTTTCAATTGTCTCTCCCACCTGACGTCCTGACTTCGCATAATGCACATTTCGTCATCGAGGAACGTCACCCTCCAGATGGATCGCAGACAACCCCGCAACGTCTCTTCTGAATTGCTTTTTACTTTTTCTTTTTTCTCTCTGGCATTTGTCTTGTTCTTTCGAAAGACTTCGAGACACGTGAAGTCTTCTTGCACAGGGACAGCGTTCGGAGTGTCATGACACTGTCACCGGGCCTCCCCCGCTGGTCACCATCCAGACGTTGGGCCCGGCGGTTTTAGTGGGTATCCAAGGCGACGCTTGCATGAACCGGGTGCACAAGATCCCGATGAATTTCATCCGTTAGATGATGTCGGTCTTCTATGGGGCCCACAAAAATCAACATCAGAGATCGACTAAGGCTCATTTGCATGCGGAGCGGGTTACTAATTTTTCTCTTGGGTACAAGGCCGGGCCAACGGGGTCCGAAGCCAACGCAAAAAGGTGAAGTTCTCCCCGACATATTAATCCTAGGTGCTTTTCTATATTTAATTTTTGTTCGGTGACAAGTGTTACTTCTGTTTGGCCAAGAGAGAGGGACGTAAAGGACTTTGCATCTAATAGAAGAAATGACGTATCGAAAGGCTTCCGTGACCAAAAACATTTGGTGATAACTTCTAGTAAAATCATTTTGTTTTTGTTAGAATGTACGCATAAATTATATTAGAGAAATTTCACATCAAAAATTAATGTGATGTAAAACAATTAATATATTCTAAGGCTTATAACTTATAACTTAAACTTTTGAATAAAAATAAGTTCAACTAGATGTGTCAACTATTCTCGGTCTCAAAATTAAAATACAACCTTTACTTTTTTTTTGCCGACTAATTAAGGCCTTCTCCTACTAGTGATCTTAGTACCACTAATAGTTTAGAAAATTTAGATTGCGCCTTTATGCACTACAATTATATAAATTTTCAAATATTAAGAAGACGTCATCTCATGACACTTGTTAAATAGCCAATATATATAATAATTTGTAATGCCGATTTTTATTGTCATATGTGTAATTACTATTTATAAATCAAATTCTTTTGCATTTCAAGGTAGCATTAATTTTTCAAAACTCAAAACAAATAGTTGACTAGAATCGTATGACATGGATATTTTGATTGAATTGTTACTTCATTTTAGTATGCCATAGATCGCGATATTAAGAAGAAAATTCTAGGACAAGGGAAAGTATTCCATCTTACAGCAGTCCTAAACATATTCTTTGCTAAAACCGAAATACTACATAAAAAATAACGTGACTTCTAGGTTCATTGTCTCATAACCTTTAAATAAAGGCAATTTTACAATTACAACAAACTATAAACATTGAAAGTACATTGCAGTAAAAAAGATCTCTTGCCTAGACTTGGTCAATCAACTCAATTCAATTGTAACCATTAATCATGTGGGATTTATTTCTACGCTATGCATAATCAATGACTATGATAAATCTAGTCAAAGTCAAGTTGTTTTCGGTGCATAAAAGAATTTTTCCATTAAAGAAAAATGATCTATGATGCCCTAAATTGACTTACGGAGGTATTATTTACTTCGGTCTATCCCATACCAATAGATAGGCACTTCCCAAGATGTCACATATCCTGAGAGTGCTTCCATCTGAGCATGTTTAAGTCTAGAGTTCCAAAGCTAAGCTTATGATTACATCAAAAGGCGCATCTGTGAATGAATTCCAATTTCACATATAATCTTAAAATCGGTCTTCCCCGTTTAGTGGGTAATTCGATTCATTCCTATCCCCTCACGATTTTAGAAGTTCATTTAAAGCCACTCCTTATCCAAGCCCTTCAACACTAGGGTCCACCCCTAGCCTTATTGGATTGAGTCATTATAGACTCACCAGCTTCCACATAACTCATCCCCAAACCACACACCTAGTGGATGTTGGGGCTAATAATACAATTTAAAGGAAGGAATGGGTTATTTTAAATTGATTCGACAATTTTGTGGAAATTGTCAACAACTTTGTAAAAATTAGGTCAAGCGGATATTTCAAGCAACGTGAGTCAAGTTGAGTGCTAATGCAAGTACGAGTAACAAAAACAAGAGCATGCAACTATATATAATGGTTCAGGTTTATTCTTAAGCAAACATCCACTATCCACACTAATAGCCACAAATTCGTTCGAATTAGACGAGTAATTTGCTAGACAAGTTACAATCAACAAACATCAATCGTATCACACGATAAATCACGTTATCAAGATTTACTATCACTTTATACACTTGGACATTTACACAGTCACAAGCCAGCAAGAACATTATGGTAAGAACACAACTTTCTGTATATCCTAGGTCTGCCACTGTACATAGTGTGCGTTTTGGACCTCACTAAGCCCTCACGGTTTTGATTTTCTAGGCTTCCTCACACATGGTCAGGAGTCGGCTATGATATTTCTGGATTCTATATGTCGTATTTATATCTACCCTTATTTTGTGCATATCTTAATTAATACTTTATCTTAAATAGTCACCTAATAAAATTTATATATAAACTCAAGTATTTTTCTTCGATGTACCTCGAAGCAAATAGAAACTATCCAAATTTATTTTCCACATAATTCTTTAACTATTCTTTTTTTAGGGAATCCCGCTCTCTCTTTTCATTACTTTATCTCTCGTTTTTTGGCGTGTTATGCGAAAGACTTCGGGACTCAAGTCTTTGTACACTGCCACCAAGTCTTCCTATGACATGGCTCGGAGGTTGCAGTGCGGACGCAGGCCCCACTTGCATGAACCTGAGCACAAAATCCCGGTGAATTTCAACTGTCAGATGATGTCGATCTTATGTTCAGGCCACATAAATCAACGTTGGAAATTCACTAGGCTCATCTACGTACGGAGCATATTATTGGTGTTCGGGGGCAGGGTCGGGCCTACTTGGGTCCTCCCAGGAAATGTAGTTCTCCATGTTCCACTTTTGTCGTGAGAAACGTTGCTTTGGATTGGTCTCAAAAGGAGGGGGCAAAGGATGATACAAAAAAGGACCGCCCGAAAGTGGACTCCATGATTAGAAAATTCGTTAGTTGCTTTGGTCTTAGTCGAGTCATTTTATTTTAAAACCTCGAATTATTGACTAAATGATTGAACGTTTAATTTAAAGACATCATCCTTACCTTAAGACACGTATTAAGCAATCCGATAGAAAAATATATACTGGTAACTTTTGATACTAATTTTTTTTTCTGTAGCTGGTGTATTTAATATTTATAAATCAAACTCTTTTCCATAGAGTATACTTCACCGTTGCTCTTAAGAATTCATTAACAAGATTTCATGAGTTTATATGGTGCCACATTAAGACAGTCAATGATAACTAGACGTTATTTCAGTAATATTCAACAGCAATTAACCAAAAGAACTACATTGAAATTTTACACGTAAATATTTAAAACTTCATAGACAAAATTGAAAATTTAAGAACTAAATTGATATTCATATAATAAATTTAGAACCAACTTTATAATTATTTTCAAAATTTTGTCATGATTTTTTTTTGGTAGAAACCAAATTCATGAATTGAAATATGCAGTGGCAGGTTTTCATTATTCCGTGAAAATAATGGAGGCTATCATGCTTGCGTCTCTCAATTGAGAATATGAAAGCACCATTGCGGTCTTTATCTCGTAATTTTCCAAGGAAACCGAGAGACCTGTTTATCCGATCTCCTCAGGAAATTGATAGTCTTGCTTAATAGGATATTTCTTGATGGAAAACCCTACCAAGTTCTGTATTTATAATTATTTCTTTTGAAACCATTGGCCACAACGAAAACAAGAAAAAAATCGAAAATAAAGGAAATAATCGCAATTTAGATACTCAGAAGAAACGTTTTTCCAACTCTATATTATGGATTAATTTCATTATTTTCTCTAGTATCAATCTTTCGATTGAACTTAAAATCTTATATTCTGAGAAACTGTGCAATGAATACGACCAAAAGCTAAATTTGATTATTTTTGGTGTATTTGTGATCTTATACCCCTCATATTGCCACAAAAATGAACTATACAATTTTTTTCTTTGCTGTTTTCCTTCTGTACGATTTTACAACTGTAAGGTCATCTTAAACATAACTCTAATAAACTGTTTAAATCTCTTATCATTATTCTAGGCCCATCTTAGTGTCGCCTTGAGTTTGGTTAACCTTTCAAGCCGCCTGGCCAATCTCCTATAGTGGAATCTACAGCCGATATGTAACCGTCATTTTAAAACGTAATGGTTGCCGTAGAGCTAGTAGCGATCTAAAATTTTTATAATAGATGACATAGTAATTTCTTTTTGGCATCTAACAAGCAAAACATTCAAAGAATAAATCTCACCATTTAAGCGCTCAATTGAAGCTTGTCATATCACTTAATAAAAACTTTCAATACGAGTTCTTTATGGAGTTAAAATTTCTCAAGGAAAATTACCAAAAAAAATCTTAAATCTATTGTATTTGTGTCAATTCGGTCATAAACTTTTTAATTTAGTCAAATTTAGTCTTACACATTTTGACAATTTGCCATTACAATCAATTTGGTCAATTGTAGTTAGAATTTATTGAATAGACGTCAATTGTCCTCATATGGCACCGCCAACATAGACATAGATAAATTTTGGAAATTTTTTAAAAATTGAATTTTGTTATTTTTTTTTTTTATTTATTTATTGCGATCAACCAAGGCTAGCAAGGATCCAACAATCCTCACTGACCACTCTCTCTAGCAGTAGTCTCCGACCATCAACAAAATCAAAAGAAAGATACAAAAAAAAAAAGAAGAAGGAAAAATTAAGAAAATTTTCATAATTTGTCTACGTCGATCAATCACGTCACGTAAGACGGTCGATCTTGGCCGACGACACCACATCAACATTTTCTAATATGGCCGGAATAATTATATCGACAAATTATTAAAAAGTTTATGATTAAATTAGCATAAGCGTAATAAATTTAGGATATTTTTTGTAATTTTCTTAAATTTCTCAGTGCTATGTGTGGTTATTTCTTCTTAGATTCAAGATAGGGCGAAGTTTTCTGGGCAGCCTCAACATCACCGTCTTGTATTCACTTTCATATGCTATGACCATCCCTTTCACTAGCACAAGGATTAAGGGCGCATTACCCTTTCTGTGTAAGACCTTTGTATATTGTTTTTATTTTTTATTTTTTAATTCCGTCTTGCATTTGTTGATATATGCAATCGGGTCCCACTAATTTGTTCTATTGACACAATTTGCCCTTCCGCCCTCCATTTTTGTACTTAATTTCACCAATTCGTCGATGTGTATATAATGGCTTGGTGCGAACGGCTTCCACTCAGTAAACACGGACAGAAGCACAAAGGTCCTAAAACGGACTAAAATTACGTGAGACAGAGTTTGAGAGAGTTTTTTTCGACATGAAGGGAGTGCATTGGCTTCTAATGGTGGCTGCAGCCTGGTGGCTGCGACAAGGCGGCACTCACCCCGTGCTTGGAAAGTGCGAACACCGGTGTGGGGACGTGGACGTACCTTATCCGTTCGGGCTCAATACCAGTTGTGAGAGGTCCCAAGATTTTTTGCTCAGTTGCACCAACATAGGAGGGAGCGGTATTCAACTGCAGTGGGGGAATCTTACGATCCGAAGAATCTCGGTCGGAGACTCGACCATGGTCGCCAGCCTCCCCGAAGCATACAAGTGCTACGCTCAGAATGGCACGCTAACAAATAACAGTCGTCTGACCGTCGATCTACCTTCAAATCCACGGTACAGAATCTCAGAAACCCAGGACAAGCTCACCGTCCTCGGCTGCAACACCCTCGCGGTCGTGGCCGACAGTGAAGGGAAGTTCCGGAGCAGTTGCACCTCGCACTGCAGCGGCAACGTCAACTTCGCCAACAAGACCACTTGCTCCGGTCAAGGTTGCTGTCAAGCATCCATCCCAGAGGGGCTTGAGACGCTCAGCATTAAAATCTATTCCATCGGCCCAAACGTGTCGGCCGAGCAACGAGGCCGCTGTGCACGGGCCTTCGTGGTGGCCAACAGGTCATTCAATATCTCGAACTTGACTCTCCAGAGTTTCGAGGACGTGGGCAACACCCCGAGCCTTGTCCTGGACTGGATGGTCGAACCGAACGTGACTTGCTGGCAGGCCCAGCAGAACAATGCGAGCTATGCCTGTGGCGGCAACACGACATGCCAGAACTTCGGACCGGGCTATCGCTGTGTTTGCAACAATGGGTACGAGGGGAATCCCTACAACCGCGAAATAGGGTGTACAGGTAACTAACCATACGACTCCTCATGCCTTATGGCGCTCGTATGAATTATGTAAATAACTAATTAATTAATCACCTTCCTAAACCCGGATAGAGAAGTTGGTGTATCTATGTACTGGTGCCATCTAGTTTTACCCATTTAATTAGCCGCCGTTTAATTTGTGCCACTCTTTTTCTCTCTCCTCAACCTATTGCTCCACTCTTAGGCTTGCACCTCATGCCATTGCAGCTACCACCGTCATCCGCCCACTAGAGGTGTCAAAATGGGTTTTCTATGAAACAAATGCATCTTTAGTGCCAACACCATTGCACGTAACATAGATGATAACTCTCACTCTCTTTGTCACTCTTCCTTTCTGAGTATGGGTGTGCAACCGGACCGGATTTACCTGGAACCCAGACCGGACCACCCGAAAAATAGGGTCGGGAACCGGTTCAAGAACCGGTTCCAATTTTTGGGAACCGGTTGAAACTGATTTGGGAACAGGGTCCAAGCAAAGACCCACCCGGAACCGGACTAATTTTGGAACCGGTTTTTACCCTCTTAAAAAAAAAATTAAATCGTTTCTCTATATAGTGCATTTGGGTCTCTTTGTCTTCGAAAAATTGTTAAAAAAAAAACTTTTCTTTAAATCAAGTTAAGGGAGAATTGTTTTGAAAAAATTGTTAAAAATAACTGTTCTCATGCATTGTTTTTCTTTTTAATGATCCCACCTTCAACTATAAATCGTTGATGTGGCTCGTTGGAAAGCTGAGTTAGCTTAGATCAGCCAAAACGATGTCGTTTCGACTCGAATTTGATTTTTAATATAAAAATTGATTAAATCAAATTAAAAACTTACAAAAACAAAACAAAAAGGAGAACAACACATGTAAGGGGCTCCGTAGCTTGTAGTCACCGCCCCATCACCAGTGGCGCGGTGATTAGGGCGGCGACAATGACTAGCGAGGGTTGCTAGTGCCTGGGCGAGGGCCGGCGATCCTCATCGACTAGAGGTGGGGGACAACAAGCCCTCACCAAAAGCCGGGAGAGGGCGTTGACCCTCTCCCAGATCTAGGTGAGGGTCGTTGGCCCTCGCCCAACACCACTCCTGCCGGCCCTTGCCTTCGTTTGGTGAGGGTCGTCAGCCTTCACCCAAACACCAATGACCCTCCCTAGTGATCGTCATTGTCCCATCACCGACGATGGGGCAGTGGCCCCCCGCCTGTGTTATTCTCCTTTTTTTTTGAGTTTATAATTTTATTTAATTAAATTAAATTATATATTAAAAATCAAATCCAATGTAAAACAATGTCGTTTTAGGCTTACCTAGCCACGTCAGCTTGCAAAATGACATAGTTTTGCACTTCCTTCATTGGAAAAACATCAGGTCAGTGATATAGATAGATTTTTTCACCATTGGCACTTATACGTCTCATTTTTATCTAATTTTAGCAAATATGTGTAAGTTTTGAAAGTTTTGGTACTAAAGTGTCTACTTATGCCAAGTTTTAGCAATCCAGCCATACTTTAGCCAATGCATATGCATATTAGTATGTCCACCTCACTCATAGATTAGTGGCTCGTTTGAATAAAAGTATGTATGCATGTCAAGATAAATGCCCTCCTTCCTAGGCTCAGTTGTTGTCCCCAATGACCATATCCAACATGGCAACAAAAAATTCTCGCCTCACTCTTGCAACATAGGGTTTGCGCATCATTGCGAAAATTCGAGGCAGCGTCAATCTCTATTGATGGCAAGGAACAACACCATTGTTGAGCTCGAATTCGACGTTGAGAGAGCCTGAAAGTAGAGAAAGAAGAAATATCTTTAGAGAGTGGATGAACGTCACAATATTATAACTGAAATCTGAATGGGAGAGCGTTACCCGATTAAAAGCCCATGTAACGACAAATTATTTTTGCCATTTACCGAGACAACGGTCTAATTTCTCTACTATATGATGCAGACATCAATGAGTGCAAGGACCCAGAAACATACCCATGTGATGGAAAGTGCGAGAATAAGCCCGGGAGCTACACATGCAAGTGCGGACTTAGAAAAAAGGGCAATACTAGAGAAAGTTGCGAAGTTTCTCCTTTGAGCATAGCTTTTCCTGGTAATTCCATACATAGCCCCTCATCATTCACTAGATGATTCATATTCTATTGATTTATTTTTGAAACTCAACTCACCTTCAACGATCACACCCATGGATTGGATTGGGGCTATTTTCGATTTTCTTTTTGCCAAATCCTTTTACAGTAATTATTATTCAGATTTGTAGATCTTGGTTGATTTAGATTTGGCTAAAAATTTAGGTATCCTATGGTGAATGGTTCACGAAATTTCAATTAATTATTCGTTAGAAGAGGGAAACAGAAAAAGACAAAACAAAGGAAGAAAAGGAGTACAAACGGACAGTTTTCAAGAGTGAACAAAAGTGAAGCTATTAGACACATGACAGATCCTAGTACATTGCTTGTGTAATTTGAGATTACGCTTAGCACGGTGTGAAAATCCATGTTTTAATTGAGATTTGTGGTGGATTGCTAAGTTATAAATATATATTATCTAATTTTACATATTTACGGTTAATAAATTATATATATTCACACATTAAAAAAATATATTTAAATATGAAAATTTTGGATAATAATAACTGAAAGAAGGAATGGATCTACACATAAAAGTAAAAGCTTGCAGGAGTGGGGTTCTTAAAATTAACGATGACTAGGGGCACAAGGATTTGTGCCCCGTGGGCACCACCTCGAATGGGGCAAAATTTCCCTAGCAAAAAATGGCCCGTAAGGCATTAGGCGAGACAATAGCACACTGCCAATTGGCGATCCATCCCGGGTACCATTTGGAAAAATATATATACATATTTATCATTCATTTTATTTGCATATTTGTTACAAAAAATGAAATAATAATAATAATGAAACCCCAAGACCAATCTCTTCTCCCCAGATGTGTTGCTTTCATAGAAGATGCAAGGTCGGAAAGTGGCAAGCAATAGGGTACAATTGTTTTCCAGGCACTACAGCTTCACATTTAATTACGTCGACATTTGGAAAAATATATATACATATTTATCATTCATTTTATTTGCATATTTGTTACAAAAAATGAAATAATAATAATAATGAAACCCCAAGACCAATCTCTTCTCCACAAGTGTGTTGCTTTTATAGAAGATGCAAGGTGGGAAAGTGGTAAGAAATCGGGTACAATTGTTTTCCAGGCACCCATTTAATTACGTTAACTGATGCGTAAAGGTAGAGAACTCGTTTGACTCTACTACAAAAGCAACCCATGATGCCACTCTGTCTTCTATTAGGATCCACCCATGAGGCCTTTCTTTCTAATAAAAATTATAAAAATAAGAACAGAAAAATGTCAAATGGCCATTTAATAAGTGGATTAATTCTTTATGAGGAAAAAATTGATTCTATGGCAATGAACACGCCCTTCAGTGTCCATCCCTAGTTAGAACTAGTCTTAGAACAATAATCAATTTGCAAATAATAAATGTTTTTTCATCTCTAATAATACGATATCTTGCTTTTGATTGATGGGTTATAAATTATACACATTAGCCATGCAGGAATTTGGGTGATTTATATGTTCGTAACCCCATCAATTAGAATTTCCTCCAATAAGATGGACAAAAAAACATTTAACCGTGTAATGGCATGTCTCGAGTTTTTAAACAATGACTTTTATAAGATTTCTTACACTAGAAATAATGTGGAATGCATTTGTTACAAAAATCATTTTTGTCATTGTTTAATTGGGTGATTATATTTTGAAATAGTGACTAACCATCCAAATCTTACAGTGAAAGATGGGGATAATGTAAAAAGAGATTAAATGGGCTGTATTCGAAGTTGATTTTTTTGAATAAAGTGTGTGGATCGTATAAGGATTACATGCTTGAATCATTAATTTGGTAACATATATTCTTTGGCAGTGTTGGTTGTCTCCTTCTTCGGCGTGACTATGACTGGTTCAGTTTCGTTCACAATGAGGGTGAGACTCAAAATGATCAACTTCAGACAAAATGGAGGAGAATTCTTCCTAGAGCGTAAAGTTCAAATCTTCCCAGAGTTGGAGCTGGCAAAAGCAACCAATAACTATGATTACCGCAACAAACTCAGCAATGGCGGTTTTGGTTCTGTCCATAAGGGGACACTAGAGAAGCACAGGGACACCGTGGTCATCCAGGACACCGTGGTCGTGGTCAAAAAGCCTAAAGATGTGGACAAGTCCGTAATAAACAAGGATTTCCAACGTGAGCTTGAAATTCTGATGAAATCAAGGTGCAAAAGTGTGGTGAAGCTCAAAGGCATATGCTTGGAGACTAAAATACCATCACTGGTTTATGAATACATTCCGAATGGCACCCTCTTCCAACTCCTCCATCAGAATGAGCTTACCATCTCGTGGGAAAAACGCTTCAAAATAGCCACTGAAGCTGCTCTTGCTCTAGATTATATGCACTCCAATACTCCAATCTTTCATGGCAACATCAAATCAGCGAACATACTTTTGGATCAAAACAACTCAGTGAAAATATCCGATTTTGGAACTTCGGTACTCATGTCACCAAAGCATAGACATATCGTAGCCACTCAAAAAGAAGACTCGTCAGGCTACATCGACCCGGAATATTTAATCACTCGTGAGCTAAAGACTGAAAGCGATGTATATAGCTTTGGAGCTGTCCTAGTGGAGTTGCTCACGAGGAAGAAACTTTATGCTACCGAGTCTGGGAAGCCAATCAATACTATCCATTGTTTCATCTCTTCCGTGAAGGGCGACACGCTCTCTGATATCATTGACTTTGAGGGCGCTAGTGAAGATGAAGTGGGGAAAGTACAAAGCATAGCTGAGATTGCAGTGCGGTGCTTGGACCCAAGTAGTGCGAACAGGCCGGCAATGAGTGAAGTGGCTAAGCAACTCGTCAGTATCAACCCTAGCTCGAAAGTTGAAGAAGAGAATGAAGACCTCGAAGACCTTGAAGAAGAATGGGATCTAGAAAAAGTCTCCTGCCTCGAGGAGGTGACGTCAAGCTGTCTTTCCTGTTTGGGATTGGATTAAGCTCCTTCCTACATCTGATCCTTTATTATTACCATGGTGGCATGTCCTTCAGTTTGTCCACAAGGACTTCTAGGGTTGATTGTGTGCTTTAAATATATGTTATGTTTGCCATTTGCTTTTGGACTTAATGTATGTGGAAGCATCTTTGCAAGTTCAAGTGTGAGAATATAATATATGTAAACCCGTACATTGAAGTGGACTCTGTTTAGGAGCCTTTAGGTGAACAGAATCGGACAAAAAGATGGGTCATATGATGGCCCAGGTCCCTGCTCTTCACCAAATGGGCCCAAGTAGGCCCTTATCATATAAATTAGACCACATTGGAGCTATTAATAGGCCCAGTTTTACGTCCTTATTGGGCTCTTATTTAGGCCAGTGTGAAAATTCATGGTCTTACAGGGGTGCTGCTTGGGTCTTAGTGCAGCACAAAGGTCTTTATAGCGCTCCATGGGCCGCTATTGTACCAGCTTATGGCCCCAACTGTGTGAATTGGAAGCGAGCGCCTGTTTAGGATTTATATAGTGATGGCCTAGCTCCGGTACCACATACTTGTCGTCCTATGAATGATGACTAAGGGTATATTTGATAACGTGTCAAACATTGCATAATTTTGTTCTTTTATTGTTCGGAACAAAAAAAATAGAAATCTATTTGGTAACTTCTTCGTTCCTAAGAAAAAATTTGGAATAGAATCAAAAGATAAAAAAATCACTTCTTTGTTCCTAAGAACAACTCCAAAATCAAGCCAAAATCATTTTCTTTTTTTATCTTTTCTTTTCTTCTTCCTCTTGCCAATAAAAGAAAAGAAGGAAAAAGACAAAAAATAAAAATGTAATAAAATTATTCCAAAAAAATTTAAGGATCGTATTGAATGCATTTATACTCCGAGAATAAAAAATTTGGACAATTACCAAATACCTTCAAATGTTCAAAAACTCATCGAGGAAACATAATCATAAAAAATTATTTCCAAGCAAAAATTATTCCTAAGAACATAATGATTATCAAATGCACCATAAATCGTGATAGGTAGAACTCCTCTAAGACATATGTGGAACTA
This sequence comes from Angophora floribunda, assembly GCA_014182895.1. NCBI lineage: Eukaryota > Viridiplantae > Streptophyta > Magnoliopsida > Myrtales > Myrtaceae > Angophora > Angophora floribunda. The sequence goes on along the minus strand of CM024710.1, from coordinate 12,156,766 downwards.
AAACAAAAACAAAAGATTCACGACAAAAAAAGAAGATAACAAGGGAAGAATTAGAGGCCTTTATCCTATAAACCCGGACATAAATCTTACTATAATATGATTTTAGCAGTAGCTCAAACTTTCAAAAATGTTGGCAATATTGATCAGCTAAAACTGCATGGAGGTGGCTCGTTGTTCAAATGGAGTCCTACAACTTGTACCATAGCTTCCCTATAGGACTAATATTGGTAGAGTTACAATAAATTTAGAATTTTTTAAATAACTTTATCATACCAAAATGATGATAGGAAATGTTGTATAAATTCGATGCTCAAATATAGTTGGGATAAATGCTCATCCTATTTGGTGAGTTTGATGGAAGAAGTTGGGAAAAGATAAAAAAAAAAAGAAACATTTCGTACTCATCAAAGACCACCTTTTCCTCGTAGCCCAAAACAACAATGAAGCGAATTGAACATTCCCCTCAAAATCACTCCCATAGAGCTAAAATCAAAAACAAAGCAAAGAACTTCGCATCGTCAGTTGGAGAAAAGCTTAAGATGTTCCAATGGATTTGGTGCATGACTAGGCATATCACCCAGGACAATCCAGTATCTCCAGAACTTATCAAGAAAACAATTCGCCGTAAAATTTGTTATATGTGAAACCACTCAAACGTCTAGGTGCGACACAATCTTTCAAAACTCATACGCAAGGTTAATTAGAATCCACAATACACAAACATCATGATCGAACTTTTGCGCCATATTGGTATGTGACCAATCTATAATCTTCAAACAGTGTCAAACATTTCACGGTTAAATGGACCCCAAAATTCGTTTCCTCAGGATGCTAGAACCGAGGCACGTTTCCAACTAAAACGAAGTACGATAATTGAAAGTCCAGTGTAGCAATTCTATCTCCATGATTCAACAACGATCTTCCCTTCTCCTTGAAACCTCTGTGCCGCTACCCTCTTAATTATACATTCACTAAACCTGGTACACGTACTAAACTGCATCTAAATAGAAAGATCTGATGAGCCCTCGAATTTTGTGATAGGTATACATATCAGCACACACACCTCGCTCGTGCTTGTAAAGATCAATCTTCTCCTTCCTAAGTAAATAATATTGAAACAGCAACCCCTCGCCTCACTCTTGCAACATGGGGTTCATGCATCACTGCAAAAGCTCGATTTCTGCAACTTCTGTATGCAGGATCCCTTCCAAGCTCTTGTGCCCTCAACGGGGTCTCGTACATAGATTTTGAGGCAGCGATGATCTCCGTTGATGGCAAAGATCGACGCTATTGTTGAGCTCGGATTCCACAGAGAGAGAGACGGTGGGTAGGGAGAAGAGATCTTAAAAGAGAGTGGATATATGTCGCAATACTATGACCAAAACCTGAATGGGATAGTATTGCCCGTCTGATAATCCATGCATTAACTTATTCAATCTGTTTATGTCATTAACTGAGATAAACATTCAATTTGTCTTCTGCATAATGTAGACATCAACGAGTGCGAGGAGCCATGGAAATACCCATATCATGGAAAGTGCGAGAATCAGCCCTGAAACTACACATGTTATTTCGGAAAATATGGCGGCGGTGATCATCGTGCTGCCATAGCTGTTGCAGGTAAGTCCATATATCGCACCTGATTATTCACATTCTATCAATCCATTCTTGATTTTGCAGTAGGTTTGACGTATGTGTTTTAAAGATTATTATATTAGCCGATGTAACCCCAATAACAAAAGCAAATGAGCCATACCGCTGGGTGTCCCTATTCAGGCCTGCGCTAAAGCTATTTACATCTATTCTTCTTCTTTTTTTCCTTCCTTTTTAACTTCTCTCCTCGCCATTTTTTCCCTTTTTTCAGAAGCTAACACTTCGAAACTACATTTGTGGGAGGATACATAGCAGATCTAAATGAAAATTCCTCCGCTATCCAAATCTGCAAATCTTGGGCCAAAAAGAAAGCTAGACCTGCAGATTTCACAACAACAAAAACTCTAAAATTTATAGCGAAAGTGAGAACAAATTTGGACTAGAAAAAGGAAAAAGAAAAATGGAGCATAGAATTCCGATAACATATGAAGGTGATTGTTCAAGAGGGCAATGCGGTTGAGCTTCATTAAAATCTGAACTGTGAAAATATTGACCTAAAAAGCAGCACAAGAAGAGCTCAGTGATTCTTGAATTTAATCGGTAATTTATTTCAAAAATTTGTTGACTTCTCTAGTGAGTTGCTGAAGTGATAATGACTTTTGAGCACTAGATGGACGCAAAGGCCCACGTGAGACAAAAATAGAATCGACCAAAAAAGCAGTGAACGTATTAATTTTTCTTAGGGTATAAAAAGTTATTTTCTCACTTATTTTACATATTTATAATTACCAAAAAGGAATAGATCCGAATCTAAAAGCTAGAGAAAAATTGGGCTCATGACGCAAGATAATCGTGCCCTGTGAATGCACCACCTCAAATGAGGCAAATTTCCCTCTCAGAAAATGCCCCGCAAGGCATTAGGCGGGACGAGGCCTCCGCCCCACGTACACATTGAAGAAGAATATGTCCATATTTATACATGCATGTCTATTTATTGGTTTCTTTAATTATATGACCATATGGAATAGCATAGAACCCTAAAAACAATATCTTCTCCTTATCAATCTTGCTTTTATAGAAGATGCAAGCTTGGTAAGTTCTTTAGGTAAGTAATGTGGCGCACTTACGTTTTAAATATATCATCTTCACATTGTCTCACACTGGCTAATTTGTTAAGCTTGAATTTGTTTGACCCTATAATGGCAATCCGCGAGGCCATTCCTTTTTTATAAATTTCACCCATGAGGCCATTCACATTGTCTCACACTGTCTCTGCCTTCTCTGCTTCGTACGCTGCTGCTTTTCGCAGCGAGCATGAGAGGCGTGGGGAAGAAGAGATGCAAGGGCCGGGCCAGGGAAAGAAAAGAGAAAATGGGCCGGCCCAGTCTCGCTTTCTTCCCTCTCTTTTTTTAAATAATTTTAAAAAAATAATTTTAATACTGGTAATACAATCTATATGCCGTGTAAATTAAAGAAAATTACTTTTACTAGGGGTTAGAAATTAACTCCTAATTTTCTATACAATTAATGAACGATTAAATCGGACATCAAAATTTAGGTGTCGACAACACTTTTTATAATATTTATCTTTTGTGTATCACATCTATTTAGCCCCACCCCCACCCCCACCCCGGGGAGATGTGCCTAAATGACTTTGAGGACGAAGATCCAACCAGTGGTGATGAATTGAGAGAGAGACAGAGAATCCCGGCAAGGAAAGAGGAGGTTTTACCAATAAGGAAAGGGAGTACATATCTAGACTATGTGGAGAGTTTGATATTTTTTAATACACATATATATTGGAGGGGAGAATTGCCAAAAAAGTCATAAACCTATTGGGGGTCTGCCAGGTCAGTCCTAAACTTTTTTTTTTTTTTTACCGATTCAATCCTAAACCTTTTTTGCGATGTCTTAATTTAGTCCATCGACCAAATTTGTTAGCGGAGCCGACGTGGATGCCGATCGGTGCCGGCGACAATATTTTAATAATATTTTTATTATTTTCCAAATTTTTTATTATTTTTTGTTTTTTTGCCTTTTCTTTTTTTTCTCTTGCCCCTCCCCCCCCCACCGGTGGCAGTGGCCGACCAGCTCTGACGAGGCTTGCCGACCACTACGCGAGGGCCGCAAAGCTCTCGTCGGCAGCCGGTGAGGGTCGCGGCCCTCGTCAGATCGGCCACCCTCGCCGGTGGCCTTGCCCTAGTCTGTGCGAGGCCTCCGGCATGGGTCGCGGCCCCAGACGGCCTCGCCCGGTCCGGCGAGGCCACCGGCGAGGGTCGCAGCCCCCGACGGCCTCGCCTAGACCTGGGCGAGGCCGCGGCCCCCAGGGCTTGCCCTGGTCTGGGCGAGGTCACCGGCAAGGGTCGTGGCCCCCAAGCCTCGCCTTGGTCTGGGCGAGGCCACCGGCGAGGGTCGCGGCCCCCGACGGCCTCGCCCGCCTCACCACGGCACCCAGACCTCCCCCAGGTCTGGGCGAGGTTGCCGACGAGGGTTTTGCGACCCTCGTGTAGTGGCCAGTAGCCTCATCGGAGCTAGCCAGCCACTGCTGCCGGGGGGGAGGGGCAAGAAAAAAAAAAGAAAAGGAAAAAGAATAGAAAAATTCAAAATAATAAAAAAATTAAAAAATAATAACAATATTATTAAAATATTGTTGCCGGCGCTGCTCGGTGTCCACGTCAGCTCCGGCCGGCCAAATTTGGCCGGATGGACTAAATTGGCACAATCGCAAAAAGTTTAGGACTAAATCGGTAAAAAAAAAGGTTTAGGACTGAATTGGCACAACTTCAATAGGTTTATGACTTTTTTGGCAATTCTCCCTATATTGGAGGACTACTTTTTCTAAACACTAGAAGGTCATCATCTCCATAACCCGAGATGTAAAAAGTGATGTATCTTAGAAAATAATAGTTCTTGTAGTGAAAATTTAATAATTTTTACTACGAATATAATCATTAATTCTTTTCTCTATTATAGACATGCATCTAATACTTTATAAGTTCAACATTTTCAGTTTTTCAAGATTTGAACGACTTAAAACATATAACTGCAGAATAATTAAAATAAATAATGATCTTATGTGACAAGAGCTCATCAAAATAAAAATACTAAAATAGGAAGACACATCCATGGTATAGCAATGTCAAGAGATGCACAAATTTAAGTACAAGTAACAAATGATAAAAGTAAAATCAAAATCACACGAGATGTAAGATATACATGAAAACCCAAAATAAGAAAAACCACAGGTAGAGAAGGGGATTTCACTGTCTTCAACAATGAATATGAGGATACAATTCAAAAGGCCCAAAAAACTACTTGGTGAGTCACAAAATCTAAAGATCCAACAAAAACATAGAAAACACAAAAAGAAGGGAAATAATGTGGAGGCTAGGGTTAGATATGTATTGTTTAACACATCTTTTTAAAGCATCTCTTCAAAAAAGCCTAAAACAAATGTGCATGGTCTAATATATCCTTATCATTAATTTGAAAGTCAGAATTCAACAAGTGTTGTTATACTTTATCCTCTTGGTCCAAGACCAAGAGATCATCAACAAAATCCCATAGGTCAAGTTTAAGAGGATGTGAGAAACGCGTTTTATTCATAAAAGTATGGTCGTCACTCCAACCAAATCAAGCGACAGCATCTTTCAATTTTTCTCTCCCACCTGACATCCTCAATTCGGGTAATATCCATTTCGTCATTGAGAAAGGTCGATGCCCCGGATGGATAAAGGTGAATTCCACAACATCTTTTATTTATGCTTTTTTCTCTAGCGTGTTGTATTTTTCTTCAAAAGATTCGAGACGACTTGAAGTCTTCGTGCTGGATTTCATCTGTTAGATGATGTCGGTCTTATAAGGGGGCCCGCATAAATGGACATCCGGGATTCTGTGCAGAGCGGGTTCCTATTTTTTTTCTTTTTTCTTGGGTCCGAAGCCAGCACAAAAAGGTAAAGGTCTCCTCTAAGGTACTTTTCTATTTCTAATTTTTCGTTGGGCGACGCATGTTACTTTAATTTGGCCAACGGAGAGGGGGAATGGCCTTTGCATCTAATATTAAAAAAAAAATTTGATTGTTCGAAAGGGACTCTATAATCAAAATCACTTGGTGATAATTTTCATCTTGATCAAAATACAACCTTGAATAATTGACTAAATAATTAAACATTTAATTTGAATATAACTAATTTTATCACAATATCTTATATTCTGAATAACATCATCAGTTATCTTATGGATGTAACTTTATTAGATGCATGAGAGAGAATGAGTTATGTGTATTCAAGGCATTTATATAAATCAAATAGTCCATATCCTATTTATAGTTTAAAAAAAGAAGGGCTAATAACGTATTTGGAACTATGTGTCAAGAATTTTGGGATTGTGATAGCAAACCAATTACCCTTTTAAAATAAGATGATTTCAATCAAAGCTAAAATACAATTATTATTATTTTTCACGCCTAAGAAGGGTCATTCTCCTATAAGTGATCTTAATCACTACACATAGTACCTAATAGTTTGGAGATCTAGGTCTCACCTTCATACGCTAAAATTTCATAAATTTTCACATATCAAGAAGATGTCACCTTATAACACTTGTTTTAGTAACCAAACTAAAAAGGTATGTTAATAATTATTTATACCAATTCTTATCGTTATTTGAGTAATTAATTTTTATAAATCAAATACTTTACCATAACAAGGCAATGTGATTTTTAGAAACTCAAACGCAAGGTTGACTAGAATTTACATCATACGAACATTGTCATCAACTTATTACATCATATTAGTAGGCAATCGATTCATAATATTAACTAGAAATTTTTTGGAAAAGGGAAAGTATTTCATCTTACGTGCAGTCCCGGTCATATTTGATTACTAAACACCCAAATATTATATAAAAAGGACATGACTCTGGGTTCATTGCCTCATAACCTGTAAATAAATTACAACTAAAATGAACTATGACTATTGAAAGTACATTGATGTATATAAAAAGACTCCTACCTAGAATTGATCCATCGACCAAATGTAGTTGCAGCCATTGATTATGTGGAACTCATTTGGAATCAACAGTTTTGATGAATGAATAAATTTGTTAGTAAAGAAATCCGTTTTGCAAGTAATTTTGCTAGAGAACATAGATGCCCCATTAATAATAGAGTGGAATAAAATTCAACATTTTCCCATAAATTAGGTGCTTAAAGGTTAAAAAATATCTTATTTTGCATTCCATAATATAATAATAATAAAGTTGTGCTTTTCCCATCATATGACTAGGCTATTAATCTTTCTACAAAATTATAGTGTGTTTAATAATACTTTTATAACCATCAACCTAGTCCCTTTCTTAATCTTTTTTTTTACCCTCTTCCTTTGGAACTACTACTGCAAATGTATTTTTCGATGCCAATCTCATTTAACCAAAGAAAACCATATATCATTAGAATTTATTGACATCATTACAAGATTTTTATTTTTTGATGATTTTAGTACATCTTTGTTCGACCATAAAGGGATAAAACTTTGTGGAACCCGTGTGCTCCAACTGGCCCAGCATGGCAATAGAGATTCTGCAGTTTAACCCATGATCGTTGCCACGATCAAACCGAGCGAGGGCATCTTTCAATTGTCTCTAACACCTAACGTCCTGACTTCGCGTAATGCACATTTCGTCATCGAGGAACGTCACCCTCTAGATGGATCTCAGACAACCCCACAACGTCTCTTCTGAATTGTTTTCTTTTCTTTTTTTTGCCTCTGGCGTTTGTCTTGTTCTTTCGAAAGACTTCGAGACACATGAAGTCTTCTTGCACCGGGACAGCGTTCGAAGTGTCATGACAATGTCACCGAGCCTCCCCCGCTGGTCACCATCCAGACGTTGGGCCCGGCGGTTTTAGTGGGGATCCAAGGCGACGCTTGCATGAACCGGGCGCAGAAGATCCTGATGAATTTCATCCGTTAGATGATGTCGGTCTTCTATGGGGCCCACAAAAATCAACATCGGAGATCGACTAGGCTCATTTGCATAAGGAGCGGGTTACTAATTTTTCTCTTGGGTACAAGGCCGGGCCACCGGGGTCCGAAGCCAATGCAAAAAGGTAAAGTTCTCCCTGACATATTACTAATTTGTCTCTTCGTACACCGCCACCAAGTCTTCCTGTGATATCACGTGGTCGCCTGGCCCGAAGGTTGTAGTGCGGACACAGGCCCCACTTGCATGAACCTAAGCACAAAATCCCAGTGAATTTCAGATGTCGGATGATGTCGATCTTATGTCAAAGCCACATAAATCAACGTTGGAAATCCACTAGGCTCATCTACGTACGGAGCATTTTATTAGTGTTCTGGTGCAGGGTTGGGCCTACTTGGCTCCTCCCAGGAAAAGTAGTTCTCTATGTTTCACTTTCGTCATGAGAAACGTTGCTTTGGATTGGTCTCAAAAGGAGGGGGCAAAGGATAATATAAAAAATGACCGCCCGAAAGTGGACTCCATGATCAGAAAATTCGTTGGTTGCCTTAGTCTTAATGGAATCATTTTACTTTAAAACCTCGAATTATTGACTGAATGATTGAACATTTACATCATCCTTATGACACGCATTAAGTAATCCGATAGAAAAATATATACCGGTAACTTTTGACACTGATTTTTTTTGTGTGTGTAGTTGGTGTATATAATATTTATAAATCAAACTCTTTTCCATAGAGTATACTTCACCGTTGCTCTTAAGAATTCATTAACAAGATTTCATGTGTTTATATGGTGCCACATTAAAACATGTCAGAAAATAAAGGAGACTGAGAATAATAAAGATTGAGAGGAATTTTGGGAGAAAGAGCTTTTTGTATATTCAGTCTACTCTATGTACAATTACATCGATCCTCTTATAATGTAAGAGAAGAAGAATAAAAAAGGAATTGATATATGAAGAATAAAAATTTCCTATTTACAAATATCACTAAATCAATTAGAATTGGATGGCACAATCGGAATCCCCAATAATATCTTCGACTCCAAATATATCTTCAACACACAATCGGAATCTCCAATAATATCTTCGACTCCAAATATATCTTCAACACTCCCCCTCAAGCTGGTGGCTTATAGATATCAAGAACACCAAGCTTGCTTAACAAGTATGTGTGTTGCCTCTGACATAATGCCTTGGTGAAAATATCTGTAGGTTGATTTTCAGTTCCAATTCCCTTTGTTACGATGATTCCCTCTGTAATTTTATCCCGAGTAAAGTGACAATCAACTTCTATATGTTTTGTTCTTTCATGAAAAACTGGATTTGCTGCCAATTTGAGTGCAACATTGTTGTCACAAAATAATTCAGTTGGTCCATTGACCTGTACTCCAAGATCTGAGAATAATCCTCGTATCCAAATAATTTCACAGGTAGTCTTTGCCATGGCCCGATACTCCGATTCAGCTGATGATAATGAAACGGTCGATTGCTTCTTTGTCTTCCATGAAATTAGTGATCCTCCCAATTTAATGCAGAAACCAGTGATAGATCTCCTGGTCATTGGGCAAGTCGCATAATCTGTATCACAAAAGGCTGACATTTTCATGTTACAGTCACGAGATAGAAATATTCCAAGTCTTGGACAACCCTTCAAATATTTCACAACCTTTAAGGCTGCATTCATATGAGACATTTTTGGGTTATGCATGAATTGGCTAAGTATCTGCACTGCATAACAAATGTCAGGCCTCGTCATAGTCAGGTATATTAGTTTCCCAACCAGTCGCTGATATCCTGATGGATCTTTGAGTAGGGGATCCTCAGTAGAAGAAGAGGAATTCTGGTCGTATAATGAGTAGTCAGCTTGGCATTTTGTTCAATCGGTATAACAGCTGGCTTGCATCCCGATAATCCTGCTTCTGCAATAATCTCAAGGATGAACTTTCTCTGGCTAAGACTGATCCCTTTATCTGACCGAGCAATTTCTATGCCAAGGAAATATTTAGGGGGACCTAGATCCTTGATGTGGAATGTGGAATGCAAGTATTCTTTGAATTTTGCAACATGAGAATCATTATTTCCCATGATAAGTATATCATCAACATATATGAGTAAATAAATTGATGAATTACCTGCATTCCTTGTAAATAGAGCATAGTCATGCTTAGAATGCTGAAAACTTGCGTCGGTTAGTGCTGCTGTAAACTTGGCATACCACTGTCTAGATGCCTGCTTCAATCCATAGAGGGATTTGCGTAGACGACACACTTGCAACTCCCCCTGTGTGCGTAATCCCGGTGGAAGATCCATATAAATCTCTTCATCGAGATCTCCATGAAGAAATGCATTATTTACATCCATCTGATGCAATGACCAATTCCGAATGGCAACAATGGATAGAAAAGTACGGACAGTGACTTCCTTGGCAACTGGAGAGAATGTTTCATGATAATCGAAACCTTCTCTTTGAGTAAATCCCTTGGCTACCAATCGAGCCTTATAACGTTCAACCGAACCATCTGCTTTAAACTTGATCTTGTAGACCCATTTACAACCGATTGGTTTTCTGTGTTTGGGTAGTGGAACAATATCCCATGTATGGTTCTCTATCAATGCATTCAATTCAGATTCCATTGCACTTTGCCATCGAGGGTCGCATGAAGCTTCGTTAAAGGAAGATGGTTCTTGTTCTTCTGATAAACGAGTAATGCAACACATGTGCTCAGGTGACAACCTGCTAAATGAAACATATGAGGAGACAGGATATCTTGTACCTGGTGAACTTGCCGGAGAACAAATATAATCCTTAGTCCATGTAGGTGGACGAGTTTGTCGTCCTAAACGCCGGGGCTCTGCTGTTAATATATGTGTTGGTGAAGGCACAGATTCTGTCAAAGACTCAGTTATCCTGTTCTCTGACGAAGACACAATCATGGAATCATCCTCAGATAATAATGGAGATGATGTCGGAGGACCTACTTCAAATAATGCTGGTGAAGTTGATGATTCTCGTCGAATAGGTGAGTCTCTTTGGATAGACATAGGTTGCTCTGGAGCAACTAATAGATACTGTGGAGCCATGGATAAGTCTTCTTCAGATAAAAAAGGATGACTGCCTCCTGATAATGAGGAAGTCGAGAAGGCTATCATATCTTTGAACGGGAACACATCTTCATGAAACACGACATCTCTACTTATAAAAAAATGTCCTGTAGATATTTCCATAACTCTATATCCTTTCTGAAATAGGAATAACCCATGAAAACACATTGAGTAGCGCAAGGACCCATTTTATCTAGAGGGCCAACATTAGTTGCATAACATAAACAGCCAAACACTCGAAGATGTTCATTTTTAGGCTGTTTGTTGTAGAGCATTTCAAAAGGAGTTCTTCCATCAAGAATTCTAGTTGGCATGCGATTAATCAAATAAGCAGCCGTGACCACACAATCTCCCCAATAGTCTTCAGGTATGGAGGCTTGGTATTTTAATGCACGAGCTACTTCTAAGAGATGCCTATGCTTACGCTCTACAACTCCATTCTGTTGTGGAGTATAAGTGCAAGAGTTTTCATGAATTATTCCATGAGAAGATAGAAAATTGATGCAATCAGAAGTGAAGAATTCACGCCCATTATCTGTACGAATTCGATGTACAGATTGATTGAATTGATTTTTAATCAAGGAGACGAATTTCGATATATGAGAAAAAGTTTGGCTTTTCGATTGCATCAAATAAACCCAAGTGGCTCGTGTATAGTCATCAACAATTGTAAGAAAGAACCGTGAACCATCCCGGTGAGAAGTATGATATGGACCCCAAATATCCATATGAAGCAAAGAAAATGCTCTATTAGCTCGAGAAGTGCTTGTGGGAAACGATGCTCGAGACTATTTGGCTAAAGGGCATATTGGACATTTGGGATGAGGAAAAGACGTACTATGACCCAATCTTTGGTGAAAAAGGAGATTTTTATTTCTGTTGATAACATTACAAGAAATGCTCTTATTTAATAAATCTAAATCTCCTGGAAAATCAATCCAATAATATAGGCCTTGTGCAGAACTACCCAAGCCCATCAGTCTGCCAGTCGAAAGGTCCTGAAAGAAACAATTGTCTGAATTGAATATTGCACGACATGAATTGTCTTTGCACACTTTGGATACGGAGAGTAGATTAAATTCAAAACAAGGAATGTATAAGACATTCTTGAGTAGGAAATTCGGACCAAGTTGAACGGTTCCGGTTTTAGTAACATGGATGACATTTCCATTTGGAAGACGTACTGTAATAAGAGATTGTGATCCTTTATCCACATGAGAGAATAATTTATCATTGCATATAATGTGGTCACTAGCTCCTGTATCGATAATCCATGCATCAATTGGAAAAAAATTCTCTTTATGAAGAAAGGTACCTGAAAATCCCGCATTCTTGTCATTGATTTTTAGTCGATTCAAAATTTGCACAATATGCTGATATTCCTCCTGAGATATTGATTGTGGTTCCCCATCGCCTCTTTGTGTGGAAACCTGATAAACTGATAATTCCTTTTCCTTTTTATTTTTATCAGAAGGTTTCCCATGTAATTTCCAACATGTATCAACTGTATGATGCGGGCGTTTGCAATATTCACAATATTTATTTTTGAATTTACCATTTTGCCCACCGATTCTTCTTGACGACGTGGCACCGCGGGGACCGTTGGATCCCTTATAAGTGGGAGCTGACGTGGCCTGATAAGGACCGTCAGATCCACGCGGGATGATGACCGAATCTGAGCCGTCCATCTCGGTCCACTGAGGAGAGCCGTTGGATCTCTTCCTTTTATCCCAGCTGTCGAATTTCTTCCCATCATCCCAGCCGTCCACTTGATAAACCCTAGGGTTCTCTTCAATTTTCCTTGCCGTAGCCACTGTTCTGCTACTACCTTTGGAGTTTCCAGCAGCTTCCATGGCTTCGCCGGAGATAACGCCGGATCCTCGTCCGCCAAGGGTGACCAAGCTCATCCCTTCTCCATCTCGACCGTGCGAAGCCAAGGCGAGCCGCTGATTTTCTTATTGGACAGCCAGCTGAAATATACTGCCAAGCGGAGGAGAGGGCTCCATCGCGAGTATTTGAGACCGGAAAGCCGAGTAAGAATCATTGAGGATGAGTAAGAATCTCGTAGCCTTTTCTCGGTCCCTTATTTCCTTGTATTGTCTCAGTGTGTTCTCGGGTCCTTGTAGGCGTTCTTCGGCAGCCTCGAGTTCGTTCCATAGTGTGGAGAGGCGATTGAAGCAAGCAGTAACCGAGAGGTTCCCTTGCTTCTCCCTTGCTTCAATTCGGTTAATGCTTGGGTGATCGAGAAAAGCTTCACCCGATCTAGGCGTCCATACATCTCTCGGATGTTCTCCCAAAAAATTTTCGAGTCCTCAGTCGGTGGTAGCCCAGCCGCGACGTCCGGAGCAAGACAATTTCCGATCCAGGTACGCACAAGCTGATTACATTTTTTCCAGAGTCGCTGTTGACGCTCCTCTGTCGGAAAAGGGACGGCTCCGTCAAGGAAGCCGTCCTTATCTTTTGTGACGAGGGCTCGCCGGAGATCCCGAGCCCAAGTCGAGTAGTTTTCTGGTCCGGTCAGCAGCAGGTTGATGAGGCGGAGCTCGGGTCCATCCGCCGGCGAGGTGTAGAGTGCATCACCGGGTTCAGGCCGACCGCCGTCGCCGCCACCGATGGGGAAGGGGTACGGCAGGAAACCGGGTGGTGGTGCCGGGTAGGGATTCGTTCCCTGACCCGGATAGGATCCGGATCCGTGACCCGGATTCGTTTGAGTCGGGTCTTCCTGTTGATGGGCTGGACGGTTGTCACTGGATTGGGCCCCAAGGCCCGGATGATTTTCGCCAGATGATTATTGAGCCCAAGACTGTCCTGGTCCAGTGAATTGAGGCCACGTCTGTCCCGGCCCAATGGTTTGGGGCCACGCCTGTCCCGGCCCAAAGACCCATTGGCCTTGGGCAGGGAACCAAGGTATTGGTGGTGTAATCCCTGGGAATGTAGTAGCCCAAGAAGTGAATTCGGGTCTCTGATCTGAAGCAGGAGATTGTTCCTCTTCGGGCAGAACCTTCGGATCTGACGATGGTGGAGTTTGATCTTGGGAAATTTCTTCTGCCATGGTATCAAAAAATTGAAATCCTCAATACCCGTTGGTTTGTTTGCAGGATGAAGGACTTCTAAGGTCTTTGCGAAAGCTATGCCCAGAATGGAGGCTCTGATACCATGTCAGAAAATAAAGGAGACTAAGAATAATAAAGATTGAGAGGAATTTTGGGAGAAAGAGCTTTTTGTATATTCAGTCTACTCTCTGTACAATTACATCGATCCTCTTATAATGTAAGAGAAGAAGAATAAAAAAGGAATTGATATATGAAGAATAAAAAATTTCCTATTTACAAATATCACTAAATCAATTAGAATTGGATGGCACAATCGGAATCCCCAATAATATCTTCGACTCCAAATATATCTTCAACAAAATAGCCAATGATAACTAGACGTTATTTCAGTAATATTTGACAGCAATTAACCAAAAGAACTACATTTAAAACTTTATCGACAAAATTGAAAAATAAAAAAATAAATTGATATTCATATAATAAATTTAGAACCGATTTAATAATTATTTTTAAAATTTTGTCATGATTTTTTTTGGTAGAAACCAAATTCATGAATTGAAATATGCAGTGGCAGGTTTCCATTATTCCATGAAAATAATGGAGGCTATCATGCTTGCGTCTCTCGATTGAGAATATGAAAGCACCATTGTTGTCTTTATCTCGTAATTTTCCAAGGAAATAGGGAGACCTATTTGTCCAGTCTCCTCGGGAAATTGATAGTCTTGCTCAATAGAATATTCCTAGATGGAAAACCCAACCAAGTTCTATATTTATAATTATTTCTTTTGAAACCGTTGGCCACGACGAAAACAAGGAAAAATCGAAAATAAATGAAATAATCACAATTTAGATACTCAGAAGAAAAGTTTGCTCCAACTCCATGTCATGGATTAATTTCATTATTTTCGCTAGTACCAATCTTCCGATTGAACTTAAAATCTTATATTATGAGAAACTGTGCAATGAATATGATCAAAAGCTAAATTTGATTTTTTTTTTTTTGGTATATTTGTGATCGTGTACCCCTCATATTGCCACAAAAATGAACTATACAAAATTTGTCTTTGTTGTTTTCCTTCTGTACGAGTTTACAATTGTAAGGTCATCTTAAACATGACTCTAATAAACTGTTTAAATCTCTCATCGTATTATTCTAGGGCCATCTTAGTGTCGCCTTGAGTTTGGTGAGCCTTTCAAGCCGTCTGGCCAATCTCCATATAGTGGAATCTGCGGCCGATATGTAACAGTCATTTTAAAACGTAATGGCTGCCATTGAGCTAGTAGCGATCCAAAATTTTTATAATAGATGACATAGTAATTTCTTTTTGGCATCTAACAAGCGAAACATTCAAAGAATAAATTTCACTATTTAAGCACTCAATTGAAGCTTGTCATATCACTTAATAAAAACTTTCAGTACGAATTCTTTATGGATTTAGAATTTCTCAAGGAAAATTAATAAAAAAAATCTTAAATCTATTGTATTTGTGTCAATTCAGTTATAAATTTTTTAATTTAGTCAAATTTAATCTTACACATTTTGACAATTTGCCATTACAGTCAATCTGGTCAATTGTAGTCGGAAATTATTGAATAGACATCAACTGTCTCATATAGCACCACCAGCATAGACGTAGATAATTTTTGCAAATTTTTTAAAAATTGAATT
This sequence comes from Angophora floribunda, assembly GCA_014182895.1. NCBI lineage: Eukaryota > Viridiplantae > Streptophyta > Magnoliopsida > Myrtales > Myrtaceae > Angophora > Angophora floribunda. Next base: position 12,141,369 of record CM024710.1, on the reverse strand, counting down.
TTGTTATTTTTTTTATTTTTTATTTATTTATTGCAATCAAGTAAGGCTGGCAAGGACCCAACGATCCTCACTGACCACTAGGTGAGGTCCTACAAGCCCCAGCCAACCATGGCAACCCTCATTTGTGGCTAGGGTAAGCAACCCTCACCAAGCCCTATCTAGTAGTAGTCTCCGACCATCAACAAAATCGAAAGAAAGATACAAAGAAAAAAAGAAAAATTAAGAAAATTTTCGTAATTTGTCTACATTAGCATCAATCACGTCATGTAGGACAGTCAGCGCTGACTGTGATACCACATCAATATTTTCTAATATGGCCGGAATAATTACATCGACAAATTATTAAAAGATTTGTGATTAAATTAGCATAAGCGTAATAAATTTAGGATATTTTTTGCAATTTTCTTGAATTTCTCAGTGCTATGTGTGGTTGTTTCTTCTTAGATTCAAGATAGGGCGAAGTTTGCTGGGCAGCCTCAACATCACCGTCTTGTGCTCACTTTCATATGCTGTGACCATCCCTTTCACTAGCACAAGGATTAAGGGCGCATTACCCTTTCTGTGTAAGACCTTTGTCTATTGTTTTTATTTTTATTTTTTAATTCAGTCTTGCATTTGTTGATATATGCAATCGGGTCCCACTAATTTGTTGTATTGACACAATTCGCCCTTCCGCCCTCCATTTTTGTACTTAATTTCACCAATTCGTCGATGTGTATATAATGGCTTGGTGCGAACGGCTTCCACTCAGTAAACACGGACAGAAGCACAAAGGTCCTAAAACGGACAAAAATTACGTGAGACAGAGTTTTTTTTGGAAATGAAGGGAGTGCTTTGGCTTATAACGGTGGCTGTGGCCTGGTGGTTTCCACAAGGCGGAGCTCCCGCCTTCCCTGGAGAGTGCCAATCCTCGTGTGGGAACGTGAACATATATTATCCGTTCGGGCTCGAAACCAATTGTGCGAGGTTCGCAGATTTTTTGCTCAATTGCACCAACATCGAAGGGAGCGGTGTTCAGCTACTGTCGGGGAATCTCGCGATACGCAAAATCTCGGTCGGAGACTCGACCCTGGTCGTCAGCCTCCCCGAAGCATACGAGTGCTACAATCAGAATGGCACGCTAGCAAAAAACAGTTCTGTGGCCATCGATCTATCTTCAAATCCACGGTACATATTCTCGGAAACCCAGAACAAGCTGACCGTCCTTGGCTGCGACGCCCTCGCGTCCGTGGCCAATAGTAAAGGGACGTTCGGGAGCGGTTGCATCTCCTACTGCGGCGACAACGTCAACATCACCAACGAGACCACTTGCTCCGGTCAAGGCTGCTGTCAAGCATCCATCCCAAGGGGGCTCACGATGCTCAACATTAGCATCTCTCCCACCGACCCAAACAGGTCGGATTTGCAACTCAACCGCTGTGCGCGGGCCTTCGTGGTGGACAACAAGTCATTCAACACCTCGAACTGGACTCTCCCGAGTTTCGAGGACGTGGGCAACACCCCGAGCCTTGTCCTGGACTGGATGGTCGAATCGGACGTGACTTGCCGAGAGGCCCAGTGGAACAAGGTGAGCTATGCCTGTGGCGGCAACACGAAATGCGAGAACTTCGGAATGGGCTATCGCTGCGTTTGCAAGGATGGGTACGAGGGGAATTCCTACAGCCGCAAAGTAGGGTGTACAGGTAACTAACACATACGACTCCTCAGACCTTATGGCACTCGAATGAATTATGTAAATAACTAATTAATTAATCACATTCCTAAATCTGGATAGAGAAGTTAGTGTATCTATGTACTGGTTCCATCTAGTTTTGCCCATTTAATTAGCCGCTGTTTAATTTGCGCTACTCTTTCTCTCTCTCCTTGTCCTATTCCTCCAGTCTTCGGCTTGCACCTCACGCCATGGCAGCGCCGCAGTCATCCGCCCATCACCTTAGGTGAGCCCGCCATCAGCCTTCATGCATTGTCCGACCACCACGGCCGTTTCTCTCTCTCTCTCTCTCTCTCTATACACCCTCCCTCTCCTACACCGACGACAGTAAATCCACTTTGGAGATGATTTTAACGGTCCATTTGTTTCATGGAAAAAGTTTTCCTCATTTTGCGGCTTTCGGTACACTTAGGAAAATGAGTCAATGAAAGATGTTTTCCTAATTAACAGAACAGGTTGTTCTACTAAAGTTTAAAAGTTTAAATTCAGAAAGTTTATTTCCCTTTTAAAAGAATCGGAAAATGTTTTCCCAAATGTTTTCCTAGTATGTGGGTCCTTGGTTAATGAACCTTTTTATTCGTATAAAAATAATTTTTTTAGAAATTTCGAATTTTTTTATGCTTTTCTTTTCTTTCTTTTCCTTTCTCCTTCTTCCTCCACCAACTGTGTGCCTCGGCGATGGCCAACAACCCTACAACCGGCCATGACATGAGTCGGCAAGCTTGAGGCTCGACTAATCCAAGCAAGCCCGAGTTGGCCTAGGCCGTCGATTTTCAACGCGGCCAAGGCCGACGAGCTCGCAGCGCACTTGATCCCAACTTGAGGCGATGAGCTCGAGCCTCACTCGATCCCAACGAGCTTGGAGTCGTCTGCGGTTGTCGTTGACCAATTGCTACCGTGGAGGTCAAACAAAGAAAAGGGAAGAAAAAAAGAAAATTAAAATAATTCGTATTTTAAATAAGAAAAGAAAAAAATTAAAAAAAAATTTCCTTGAAATAAAATCACAAAATTAAAATCATTTTCCAATTTTCAATAAGATCCAAATTTAAGAAAATGTTTTCAATCATATATTATCAAACAAAATAAAATTAATATATGAATTTTCTGTGAAACAAATACACCGTAAGTGCCACCACCACTGCAAATAACAAAGAGTCTGGCTTTGCACCTTATCTCGATAGTGACAAGTCCCCGACACCGTCTCCACCGCAATGAAGGAGATGAGATTTGCTTGCTGACCTCTTCCATGAACGGAGGAGACCTAAAGACGCTCAACATTAGCATCTCTTCCATCGGCCCAAACGTGTCGGCCTGGCAACGAGGCCACTGTGCACGGGCCTTCGTGGTGGCCAACAGGTCATTCAATATCTCAAACTTGACTCTCCAGGACGTGGGCAACAACCCGGACGTTGTTCTGGACTGGATGGTCGAATGGGGCGTGATTTGCAATAAGGCCAGGTCGAACCCGAGGTATGCCTGTGGTCCCCACACGGATTGTCTGGACTTCAGGGGTGGAGCGGGTTAGCGTTGCGTTTGCCAGCCTGGGTACGACGGGAATCCCTACAGTCTCACCGAAGGGTGTCGAGGTAATTAACCCATATTCGGCTCCGCATGCATTATTGCACTCGAATGAATGGTGTGGATAGCTAATTTAATTGATCACCATCCTGAAGCCGGATAGAGAAGTAGTGTATCTACGTATTGATTCCATCTAATTTTACCCCCATTTAATTAGCCACCGTTTAATTTGCGCTTCTCTCTCTCTCTCCTGTTACTTTACCAATACACACTCCCTTTCGTCCACCACCGATAACTAGGAGTATTAAAAATCGAACCGAAAACTGAAACTGAAATCAAAATCGAACTAAAATTTCGTGCATTTTCGATTCGGTTCGATTTTGATTTGGATAACCGAAAAAAATGAAATTTATTTTTCTTGATTTGGTTTTTATCGGATTCATTTCGGTTAACCGAATTGGACCATGCTTAAAAAGTAAAAAGCAAAAATTGCTTTCATCTCTCTGTCCCTAGAACTAGAAGCTCTAAAAAGAAAAATGCAAAAATTTACCTTCGTCTCTCCTCTCCTTCCATCCAGACCCACGAAACCGGAGAACCCTAGCCTCTCGTCTCCGTCACGCTCATTCGATGCTTATCGTCTTCTCCATTGCTTCCTCTGTTTCTCTGTTGGTTTCCTCGTGTCTTCTTCTCCTTCGGCGTAGGAGCACGAATCCCCTTTCCTTTGTTTTTCTGTTGATTCCTGTAACCACGCACGGCTTGTGTCACACTTTGTTCACTCTCCTCTATCGGTTCAATGTCGGTCGTCGTCCCTGCTTTTGCGTAGTTATTTCTCTCCCTCTCTCGTTTAAGGGCGGCGGAGCTCGACAGATTGTCAAGTCCATGCCTTTGGCGGGTCTCAAGACCTCGCGTTGAGTTCCTCTCGTCTCCAAATCTGGGGATGCCTCCTCCATATCTAGTCTGTCCATTGAGATTTCGGTGAGATGTCAAAGGCCATGGCTAGATCAGGTCATCAATGGTGGTACCGAGACCTCATGAAGATTTGGCGGCGAGAGAAGAGATAGAGTGAGGGAGAGAGTGTTTTGGGTCAGTAAATAGAGAAAGCAAAGATGGCCGTGGATGACACAACAGAGATAGCGGTGAGACATGGAGGAGGAGGCGGTGATGACATATTCCTTTTTGATCTTATAATACATCACAGCAAAAAAAGTGAAAAAGAGAGGCGGAAACCGAAAAACTGAACCTTATTCAGTTTGGTCGAATTTCGATACAATTCGGTAGATTTCCTTAAAACCGAACCGAACCAAATCATTGACACTACTTCAGAGATGACAACAAGTGCTACCACCACTACGAGCAACGACATCTCTCTCTCTCCCCGTCTTCAAGAGTCTGAATTGTGCCTCATCTCGTCAGTAACAAGTCCTCGGTACCATCTCCTCCGCAATGAAGGAGATGAAATATACTCGCATGAACGGCGAAGAAGAAATTGCAGCGACCTTTCATCAAGAGAGATGAGGCAATGGTTCATGGGGGTGGGGTCGTGACCTCAACTCATCTGAACATCAATATCGACAGTTTGTTGTTGGGGGTGGGGGGGGGGGGAGTTATGGCGATGCAGTGGTCACCTTGACTACAACATTTGCAGCCTGGCAGGGCCGCTGCGGTGGTGGAGGGGATGTTGGGTCGAGTGGAAGGTGATAGAGGGAAGACGGAGAACGTATGTTTTTCTCATTTATTTGACGTGTCGTCCTACATGATATAATTCTAGCATGAGACCTATATAAAATTGAGGAATCTTATCTAGATCAAAATCCATCTTCAGAATTGATCGCATGATCAATAATTATGATAGGGACCCGATTGAAAACATTTGGATTTGGCAAAAAAAATTCCTCGAGTTCCAACTTTTTGCCTAATATAATAAGTCAAGACAGTTGCCGCCACCCTGCCAACATCATCATCAACATTTCTAGCAACTCCATTCCCATGTTTTTTTTTGGGTCAAAACTCTATTCCCGTGTTACAAAGACAATTTTACCTTCTCTCAAACGTTTGTGCCTTCTCACCTATATACACATATATTGAACGTGGTATGCATACTATGACGCATTTAAAGGGTTATAATTTATTGTAAGTATGTAAAAATCAACCTCCTCCTTCTTAGGCTTAGTCATGGTCCCCATTGACCATATACGCCCCTTGCTGGGCTCTTGCAACGTAGGGTTCATGCTTTATTGCAAAAGCTCGATTTTCGCAAGTTCCGTATGCCAGATCCTTTCCTAGCTCGAGTGCCCTCAATGGGTCTCATACATAGAGTTCAAGGCAGCATCGATCTCCAATGATGGCAAAGAAAAACGCCATTGCCGAGCTTGGATTCGACGTGGAGAGAGACAGAGAGTAGAGAAAAAAAAGGATAACTTGAGAGAGAGTGGACACATGTCACAGCACTATAACCGAAAGCAAGATGAGATAATATTATCTGTCTAATAATCCATGCAAAAAAAAATTCAATTTGCTTTTGCCATTAATTGAAATAACGGTTCAATTTGTCTCTGCATTATGTAGACATCGATGAGTGTAAGGATCGAAAAGAATACCCATGCCATGGAATGTGCAAGAATAAGCCCGGGTCCTACACATGCCAGTGCCCATTTGGAATGGAGGGCAACGCTAAAGGAGCGCTGCCAAATTTCTGTTTGGGTTGTAATTGTTGCAGGTAATTCGATATATATTCCATCATCATTTATTAGATGGTTCATTGTTGATTTCGTGGAAGATTTTACGTATGCCTTAGGCATTATTATTATTATAATGTACTTAGTCGGTGTAATCCCCCGTAACACAAGCAATGAGCCACAGGTTGCCACGTTCCCTATTCAGTCCCAGTCTAACGGCCATTACATCTTTCCTTTGTTTTTTTCTGAACCTCCTTTTTCGTACTTTTTTTTCCCTTTTTTCTGAAGCTAACACTTTGAAACTCCACTTGAGGAGAAAATATTCAGTGGTTCGAAATCACCATGTCATCGTCCTACATGGCACGTGCAAGCTTAAGTGATTCCATTGACAGGTTGACACGTGTCCTTGGACTTGGACTGGCTGGAAAATAGGAAAGCGGAGGATTTCCTTTTCTCTCTCCTCTGCTGCCAATAGAAAAGGGACTGACAGAAGCAAATAATAAATGCTCTTGCTGCTCAAAAACCTCTCTCCCTCTTTTCAATTTTCAAGTGTTTTTTTTTGCCTTCTCCTTCATCTAGTCTAGTCGAGAAGAGAAAAGGGAGACACTGCTCTCTTTCTTCGGCACGCCCGACCGCTTCCGCTTCCGCCTCCCTTCCCCCAAAGCCCCCGTCGGTTGCTAGTGCTGATGCTCAGATGGGGTCGCAGCTACTAGGTCTCGAGTCCCGTTCGCCTCCGCCATAGCACGCCCGCCCGCCTCCGCCTCCGCCTCCCCCAAAGCCCCCGTCGGTCGCTGGTACTGCTGCTCAGATGGGGTCACAGCTGCTGATCCCGAGCCCCCTTCACCTCCGCCGTAGCACACCCAACCGCCTCCACCTCCACCTCCGCCTCTCCCTCCCCCAAATCCCCCGTCGGTAACTGGTGTTACTGCTCAGATGGGGTCGCAGCTGCTGATCCCGAGCCCTTTTCGCCTCCGGAGTCTCATACAATGGTTTTAGATTTGGCTCCTTTCCTTGAAAGACCTGGATTCTAGCTGCTGAAAGCTATATTTGATGCCATTGGCAACCAAAGAAAACATGAATCCAAGAGAAAGAATGAACTCCAAGAGCAGATTGATGATTTGCTTTCCTGGGTCTCTGTTTGAAGCACGAACTCCCTTTTGGTGACGTCATCAAGCATTAAGGTCCATGGCAAAAGCTTGTAGGCCATGGGGAAAGATGCAGTCTTTTTGTGTTTGAGTGCTCGGTTCATGCTCCCATAGACAAAGCTTGCACTTTATGGCGCATCTTCAAAACACCAATTTTGGATTCAGAAAGTAGGGGAGGTGCAACCGTTGCTACTATAACGATGTCCAAATGTCATCAACTGTTAGATGCTTGTAAAATTATTCATGTTAAACGTAACAACTCGTTTTCTATTGAATTGGTAAAAGCACATCTCTTGAAATTATTCATGAGGTCTGCTGCTACAAAGATCTTCCCTCGTTCGGTGGCACAACCTAAGACAACTTCAACCAATGTTCTATTTTTTACTCAACTATAGTTTTAGTTGTGTCTTAATCTGCTCAAGGTCAAAATTATTCTTGTGGAGGAACTAGGGAAAAAAACAGGTAGGTGACGCTTTGTTTCAGGACAATAACATCCGATCGAATAATTCTCGATGAAAAAATGGGAAAATAAGACAAGTGGGCAACCCTTTTGATTCACATCCATAATTTTTTGACAGAATGTTCTTGGGAATGCTTGGCATATAATCACCAGAGAATTCTGTTTTTCTTAGCATCATATCCTTGCCTTGTTTGAGGATATGACGAGGCACCGCAATGCCTTTAAAAGCGACAAAGTTGCCCAAATGGTAGTCCCTTTAGGATACTAACGCTATATACGATGAAATATACGCAACAGACGCTCGAATATGGTAGGCTGAACAAGGAGATTTCTCATTTCTTTTTCTAGTTGATTATGCACTTTGATTTTTACATTTTCACAAAGTGACTTTGGTTAAGAAAGGAAAATACACGGCAGATGGATGAAGTGGGGGCTGCATTTTGCATTCACAATCTTGGCTGGCTTCTCTGCATATTTTGCTGGTTCTTTCTTTGTCCATTGGCGTTCAACGTCCAAAGACTTCAAGTCTGCATTCTGCTTCATATTCATTGAATATCTTTAAAAGATCCAGAAAATGGCCAAACGAGACCCCCGTCCCTTTGCTAAAAAGCCGCCCGATAGGCATCGCCCATGGGCCCCACTCCCAAAAAATACAAATAACAAAAAAGGAAAAATCAAACGAAGAAGGGAGCAAATCGTCGTCTTCGTTCCTTCATCCCTCGCATGCACTGTTGCTCATGACTGAAGAGCGTTGTTTGGTGCAAGACTAACTGCTCATTTGCCCCAGTCTGGAACTTTCAATTCCTATCCTCTTCGCCCTACACGTGATGAAGAGCTCGTCGGAGGGACGCAACCGGACTGAGGCTAAGAGAGATGGTATAGCCATAGTAGACATTGCTAGGGTTTTCAAGAGACCGGCGCAAGCGTGCGCGAGAGAGAGAGGAGTCAACTGATGAATCATAGCCGCTGATGAGGCTCCGGAGGCGAAGAGGGCTCGGGATCAGCAGCTGCGACCCCATCTGAGCAGCAGCACCATCGACTGACGGGGGATTTGGGGGAGGCGGAGGTGGAAGCGGTCAGGTGTGCTACGGCGGAGGTGAAGGGGGCTAGGGATCAGCAGTTGTGACCCCATCTGAGCAGCAGCACCAGCGACTGACAGGGGCTTTGGGGGAGGCGGAGGCGGAGGTGGTCGGGCGTGCTACGGCGGAGGCGAATGGGGCTCGAGACCCAATAGTAGCTGCAACCCCATTTGAGCAGCAGCTCCAGCAACCGACGGGGGCTTTGGGGGAGGGGAGGCGGAAGCGGAAGCGGTCGGGCGTGCCAAAGAAAGAGAGCAGTGTCTCCCTTTTCTCTTCTAGACTAGACTAGATGAAGGAGAAGGCAAAAAAAAAACACTTGAAAATTGAAAAGAGGAGAGAGGTTTTTGAGCGGCAAGAGCATTTATTATTTGCTTCTGTCAGTCCCTTTTCTATTGGCAGCAGAGGAGAGAGAAAAGGAAATCCTCCGCTTTCCTATTTTCCAGCCAGTCCAAGTCCAAGGACACGTGTCAACTTGTCAATGGAATCACTTAAGCTTGCGCGTGCCACGTAGGACGATGACCTAGTGATTTCGAACCACTAAATATTTTCTCCCACTTGAGGGAGGATACACAGCATCTTTAAGTGAATAACTTCAACCAAACGTACGAATCTTGGGCCAAAACGAACAACACGAGCTTCTGATTTCAAGAGGAGAAAATCCTAATAATGATATAAATTTCGAGAATTTCTTTCTTCTAACATCTTGTGAATTGCTGAAGTAATAATGGCTCCTAAACACTAGAGGGACACGAAGGCCCAACGCCTTTGTTTTCTATATATTTCATCTTCACATTATCCCTCGTTGAAGGTTGGAGCTTGTTCGGCACCGTAAAACCAGCCCATGAGCCCACATGTTTCGTATGAAATCCAATCATGAAACCATTCATTTTTCTTAAAATGAGAAAAATGTTTGGTGCCCATTTGAGAGAAATTAATTCCTGCCGTTGCCCCCACACAGGGCATGGGAAGGCGGCGGGCAATTTTTCATTTCAAGGTGGTTAAAATTAGTTTTAGAGACATATATAATATGTAGAAAAAAATGGTTATATTTTCTTTCATCTGTGGTTAGAGTATATATTCTTCAATCATGTTTTTCAATTAGCATGTTATACATTAACTAAATACAAATTTGAGCAATATCTATGTTCGTGCATAACTTGTTAAAAGATTTCACTGAATTTTCATACCATTTATAATTGGAAAAAGCTAAAACAACGGGAGGTGAATGCTTTCTTGTTCTTTTTTGTTTATTACAAACCTTCTTCATTAATTGGGAGGAGTAATAGAAGACGCTAGTCATATGTACTCGAATAGAGTTCGATTGATTACTCATTCCATTTTGTAATGATGCGCATCAAGTTTTAGATAAGGAATCACATAAGGATTGTTACATGATACATAATGTGTAGCTCATTTGTTTCAAAAATCATTGTTATCACCGTTTAATTGGGTAGTTCTATTTTGAGAGATAGAATAATCATCCAAATAGATGGTGATGGATGTGGATTATGTAATAATAGATTGACTGGGTAGTCTTTTGAAATTAACTTCTTTTATGAACTATGCGGACCGAATAAGGATTACATGCTCGAATCATTAATCTAGTGAAATATATACTTTGGCAACGACTATTGGGCCGCTCTTCATCATGTTTGTTACTTTAGTCTTTACCAAATGGCAGAGGAGGAGAATCAAACAGAAAAACTTCCATCGAAATAGAGGAGAACTCTTGAAACACCAAAGAGTTCAAATCTTTACAGAGGCCGAGCTGGCAAAATCGACTAACAATTATAATGATAGCAATAAGCTTGGCGAGGGTGGTTTTGGTTCAGTCTATAAAGCCAGAATAGCAGGGGACAGTGTGGTCGCGGTCAAGAAGCCTAGAGATGTGCACAAATCTCTAATCAAGGGAGATTTCCAGCACGAACTTCAAATTGTGATGCAAATAAATAATAAAAATGTGGTGAAGCTCCATGGCATATGTTTGGAGACTAGAATACCATTGTTGGTTTATGAATATATATCAAATGGTACCTTATTCCAGCACATCCATCAAAATGCGTCAACCATATTAAGATTGTGGAAAAATCGGCTTAGAATAGCCACCAAAGCAGCTCTTGCACTCGAGTATATGCATTCATGTGCAAATCCCCCAATCATTCACGACGACATCAAGTCGGTGAATATACTTCTAGATCAAAATTACTCAGTAAAAGTATCTGATTTTGGAACTTCAGTACTTATATCACCATATCATAGTCATATCGTAGTCAATGAAATACAAGGCACATTAGGCTACATAGATCCGGAATATTTATTCACTGGTATGCCAACAGTTAAAAGTGATGTATACAGTTTTGGAGTTGTCCTAGTGGAGCTGCTCACAGGAAAGAAGCCTACTAGTTTTATTACCAAGTCCGAAGAGTCCATCAATATCATCCATTATTTTATCTCTTCCGTGAAGGATAAGACACTCTCCAATGTCATAAACTTGGAGGCCGCTAGTGAAGATGAAATGGAGAGAGTAGGAATGGTTGCCGAGATTGCAATGAAGTGCTTGGACCCAAGTGGTGCGAGGAGGCTGGCAACGAGGGAAGTGGCTGAGCAATTCGCTAGGATTAACCGCGAGCTCGACAGCTCAACAGTTGAAGAAAACAATGAAGAGACCGAAAGTGAGGTGGACAAAGAAAACCTCTACTCCCATGCGACTTCAACTACTTCCAAGTTGAGCCAACATGGGACGTCGGGCTCTCTTTTCTATTCAAGGTTCCAAAGATCTCGATCCTTTGTTACTATAGAGACATGTTTACAAAATTTCCATAAAGACTTCTAGGGCTGAATGTGTATTATACATATGTGTGTGTTATGTTCGTCATTTGTTTTGGACTTATAGTTGTGCAACCATTTGTGCAAGTTTAAGTGTCTCAATCTAATATTATATATATGCAGCTGTGCAAGGTAGACTTATAGAAGGCTGACATATGGCCATTTTGACATTGTCATAAACCCCTTTTTCCCTTTATCTTTTCTTCGTTGTCTTTTTTTCCCCTTACAAAAGATAATAATAGGTCAGAAAAATAATTTTTTTGGTCTATCAAAAAAATTATTTATTCGCTCATTTTTATCTCTTTTTTCCTTATTATAATCCTAGTTCATTTTTTTTGATAAGTAAAAATCTCCATTTACTTTCAGTCTTTACTTTTCCCTAATTATATTGCAATTAATATTAATATAATTTTCCTTTCCGTGAAAAGATAAAAGAATTGTTGGCCAAAAGGCCAGAAAAAGTATCTACTTTCACTCTTTGTTTGATTTGCAGGTGTAAAGAAATATATCAAACGACAGTGCAAAGAAATAGTCTCAAATTATACTCTAATTGATTTGCAGGTGTATCCAAAAAAAAAAAAAATCTCTTATCAAAAGACCGAAAACAAATGTATTTCTTGTAGTTTACCTTCGAGTAATGCATCTTTGCTCTATTTCTAAGGCTTCCTCACAATCAAATCACCACAATGCCTCGCATTATATTGAAACTAAAACCAGAAGAATGCTTCTCCGCATCGCAGCTGTTGAAGTTTGGCCAATTGTGATACCTAGTTTTTTTGCAATTTGGAAAGAACACATCCAGCGAGGTACCCCCACGGGGAACCCACGAACGCAAGCTGGTCTAACACCTTAGCCGAAAACTGAGACGTCTGCTCAGGTTGCAATGGAAGCATAACCCATGACTGTCTTCTGGAATTCCATGGACTTTATTTTGTGGACCGACTGCATGTACATCCTATGCATTTTGTCCCTTAAGTCAGATGGGTCTCGCATGACCAGATTGTCAGATGCGCCAAGCGTATCGCGATTTCATATCAGGACAATTCGACATCAAAATGTGGCAGTTGAGTTCAAGCCTTGATGGTAGTTTGGATTAGGGGTTGGATCAACTAACAAAACCGCATCACCCGCATTGGCTAACTCCCGCTGAGGGTGGGCCTAGAAACAAGGCATGGGTTGGCCCAGCGAAGCCTAGTAAGCGGGACGGTGTTGGGCTCTTCTTCATGACCCCGAGCGAACGCGAGCTCCTGCTGTCCCCGAAGCAAAGAAAACGCCACGTGCCGATTTCTCCTGCAACGACGACAGGAAAAAGAAAAGAAGAAAATATATTGGAATGGGGAAGTTGACCGAAGGGAGAGGGGGAAGTGGTGGGTTGGCTTCAAAGCCTATAAGCATAAGGCGACCCCCGTGGCTGCGGCCACCGACGGGGCGGCCACCATTTCGTCTCCTTCTTTCTCTCTCTCTCTCTCTCTTTAATTTCCCTTCATCTTTTGAGCCCTGAGTCCTCACATTTTGCTCCTTCCTAGGATTCAAAAAATATTAAACTTTCGGTATTGTTTAATATTTTTTTTAGCCACATCTAATACCACATGTGGTGCTACGGTAGCAATTAACTGCAACTTAGTGACATATTGGCAGCAATTTCATAAATATTTTTAATAGATGGATCAATGCAAATAAAAAAAACATATACTTAAAAGACCCACTAAATAAATAAATAATCACAGGCTTGATTGGACATTGCATAAAAGTTCTGATTAAATAGTTACACTATCATGCCAAAGAATAATCTGATGAGAAAACACATGCTGGAGACCTGGTAGCTACAATCATCTATTGGCACCAATAGATTTATTGGGCTCATCTACATGCGAAGCATGCTTTTAATGTTTCCTCGGATGCTAGTCGGGCCAAATGGGTCCGAAGCTAGCATAAAAACGAAAAGACCCCTTTTACCCGTCAGGTACTTTTTAGAGTTTAGCTTTAATTGTGTAACACATGCTCTCTTTGTTTGGTTTGGATAGATGGGCATAATGGATTTGCATGCAACAGCAAAAGTGAAACTTCGAAAGGGGACTCGATTTTTTAAAATAATTTGATATCTTAGCCAAATCGTTATGTTTTAATATCTTGAATTAGTGACTAAGTAATCAAACATAAAATTTGGATATAATGAATTTCGTCATAGCATATCATATTTAGAATAATCCCGCTAGCCACTCTATGCATGGAACTTTACTAGATCTATGTATTTGCATTGATGACATTTCTTTAAGTCACATATTCAGTATCCTTTATACTGTGAAAAAAGAAACTAATACTTTCTTTGGAGTATGTATCAAAGTTTTTAGGGTTGTAAAGCAAGTCAATTACCCTTTTAATCTAGAATGATTTCAATTTAAATTAAATTACAGCAGTTGCTCTATTCACAGCCTTAGCAGGGTCTTCTCCTATAAATGATCTTAATTACTACGCAAACTTGGCTAATACTTTAGTGATTTAGATCACACCTTCGGGTGATACCATATAAATTTTCAAATATTAAGGAAGTGTCACCCTCATGAAACTCGTGAAGTAATCAAACAAAAAAATATATCGATAAATTTTAACATTGATTTTTTTATTGAAATATGTGTAATCAATAATTAAAAGTTAAATCATTTTCAATAAAAATATGCTTAATCATTGCTCCCGCGAACTCATTGACAATATTTCATATGTTTATTTGGGGCAACATCTAACACGTTTTCTTTGTAAATGTGTACTCACAACAAAAATCCAATAAAACACCACAACTACAAAATTTTCTCTATACAAGCAATTTTAGTCGTCGACATGTGCTTATTTTCCCACTAGATAATTAATGAGAAGAAAAAAATGACAGAACATGAGATAATAAGAACGACAAGCATGAGAGTATTGAGAGGGAATGTCAGATTTTGAACCATTGACTTGTCTTCTGAGATGAAACTTACCTTTTTTTTCGAAATAAATAAACGACTAACAAATTACTTCACAATGTTATGCTGCGTCACGCATTCTTGGGGTCGACAATTACCAGAAGTATGTGACCCAAGACACGGTAAGCCTTTATTTAATTATCCAACAATTACATACAAGATCATCTAGCAAGCATACTTTGCCATATCTTTCCCAAAAAAACATGCCATACATAAAGAAATTTAAGATAAACAGCCTCATCCATTCACAATTTGAGGATTATAATTACCAACTCTTTCAAATCAATGATGCATGCAACTACTTGCATAAAATTTTGTTTACAATGGCTTTTTTTTTTTTCTTCAAAAAACTAGTTTTACTGGATAAAAGAGTTCTTAAGCATATAATCCCAATAGTGGAGCATCACGACAAAGTAAATTTTAAAGAGTTCTAGGGAATAGGTTACCTAATTATGGGGATAAAGTTCAAACGCTAGGCTTTAGCCACTCAATCAATAGCTTGATTTGCACTCTTGCCCACATGAGAAACAGTAGTCTTCTTGAGTCGGCCCAAATATTCGTGGGCCTCGACGATAAGAGCGTGCGCTTCCCATACCGCATGATCTGTATTATTGACGGCTTTGACCACTTCCAAACAATCTGACTGAACCTCCAGCACTTAGCTTTCTCTTTCTTGCACGAACTTCAGCCCCTCAAGAAGAGCCAGAGCTTCCAGCTGTACGGCGAACGACGCAAGAGCAGATCCGGCAAATCCTTCCTGGAGAACTCCAGACTCATCTCGGATTATGCATGCAATAGCTCCCGTCGGTGACCCCTTCACAAAGGAGCCGTCGATGTTTATCCTCAGAGTACCGCGCCTCGGTGGGTTCCCAGTATGAGGTTATTCTATATTCACCGCTTCCAAGTTCCTTTTTGGGGGATTCCACTGGCTGCACGTGCTGAGTGTGTCGAGGCTAGAATCAATCAGGGCTTCTAGATCTGGAATCTGTTTTTGGAAAACAAAATTATTCCTGGCCTTCCAAATGCACCAAAGAGTTACTGCAATCATGTCAAAAGAGGGTAAGTAATTTCCTTGTTCCAGAAAGTTTTGCAGCCAAACCTCCATTCTTGAAACGCTATAACTCGAAATCTGAACTTGGAGAACTGGTTTCTCCCAAATCCGACTGGTCCGGGGGCAGATCATTAATAAATGCTCGATTGTCTCTGCTTCTTGGCTACAGAACGGGCAACTTGGGTCTGGGAATATCTTTCGTCTGAATAGATTGTCTTTTGTTGGCAATGCATTTTGACAGACATTCCAAAGGAAAATTTTGACTGTGGGTGGTGTATTCATGTTCTGTGGACTGATTTTTGCCTTGTGCTCGTAACAAATTATATGCACTCTTGACAGTGAATTCACCTAACTTGGTGACTTTCCGCACCAACTTGTCTTGTAAAGTTTGAGTCTTTAATGGTATTGAGAGAATGTCATTTACAACGTGCTCGTCATATAGTTGATGAAGGATTTGTTCATCCCATCTACTCTCCTCCTGTATGATCACTTCCGCAACTTTGATTGTTTCTCTATAGTTTGCCGGTCCCCCTATGAGTCCTCTCTTCAGCCATCTATCTTCACGAATAACTATTTTGTCTCCCCTTCCAACTGACCATTGAACATGATTGGCAATTGTTTCTCTCCCCATCAATAGACTCTGCCAACCGCAAGAAGAGCGAGACCCTTTATCTGCTTGCCAAAAGGTTTTATTTGGGAAGTATAGCCCTTTAAGGACTTGGCACCATAGCGAGGTTGGGTTTTGAGACAGCCTCCAAGCTTGTTTCCCAAGCATAGCTCAATTAAAGGATAGTAGATCCCTAAACCCCATGCCACCCTTATCCTTTCGACTTTTCAGAATCTCCCAATTTCTCCAGTGAAGTCCAGTTCTTGACTCGCTGTTTTTCCACCAAATGGCAGCAACTTTCTTTCAATTGCTTGGCAAATAGAAATGGGGATTCTAGAAATGGACATAGCATATTGGAGTATAGCTTGGAACACTGTCTTGATCAGAACTTCTTTTCCAGCTTTGGAAATTAGGTTTTCCTTCCATCCCTCTAGCTTCATATTCACTCTGGCACTTATCCATGCAAACATTTGTCTTTTTGAATCTCCCCAATCCGAAGGGATCTTTAGATATTTCCTTGCTTTCTTGAGTTCAGGGACCCTTGGCATTATGGCCATGTTATACCTCAAATTCTGTGGACAGCTTGCACTGAAGTAAATTCCTGACTTGTTCAAATTAATTTCTTGCCCCGGAAGCAATACAGTATTGGCTCAAAATTGAAACAAGGTTTTGACATTCCATCATCTTTCCGTCTATGAAAAATATGGAATCATCCGCAAATAAGAGATGTGAGAGAGTAGGACAGTGTCTGTTCAGTTTTATCCCCTTGATTGTTCCTTCATCGACAGCTTTCTTCATCAGAACTGAAAGTGTATTCGCCACTATAATGAACAAATACAGTGATAAATGGTCGCCTTGTCTGATTCCTCTTGATGGGTGAATGAAGGAAAGTGGTTCTCCATTAAATTTCACCCTAAAGGATATAGTTTCCACACATTTCATCACTCTATCCACCCATTCGTTGCAAAATCCTAATCTTTTCATGCACGCCTTCGAGAAATCCCATTCTACTATATTGTATGCTTTTTTCATATCCAATTTCAGCACAGCTTGGAACTTTCTTTTTCCCTTTCTCATGCGCAACTGATGTAGCACTTCTTGCAGGATAAGAATATTATCCTAGATTTGCCTCCCTCCCATGAAAGCACTTTGTTCTACTTCTATTATATCAGGGAGCAATGGTTTCAATCTATTCGCCATCACCTTTGAAATGATTTTGTATGCAAAATTACATAAGCTTATAAGGCGAAATTGATTCGATCTTTTCGGATTCTGAGTTTTTGGGATTAGGGCAATACAGGTTTTGTTTAGTTCAGGGTTGAGAAGCCCAGAATCGAAGAAAGTTTTAACTTCGTTGTAGACACTCAATTTAATTACCTCCCAATAATGCTGATAGAACTGGCTATTTAGGCCATCCGGCCTAGGGCTTTCAAAGTTCCAAGCTGGAAAGCCGCATTCTTTACTTCTTCCATTGTTAACTCTGTTGTTAAACTCATATTCATTTCCTTGGTGACAATAGAAAGGCATTGTTGCAACACAGGTTCAAAATTTCGAGGCCCAACCGTTGTGTACAAATCTTTGAAAAAATCCAGCATGATATTTTTGAAGTTTTTGTATCTCGGCACCAACTGTCATCCGTTTGCTTTAACATAGAGATTCTATTTCTCTGTCGCCGTTGGATTGTCGTAGCATGAAAATATTTCGTATTTTTATCACTCAATATCAACCAATTGATTTGTGATTGAAGACTCCAATACATCTCCTCTTGCCTCCACAAGTCATCAATTTCTCTCTTCAATATTTGCTCCCTTTTTCTGTCTATCTGGAGGGACTGAGAGTTCATGAGAACCTGCAGTTCATTTTTCAGTTCATCAATTCTCTTTTTGCTATTTGGGAATGCCTTCTTGCTCCATCTTGTCAACTCGATTGCCACTTTCTTTAGTCTGACTGCTAAGTCTCCAGCTTCCAAATTTGTGGTTTCCCAAATATCCCTTGTGATTCTCCCACATTCCTCTCTATCCACCCAAAAGGCTTCAAAGTTAAAGCATTTTTTCTTTATGACTTTTTCCGCAGCAAGTGACAGCAGAATGGGACTATGGTCAGAACCTATCGCTGGTAACATAAAAGTTTAGCTTCAGGGTACATAATTCTCCATTCAATATTGCAAACCACTCTGTCTAATCTCTTCTCTACATATTTCTCCCCTTTGCGATTATTAGCCCAAGTGAAGGCGCAGCCCTTGCTCTCCATATCCATTAATCTTCAAGCATTTAAGAACTCTCGGAAAGTGTTTAGTCTATAGTGTTCAGCCATTCGTTTCCCTACATTCTCTCAATTGTATAACACCTCATTAAAATCCCCTAGGCAAACCCAAGGAAGAAAATTTACCAAGCTCAAATGCTTGAGTTGTTCTTATAATGCAAGTCTCTCTTGAAAATTTGCCGGTGCCTGCACAAAAGTCAGCCTGAATTGCTTCCTTGTCTCATTCTCTTCCACATTTAAATCCAAGAATTCATTAGTAGCTAAGTTCACCGATATTGGTATCATCTCATTCCATAACAGGGCCAATCCTCCCCCAATCCCTACTGGATTCCTTACAAAACAGTTTTGGAATTATAGTCTCCTTTTCAGCCTTTGAATCACTATCTCCTGATTTTTTGTTTCCATTAAAAATACCACATTAGGCCTTTCTTGAGCCACAAGGGCCCTCAGGGTACGAACTATCAAAGGGATGCCCAACCGTTGATAGTTATAACATATTAGCTTCATTTGTGAACTGGTGTCTTATTAGGGCTAGCCACCAAAGCCCGTTTACCATCTTCCCCAACAAATAGGATTGGGGTATCAAGAAGCTCAATCATCTAACAGAGTTTTGCTTGAGTTCTGCCCATCATATGGATTATATCTACACACTTTCTTGAACTCTCTAGTCCTTGTCTTGCGGTTCTTCTTTTGAATTTGGGTCTCTGCTACCTGCATTGAAGGGGGCTCTAAACACAGTATGGGAGATACAACAGAGGCTTCATTTTCTATCAGCTCTTTTGTGATCAAAGGGGATGTAGAATTCGCCTCCATAACTTTCCTTTTGCCCCTCTCTTCCTGCACCACGTTGTTTAACCCCTGAGAGTCCATCATGACTCTTTGAAACATTTCTAACTGTCCCAAGTAGGCTGGATTTTCAGGTATCATATCTACATCTCCTTCCTCAGGAATTTCCCCATAAAACCCTTTCTAGAAAGGGCTATTAGCATTAGACTCAGCTTTAGACTCAGCTTTTAACCAAGAACCAAAGAGGATCTTGTCATTTGAGGCAAAGAAATTTTCATCATATGGCACCTCCTCACAATTTTTAGCATATGGCCAATTCTTCCGCACGAATAACAGAAGTGTGGCAACCTTTCGTACTTTAAATCCAGCCAATGCTCCCTCCCCTTAAAGCTTGAATTTATGCCAGATACAAGAGGAGTGTTTAGTTTTAATACTACCCTTGCTCTCCCAATTGTAATTGCAGCATAGCCTCTTGATTCTATTTTCAACTCAGACACCACCCCAATATTTTCTGCGATACTTCTAATAGCTTCTTCTGTTCTTCCTTCTATAGGCAGCCCATGTATTTGCATCCAAAATGGACAGGGGTCGAAATGAATGCTGTGAGGTGATGTACTCGGCTCCCACTCTTTGAGCACTAGAAGATAGCCCGAGAAAGACCAAGGCCCAGAGCCTAATATTCTCTTTTTCTCCTCAATCGATGGAAATTCAAAGATAAATAGCCCAGGCTCAAGGTGCTTAATAACGACATTTTCAGATTTCCATGCCTTCTCATTGTAGATTGGAAGGCTTGGAAATTCACATTAGGATAGCAATACAGT
Source organism: Angophora floribunda (assembly GCA_014182895.1). Taxonomy (NCBI): domain Eukaryota; kingdom Viridiplantae; phylum Streptophyta; class Magnoliopsida; order Myrtales; family Myrtaceae; genus Angophora; species Angophora floribunda. Next base: position 12,121,468 of record CM024710.1, on the reverse strand, counting down.
CCGCCAAACAAGTTACGTTGACATTCAAGCAATGTTTCCTGTGTCACCACTTCATCTAGCAGCACTCTTTTCCTTCCTGACCACAAATGTCGAATCTTTTGTACAGGGCAGCCAGGCATCTGTCTTGGTCCCAGTCATCTCCCATTATTAAATTTGCCAGAAGGGAAGGAGAAATCCCAAGGAGCCAATAAGTACTAACCTCAATCGCTAGAGAGAGCATCTCCCATTTCGCTTTGTTTGGAGCTACATCAATGCATAATTTAAGGAATGCATATGGAAAAACCTGTAAACGTGGATGGCACAGCTTCTCCCCAGCAAGAAATCGGAGAATCCAGGAAATGCGTTCTCAGTACAGACGCCAGGGCGAAAACCCAGGGATCAAATTAGGGTTTGTTGTGCTGGCTAAGTTCCGTATCTTCTACATTCTGGATGGAAATTACAACGGAGTATATGAGTTAGGGTTTGTATGATATGGGGCAAGACTACCCAGTGGTAGGAGATTGCTCTTCAGTCGAGAGAGAGGAGCTCCAGCGGAGAGTCCCATCTGTTTACAATGGCTGTACATGCTATAATTACTCTCTATTTTCTCCAGTCTAGCATTTCGTTTCTTGCAATTATTTATCTTTACAACAAGGATACTCGCACTCATTTTCCGGAAAATCACACATGCACGCCACGAGCGCGAGCGCGAGTGCAATCCAGTTTGACTTGTGGCTATTAGTGTGGCCAATGGATGTAAGCTTAGGGATAAAGCCTGACCACTATATATCATTGTGTGCCCCTAGTTCTCTCTCTTTCTTATACCAGCACTCATCATGTTCATGATATCTAAAATATTTGCATAGTAATTGCCAATTTTCACAAAATTATCAAAGTCTTTTAAAGCTGATAGAAAACGTAAAATAGGCCTTAAAATAATTTTCTATTCTATATATTTTCATTGATTATGTTCTCAATATATAAATAATAAAGGGAAGGAATATTTTCCAAAATCAAATCTAATCCTAAATTGATTTAACAATCAATTACAATCCCGGAATGATTTAAAGTATCGTTGGAATATCTTGCAATAATTCAAGTATATCTTCCATGAAAATAATCATGAAGGAAATTTCCACTGAGCTATAGCCTTGCTGTCTAACGAAAACAACCCATTCACCCTCTTTCTAGGTTGTATTGTTAGCCTCAATGGTATTCTTCTTGCTAGAAGGGGAAAATATTTTCCTTTAATTGAGGTTGTTGTTTTCAATCCATGGAAAACATTTTCTATCATCCAAACACAGAAAACTTGGAAAACAAATTTTCCAAAATTGTTTTCCTTCAAACAAATGAACTTTCAGACTAATCTTGGACAAGCCCACCTTTAGATTTCCAAAATCATTTTAAAAGTTGCAGAGGACTTTAATTGATCTCACGACGGGTGAAGGACTGGAATTCATCCCATATGGGTACAGTTGGACGGTTAAAAGGCTTAGCATAGTTTTCAAACCTTCTGAGATGATTTCTCATATATAAAACCTTAGCAAGAGGTGAATCGAAGTTTTTAAGACCTTGATATATTCCATAGGAGCAATATACGTATGAAAGCAATATAAGAAAGACTCTAGGGCAAACGACTCTTTGTTGCTCAGATTTTAATTTAAAAAAATCTTGTATCGGGTGGTAACAACGAGATTATGCCTAATGGTGGCCCGGGACAGCTTGGGTTATATTTTGACCCAAAAAAAAGAAGCTCGGGTTATTATTTTTTGATTTTATTTAATATTCGATTTATTCATTGCTTTACCTACATTGTTCATATTTGGTTTTTTATTAGTGTTTGACCTATTACCATAAATGCTTGAACATGTAGATGCATGTGAGAAAATAAAATCGACTAAGACCGCATGAAAACTTTCCTTAAATGAAAACACATACTGATCCTCGACTCATAGAGACATAAAGCGATATTCCACGTTTTATTCAGCGTCTAACCAGTTTACAATAGGTTAGTGGCAACGGTCAGCTCAATTTTTATATGATTTGTAAGAAAAAATCAGATTGTGATAAATATGACATGGGAGAGACCATGTGAAGCGCGAGTGCCACCTTGCAAGATGGTTATTGGCGCCCATGGATTAATTTGTTTACTTCCTTGTGGGATGCCTCGAAAGGGTCCGACAAATGGACATTACAATGTTATAGTCATTATGATAATAAAACGTATCATCAATATTTGAGGAGAAGTTTTATTTGGACAATCTCGTGTGTTCGGAATGAATAACGAAGTAACTGGAGAGGAAAAAATACGAAAGAATTTGCTGTGAATGCTGCACCATAGCTTGCACATCCTCTAAAACTCCTAACGTCGCAACAACGTCGAGGTGGCATGATTTTCCAAAAATCAAATGCAAGGTTGATTAGAATTCATATCACATTAATATTGTGATAAACTCATTACACTATATCTGACTAATCCATGATATGATAAGAAAATTGTTGGAAAGAGAAAGTATTCCATTTCACACGTAGCCACAACCATATCTAGTTGCTGGACACAGTAAAATATTGCATACGAAGGACACAACTCCTAGGTTCATTGCCTTAGAACCTTTAAACAGAGGCAATTTCCAACAAAAATGAAGTATGACCATTGAAAGCATGTTACAGAAAATAAAGAAGCTCTTGTCTAGATCGGTATATCAATCAAATGAAATTACAATCATTAATTATGTGGGACTCATGTATGATAATGAATCCAAATCAATGGTCCTACGTGCATGTAAAAAGAATTGCCGGTAAACAAATACATTTCGTAAGTAGATTTGCTAGAGGACATGTATATCACATTAATAAATTGGGATAACATTTAAAATTTCCCCATAAATAATGTGGTTAAAGGGTTAAGAGAGATCTTACTTTGCATCATATAAGACAATAGCAATAGTACATCCCATACTCTAAAAAGTTACTTTACATTGTCCCATGACTAGACTATTAATCTTTCTATAAAATAACGATGCATTTAAGTATGCTTTTATAACCACCAACCAAGTCCCTTCTTTCAGTTTTTTTTTTTGCTTTGGTTGGAACTATATTTCAATTGTACTCTTGGATACTAATCTCATTCAACTAAACACTGCCGTATATTACCATAAAATTCTTGGAATTATTGCAAGTTTATTTGTTTTGATGATTTTAATACATCTTTATATGGCATAAGTAGGATTATGGGCACACATCGCATCACTGTAAATGACCTCCTCCGGATGGATCACCTAAAATAGTAGAATCTTTCTTTTTTTCACTTTTTCGCCGGCATGTTGTCTTGTTCTTCAATTGTGCTAGTGATCCCCCAGCGATCAGGCCCAGCGGTTTTAGTACTGATCCAAGCTATAATTACATTAACCCGACACATAAAATCACAATAAATTGTAACAGTTAGACGGTGTTAGTCTCGTATGAAGTTGACATAAATTGACGTAAAAGATCCACTAGGATTATTTATATGCGGAGCATGGTACTATTATAGTTATTATTTTGGGTGCAAGGTCGGACCAACTGGGTCCGAAGCCAGCGCTAAAACGAAATGGTCACTTCATAGGTCAATCCAAGCCGCTTCTCTCTCTCACTTTTGCAAAGTAAGACATGTTACTTTAATTTGGTCTCGGTAAAGGAGGGGCATAAAGTCTGTTGCGACCTATTTTTTTCTGAAAATTAATATATAATATATAGGTTTAGGGGTATTATCAATTTCGGGCCGACGGGCCTCAATTAACTCGGGCTCTCCCAATCCCATACCCCGCGCGACGTTGGGATATTCATAAAAACTTCAAACAAGGAGTCGCCACTAGTCTATTGAGGTCGACTAAAACCGAGCGAGACATAGGAGCGTGTCTTACTTTTTACGAACTCTAGGGTCGGGGAGCGATTACGTTACGTACGTACTTAGACTAACGCCCTTTGCTCTAACTTAATTGTGTGTTAACTAAAGACATGGCAACACATTCAAAAAAACCTATTGTAGAGCCCTAAAGGCTTATTCAATTTTGATCTTTTTTTTTTTTTTTAAGGGATTTTCTGAATTTTTTTGCAATTTTTTTCTGAATTTTCTGAATTTTCTGAAATTTTTTAATATTTTCAAATTTTCTGAAGTTAAATAAAACAAGCTTTTAAGATTTTAAAAAATATATTTTTTTTGACTTTTTCTGAATTTTATTAAAGCTTTTTGGAATTTTCTAATTTTTTTGGAATTTTTGAATATTCGAAAAAAAAAAAAAAAAATATCAAATATAAAATAAAATAAAATAAAAATGAACTTTCAAAACCTTTCTGAATTAAAAAAATATTTTTTAATTTTTAAGGATTTTCGAATTTTTAGACTTTTTAAAGATTTTAAAGATTTCTTTTTTGATTTTCCAAATTTTTTCTTAAAAAAAAAGTGATTCGGACCGGGTCGGGTGGCCCGGCCCTACTAAACCGACCCGGACCCTATCGGTCCGGGCCGGCCCTAAGGCCCCACACGAATTTTTCATTAAAATTGGCCCATTAAAAAAAGAAAAAGAAATAACTCAGCCCATTAACAAAAGAAAATAACATGGCCCATTTCACCTATTTACAAAAATTCGGCCCAAAATCCTAGTCTAAACCCATCTGAAAAATTGCTCAGCCCAGCCCATTTTCTTTTTCTTTTCTTTCTTTCTCCTTTTTTTATTTCTTCTGGTCTTCTTCTCCATGCACGTCTTCTCTTCGACGCCCGACGTCTGCAATTCGCCGCCGCCGACGCCACCCTCGCCGGTCCTAATAGAGTCGTCGTGTCATCGCCGGCCCGCCGTTAGCCGGCATTCCGAGGCTCGCCGGATTCACGCCGGTGAGCTCCCCGCGTCTAAACTGAGGCGGACAACGCGGGGCAACCCGCCGGAAAGCTAAAAAATGTCCAAGACAGCGTGCAGCAACAACATAATCCCTAACAATGCCGAAAAAAAAAAACGAGAGGCGAGCTCTGGTCGAGGGTCAAACTAGGGTTTTTCATTGAAGCAATTTGTCGAACGCCTAGAGGGCACTACCGAAGCAAAGGATTTCGGACACGACCGAGCTTCGAACATGTTCTAGGGCCTTCATAAACGCACATGAGAAAATCAGGGGCACAACGGAAGGGCAACAAGGGCCGGAACCCGCGCGAACTGGTCGGCGCGAGCTCCGGCTCGCCACCCCGCCAAAACAGAACAAGACTAGCGGAGGAGGAACCTACCTGGTTCGGGTTCACGTTGCGACAACGACGGGCGGACGGCCTCCAGCAGCGACCAGCAGCTCCCTCTCGCTCTCTTCTTCCTATCTGAAAACCAGCACAGGCTTCGCCGGAAGAGCTTTCCTCCGAAAAAAAAAAGAACAACGCCCCTTCTGCTTTTCTGGTGCTGGAGTTGAGGCGTCTCTGCTCTCTCTCCAGTTCTCTAGTTTTCTCCTTTTCCAGATCTGGTTTTTCTTCCTTTGCTTGTCCGCGAATCCACGAACTTCTGGTAGAAAGCGACCAGGGCCTTGACGATACTTTGGCGAACGGCGTAGATCTGTGAGGTGTGGCCGCCGCCCTTGACCCGGATCCTCACGTCGACGCTGGCGAAGTGGTAGCGGCCGAGGAGGAGGATGGGCTCGTAGGCTATGAAGCGGAGGCTCTCGGGCTCCCCTTTCCTCTGCGTTTTTTTTTTTCGCTCGTTTTCTCTCTTCTTCCCTCAAAACCCGAAGCCGGCTCCTCCTCCTCTGTCCCTTTTTTTTGCTGAAAAAGAACCCCCCTCAAATCTCCCTCTCGTCTGCCCTTTTGAAGCTCGCCTTCACCTTCTCTCTCCAAGGACGACGCCAGGATGCTCGCCAAGTTGCAGGGGCTGCGTCGCGCGCGACACTCCCCATCGTACTGTCCTTCATCCCTCTGTTGCTGTCCGTGCGTCCGTGGGAGAAGAAAAGGAGGAAGAAGAGAAGTGGGGCTGGGCCAGAAAAGAAAATAAATAGAGGGAGGTGGGCTGGGCTCTCCAAATAACTCTGAAGCCTTAAAGAAATAAAATAGATGGGCTGAAAGAGTGAAAGAATGGGCTGGATCATGCCAGCCCACTCGAAATATTTTTTTTTTCGAATTTGGGTGTCAACATGCGCCAAATACAGAAAATGATTTCTTGAAAGAGTACTCTTTGGTTAAAATATTTCGGTGATGACTTTCATCTCCATCAAATTTATTTTGTGATAAAACCTCTTTATTTGTTGAGTGATTAAACGTTAATTTGAATACGACAAATGAACCTACTGATTGTTATGTGGATGGAGCTTGACTAGATGCATGTGAACTGGTGAATTGATTGCATTCTTGACATCTATTTAAGTCGAATAGTCTGGATATTTTATATTGTCAAAAAGAAGCTAATGACTTATTTTTGACCACGTGTCAAGGTCTTCAGGGTTTAATAGAAAAATCAATTATCCTTTTGATTTGAGATGATTTTAATCAAAATTAAAATACAATCGATGTTCTATTCACTGCCTAAGAAGTGTCTTCTCCTATAAGTGATCTTAATTTTTACACATAGTATCACTTATAATTTATAGATTTTGATAGCGCCTACAAACGATTCAATCAAATAAATTTTCACATATTAAGAAGGCATCATCCTTATGATACTTATTTAAGTAACCAAACAAACATATCGATCATTTTTAATACTGATTTTTTTATTGTAATACATGTAAGCAATATGTACAAACCAAATACTTTTTCACTAAGTGTACTTAACGATTGCTCTAAATAACTCACTGACTAAAAATATTTCATATGTTTATCGAGGCCACTATCTAACGTCTTCTTTCCAACTATACACTCACAACGGAAATCCAATAAGAACACCACAAGATGCAGAGTTTTCTCTATATAGACAATTCTATGTGGTGGACACGTGCTTATTTTCCTACTGGATATTTAAAGAGCAGAAAATGTGACGGAATATGAGACCCTATTAAACTTACCATTTTTTTCCCAAAAATTTAAACTGTTAAAGAAATGTGAACAACATATTTATTGCAAATTAGTTCACAAAATAATAAGGCATCGTACATTTATGTGTTCAATTAATTGTGGAAGCATGAAAGCCAAGAGAAAGCGTGTCTTCATTTGATTATTTAGCAATTACATACAGCATTCATCTAGCAAGCATAGTTCACTATTTCTTTTTGGAAATTAGGTTCATACCGCTGGTATTGAAAAAAAAAAGGTTTTCATAAGTGATCTTATCCATTCTTAATTTGAGGATTATAACTGTCCATTCCATTTGTAGACATGCAACTATACAATCTTAATCCAACAACTTCAGTTTTCCAAAATTCAAACAATATAAAACACCAATAGAAGTAGTATAACTAAATTAACAGCAAACCTACATGACAAGAGCTCACTAACATAAATGGGAATACGTTAGAATATATAAATAATAAACCACACTTTCATATAACAGTTTAATTTTTTAAAATAATTAACAGTAGTGTCACAAAATCCCATATGATATTAGAGTTAGAGTTTTTGAATTCGAATTTTACCGGGCACATATGCCTCTCCAATTAAATATTCACATGCTTAGTAATAGGCAAAATGACCAAACTAAATACGAGAGGAGTATTAAAACATTCAAATAATAAATCACACAATTATCTAATAATTTAAAATTTTTAAAAAGTTAGTGGTGATCCAGAAAAATTTTATAGAATACATATCCAAGGTATTGCGAAAGTCTACATCATCATCTTTTTTGGGGGCGCCGGCTAACGTCATTAAAAGAGGTCCTCCTCCAGATGGATCAACAGAGAATCCCTCAGTCTCTCGATTGTTTTATTTTTCTTTGGCGTTTTGTATTGGTTCTTTCGAAGGACTCGAGACAACTTGGGAGTCTTTTCGTGAGACCTTATGTGGGTCACCTGGAGTTGGGCCCGGTGGGTTAGTACGGATCCAAGCCACGCTTGCATGAATTATGTCAACCGTTAAATGACATCGATTTCAATCACCACCCTTCTCACATGGAAGGAAGAGATAAGGAGTTCAAATCTTCACTTTTTCAGGAGGGTGGGGTTAGAACGATTTAATTTCAGATGTGAATTTCAACTCTTACGTCCTGTAAAGAGACATGACAAAAATTTGAAAGTGAAAATTAGAGTAGGATCAATAAAAAAAAATTATGTCCATCTTACATGGTGCTTTGTGAATTGACGTTAAAGATCCACTAGGCTCGTATACATATAAAGCGTGCTTTTTTATTTTCTTGAGGGTCAGTCAGGCAGGTTGGATCTAAAGTTGGCATGAAAATGAAAAGGCCTCTTTGTATGTAAGATCATTTTCTATGTTTACCTTTAGTTATGCAACACATGTTACCTTTATTTGGTCTCAATCGACGGGCGTAATGGATTTGCATCTAACACCAAAAGCGATAGTTCAAAAGGGGACTCAGTGATCAAAACAATTCGATATCTTACACAAATCATTTTGTTTTGAAATCTTGAAGTATTTGTTGTGTGATTAAACATTAAAATTGGGGTACGATAAATTTTGTCATAGGGTTCACATTCAAAAAAATCACGCGCATCCATCCCAAAAATGGAGCTTTACTTGGCATGTCTGTGCATTGCTAACATTTTGTTAAGCCAAATATTTTAGATCCTTTATAATGTAAAAAAGAAGCTAACACCTTTTTCGGACCACGTGTTAAGGTTTTCGGGGTTGCGAAGCAATTCAATTACCTTCCTACAGCAATTGTTCTATTCACAGCCTTAGAAGGGCCTTCTCCTATAAGCAATCTTAATTACTATGCATACTTGACTAATTCTTTAGAGATTTAGATCACATCTTCCCGTGGTATCATATAGATTTTCACATATTAAGATGGTGTCATTCTTTATGACACTTATTAAGTAACCAAACATTAAAAAAAAATTATTGATGAATTTTAACACTAATCTTTTATCGTAATATGTGTAATCAATATATTAAAATTAAATCCTTTTCAATAAAGTATGCTTAACTATTGCTCTTGAGAACTCATTAACAATATTTTATACGTTTATTTAGGGCAACATCTAACAAGTTTTCTCTCCAACCATTTACTCACCATAAAAGCCCAATAAGAACACCATAACTACAAAAAAATTTCTTTAAATAACCAATTTATATGTAGTTGACACGTGCTTATTTTTCTACTAAATAATTAATGAGCAGAAAAAATGACAGAGTGTGAGAATAATAGGAATGACGGGCATGGAAAAATTGAGAGGGAGTGTTAGGTTTGTAACCATTGACTTGTATCTTGAGACCATATTAAACTTACCTTTTTCCGAAATATTTAAACTAAAATTAACGTGCCAACAATTTATTTATTTCCAAAACACTTTACAAAATTATGCGGCATCATACATTCTTGGGGGTCGATAACTGCTGAAAGTATGAGATCCAAGACAAAGTATGCCTTCATTTGGTTATCCAGCAATCACATACCACATCATCTAGCAAGCATAGTTTTTACAAAAAAAAAAAAAAAATCTAGCAAGCACAGTTCTCTATATCTTTTCCAAAAAAACATGTCATACACAATACACAACCAATATAAAGGAAATTTTTACATTAGCAGCTTGATTCATTCTCGATTTAAGAATTATAATTACCAACTCTTTCAAATCCGTGGTGTGTGCAACTACTTGTATAAAATTTTGTTTATGCTGACTGTATATGCTATAATTACTCTCTATTTTCTCTAGGATAGGATTTCTTATTTTGTAATTATGTATCTTTTCAGCAAGGATACTAGTGCAATTTTTTTTTTCATTATTGTACATCACAATAGCATTCAGCAGTAATATTATTTGACAAATAAAGTGGGAGGAAAGGACGTCTAGCATTGATGACTCCCTCTAAGCGTTACCATAACAATTTCATACATCCCATTTGAAATACCGCTAATTTGGGCGCACCCCTTACCATCAACTTACTACAATATAATGAAGGTATAATCGGGATAATCCAATATCACAGTATGGTTAAACATACGCAACAAATGAATTAAGGTTTCTTGGGGTTAAGAAGCAACTAGAAAGTTTCAAAGATGTCATTAGTGTGTCTTGAGAGATCTGAAACTACTAAGCAGTAATTCCTATCCAAATGGTGATAATTTGTATTGTTCATTTTACTTTGTCTTGCATTTCTTGGTAAAACTATTTCTATACGAGTAATGCTATATGTAGTAAAAATATTAAAAAATTTATAATGAATAATATGGCAATCTTTTATTAGTTTCTTAAACAAGCCAGAAAAAAAATGGATCCCACTTGTTTGAACGCTCAACCGAATCTTTCATATCACTTATTATAAAAGTTTTAGTAGGATTTCTTTATACATTTTCAATTTCTTATTACTTTATAGGCTTGTTTCTTTCTAGTGTAACTATCCTTTTCACTAGGACAATGACCAAGGGCGCATTGCCCTTCATGTATAAGCTGTCTTTTGCGCCGGCAATTGAATAAAAAGTCTTTTGTATGCGGGTTTCTTTATTCTGTCTTGCATTTCTTCGTATATGCAATCAGGTCTCTCCAATTTGTTCTACTGATAAAAGTAGTCCTTCCACCCTTTATTATCGTACTTGGTTTCACCAATTCTTCGATGTGCCTATAATTAGTTGCTGTGGACGGCTCACGCTTGAATCCTATTTTATGAACAAAGGGCAGAAGCAGAGAGGTCCCAAAGGAGTCAAAAATCTGAGAGAGAGAGAGTCTCAGAGAGTTTTTTTAGGAAATGTAGTGCAGTGGCTTCTGCTGGTGGCTGTGGCCTGGTGGTTGGGACAAGGCGGCGCTCCCACCATGGCCGGAGAGTGCGCAACCAAGTGCGGGGATGTAGACGTTCCATATCCGTTCAGGCTTGAACTCAAGTGTGCGAGGTCCAAAGATTTTTCCTCAATTGCACCACTGAAGGGAATCATCCAAAACTAAGGCTTGCCTCCGCGTGGGATTATCCGATATGCAATATCGCAATCGAGAACGCTACCATGGTTATCAGGGTCCCTGAAGTATACATCTGCCCCAACCGGGAAGACCAAGCACAAAACAAAAGGACCATCGATCTATCTCGATATCCACTGTACAAATTTTCGGACACCTGGAACAAGCTCACGGTCCTCGGCTGCAACGCCTATGCGCTTGTGTCTGACTCAGATGAGACGTTCATGAGCGGGTGCATCTCCTACTGCAGCCGCAGTGTTAACTTCCCCAACGAGACCACTTGCTCCGGACACGGTTGCTGTCAAACGTCTATCCCGAAGGGGCTTAAGACGCTCTCCATTAGCGTCTACTCCCTCGACAAAAACTTCAGCGCCTGCGGAGTGGCCCTCGTGGTGAACGAGACGTCATTTAATATATCCAAAAGGAAATCGCCGACCATCAATGATGTGGATCAAAGCTCGGAACTTGTTCTGGACTGGATGGTCGAATGGGACGTAACTTGCGAAAAGGCCAGATCGAGGTCGGGCTATGCTTGTGGCAACAACACGGCCTGCAAGGACTTCCCAAATGAATCGGGTTATCATTGCTTATGCAAGGCTAGGTACAAAGGGAATCCCTACAATCGCTCCCACGGGTGTCAAGGTAAATAGCATATATGACTCCTCATGCATTATCGCCCTTAAATTAATTCTGTGTATAACTAACTAATTAATCAACATTCAAGAGCCAGATATAGGAGTACTGTATCTATCTATTGATTACATCTAGTTTACCCATTTAATTGGGCGCCGTTTGATTTGGGCTATCCTTTCTCTCTCTCCTCAAGCTCTACCTCCCCTCTTCTGCTTGCCCTCACGTCACTGCCAGTCACCATCATCATCATCATCATCATCATCATCATCATCATCTCTCTCTCTCTCTCTCTCTCTCTCTCTACTAGGCTGATACGCACTCCCTCTCCTCCCATGACAACACTACCCCCACTATGGTGGTCATTTCTCATGTATATTGTAACAATCCAGTCTAACAAGAGCAGTCTGATCATAGCGGCCAAAGGACTTAGTTAAGGAGTGATTCCTGACAAATTTCTAGTATAGTAAATAGGGGAGGAATGAATTGAATTGTGCACAAAATACAAAGAGAGCTTTTTCTTAGGTTTATCTATAAAACCTAATTAACTCACAAGGTGTACATGTTGACATAACTGCAAATTTAGCATTGAAACTATAACATTAAGCACACTTAGATGAAAGCACTATCGGAATGAGTGATCTTCTAAGAAAGTGCTCACCTATACATCAAATGAAAAATTGGTGAAACTCGGTATAGGATGGGTCAAAATGAACAATATCTCAAGTGAATTAATTTAAGAATATCATAATATGTTATCAAAGCGAGATCACCTTTAGTGGGTATGTGGTTTGGACGAACAACACAAAAGTTGGTGGGCCTATAACGACCCAATCTGAAAAGGGTAGGGTAGTGATCGTTAGGGATAGAGGACCCAAATAGGAACGGCTCTTAGCAAGTTTTTTTAATATGGCAAAAGTAATATGAATGAATCGAATTATACACTCAATAGAGGGAGAGTGCTCTTGTGATATTTATGTAAAATTAGAATTAACTCACAAAAGATGCATTTTTACATAATGACAAGTTTAGTATTAAAACTTCAATATTATGTGAGCTCAAGTGGGAGCACAATCAAAATGGTGACCTATTGGAAAAGTACCCACATGTATGTTAAAGGACAAAATGATGAGACATGTATGTCAAGTCAAAATGAACAATATGTTAAGTTAGTATAAAGATGTAAGCAAAGAGTAGAGAAAGAAGAAGTATCTTAAGAGAAGGTGGATAAATGTCACGATACTATAACCAAAACCTCAAGGGGATAATATTACTCGATTAATAATTTATGCACTGACTTGTTCAATTTGTTTTTGCCATTAACTGAGATAACGATTCAATTTGTCTTCTACATATAGATGAGTGCAAGGAGCCAGAGAGAAACCGATGTCCTGAAAGTGCAAGAATACGATCAGGAGCTACACATGCCAGTGCCGGTTTGGAATGCAACCCGATCCCGATAATAAATTCCATTGGCAAATTTCTCGTTGGACCGTACTTGTTGCAGGTAATTTCCTTCCACATGTCCCCTCATCATTCACCAGATGATTCATATCCTATCAATTCGTTCTTGATTTTGCAATAGGTTGGACGTACATGCTTTATGGATTATTACACCGTATAAACCCCGATAAAACAAACAGTTAGTCACGCCAATTATATCTTTCCTCTTTTTCTTTTTCTTTTTCCTAAAGCTAACACTTTTTTAATTAATTCGGGGGAGGATACGCTGCAAATTCAAATAAAAATTCCTCCTTTAACCGAATCTACAAATCTCGGGCCGAAAAGAAGAACAAGACCTGTAGATCACTAGAGGAAAGGAACCCTAAAATTTCTAGCGAAAGTGAGCACAAATTTGGACTAGAAAAAGTAAAAAGAAAAGGAAGCACAGAATTAAGCAAGGGAATTATCAAGGTGATTGTTGAAGAAGGCGATGGGGTGCAGCTTCGTTAATCTGAATTATGAAAACATTGGCCAAAAAAGCAGCTCGAGAAGAGTTTATTGACTTTGTCAGATTGATAAAAGAAGACGGTACTAATTTCGAGAATATCTCGCTTCTCTTTGGAGTTGCTAAAGCAATAATGGCTCCTAAGAACTAGAGGGACAAGAATGCCAAAGGCCATTGCTTGGTGAACTTGCGCATAAGGATGACCTCCAAGATTGGTGAGGCTCAATTGTATTATCAAAATTCATGAAGCTCAACTCACCTACAAGGATCACATCCCTCTAGTAGATTGGGGCTCATTTTGTGCTTTTTTTTTTTCCTTCGGCCAAATCTAGACTCCATTTATTACGCAAAAAACGAATGATTTGAAAAACATATTTCTAAAAAATATTACTTGTATCATTTGAAATAATTAGTTAATAAAAAATATTTTCATTACCAACAATAATTTATGTATGAATAAATTTGTAGACAATGAAAATAGTTTTCATTTATTAATTGTTTAAGCTATACAATTTTTTTTTCCCAGAAACAAACGAAGCCTAAAAATTATTGAGACTAGTAGGTCATGTTTGAGTTTTGAATTGGGAAAAAATTGTTCCCTTTAGGCATCCTCCCATGAATTCAAAATTTATTCAATTTATTATCTGTTAAAGCAAAGAAATAGAAAAATAAAGAAACAAAGTAAAACGGAAGGAAGTTGTGGGGCACGGTTTGTGTAATTTGAGATGATGCAGGCAGAAAACAGTATGACAAGTCATATTTTAATAGAGATTTTGCAAACAGTATGATAATCCATATTTAAATTGAGATTTTGCAGTGGATGTATTATTTTTTCCCTATGCATGAAATCACATTTTACCATCTATCTTGCATATTTAAAGTTATTGAAGTTAAACATATGTGTGTGTGTGTGTGTGTAAATTTGGATAATAATAGCTTAAAGAAGGAATGGATCCATTCCTAAAAACTTGGGGGAGCGGAGTTCTTAAAACAATGGATGGGCACAAGGCACGGGCAATCCGTGTCGGGGCACCACCTCGAAATGGACAAATTTCCCCACAAAAGATGCCTTGCAAGGCATTTGGCAGGACAATAGGCGAGGCAGGGTGAGGCTAGCATGAGCTCTGCCTGGCCTGGCAAATCTGCCCCGAAGATATGAAATAATAACGATAAAACCCTAAGAACGATCACTTGTCCTTATAAGTCTTGTTTTTGCAGAAGATGAAAGCTTGGAAAGTCCTTTAGGTGAGCAATGTGACACAATTGTTTTCCATGTATTCATCTTCACATTTTCCACATTGACTAATTTGTGAAGGTTGGAGCTTGTTTGGCTCTATAAAACCAATCAACGAGGTCTTTCTTGTGTAAAATCCACTCATCTGGCCATTCCTTCTCTTAAAAATAGTGAAAAATAAGAAAATTGTCGAGGCCATCTAGTGGGGGGATTAGCTTGTTTTGAGGAAAACGATTAACTCTATAGTGGAGCCCCGCACGGGGCGGTGGAGAGCAAGTTTTCATTTCGAGGGGTGAGGACGAGGGAAATGATCCGGGTCCTTGCCCCGTTCCCATCCCTATTTAAAACTAGTTTTAGAGAAATAATTAATTTGTAGATGAAAATGGCATTGTTTTCTTTCTTCTTTAGCTAGGAAAAATCTCCTTCAATCATGCTTTTGATTCGCAGGTTATACATATACACATCATCCAATTCGATTTTGAATGGTATTTATGTTCATAACCACACCAGTTAATGTTTCCTTAGAATGGACATTAACACATAATCATGATAATTACAATGTGCCATGATGATTAAACTGAGTTTTCCTACCATTTGTAAATAAAAAGAGGTAAAATAAAGTAAGGTGAAGGCTTTCCTCATTCTCTTTCGTTTATTGCAAACTTCGTCATTATAATCAAGGAAAGAGATTTGGAAGAATTATAGAAGATGCGGAAAATATGTATTTCAATCTGAGTTCAATAGATTAGATATGAACTTTTATAAAGATTGTTACATGATACATGATTTGTGTAACCCATTTGTTACATAAACCATTTTTATCACCGTTAAATTAGCAGTTGTATTTTGAAAGGTAGACCAATCATCCAAATAAATGGCGATGGTTGTGGATTATGTAATAAAAGATTAAATGAGTAGTTGATTTGAAATTGATTTCTATTATGAAATATGTGGACTATATAAGGATTACATCCTTGAATCATTAATCTAGTAATATATATATTCTTTGGCAGTGATTGCTTCGTCCATCTTTGGCATAATTTCTGTTGCCCTAGTCTTTGACACGTGGAGGAGGAGAAGCAAACAAAAAAACTTTAGACGAAATGGAGGAAAGCTTTTGAAACACCACAGAGTTAAAATCTTTACTGAGGCAGAGCTAGCAAAAGCAACCAACAACTATGATGATAACAACAAGCTTGGCGAGGGCGGTTTTGGATCCATATATAGAGGAAGAATAGTGGCAAACACCATGGTCGCAGTCAAGAAACCTAAAAATGTGCACAAGTCTCTAATAAGGAAGGATTTCCAGCATGAACTGGAAACCTGTGATGCAAATGAACCACAAAAATGTGGTGAAGCTCCATGGCATATGTTTGGAGACTAGAATACCCTTGCTAGTTTATGAATACATTTCCAATGGTATCCTCTTCCAACACATCCATCAAAATACGTCGACCATCTTAAGATCATGGAAAACCCGGCTTAGAATAGCCACCAAAGCTGCTCTTGCACTCGAGTATATGCATTCCTATGCAAAACCCCCAATCATTCACGGCGACATCAAGTCGATGAATATACTCCTAGATCACAATTACTCGGCAAAAGTGTCTGATTTTGGAACTTCGGTACTAATATCACCAAAGCATAGTAATATTGTAGCCACTGAAATACAAGGTACATTGGGCTACATCGATCCAAAATATTTAACTACTGGTATGATAACAATTAAGAGTGATGTGTATAGCTTTGGAGCCGTCCTCGTGGAGTTACTCACAGGAAGGATGCCCACAAGTTTCATTACTAAGTCCGAAGAGTCGATCAATATTATCCATTATTTCATATCCTCCGTGAAGGATAAGACACTGTCCGATGTCATAAACCTTGAGGATGCTAGTGGAGAGGAAATGGAGAGAGTAGGAATGGTTGCTGAGATTGCAGTGAAACGCTTAGACCAAAGCGGTGCGAGGAGGCCCATAATGAGGGAAGTGGTTGAGCAACTCACCAGGATTAACCACAAGCTCAATAGCTTGACAGTTGAAGAAAACATAGAGGAGACTGAATGCAAAGTGGATGAGGCAAACATATACCCCCAGGCGACTTCAATTACCTGTGAGACTAGCCAACATGGGACATCAAGCTCTTTTCTCTGATCAGGGAATGGATTCGGCAGGTTCCAGCATTCAGAATATATATTATGTTTGGCATTTGCTTTGCACTTATAGTTGTGCAAGGCTGCAAGCATTCGTGTTAGTTTAAGGGTCACAATCTATATGATATATGTACAGCTATGCATTGAAGTGGACTTATTCAAGAAGGTTGGCATATGGCCATTTTGACATTATCATAATCTCTCTTTCCCATTTATCTTTTCTTCTTTGTTTTATTTTCCTTACATATAATAATAGGTCAGAAAAAAAATCCTACTCAGTCCTTACTATCTTATTTTTCCCTTGATTTAATCCCAATTCACTTTTGTGGCACTTCCAATCTTTACTCTTCCCTCGTTATATCGCACTAAATTCTAATATAATAACCATATCCAAACAAAGATAATAACTGTCGGCCAAAAAGACAACAACAAGGCCAGAAAAAGTATCTACTTTCACTGTTGTTTCCTTTTCTTTAAATTTGATCTTAATTAAAAAGACCCCAATTTAATTTACTTTCTCTTTATTTGTAGTTCATTTAAAATAATTTCATTTTGGATGATAAATCAGAGTGAGAGTGGGAAAGGCAAACCGTTTTAGAACTCAAAAATACCACATCTTCCAACCATGATATGATTACCCATAAATATGACAAAGGCATCCCAGGCGTGCGTAAGCTAGATGCTTTTTGCTACTAGGCATTCTTGTAGTTTACCTTCGAGTAATGCATCTTTGCTCCATTTATATAACTTCCTTTACATACCACGTATTATTTTGAAGCTGAAGCCACACTAATGGCCTTGACGGATGATGGAAACCCCTTCCAAATGTGGCCTTATCATATTCCTCATGCTTCCAGATGTTTCACTTAGGCCTATTGGGCACGCGTCTTTTAAAATCTAAGTGATGGTCACTACCACCGCCACGTCACTATCACATGTAATGCTAGAATGGCAATTATCTGCAACTTAAAGCCATGTTATCGATAAATTTCTTAATCGATGGACCAACACATGTAAAGAAACATGTACTTAAGCAAGAAAAATATGTATAGAATAAGGTTTGCTTTTCGTCATCCTCACACATCTATTTAACATTAAGTAATTCTAGATCATTTATCAAATTGGTCGATCTTGACAATTCTTTGATAGAATTAGTGAATTAAACAGATAGAATTACTGTGCAAAATCTTTGAGCATTTCGAACTTATTGGCTTTAAGCACGAAAAGTTGGTAACTTCAAAACAGACAATTTATCATACTCATCAAAAGCATGAGAAGCTTAGTTTCAAGCATTCATTTAAAAATTTGTCCCCGCAATAAATGTTAGATCTCAAGAATATCAAATGTTTCAAATGAATCAATTTCTTGTATTTATTTAGAATTTCACAATTTATATGACTTGTAACATGAAAATAACCTTAGTTTGTGAGATATCACATTGAATAAAAAGCTAGAATTTAGAAATTAAGATCACAGAATAATTCAAAATACATGATTCCATCATGAAAATTTTGTGTTCTTAACTTAGTGGACACGTTGGTGGAATTTTCAGAAAAGTTGTAATAAAAAGACAGGCTGTATTTTCCGCCTTCGAGAGGCACACCACTGTTATATATATGGTTAATGGATCAACGAATGCAAACAAATCAAGATACGTATTTTCTGTTAACATATCTCTTGAATTCATGAATCTCTCGGATACACGTATCTCTTGAATTCATGAATCTTTCGGATACACGTATCTTTTGAATTCATGAATCTCTCGGATTTACGTATCTCTGGAATTCATGAATCTTTCGAATACACGTATCTCCTGAATTCATGAATTTCTCGAATTCACGTATCTCCTGAATTCATGAATTTCTTGGATTCACGTATCTCCTGAATTCATGAATCTCTTCTTGGATACATGTATTTATTTAATTCATGTATTGCTTCTGTACATGAACTTGAAAGCTCTATAAATAGATAAGAGCATAGAGCTTCAAAAATGTTTTTAGGGGTTCTTCAGAAAAAGAAAAATTCTACTCTACTCTTTTTATTCTTCTGAGTGTGCCGATTCAATTGAACGGTTCGACTGAGTCCTGTTTGCATAGTGCTAATCCAAACAGATTCGAGGTGTTGTATCTTGGGAGACATAGTTCGCGAATCTGCAGAGCACTATTGGTAGGAACTAATCGCCTTAAGGAGATTCGGACATCCGTACCTCATCTCCAATTTTGTGTGATTTTTAAGTGATATCTTATTTTTATCTTCTCAAAGAATTGTAAATTTATTCAGTTACCATCGTCTTTTTGCATTGATATTCTGATTACAATAAACAGTTCACTTTTTCATTGGATTATATTCCAACAACCACAACAAGACACCCTTTTCATGGAACTTCAACGAAACTGGTTGATATTTAATAGACATAGAGATGGTTTGTATAAAGTCACTTGCCCATGGAATTGCTACTTTGGATCTCCCAAAACAATTGTGGATCTAGTTATTGGGGTTAGGATTAGTGTGTTAGCATCAAGCAAATTAAACCACTAGTGTTAATCAATTGATCTATCCTTGTCTTTTAATTCTATCTACCGTAAATTGAAAAATAGTTACTACATGTAGATCTAGATACAATGTCGAGTTTGTATATATGGAAAATTTATTGAAACCGATTTATTTCATGGGTAGAAGATTGATTGAAAAGAAAATATCTCTGTTCTAATTTTAATCATTTTAAACTCACTTTGGAAATTTCTACAACCACGGCAACATGACAACGTGAATCAGGCTCCTAATGAAAGCGAGCCTCCACATTTAGATTGAACAATCACTGAAGCTCCAATCATAGAGATATGAGTTGGCCATATAAGTCTTTGTGTTGCTTTCCAGGTGAAGGCTAACTTCAAGATTGCACGGACGGCCTTGTCGGGGATTCCTTAGTAAAGAGCAGGGGATGGGTGTCTTAGGCCCACAAATTGGGATCCAGCTCTGCTTTTGTCAATTGCATCTACTGGTTGGATGGGGAATGGCACTGAATGTCTTTGTTTCAAGCTAAAGGAGCAAAGAAAGTTGCTCTTCTTTAGAGAGTTAAAATCAAGAGCAATAGTGATAGAAATTCTACTTTGATTTTTCTTTGGAATTAGGTATGGCTAGTAAACGATGGAAACAAAAATCAATGGGTCCGACTCTTTAGTTTTTCTTGACCACTACTGCAAAGTATGCCACACAGCTACCATTGCAGATTCCGCAAGTCACAATACCCAACGAAAGATCCAAGACCCTTATCGTGCTTGGGTGACTCCCATTTTCTAAATTTTTAAAAATATTTTTTGTTTCGTATTGTTTAAGGTTTTTGACGACACCATGTAACACCACATGTGATGGTAGAATGGTAATAAACTGCAAATGTACATTTGGATGCTAATTCTTATTTAATTAAATAATGCGATACACTATTAGAAAATTCCTAAGGTTATTGCGAGATTATTATTATTTTTGATGATTTTAATGTCTTTATATGATCATAAGCATGGTTTTGGGTACATGTCTAGACTACATGGATAGTATACAATATTTTTTAATATACATATAGGAGGATTGCTATTTTTAAACACTAGAATGTCATTATCACTGTAATCCAAGATATAAAAAGTGACTTCCCTTAATAGTTTCCTGAATGCAAAATGTAATTCTCCTCAGAGATAATGGTTGATAGTTTCTTCTAGTATAGACATATATCTGTACTATATGAATTCAACATTTTCAAGATGTTGAAATTCGAACAACTTAAATCATATAAAAGTAGTATAGTTATATTAAGCGGTGATGTTACGTGGCAAGACCTCATTGAAATAAAAATACTAAAATAGGAATATAAATATACAGAAATGCAGGAAACATCATTATCTTCTTTTGGTTGCCACTGTTGTTATAATTCACCATCTTGCTTGGAGATCGAGATATCATCAACAAAATTCCATAGGTTGAGTTTAAGAGGACTGAGAAACACACTGCATGGAACCCCATGTGCTCCTGCTAGTTGTCCATGGCGAAAGATAATGGTCGAGTGACAACCATCTCGCGTGGCAGATGACGACCATATCGTCATTAAGAAAGATCATCCTCCGGATGGAACAAACTGAACCCCACGGCGTCTTTTCTTGATGCTTTTTTTTCTCTGGCGTTTGTCTCGTTCTTCGAAAGACTTCAAGAAGACTCGTAAGTTTTCTTGCACAGGGAGGGATTCTCATGTCGCCGTCACCAAGTTTCCCCTGTGACGTTGGGTCCGGGGGTTTGAGTGCGGATCCAGTCAAGTCATTTTAGTGCAGATCCAAGCCGCACTTGCATGAATCAGATCACAAGATCTCGATAAATTTCAACCATTAGATGAGGTCAGTCTTATATGGGGCTCACATAAATCAAGTTCGGAGATTGACTGGGCTCATTTTAGTGTGGAGAACTTTTCTTTTTCCTCGTGTCCAGAGGGCCGAGTTAGCTGGGTCCGAAGCCCAAATAAAAAGGTAAATGTCTCCTCCCATAATCCAAGGTACTTTTCTATATTTAATTTTTGTGTGCAACTCATGTCACTTTAGTGTTGGCCAAGAGAGTGGGGCGTAATGGACTTTGCGTTTGATATAAAAAAGTTACTGTTCTAAAGGACTCTATGGTCAAAAAAGACTTTGAGACGACTTGTACGTCTTCATGTGCCGTCACCATCACCAAGCTTTCCGTACCAGGATCATTTGGTCACCTCACCAGGCGGTGGGCCTGGAGATTTTTGTCCGCATCCAGGCCACACTTGCATGAACTGCATTCATAAAATCCCAATGAATTTCAGCAGTTAGATTACGATGGTTTCATGTGGAGTCCACGTAAATCAACGTTGGAGATCCACTGGACTCATCTTCATGCGGAGCATGTTGTTAATGTTTGGATGCAAGGTCAGGCCAACTAGAAAGGCCAAGGTCTCCTCAAACGTTTTTTTTTTTTCCCGTTCGGACATACAGTTATTCATCTAATAAAGTGTTGCCAGCAAACTCATCGTACATGATACTCATTCATCTTATTATTTCAAAGGTTAACTTCTTTTGAACATGATTTCCAAATATCTTTCCAAACACTTATATTTTGGCCCAAGGGGAAAGCCTTTCCCAAATCCTGCCAACGTCATATTTCTCTATTATTCTAGATGTGAAAAAGTAGAAAATAATAGTTCTTGAAGTATAAAACATATGATTTTATATAGAGATAATCATATTTTTTTCTTGAGAATCCCACAATCTCTCTTTTCTTTGCTTTTTCTCTTGCATTTTGTCCTATTCTTAAAAAGACTTCGAGACGACTTGGAAGTCTTCATCCATCGTCACCAAGTCTTCCACCAGGCCTTGGGCCCGGAGGTTTTAGTGCAAATTGAGGCCCGCTTGCATGGACCAGATGCACAAAGTCCCAAATGAATTTCAGCAGTTAGATGACATCGGTTTTATGTGGAGCTGACATAAATCAACGTTGTAGATCCTTTGTGCTCATCAACATGCGGAGCATCTTGTTAATGTTTGGATGCAGTGTCAAGACAACTACAAAGGAAAATGTCTCCCCTCAAAGGTTGATAAAAAGGTAATTGTCTATGTTTCACTTTGTCGTGAAACACGTTACTTTAGATTTTTTTTTTTTTTTTTTTTTTTTTTTTGGGCTACCATTTCTTTAGATTGGATAATGAAAAAATGACCACCCGAAAGAAGACTCTATATTCAAAAAGAAGAAGAAGAAGAAGACTCTATGATCAAAATAATTTGTTAAAAAACTTTTATCTTAATCTTATCGTTTTCTTTTAAAATCTCGAATTATTGACGGAATGATTAAACATTTAATTTGTATAAAGAGGCAGAGCTAACAAAAGCAATCAACAACTATGATGATAGCCATAAAGAGTTCGGCAAGGCGATTTGGATCCCATCTATAGAGAGGACAATAACACAGTCACCATGGTTGCAATCAAGAAACCTAAAGATGTGCATGAGTCTCTAATGAAGGGGGATTCCCAGCCTATTTGTGGCGTGTTCTACAAGAATTTGCCATCATATTTAAAGTTTGCATTACATAGGTGTAACCTAATTTAAAAATTCATGAATAAGATTCACCTTCAAATGATCATCACTCTTCTATCATAAGCACTATATTGGCATGAGGAAGCACTTGATTTAAGTAATTTGACTGAAATCATCGTTATAGCCCAGTCGTTGGAATTTTAGAAGAATAGTTGTGCTACAACTTACAGGGATTGAAACATCGAGAATCAACCTTTGGAAAGCAGCAGAATCGGGTCGAAACTATTTCTTTATTTTTGGTAAGAGGGTCGAAGCTTAATTCTCGCAGAAAATATGGAAGCTTTTGAGGCAACCAAAACCCCTCCCTCGCTCTCTCCCATATCCCCTTCTCTCTCCACGAAGTCCACACAAACTCAAGGGGGAAGACTATGGAGCAAGCCCAACAATTGCCATTTTCTTCTCATTTCATTCACACCAACCCGAAGTTATCCCCACACCACCAACAAACACAAAGTCGAACAGTCCGAATACTCTTGTTAAAGAAGAAAAAAAGCTAATGACTTCTTTTGGACTTTGTGTCTAGATTTTTTGGATTGTCATAACAAGCCAATCACACTTTCAAAATAAAAGGATTTTAATCAAAATTAAGATACGACCATCATTTTATTCACCGCCTAAGCAGGGCCTTCTCTTATTAGCGATCTTAATTACTACACAAAGTACCACAAATAATTTAGAGATTTGTTTTGGTAGCAATTTAGATTGCACCTTCATGCACTAGAATTATTTTCAAAAATTAAGAAGGTATCCCCTCGGGACACTTGTCAAGTAACCAAAAAGTGAATGTATAATTAATTTTTATTGATAATGTGTAATTAATATTTATAAATCAAATTCTTTTCCATAACAAGGTGGCATTGATTTTCCAAAACTCAAACACAAGATTGACTAGAATTTGTATTACATGGACATTGTGATTGACTTATTTCATCATATCGCCATGCAGCCTATCCATAATATTAACAAGAAAATTCTAGGAAAATGGAGTGTATTCCATCTTATAGACAATTCTAACCATATTGATTGCCAAACACTGATATATTGCATAGAAAAGGACAAGACTCCTAGGTTCATTGTCTCATGACCTTCAAATGAAGGCAATTTTCTAATTAAAACGTTGTGGTAAATAAATGATGTCTCAATCCAAGCCAATTGGAGCCATTCATCATGCAGGACTTATTTGTGTGTTCCACATGATCAATGATTACGATAGATCTAGTCCAGTAGTCTTAGTTGCATGAAAAAATTTTGCTGGTAAAAGAACACATTTCATTAGTAATTTCGCAAGAGGATATAGTCACTATGAGATCGAAACAATATTTAATATTTTCCCATAAATTCGGTGGTTAAAGGTCAAGAGAAATCCTATTTTGGATCCTATAATACAATGATAATAATGTTATGCTTTACATTGTCCTACAACAAGACTATTCTCATCTTTCTAGAAATTAATGATGAATCTAACTGTACTTTAACAACCATAAGCCAAGTCCCTTATTCAATTTTTTTCCCCTTGCTTGGAACTGCCATTACAAATGGACTTTTGGTCCCTGGATGCTTAACTCATTTAATTAAATACTACCGCATATTGTTTGAAAATTCTTGAGATTATTGCAAGATTATTGATTTTGATGATTTTAATGCATCTTTGCGTGACCCTAAATAAGATTAAGGGCACATGTCGAGCCTCTGTAGAGGACACGATATTTTTTAATATACATATAAGGAGGCTGTTTTTTTCAACACTAGAACGTTATTATCTCTGTCATTCACCCAGGATGCAAAAAGTAACTTCTTCCATAAAAAAAAAATTTCAGAGTAAAAAGAAAAGATAATCCTCCGTAGAGATAATGATGATTATTTTCTTGAGAGTACAAAGAAAAGATAATCTTCTCTGTAGAGATAATGATAATTATTTTCTTGAGAGTCCCAAATGAATTTTAGTAGTTAGATGGCGGTCCACTTTTTATTTCCTTACTTTTTTTCTTTACTTTTTCTCTCGCATTTTGTCGTGTTCTTCGAAAGACTTCGAGACGACTTGTGAGTCTTCGTGCACGGTCACCAAGTCTTTCCGTACGGTACGAGAATCATGCGATCAGTCACCCGGCGTTGGGCCCGGAGGTTTTTATTTTCATCCAGGCCACACTTGCACGGACTCGGTGCACAAAATCCAAATGAATTTTAGTAGTTAGATGGCGTCTATCTCATGTGCCCACGTAAATCAACGTTGTTATCATGATTTCCTTGAGGCCCTTTCTTTATTTTTCTCATTTTGTCGTGTTCTTCGAAAGACTTCGAGACGACTTGGAGCCCGTAAATCAACGTCTTTCCGTACGAACGCAATCATGCGATCAAAGTTGGGCCCGGAGCCACACTTGCACGGACTCGGTGCCTGTTTCAGTTGATGTTTGGGTGCAGGGTCAGGCCAACTGGAAATGGTAAACTGGGTCTCCTCATAGGTTGATAGAGATGCGCAGTAGATAATATAAAAAATGACCGCCCGAAAGAGGACTCGATGATATAAATATTTTGTCAAACAACTTTCCTCTTAATCGTATCATTTTGTTTTAAAACTTCAAATTATTCTGTGAATTATATGGCAAATTCCGTTGTAGCATTTCACGTTTGAAATAACCTTATCAACCTCTTTATAAATAGGGCTTTTTTAGATACATGTGAACAGGCGAATTTTATGCATTCGTGACATTTATTTATGTCGAGTAGTATGAATTCTCTGTATTGAGAAAAAAAAAATCTTGATTTGGATTGCTTTCATGGTTTCCAAGATTGTGATACAAAATCTATTACTGTTTAATTTACAAAATCTATTACTGTTTAATTTAAGACGAATTCAATCAAAATTGAAATAAAGTCGGTCTTTCATTCAATGCATAAGAAGGGTCTTTTCTTATAAGTGATTTGAATTGCTACACATAGTAACTGCTAATAATTTAGAGATTTAGATAGCACAAGCATGCAATTCAATTATATAAACTTTCACATATTAAGAAGGTGCCACCCTGATGACAGTGTTTAAGTAATCCAATAATATATATTGATAATTTTTAACACTAATTTTTTTTCGTAATAGGAGTATGTAATATTTATAAATCAAATCTTTTTTCATAAAATTTACTTCGCCATTGCTCTAAAGAACTCATTAACAAGGTTCCGCATGTTTATTTAGGGTGATATCTAACATGTCTTCTCTCCAACTGTGTACTCACGAGAAAAATCCAATAAGAACGCCACAACTACAAAATTTTCTCTATACGAGCAACTTTATATGTAGTTGACAGGTGATTGTCTTCCTACTAGATAATTAATGAGTGGAAAGACTTGACAAAATATGAGAATAATAGCACGAAAATTGAGAGGGAGAATATAAGTCGTCGTGTTCTAAGACCATGGTAAACTAATCGTTATTCCAAGAAAACCTAAGCCATTAAAAACCGTGTCAATAATTTATTTATCGCAAATTACATCACAAAATAATGTGGCATTGTACATTCTTGTGGTTGATCAATTACTGAAAGCACGAGACCCACGACAACTTTTGCCTTCATTTAATATCTAGCAATTACATATTAAATCAACTAGCAAGCATACTTCTCCACATCATTTTTTGAGAAATAGATTATACACCACCAGTATAAAAGAAATTTATATAAGCAATATCATCCATCATTGATTGAAGGATTATAACTACCCACTCTTTGAAATCAATAGTGTATGTGACCACTTATGTAAAATTTTTGTTTACACAAGCTATTTATGCTATAATTACTCTATATTTTCCGATATAGTGTTTTTCATCTTGCAATTATGTGCCTTTACAACAAGGATACTTGTACAAATAAAATTTATTATTCTACATCATAATAGCATTACTGTGATAATATTAGCATATATGATAGGTAAAATGGGAGAAAAGGGCAACTAGCATTGGTGACTCCCTTAGAGTATTGCCATAAGGGTTCCACACACGTAAAGCCATTTTCTATTTGAGCTGCTACTAATTTGAGCAAGCCTATCACTGTCGGCTTACCATGATATAGTAAAAGTACAACCGGAATAATCCTGTGGCATAACCAAACCTATGCAACAAGTTAGCCACAATGAAAACAAGATAAACACTAAAAAGGAAGAAAACAATCACAATTAAGATACCTAAGAATGAAACAAATTATTATTTTGATTTAATGTCATAGAATAACTTGATTATTTTCTCTGGTATCAATTTTACGAATTTCAAATCTTACATCATGAGAAATTGTAAAATAAATATGGTCAAAAGCTCTATGTGATTTTTTGGTTTTGTATAAAATTGATTTATTTGTGATGTTATACCCTTGATGGCCAAAAAAAGAACTATAGAATATATTTCTTTATTATTTTATTTTTTTACGAGTTCAGAATTCTAAGGTCACCTTAGACATAATTTTAATAAATTGTTTAAATTTCATCATTGAAGTCGATGAACTCCTTAACACGTGTAAAGTAGATGCAAATTTGATGTGTCATGTTGACATTCTCCTTCTTACTCTAAAATTTTACAGTAAACCATTTGGCAATTTCTCATTGATTTCTTAAACAAGCCAGCCATTCAAAAAACGGATCCAATTTGTTTGAACGCTTAACTGAAACTTGTCATATCACTTAGTGAAAAAGTATTAGTAGGATTTCTTTGTATATTTAGAATTTCTCATTAATATATATGCTTGTTTCTTCTTAAATACAAGATAGAGCGAAGTTTGCTGAGTAGCCTCAATATCACCATCATGTCTTCATTTTCATATAATAAGACCATCCTTTCCAGCAGGACAATTATTTTTTTATATGCAATGGGTCCCTTGAATTTGTTCTATGGACACTATTACTAGACTTGATTTCACCAATTTGCCGATGTGAATATAAGGGGTAGGTGAGAACGGCTTACACGCGAATCCCACTTTATGAACGAGGACAGCAGCACAGTGGTTCCAAAAAGGAAGGAGAGGGAGAGATTTCTGGAAATGAAGGTAGTGCATTGGCTTCTAATGTTGGCTCTGGCCTGGTGGTTGCAACAAGGCGGCGTCTTCGCCGTGCCCAGAGAATGCGAACACCGGTGCGAGGACGTGATTGTACCGTATCCGTTCGGGATCGAAGCCAATTGTTCCCGGTCCACAGATTTTTTGCTCAGTTGTACCAACACCACTGAAAGGGAGCAGTTTTCAACTACTGTTTGGGGAATCTTACGATACGCAATATCTCCGTAAGGGACTCGACCATGGTCGTCAGCCTCCCCAACGTACATATTGATACTCAACTCGGGAGGATAATTCGGACGCTCAAAACCTCGGGCAAGGACATGGCCATTTTTCTGGATTGAATGGTCGAATCGGACGTGACTTTCCGAAAGGCCAAGCTGAACGGGTAGAACTACGCCTGTGGTAAAAACACGGACTGTGTGGACATCGGGAATGCATCCGATTATCGTTTCGTTTGCGAGCCTGGTACTATGGGAATCCCTATAGTCCCTTCGAAGGATGTAAAGGTAATCTAACATGCACGACTATTCATGCATTATCGCACTGGAATGAGAAGTACTGTATGGAGAAGTGTATCTATCTGCTGATTCCATCTAGTTTAACCCCATTTAATTAGCCGCCATTTGATTTGCGCTACCCTTTCTCTCACTCCTCAACCTCTTCCTCCGCTCTCCGGCTAGCACCTCACGCCAATGCTGCTGCCTCCGTCATCTGCCCACCACCTTATGCAAGCCTGCCATCGGCCTTCGCGCGTTGTCGGACCACCACAGCCGTCTCTCTCTCTGTACTGATACACCCTCCCTCTCTTGCACCGACAACAACTACTCCACTTTAAAGATGACATTAACGCTCAATTTATTTCACAAAAAATAAATAATTTAGAAAATATTTTTTTTAAATAATCGTTTGCATCGCTTAAACTAATTAATCAATGAAATATGTTTTTATTATTGACATTTTTTATTTAATTATTTTTATGAATAATGAAAATATTTTTCGTTCATCTATTTTTATAAATAATAAAAGTAATTATTTTATAAAAATATTTTTCTAAATTATTCTTTTTTCGCGAAATAAATACACTTTAATGTGACCACCAATGCATCCAACAAACATGTCAGCTCTCTTTCTATCACTCTTCCCTAGTAAGCCTGGCTTGTACCTCATCTCGGCAGTGACAAGGCCTCGGTACCGTCGCCACTGCAATGAAGGAGATGAGATTTGCTTGCTAGTGTCTCCCATGAACAGAGGAGACCTAATGAGGATTTGACGAGTCCATGGCTCGACGGTGGTGGGGATGTTGATGCGGTCCCGATGGCTGAGCACTGGTGACAGTGGGGGGGATGGCAGGTTGAATGGAAAGTGAGAGCGGGAAAGGAGGGTGAGTTTTCTCATTAGTATAATTTTAATGGGAGGTCTATGTAAAGTTTGTGGAATTTTGCTTAGACCCTGATCTATGTCTGGCGCCCGACTCCACTCGGTCAACAGCCATGGGAGACCTGATTGAGTAAATTTAGATATAGAGAAAATACTTCTCTTGAGGTTCCAACTTTTTGCTTGACAGAATAAGTCAAGGCCGTTGCCACCACCCTGCCAACATCATGGTCAACATCATTTCTAGCGACTCTATCCCAACGTTACAACGATAATCTTTCCTTCTCCCTCAAACCTGTCCCACCAACCCCCTTCTCCCCTTGGGGCTATATATATTCATTACACGCGGTACGCGTGTACTAAAATGCATTTAAATGGACAGATCTGACAAGTCCATCCTATTTAATGGTATATATGCATATAAGCACATCCACCTCACTCATAGAATAGTGGCTCATATTAACGGAAGTATGTATGCATGTCAAGATCAATGCCCTCCTTCCTAGGCTTAGTTGTCTTCCCCAACGACTATATCTAATATGGCAACAATGAAACCTCGCCTCGCTCTTGCAACATAGGGCTTTCCTCATCGTTGCAAAAGTTCGAGACTCTGTCGATCTCCGTTGATGGCAAAGCACAACGCCATTGTTGAGCTCGGATTTGAAGTAAATAGGTGGAGAGGTCAAATCAGCTCCAAACTCGTGCGGTGTTGTCATTGTCTCCATTTAATGTGGCGTTTCCTGGCCTCTTCGAATTCATATGCAACGAGGACGAGAAACGCTTTGGGGGAACCCCTGCTGTACTCCTACTGCTCCTCCACGGCTATAGACAGTGACGGTGGACCGAGCGACGACCAGCTCGGGTGATACACGTTTCGTGGCTCTAAATCTCCTGCGTGATGTCCTCAATTCGCAGAAGATGCGTTTCGTCATTAAGAAAGATCGCAGTGAACCCCACAGCATCTCGTCTCTTCCGTTTGCGTTTTTCCTTGGGATGTTGTCTTGCCCTCCGAAAGACTTCGAGACGACTTGAAGTCTTCATGCACCCCTGTTGGTCACCAGGCGTGGGGCCCAGTGGTTTTACTGCGGATCCAAGTCGCACGTGCACAATATCCCGATGAATTTCAACCATTAGATGAGGTCGGTCTTATATGAGGCCCACATAAACCAACGCTGGGATCGACTAGGCTCGTTTACATGCAAAGCATGTTGTTGATTTATTTTTTCCCTTCAGGGCCGGACCAACTGGGTCCGAACCCAGCACAAAAAGGTAAAGTTCTGCCCACTTATTAATTCAAGGTGCTTTTGTATATTTGATTTTTGTTGTGTAACACATTGTTACTTTAGTTTGGTCAAGGGACAGAGGCCTTGTGAATTTTGCAGATAATAGAAAAAATGACAGCTCGAAAGGACCCCCTGATCAAAGCCACTTGGTGGTAACTTTCAGTCGGATTTTTGTTTTACAATCTCAAATTATTGATTGACTGATTAAATATTTAATTTGTATGTAATAAATACAATCGCAATATCACACATTCAAAATAAGTCTCACCAAACACACTATGAAGGAGCTTTACTAGATGCATGTAAACAAGTGAATTACGTGTAATCGTGATATTAAACTGAATACTTTCTCCTGTAAAAATAATTAATAACTTGTCAAGATTTTTGAAGTTGAAGTAGCAAGTCAGTTATCTTATAAAATAATTATTAGGAGTTTGCTCTGGTGGCCATTTTTCCCATTTGGACAAAGGATGTGGAAAGTTCAACTTCCACCTTCTCAAGGGGTTGGGTGTGAGGACGTATAAAAGAAGGAGTAAGGTTTTACAACCTGCACATACAATAGTTTGTAAAATAAATATAGGGTAAGATCAAACAAAAACAAAAAAAACCTTTTAACATAGAATGATTTTAATGAAAATTAAAGTACGATTGCTATTCTATTCACCGCCTATGTAGGGTATTCCCCTAGCACCACTAATAGTTTAGAGATTTGGATTGCATCTTCGAACATTAAAATAATTTTTCTATATTAAGAAGGCGAAACTTGTAAAGTAACCCAAAACTGCACATGTTACTAAATTTTTAATATTGATTTTTATTGTTATATGGGTCGTTAATATTTAGAAATCAAATCCTTTTCCATAACGAGGTGGCATCGATTTTTCGAAACTTAAATGCAAGGTTGACCAAAATCCGCATCACATGGACATTGTGATTGACGTGTCAAATCATATAAATAAAGTGATGGATCCATGATAATAACAAGAAATTGGTTGACAATGAAGGCATGTTGTTTGGAGATGAACTAGGCTAAAGTTGGTGAGCCTATAACAACCCAGTCCAATGAAGACCAGGAGTGGTAAGAATGGCTCATGTTTTTAGTTTGGTAAAGAGAGGGCCATAATGGACCTTACATCTAATATATAAATGACTATCGAAAGGATTCTATGATCGAAACCATTTGGTGATAACTTTTAGTCAAATCATTTTGACTTACAATTCTCAAATTATTGGCTTGAGTGAATGTATGTGATAAATTCCGTCACAACATATCACATTTATAATATATCTCACCAACCACACTATGGAGAAGTTTTACTAGATGTATGTGAATAGGCAAATTGCATGTGTTCGTGATGTTTAAATCGAATAGTCCAGATACTTTGCTATGTGAGAAAAAGCTGATCACCATATTAATTGCTAAACACTAAACTATTGCATACAAAATGACATGACTCTTATGTTCATTGCCTCAGAACCTTTAAATAGAGGTAATTTTTTTTAACTACAACAAATTATGACCATTCAAAATACATTACAATAAATAAAGAATCTCTTGCCTAAACTCGGTCCATTGATCCAATGTAATTACAATCATTAATCATGTGAGACCCATTTGTGACCAACGTCTATAATGGATCTAGTCCAATGGTCCTAGGTATATGAAAAATTTTTACCAATAAAGAGACATGTTTCGAAAGTAGTTTTACTAGATAACATAGTTATCCTGTTTATAGATTTCCCATAAATTAGGTATTTAAAAATTCAAGAAGATCCTATTTTGGATCCTATAATGTAATAATAATAAAGTAATCCTTTACATCATCTCGTGAATAGACTATTAAAATTTCTATTAATTTATGATGTATTTAACTATACTTTAATAACCATCAACCAAGTCTCATTTTCATTTTTTTTTCCTTCGTTTGAACCACTATTATGATGCTAATCTCAATTAACTAGATATTACCATCAGAAAATTCTTGAGATTATTGTAAAATTATGATTTTTGATGATCTTAGTACATCTATAGATAATCCAAAATATGATTACGGGTACATATTGAGTCTACACAAAGAGCATATGATATTTGTTAATATATATAAAAGATGATTATCTTAAAAAAAATTGGAATGTAATTATCTTGGTAATCTGAGACGTGAATGGTGACTTCTTTTAGAATCCGGGGGTGAGAAAGATGATTCCACAGATAATGCTGCAATCTCTCTTTTGTTTATTTTTTCTCTCGCATTTTATCATGTTCATGCATCAATAAGGTGTTACTAGTCTCGTCATTGTCACCAAGTCTTCCCCGTACGAGATATTATCTGGTCACTAGGCGTTGGGCCCGAGGGCTTTAGTGCGCATCTAGTCCACACTTCCATGAACTGAATGCACAATATCCCAATAAATTTCAATCGTTCAATTATGTCAATTTCACATGGAACCCACGTAAATAAACGTCAAAGATCCACTAGGCTCAGTTATATGCGAAGTGCGTTATAAAGGTTTCTTTGGGTGTTGGTTCGGTTCAACTGGGTCCGAAGCCAGCATAAAGAAAAGAAAGCAAATTAAAAAGAATAGTCTTCTCTAGTTAACTTTTGTTGTGAAACACGTTAATTCAATTTGGTTTCAATAGAGGGGCGCAACGGATGTTATAAAAAAAATGACTATCTGACTTGATGATCAAAATAAGTCTTTGACAACTTTCATTTTAATCAAGTCATTTTATTTTAAAACCTCCATTCATTGGTTGAGCAATTATATATTTGATTTGTATACAATAGATTCCATCTCAGCGTTTCAGATTCAGAATAACCTCGCCAGCCTCTCAGGGGAAGGAGATTTGCTAGATGCATGTGAAGCGGCAAATTGCATGCATTTACGACATTTATTTAAGTTGCATAGTCCGGATTTATTGTATTGGAAAAAAAATAGAAAAGAAGCCAATATCTTGTTTTGAGCGCATCCACAGCATTGCGAACCACGTCATTATTTATTTTGAACCCCACGACGTCTTTTATTTATGCTTTTCTGTCTGCCATGTTGTGTTGTTCTTCAAAAGATTAGTTTACTTTTCTCTCGCATTTTGTCGTGTTCTTGCATCGATAAGGCGTCACCAGTCTCATGTCACTGTCACCAAGTCTTCCACCTACAAGATATTATTCGGTCGCCAGGCGCCAAGCCTCGAGGTTTTAGTGCACATCCAGGCCCCATTTCCATGAACTGAATGCACTCAATTCCAAGGCGTCATATAAGGAGATTGCTTTTTTCAAACCCCAGAACGTCACTGTCTCTGCTATTCGAGACGTGAAAAGTAACTTTTTTTTTTCAGAAGACAACAGTTCCCGGAGTAAAGAAAAGACAATTTTATGTAGAGACAATCTTATTTATTTTCCTAGGAATACCAAAATATCTCTTTTCTTTACTTTTTCTCTCGCATTTTGTTGTTTTCTTTGGAAGATTCCGAGACGACTCGTAAGTCTTGGTGCACACCGGGTCTTCCCACACGAGGATCATGCGGTCCCCAGGCCACACTTGCATGAACCGGATCCATAAAATCCCAGTGAATTTCAGCAGTTAGATGACTTCGTCTCATGTGGAGCCCACAACGTCGGAGATCCACTGGACTCGTCTTCATGCGGAGCATGTTGTTGACGTTTGCATGCAGCGTCGGGCTAACTGGAAAAGAGAAGGTCTCCTCGAAGGTTGACAAAAGATTGGCCTCTTACGTTTCACTTTTGTCGTGAAACACGTTGCTCTTGTTTGGCTTCGATAGAGATGCGCATTAGATAATATGAAAACGACTGTCCGAAGGAGGACTCAATGATCAAAATAATTGTTTACATTTTTCCTCGCCAAATCGTTCAATGAAATATTTAATTTGAATGCGATATATTCTATCGAAGAGTCTCATATTAGAATAACCTTGACAGTCTCCTTGGGAATGGAGTTTTACTAGATATACGTGAATAGATTAATTGCATGCATTAGTGATATCTGTTTAAGTTGTTTAGTCCATTATCTTTGTAGTAAAATAAAAAAGGCAATATCTTATTTTTAAGTATATTCAAGATTTTTGGGGTTTTGATGGCAAGTCAATTACTGTTTAATCTAAGAAGATTCAAATAAAATTCAAATAAAATTGAGATGGGTTTTTTCCTATAAGAGATCTTAATTACTACAAATATTTTTACTAATTATGTAGAGATTTTAATTGCACCATGCAATACAATTATATAAACTTTCATATATTAAGAAGGGATCACCTTTATGACACTTATTAAGTAATCGGACAGAAGAAGATGTATATGAATAATATTAGACAGTAATTTTTATCGTAATAG
Organism: Angophora floribunda; assembly: GCA_014182895.1. NCBI lineage: Eukaryota > Viridiplantae > Streptophyta > Magnoliopsida > Myrtales > Myrtaceae > Angophora > Angophora floribunda. The sequence goes on along the minus strand of CM024710.1, from coordinate 12,086,399 downwards.
GTGTTATTAACATTTATCAATCAAATCCTTTTCCAAACGGTATACTTCACACTTGCTCTTAAGAACTCATAAACAAAATTTCATATGTTTATTTAGAGCAATGTCTTACGCGTCTTTTCTCCCACAATGTACTCAAAATAAAAATCCAATAAGAACGCAACAAAATTTTGTCTATACAAGCAATTTTATATGTAGTTAATGCATGCTCAGTCTCCAACTAGATAATTAATCAATGGAAAAACTAACAAAATATGAGATTGATAGGAATAATAAGCAAGAGAAAATTGAGAGAGCGTCAAAATTTAAATAATATGTTATCGGATCATGTTAAACTTTCCATTTTTCTGAAAATTTTAAATTATTAAAAACCATGTCAACAATTTATTTGTGAGTCACTACGTCACAAAATAATGCGGCATCATACATTCTTGTTGTCGATTTATCTCTGAAAGCATGAGACCCAACATGGAGCATGCCTTCGTTTAATTATCCGGCAATCACATAATCTGTCATCTAGCAAGTATAGTTCACTATATCTTTTTGGAAAAATAGATCATGCATCGCCAGCATAAAAGAAGTTCCATATAAACAGTCTCACCCATATGGATTTAAAGATTATTACTACCGATCTTTCAAATCAATGGTGCATGCAGTCGTTCTTGTAAAATTTAATTTACAACCGGTTGCATATGTTACACTTGTTCTTTCTTTTTTCCGATTTAGCTTTTCGCATCTTGCAATATGTATTGATAAATCATATTAAATCTTTTTATATTAAATGATGTGGCAATTTCTTATTGGTTTATTAAACAAGCCGGCCATTCAAAGAATGGATCCCACTTATTTGAATGCTCAATTGAAACTTATCACATCATTTAGTGAAAATGTTTCGGTAGAATTTCTTATTGCTATACGTGCTTGTTTCCTTTTAGATACAAGATACATCAAAGTTTGAGAAGCAGTCACATGTATTCATTTTCATATGTTGTGATCATCCGTTTCACAAGGATAACGATTTAAGGCTCATTGTATGAGATGAACTGCTATCAACTGTTATAAACGATATTAGATGAAAACGCAATTTTAATATTTTAATATTTTAATATTTTATCACATTGTCCTTAATTTGTAAACTATCTTTTGCACCAGTAGTTTGATTTAAAAAAAACCTTTGTATGTCTTTTTTTTTATGTATTATTCTGTCTTGCAGTTCTCCATATATGCAATCGGATCCTTCAATTTGTTCTATTGACACAATTAGCCCTTCCGCCCTCCATTATTGTACTTAATTTCACCCATTTGTCCATGTAAATATATAATGGGTTCGGGTGAACGGCTCATACTTAAATCCCACTCTTTGAACAAGGACAGAAGCACAAAGGTCCCAAAAAGGAGAGAGAGAGAGAGACTCAGAGAGTTTTTTGGAAATGAAGGTAGTGCATCGGCTTCTACTGGTGGCTGTGACCTGTTGGTTGCGAGAAGGCGGCGCTCCCACCGTTGCCGGAGACCCTGCACACGCGTGTGGGGGCGTGTCCGTACCTTATCCGTTCGGGCTCAAACCCCAGTATGCGAGTTCCGAAGAGTTTTTGCTCAATTGCAATACGTCCGAGGCGAGCCGTCCTCGACTACTGCTGGGGGATATTCCGATACGCAAGATCTCAGTCGAGGACTCCACCATGGTCGTCAACCTCCCCGAACTATACGATTGCTACGACAAGAATGGCAGCTCAACAAACAGCAGCAGTGATCTGTTCATCGATCTAACTTCATTTCCACAGTACAGATTGTCGGACACCCGGAACAACCTCATAGTCCTCGGCTGTGACACCTACGCGGTCATGACCGACAAAGGTGGGATGTTCCGGAGCGGCTGCATCTCCTACTGCAACAACTCCGTCGACTTGGCAAAGGAGACCACTTGCTCTGGTCTCGGTTGCTGTCAAGCATCCATTCCGAAGGGTCTCAAGATGCTCCGCATTAGCCTCTCCTCCATCGACAGACACGCGTTGGTCTGGCAATTCAACCCCTGTGGAGTGGCCTTCGTGGGGGACAGAAAGTCATTCAATATCTCCAACAGGACACTCCCGAGCTTCAGTAATGTGGGCAAGGAGAGGGCGGACCTTGTTTTGGACTGGATGGTCGGATGGGACGTGACTTGCGACCAGGCCATGTCAAAGTCGGGCTATGCCTGTGGCAACAACGCTGACTGCTCCAACTTCGCAGATGGACCGGGTTATCGCTGTTTTTGCAAGGCTGGGTACAAGGGGAATCCCTATGATCGCTTCCACGGGTGTCAAGGTAATTAATATGTATATGACTCATGCACCACCTTAGGCATGCCTAGCGTCAGCCTTCATGCGCATTGGACCCCCACAGCGCTCTCTCTCTCTCTCCACGAGTCTGTCTTGTACCTCATCTCAGCATTGACAAGTCCCCACGAACGTCTCCTCGCAATGAAGGAGATGAGACTAGCTTGCTAGTCTCTTCCATTAACGGAGAAGACTATATCTAATAGGTCTCCGACGAAGAAGACAAAAATGCAGCAACATTTCATGAGGAGCAACATGGCAATGGTGCATGCGTGGCGGTGGTGGGGAAGTGGAGAAAATGTTAGGCACACAAGTAATACCACCTCAGTTTTGCAATAGTCCATTAAATGAATGACATGTGTCATCCTTTGGGGTCCACCGTCAGAAATTTTCTCTTACCTCTCTCGCCCTCCCGACTTACGATCTGCTCTCTCTCGCTGCCGCCTCTGCCTCATCCGTTGCCTCCACCATCGCCTTGTCCGTCAATCCCCTCCGGTAACGGCTCTACCATTGAGGTAATCCACCGCCCCCTGCAGCCACCCTCAAGTCCAAGATCTAGCGCATGTCCACGGCCGTCATCACCTGCGACCCCGAGCCCTCCCTCAGCCCCTGCATCCTCGAGGTCACTTGCAGTTCCGATGATGTCGCCTCCCTCCACTGGTCGTCGGCCACCACCCAGGTCTAACAACAAGCCCAAGCCCCCCATCGTCCGCGACCCCAAGCCCTCCCTCAGGCCCTGCATCCTCGAGGTCTCTTACAGCTCCATTGATGTTGCCTCCCTCCACTACTCGTCCACCGCCCCCCCAGGTTTAAGAACAAGCCCAAGCCACCCGTCCTCCGCGACCCCAAGCCTTCCTTCAGCCCCTGCATCCTCGAGGTTTCCTGTAGCTCAGATGTCGTCGCCTCCCTCCACAGCTTTCCGGATATGGTGAGGGGGTCAAAATGAGGGCAACCCTCGCCCTAGCCCTACGGACGTCAACGTCAACATCATTTCTAGCAATTCAATCCCCACGATAAGACAACAATTTTCCCTTCTCCTTGAAACGTCTCTGCCCCTGCCCTCTTGATTATACATTCACTAAACCTGGCACACGTACTAAAATGCATCTAAATAGAAAGATACGACGAGCCCATCGTATTTAGTGATAGGTATACATATCAGCACACACACCTCGCTCGTGCTTGTAAAGATCAATCTTCTCCTTCCTAGGTAAATAATATGGAAACAGCAACCCCTCGCCTCGTTCTTGCCACATGGGGTTCATGCATCACTGCAAAAGCTCGATTTCTGCAAGTTATGTATGCAGGATCCTTTCCGAGCTCTTGTGCCCTCAACGGGGTCTCGTACATAGATTTTGAGGCAGCGATGATCTCCGCCGATGGCAAAGAACGACACTATTGTTGAGCTCGGATTACACAGTGAGAGAGACGGAGGGTAGGGAGAAGAGATCTTAAAAGAGAGACGACACTATTGTTGAGCTCGGATTCCACAGTGAGAGACAGAGGGTAGGGAGAAGAGATTTTAAAAGAGAGTGGATATTTGTCACAATACTATAACCAAAACCTGAATGGGATAGTATTGCCCGTCTGATAATCCATGCATCAACTTATTCAATCTGTTTTTGCCATTAACTGAGATTAAGTTTCAATTTGTCTTTGCATAATGTAGACGTCAACGAGTGCGAGGACCCATTGAAATACCCATGTCATGGAAAGTGTGAGAATCAGCCCGGAAACTACACATGTTCTTCCGGAGACGGTGGTGATCGTGCTGCCATAGCTGTTGCAGGTAAGTCCATATATATCGCACCTGATGGTTCACATTCGATCAATCCATTCTTGATTTTGCAGTAGATTTGACGTATGCGTTTTAAAGATTATTATATTAGCCGATGTAACCCCAATAACAAAAGCAGTGAGTCATAGGCTGCCAGGTGTCCCTATTTAGTTCCAGGCTAAAGCTGTTTACATCTATTCTTTGTTTATCTTCCTTCCTTTTTAATATCTCTCCTCGCCATTTTTTTCCCTTTTTTCAGAAGCTAACACTTTGAAACTACATTTGTGGGAGGATACACAGTAGATCTAAATGAAAATTCCTCTATCCAAATCTGTAAATCTTGGGCCAAAAAGAAAGCTAGACCTGCAGATTTCACAACCGAAAAAACTCTAAAATTTATAGCGAAAGTGAGAACAAATTTGGACTAGAAAGAGGAAAAAGAAAAATGGAACACAGAATTCCGATAACATATGAAGGTGATTGCTCAAGAGGGCAATGCGGTTGAGATTCATTAAAATCTGAACTGTGAAAATATTGGTCTAAAAAGTAGCACAAGAAGAGCTCAATGATTCTTGAATTTAATCGGTAATTTATTTCAAAAAGTTCTCGGCTTCTCTAGTGAGTTGCTGAAGTGATAATGACTTTTAAGCACTAGATGGACGCAAAGGCCCACATGAGACAAAAAACATCGGCCAAAAAAGCAGTGAACGTATTAATTTTTCTCAAGGTATAAAAAGTTATTTTCTCACTTATTTTACATATTTATAGCTACCAAAAAGGAATAGATCCGGACCTAAAAGCTAGGGAAGAATGGGCTCAGGGCGCAAGGAAATCGTGCCCGTGGGTGCACCACCTCAAATGAAGCAAATTTCTCTCTCAAAAAATGCCCCGCAAGGCATTAGGCGGGACGAGGCCTCTGCCCCACGTACACTTTGAAGAAGAATATATACATATTTATACATACATGTCTATTAATTGGTTTCTTTAATTATATGACAATATGGAATAACATAGAACCCTAAAAACAATATCTTCTCCTTATCAATCTTGCTTTTATAGAAGATGCAAGCTTGGTAAGTTCTTTAGGTAAGTAATGTGGCACACTTACGTTTTAAATATATCATCTTCACATTGTCTCACACTGGCTAATTTGTTAATCATAAGATATCTTGCTTTTGATTGATGGGTTATAAATTATACACATTAGCCATGCAGGAATTTGGGTGATTTATATGTTCGTAACCCCATCGGTTAGAGTTTCCTCCAATAAGATGGACAAAAAAACATTTAACCGTGTAATGGCATATCTCGAGTTTTTAAACAAGGACTTTTATAAGATTTCTTACACTAGAAATAATGTGGAATGCATTTGTTACAAAAACCATTTTTGTCATTGTTTAATTGGGTGATTATATTTTGAGATAGTGACTAACCATCCAAATCTTACAGTGATAGATGGGGATTATGTAAAAAGAGATTAATTGGGATGTGTTCGAAATTGATTTTTTTGAATGAAGTGTGTGGATCGGATAAGGATTACATGCTTGAATCATTAATTTGGTAACAATATTCTTTGGCAGTGTTGGCTGTCTCCTTCTTTGGTATCACTATGACTGTTTCAGTCTCGTTCACAATGAGGGTGAGACTCAAAAGGATCAACTTCAGACGAAATGGAGGAGAGTTCTTCTTAGAGCGTAAAGTTCGAATCTTCCTAGAGTTAGAGCTGGCAAAAGCAACCAATAACTATGATTACCGCAACAAGCTCGGCAATGGCAGTTTTGGTTCTGTCCATAAGGGGACACTAGAGAAGCACAGGGACACCGTGGTTGTCCGGGACACCGTGGTCGTGGTCAAAAAGCCTAAAGACGTGGACAAGTCCTTAATAAACAAGGATTTCCAGCGTGAGCTTGAAATTCTGATGAAAACAAGGTGCAAAAATGTGGTGAAGCTCAAAGGCATATGCTTGGAGACTAAAATACCATCACTGGTTTATGAATACATTCCGAATGGCACCCTCTTCCAACTCATCCATCAGAATGAGCTGACCATCTCGTGGGAAAAACGCTTCAAAATAGCCACCGAAGCTGCACATGCTCTCAAACATATGCACTCCAAAAAAATCTGTCATGGTAACATCAAATCAGCAAACATACTTCTGGATCAAAACAAGTCGGTGAAAATATCCGATTTTGGAACTTCGGTACTCATGTCACCAAAGCATAGACATATCGTAGCCACTCAGAAAGAAGACTCGTCAGGCTACATCGACCCAGAATATTTAATCACTCGTGAGCTAAAGACTCAAAGCGATGTGTACAGCTTTGGAGCTGTCCTAGTGGAGTTGCTCACGAGGAAGAAACTTTATGATATCGAGTCTGAGAAGTCGATCAATACTATCCATTGTTTCATCTCTTCCGTGAAGGGCGACACGCTCTCCAATGTCATTGACTTTGAGGGCGCTAGTGAAGATGAAGTGGGGAAAGTACGAAGCATAGCTAAGATTGCAGTGCGGTGCTTGGACCCAAGCGGTGCGAACAGGCCGGCAATGAGTGAAGTGGCTAAGCAACTTGTCAGTATCAACCTTAGCTCGAAAGTTGAAGAAGAGAATGAAGACCTCGAAGACCTCGAAGAAGAGAATGAAGACCTCGAAGAAGAATGGGATCCAGAAAAAGTCTCCTGCCTCGAGGAGGCGACGTCAAGCTGTCTTTCCTGTCTGGGATTGGATTAAGCTCCTTCCTGCATCCTGTCCTTTATTGTTACCATGGTGACATGTCCTTCAGTTTGTCCATAAGGACTTCTAGGGTTGATTGTGTGCTTTAAATATATGTTATGTTTGCCATTTGCTTTTGGACTTTATGTATGTGGAAGCATCTTTGCAAGTTCAAGTGTGAAAATATAATATATGTAAACCCGTACATTGAAGTGGACTCATACATGACCGGCATATGGCCTCCGGCATTATCATAATCTCTCTTCCCATTTATCTTTTCTTCCTTTTCATAATCTCTTTACATTATTGTAGTCGATTGAATAAGAACAAATAATTCTTATCAAATTCTATACGAGAGGATCACAAGATCAAGAAAGAAGAATCGGAGAACTTTACTTGATAATTACCTTATGGAGGGCTTAGAATACTATTTAAAAAAAAAATCTGCAACATGAAATTTGATTCGGCGATGCCTGTGTCTAAAATTTGGATACTCTCTCTCTCTCTTCTTAAATGAAAGCTTCTTCGTTCTACAAATATCGCACGCTAAGGCTCTGTTTGGGAGCCTTTAGGTGAACAGAATTGGACAAAAAGATGGGTCATATGATGGCCCAGGTCCCTGCTCTTCACCAAACAGGCCCAAGTAGGCCCTTATCATATACATTAGACCACATTGGAGCTATCAATAGGCCCATTTTTGCGTCCTTATTGGGCTCTTATTTGGGCCGATGTGAAAATTGATGGTCCTATGGGAGTGCTGTTTGGGTCTCAGTGCAGCACATATCAGGTCTTTATAGCCCTCCATGAGGAGCTATTGTACCATCTTATGGCCCCAACTGTGTGAGTTGGAAGTAAGCGCCTGTTTAGGATTTATATAATGTTGGCCTAGCCTGGGCTCGGCTAGTAAAGCGTGCGCTAGTCTGGTATCACATACTTGTCGTCCTATGGACGATGACTAAGGGTATTGTCAAACGTTGCATAATTTTATTCTTTTATTGTTTGGAATAAAAAAAGAATAGAAATCTATTTGGTAACTTTTTCGTTTCTAGGAAAAAATTTGAAACAGAATCAAGAGATAAAAAAATCACTTCTTTGTTCCTGAGAACACTCCAAAATCAAGCCAAACTCATTTTCTTTTTTTTATCTTTTCTTTTCTTCTTCCTCTTGCTAGTAAAAGAAGAGAAGGAAAAAGACAAAAAAGAAAAATGTAATAAAATTATTCCAAAAAAATTTAAGGATCGTATCAAACGCATTTTTACTTTGGGAATAAAAATTTTGGACAGTTACCAAATACTTTTAAATGTTCAAAAACTCATCCAGGGAACATAATCATAAAAAATAATTTCTAAGCAAAAATTATTCCCAAGAAAAGAATAATTACCAAACGCATCCTAAATTGTGATAGGTAGAACTCCTCTAAGACCTATGCACGGGGGATAATTACAGTGGAATTGAAACAAAAACAAAAGATTCATGACAAAAAAAGAAGATATCAAGGGAAGAATCAAAGGCCTTTATCCTATAAACCCCATACATAAATCTTACTATAATATGATTTTAGTAGCAGCTCAGACTTCCAAAAACGTTGGCGATATTGATCAGCTGAAACTCCATGGAGGTGGCTCGTTGTTCAAATGGAGTCCTACAACTTGTACCATAGCTTCCCTGTAGGACTAATATTGGTAGAATTACAATAAATTTAGAATTTTTTTTAATAATTTTATCATGCCAAAATGACGACAGGAAATGTTGTATAAATTCGATGCTCAAACGTAGTTGGGATAAATGCTCATCCTATTTGGTGAGTTTGATGGAAGAAGTTGGGAAAAGATAAAAGAAACATTTCGTGCTCATCAAAGACCACCTTTTCCTCGTAGCCCAAAACAACAATGAAGCGAATTGAATATTCCCCTCAAAATCACTCCCATAGAGCTAAAATCGAAAACAAAGCAGAGAACTTTGCATCGTCAGTTGGAGAAAAGCTTAAGATGTTCCAATGGATTCGGTGCATGACTAGGCATATCACCTGGGACAATCTAGCATCTCCAGAACTTATCAAGAAAACAATTTGCCGTAAAGTTTGTTATATGTGAATCCACCCAAATGTCTAGGTGCGACACAATCTTTCAAAACTCAGATGCAAGGTCGATTAGAATCCACAATACACAAACATCATGATCGAACTTTTGCGCCATATTGGTACGTGACCAATCTATAATCTTCAAACACTGTCAAACATTTCACGGTTAAATGGACCCCAAAATTCGTTTCCTCAGGATGCTAGTACAGAGGCATGTTTCCAACTAAAACGAAGTACGATTATTGAAAGTCCAGTGTAGCAATTCTATCTCCACGATTCAACAACGATCTTCCCTTCTCCTTGAAACCTCTGCGCCGCTACCCTCTTAATTATACATTCACTAAACCTGGTACACGTACTAAACTGCATCTAAATAGAAAGATCCGACAAGCCCTCGTATTTAGTGATAGGTATACATATCATCACACACTTCGAAACTACATTTGTGGGAGGATACACGGCAGATCTAAATGAAAATTCCTCCTCTATCCAAATCTGCAAATCTTGGGCCAAAAAGAAAGCTAGACCTACAAATTTCACGACCGAAAAAACTATAAAATTTATAGTGAAAGTGAGAACAAATTTGGACTAGGAAAAGGAAAAAGAAAAATGGAACACAAAATTCCGATAACATATGAAGGTGATTGTTCAAGAGGGCAATGCGGTTGAGCTTCGTTAAAATCTGAACTGTGAAAATATTGGCCTAAAAAGTAGCACGAGGAGAGCTCAGTCATTCTTGAATTTAATTGGTAATTTATTTTGAAAATTTCTCGGCTTCTCTAGTGAGTTGCTGAAGTGATAATGACTTTTGAGCACTAGATGGATGCAAAGGCCCACATGAGACAAAAAATATCAGCCAAAAAAGCAGTGAACGTATTAATTTTTCTCAAGGTATAAAAAGTTATTTTCTCACTTATTTTACATATTTATAGCTACCAAAAAAGAATAGATCCGAACCTAAAAGCTGGGGAAGAATAGGCTTAGGGCGCAAGGAATTTGTGCCCCATGGGTGCACCACCTCAAATGAGGCAAATTTCTCTCTCAGAAAATGCCCCGCAAGGCATTAGGCGGGACGAGGCCTCCGCCCCACATACACTTTGAAGAAGAATATATACATATTTATACATACATGTTTATTGGTTTCTTTAATTATATGACAATATGGAATAACATAGAACCCTAAAAACAATATCTTCTCCTTATCAATCTTGCTTTTATAGAAGATGCAAGCTCGGTAAGTTCTTTAGGTAAGTAATGTGGCACACTTACGTTTTAAATATATCAACTTCACATTGTCTCACACTGGCTAATTTGTTAAGCTTGAATTTGTTTGACCCTATAATGACAATCCCAGAGGCCACTCCTTTTTTATAAATTTCACCCATGAGGCCATTCCATTTTTATAAAAATAAGAAAAATGTCAAATATTCATCTAGAAAGTGATTTAGATCTTTATTTAGAAGAAAAAAAGTTCTGTGGCATTGCCTCGCATGGGTTGGCGGCATTTCATTTCAAGGGATGGGGATGAGGGACATGATCCTCGTCCAACCCCTCCAACCCCTCCCCGTGCCCGTCCCTACTTAAAACTAGTTTTATAGTATTAGTCAAATCTCTAAATTATAAATGGTTACATTTTCTTTCGTTTCTAATTAGAGGAAATGTCTTTCAACCATGCTTTTGGATAGTGAGTAACATATTATACAAATTATTCACGCATCAACTTAACTAAATATAAATTTGGGTGATGATATATATGTTCGTAATCCATCGGTTAGATTTCCACCAATAGAATGAACAGAAAAAACATTTAAGCATGACACTAAAAGGTGCATAATCGGTTAAACAATTCCTACAAGTTTTGATACCATTTGTAGATGGAAAGATCTAAAACAATGTGAGGTGAATGCCTTCTCTTTCTCTTTTATTGCAAACCTTCTTCATCATAATCAAGGAAAGACATTTGTAGGAGTTATAGAAGACCCTGCCAATATGTATGAAATTGAGTTTAGTTGATTATTTATTCACTTTATAATGACACCAGTCACATTTCAAATACGGACTTTTATAAGGATTGTTACACATAATGTAATGTGTGTAACCTATTTGTCACCGAAACAATTTCTATCACTGTTAAATTGGGTAGTTATATATTGAAAGATTGACTAACTCTCCAAATCAATGGTGATGGTTCTACATTATATATATAAGATTAAATGGGTTGTGCATTTGAAATTAATCTTTTTTAGTGAAGTATGTGGAGCGTATGAGGATTACATGCTTGAAATAGTAATCTAGTAACATATATTCTTTGGCAGGGACTCTTGCGCCCGTCCTCTGCATATATTTTGGTGCTTCAGTCTCGTTCATGTGGAATTGGAGAATCAGAAAGATGAACTTTAGACGGAACGGAGGAAAAGACTTGAAACAACAAGGAGTTCGAATCTTTAAGGAGGCAGAGTTGGCAAAAGCAACCGAGAACTATGATGATAGCAATAAGCTTGGCGAGGGCAGTTTCGGTTCTGTCTATAAAGGGAGAATAAAGGGGGCACCTTGGTCTCTGTCAAGAAGCCTAAAGATGTGCACAAACCTCTAATGAAGGGGGATTTCCAGCATAAACTTAAAATTGTGATGCAAATAAACCACAAAAATGTGGTGAAGCTCGAAGGCATATGCTTGGAGACTAGAATACCATTGCTGTTTATGAATACATTTCGAAGGATACCCTCTTCCAACACATCCATCCGGAAGTGTCACCCATCTTAAAATCGTGGAAAAATCGGCTCAAAATAGCTAGCGAAGCTGCTCTTGCACTTGAGTGCATGCATTCCTGCACAAAACCTCCAATCATTAACGGCAACATCAAGTCAGCGAATATACTTCTGCATCAAGATTGCTCAGTGAAAATATTTGATTTCGGAACTTCGGTACTTATACCACCAGAGCATAGTCATATCGTAGCCACCAAAATAGAAAGCACCATGGGCTACATCGATCTAGAATATTTAATCACTGGTAAACTAACAATTAAGAGTGATATACACAACTTTGGAGTTGTCCTCGTGGAATTGCTCACCGAAAAGAAGCCTACAAGTTCTGTTACTAATAAGTCCGGAGAGCCAATCGATATTATCCCTCATTTCATCTCTTCTGTGAAGGATGGGACCCTCATCGATGTCATAAACTTTGAGGCTGCTAGTGAAGATGAGATCAAGAGAGTAGGAAGGGTTGTTGAGATTGCAGTGAAGTGCTTGGACCAAAGCAGTAGGAAGAGGCCAGCAATGAATGAAGTGGCTCCACATCTCGCCAAAATTAACCGGAGCTCAACGATTGCAGAAAACATTGAAGAGACCAAACTCGATGTGGATGTAGAAATCCGCCCCTCTGCTGAGATTTCAATGACTGACGAGGTGAGCCAACAAGCGACATCAAGTTGTCTTTCCTATCTGGAATTGGATTCAGCATGTTCCTGCATTTGATCCTTTTTCCTACAGTAACATGTGTAGTAATTGCCCATAAGGACTTTTAGGGTTGATTGTGTGCTTTGAGTATGTGTTATGTTGCCATTTGCTATGGACTTATGTTTGTGCAAGCATTTGTGCTAGTTTAAGTGTGAGAACCTAATATACTGTATGTAAAGCTGTGCATTGAAGTAGACTTATCTTATGGCCATTTTGACATTAAAATAATCTCTCTTTCCCTTTATCCTTTCTCGTTCTTCACTGTTCCCTTCATATAATAATAGTAGGTCAGGAAAAAATATACTCGCTCCTTCATATCTTTTTCTTCTTAATCTAATCCCAATTCACTCTTATGGAAAGTAAAAATCTCCATTTACTTTTTTAGTCGTTGGCTTTCCCTAATCATTAGCAATTAATCCTAATATAATATGCATTTCCAGAAAAAGACAATAATTGTTGGCCAAAAAGACAATTATAGGCTAGAAAAATATGTACCTTCACTCTTTTTTTTCCTTTCTCATTATTTGATTTTAATTTGATATGATGAAAAATAAAATAAAATCTCAATTTACTTTACTTTTTCTTCATTTATAGTTCATTTAATCTAATTTCAAGTCAAATTTTAAATTTAGAGTGAGAGTGGAACAAATATACTAATTTAAAACTCAAAAAAAATGCCACGTCTTCCAACCATTGTATGACTACTTCTATATACTATAAAGGGTGATAGTCAAACCTCTTGGACTCAAACCTCTTGGACTCTAAGATCTACATTATTTTAGTTATTTCATTAAGAACAAAAAGTTCTTATCCAAACTTGTCGTGAGAGGATCATAAGATCAAGAAAGAAGAATTGGGGAATTTACTTAATAATAATTTTAGAGGATATGCTTTCTCCACTCTCTTCTTGACTTGTACACTCCTTAAAACACTTGTCGTAGCTTATCTTTTCCGTCCAAAGGGAAAAATACATAAGTTTATGAGTATTGCCTAAAAGGCAGGCTTACAATCTCCAATTAGACTGGGCTCTCCCAAGCCCATACCTTGCACGACGTTGGTATATTTAATTTTAACTTCGATTTACACTAAGATAATTTCTAATGAAGAGTCAACACTAACTTATTGGAGTCGGCTCGAAATCAAATTAGGCATGAGAGTATATCTCACTTCTTACGCAACTAAAGAATTTAGGTTCAAGAACTTGATTATACTAATTAATCAATTAGTTCCATTTTAGTCTCTAATCTTATTCATCTCAAAAAGATTTTTGTCAAGCAATTAGATTGACTTTAGACCTATCTACTAACATATGAGGTGATCATGCATGTGCACAATCATTAAAATAATAATCAGCAATCGAATGAAGCATGAAGTAAATTACAAAGGAAAATAAGCATCTAATTCTTGAGGACAAATCAATGTCAATCCTAACTAGGCTAAAGGGAAACCATGATTATTATATAATCGAAACCTTAAGGTAAAGCCCTAAGAACTTGTTTAATTTTGAACACAATTTTTTTATCAATAATTTTCCACACTTTAAGAGAAAACTACCTGCAAAAAAATATTTTTTAAGCTTTTTCATAACCTTTAGAAAAAAGAGACAAATTTTGGAATTTTTTGGAATTTTTTATAAAGATATTTTTTTAATTTTTTAATCTGAAATGGGAACACCGGGCTGGGCCCTGGGGCCCTGCCCGAATATGGGCTGTGGTCTGGTCCACGAATTGGGTCCATGGACTTGTTGTGGCCGAGTTGGGCTTGATTCCGGCGAGCCTACAACTTAGACCAAACCCATTCTAGTCAAAACCCAAAATTCTAAAATTGAAACAAGCCCGAATCACCATGAACAAAGCCTAGCCCGCTAAGCCAAACCGAGCCCAACCTGATTAAACCAATTAAACCCATTTAGCTATCTCTTCCAGCAACTTATCCCTCAGACTGTCGTCTCCTCCAAACCTACCTAATCGGCTCTGTTCATCCCCCCGAGAACATCAATTTATCAATCGTCAACATTTGCCCATTAATCCCAGAACAAGCAAAGCTTGAACAACGATCTATATTAGACTGAAAATCACAGATCATACCACGAAATAAACATCACCAGGATGCACACTTGAAGTTCATCCGAGCCGAGTGTCTGCAAACACATAAAATAAAACACAAGGAAAACAGGCGTTACTATTGGCCGAGCCGAGCCGAGTGTCTGCAAACCGGGCAACACCAGACGCAATAGGGACACCGTGACAAAGCAAGACAAAACAAGGACGACTTGGTTTCGACCAAAAAAAAGGATACGACACTGGATCTCATTCTGGCATTTCGTCGAACAGTTGGGGTGTTCTGGCTAAAAGGAGAAAAACCGAACGGACCGACGCTCAGACTCGCGCTGCAACTCGCGAAAATCCACACATAAGAACACAAGGACAAGACACAAGGACGTCCTGGGCCGGAGTTCGCGCGAGCCAAGCGGCCGCGAGCTCCGGCCCGATCTCCAGCCCCCAAGAAACTCCCCCTCCTTGACTCCCCACCTCACCCTCTCCTTTTAATGGCCAGCAGCAGGCGTGCATGGCCTCTGCCACTGCGCCAGCCGCCCTGCCGTCTGGCACCGACCCAACAATCGCGCCGTGCGATCTCCTCTGCCCCCTCTCTGTCTCTGCCTTCTCTGCTTCGTACGCCGCTGGTTTTCGCAGCGAGCGTGAGAGGCGTGGGAAGAAGAGATACAAGCGCCGGGCCAGGGAAAGAAAAGAGAAGGTCCCGCTTTCTTCCCCTTTTTGTTTTTTAAAATAATTTGTTTAAAAAATAAATAAATTTAATTTTAATACTGATAATGTAAATTCTCCTAATATCTATATGCCATGTAATTTAATGAAAATTATTTTTGTCAGAGATTAGAAATTAACCTTTAATTTTTTATATAATTAATGAATGATCAACGTGACGTCAAAATTCAAGTGTTAATAACATTTTTGATAATATTATATTTTGTATGTTACATTTATTTAGCACGTTATAACCATTGAAGATCATTAAAGTCAAATGCGGGACCCATTTTGTGTACTACCTTTTTACTTTGTTCTTCTTTCTTTTTTTTTCTTTTTTTATCTCACTGTTCTCTCTCTTTGCTTGTTTGTCATCCTCTTCTTCCTCCCTGCCTTCTCCACCTATATCCTCCGCTGCACCCCTGACCCCAAAGACTCCATCGGCCACGCCATTCGCTTGTTCTGCGACCCCATTGTCATTGAGACTTTTTTTTACCATTTTCTACTCCACCGTGAAGGATCTTTGAGGACTAAGATCCAACCAATGGTGATGAATTGAGAGAGAGACAGAGAGTCCCGACAAGGAAAGAGGAGGTTTTACCAGCAAGGAAAGAGAATACATATCTAGACTACGCGGAGAGTACAATATTTTTTCACATATATATATTGGAGGACTACTTTTTCTAAACACTAGAAGATCGTCATCTCAATCATCCGACATGTAAAAAGTGACATATCTTAGAAAATAATAGTTCCTGTAGTGAAAATTTAATAATTTTTGCTGCGAATATAATCATTAATTCTTTTCTCTATTTTAGACATGCATCTAACACTATATAAGTTCAACATTTTCAGTTTTCCAAGATTTGAACGACTTAATAAATTAATAATGATCTTATGTGACAAGAGCTCATTGAAATAAAAATACTAAAATAGGAAGACACGTCCACAGTATAGCAATGCCAAGAGATGCACCAATTTAAGTACAAGTAACAAATGATGAAAATAAAATCAAAATCACATAAGACGCAAGATATACGTAGAAACCCAAAATGAGAAAAACCACGGGGAGTGAGGGGGATTTCACTATCTTCAATAACAAGAATGAGGATACGGTCCAAAAGGCTCAAAAAACTACTTGGTGAGTCATAAGATCTAAAGATCCAACAAAAACATAGAAAACACAAAAAGAAGGGAAATAATGTGGAGGCTAGGGTTAGAGATGTATTGTTTAACACATCTTTTAAAGCCTCTCTTCAAAAAACCCTAAAATAAATGTGCATGGTCTAATATACCCTTATCATTAATTTGGAAGTCAGAATTAAATTGGTGTTGTTGTCGTTATACTTTATCCTTTTGGTCCAAGACCAAGAGATCATCAACAAAATCCCATAGGTCAAGTTTAAGAGAATGTGAGGAACACGTTTCATTTATGAAAGTATGGTCGTCACTCCAATCAAATCGAGCGACGGCATCTTTCAATTTTTCTCTCCCACCTAACATCCTCAATTTGGGTAATATCCATTTCGTCATTGAGAAAGGTCGATGCCCCGGATGGATAAAGGTGAATTCCACGACATCTTTTATTTATGCTTTTTTTTTTTTTGGCGTGTTGTGTTTTTCTTCAAAAGATTCGAGACGACTTGAAGTCTTCGTGCTGGATTTCATCTTTTAGATGATGTCGGTCTTATACGGGGCCCGCATAAATGGACGTCCGGGATTCCGTGCAGAGAGGGTTCCTATTTTTTTTCTTTTTTCTTGGGTCCAGGGCTGGGCCAATTGGGTCCGAAGCCAGCACAAAAATGTAAAGGTCTCCTCTAAGGTATTTTCTATCTTCAATTTTTTGTTGGGCAACGCATGATACTTTAATTTGGCCAACGGAGAGGGGGAATGGCCTTTGCATCTAATATTAAAAAAAAAATTGATTGTTCGAAAGGGAATCTATAATCAAAATCACTTGGTGATAATTTTCATCTTGATCAAATCATTTTATTATACAACCTTGAATAATTGACTAAATAATTAAATGTATTATTTGAATATAACTAATTTTATCACAATATCTTACATTCAGAATAACATCATCAGCTATCTTATGGATGGAACTTTATTAGATGCATGAGAGAGAATGAGTTACGTTCAAGGCATTTATATAAATCAAATAGTCCATATCCTTTTTATAGTTAAAAAAAAAGGGCTAATAACGTATTTGGAACTATGTGTCAAGAATTTTGGGATTGTGGTAGCAAACCAATTACCCTTTTAAAATAAGATGATTTTGATCAAAGCTAAAATACAATTATTATTATTTTTGAAGGGTCATTCTCCTATAAGTGATCTTAATCACTACACATAGTACCTAATAGTTTGGAGATCTAGGTCTCACCTTCATACGCTAAAATTTCATAAATTTTCACATATTGAGAAGATGTCACCTTATGACACTTGTTTCATAACCAAACTAAAAAGGTATGTTAATAATTATTTGTACTAATTCTTATCGTTATTTGAGTAATTAATTTTTATAAATCAAATACTTTACCATAACAAAGCAACGTGATTTTTAGAAACTCAAACACAAGGTTGACTAGAATTTACATCATACGAACATTGTCATTAACTTATTACATCATATCAGTAGGCGATCGATTCATAATATTAACTAGAAAATTTTTGGAAAAGGGAAAGTATTTCATCTTACGTGCAGTCCCGATCATATTTGATCACTAAACACCCGAATATTACATAAAAAAGGACATGACTCTGGGTTCATTGCCTCATAACCTGTAAATAAATTACAACTAAAATGAACTATGACTATTGAAAGTACATTGTTGTATATAAAAAGACTCTTACCTAGAATCGATCGATCCATCGACCAAATGTAGTTGCAGCCATTGATTATGTGGAACTCATTTGGAATCAACAATTTTGATGAATGAATAAATTGTTAGTAAAGAAATCTGTTTTGCAAGTAATTTTGCTAGAGAACATAGATGCCCCATTAATAATAGAGTGGAATAAAATTCAACATTTTCCCGTAAATTAGGTGTTTAAAGGTTAAAAAAGATCTTATTTTGCATTCCATAACATAATAATAATAAAGTTGTGATTTTCACGTCATATGACTAGGCTATTAATCTTTCTACAAAATTATGGTGTGTTTAATAATACTTTTATAACCATCAACCTAGTCCCTTTCTTAATCTTTTTTTTTTTCCTCTTCGTTTGGAACTACTACTGCAAATGTATTTTTCGATGTCAATCTCATTTAATCAAAGAAAACCATATATCATTAGAATTTCTTGACATCATTGCAAGATTTTTATTTTTTGATGATTTTAGTACATCTTTATTCGACCATAGATGGATAAAACTTCGTGGAACCCGTGTGCTTCAACTGGCCCAGCATGGCAATAGAGATTTCGCAATCTAACCAATGATCGTCGCCCCGACCAAACCGAGCGAGGGCATCTTTCAATTGTCTCTAACATCTGACGTCCTGACTTTGCGTAATGCACATTTCGTCATCGAGAAACGTCACCCTCCAGATGGATCACAGACACACCCACAGCGTCTCTTCTGAATTGTTTTCTTTTCTTTTCTTTTTTTGTCTCTGGCATTTGTCTTGTTCTTCGAAAGACTTCGAGACACGTGTAGTCTTCTCGCACTGGGACAGCGTTCGGAGTGTCATGACACTGTCACCGGGCCTCCCCCGCTGGTCACCATCCAGACGTTGGGCCCGGCGGTTTTAGTGGGGATCCAAGGCGACGCTTGCATGAACTGGGTGAAGAAGATCCCGATGAATTTCATCCGTCAGATGATGTCGGTCTTCCATGGGGCCCACAAAAATTAACATCGGAGATCGACTAGGCTCATTTGCATGCAGAGCGGGTTACTAATTTTTCTCTTGGGTACAAGGCCGGGCCACTGGGGTCCGAAGCCAACGCAAAAAGGTAAAGTTTTCCCCGACATATTACTAATTTTTCTCTTTGTACACCGCCACCAAGTCTTCCTGTGCGGACGTAGGCCCCACTTGCATGAACCTGAGCACAAAATCCCGGTGAATTTCAGCTATCAAATGATGTCGATCTTATGTCAAGGCCACATAAATCAACGTTGGAAATCCACTAGGCTCACCTATGTACGGAGCATTTTATTAGTGTTCTAGTGCAGGGTCGGGCCTACTTGGGTCCTCCCAGGAAAGGTAGTTCTCCATGTTTCACTTTCGTCATGAGAAACCTTGCTTTGGATTGGTCTCGAAAGGAGGGGGCAAAGGATAATATAAAAAATGACCGCCCGAAAGTGGACTCCATGATCAGAAAATTCATTGGTTGCTTTTGTCTTAGTCGAATCATTTTACTTTAAAACCACGAATTATGAATGATTGAACATTTAATTTAAAGACATCATCCTCACAACACGTATTAAGCAATCCGATAGAAAAATATATAATGGTAACTTTTGAGACTGATTTTTTTTTTTTTTTTTTTTTTGTAGTTGGTGTATTTAATATTTATAAATCAAACTCTTTTCCATAGAGTATACTTCACCGTTGCTCTTAAGAATTCATTAACAAGATTTCATGTGTTTATATGGTGCCACATTAAAACAACCAATGATAACTAGACATTATTTCAGTAATATTCGACAGCAATTAACCAAAAGAACTATATTGAAATTTCACACGTAAATATTTAAAACTTTATCAACAAAATTGAAAAATTAAGAACTAAATTGATATTTATATAATAAATTTAGAACCGATTTAATAATTATTTTCAAAATTTTGTCATGATTTTTTTTGGTAGAAACCAAATTCATGAATTGAAATATGCAATGGCAGGTTTCCATTATTCCGTGAAAATAATGGAGGCTATCATGCTTGCGTCTCTTGATTGAGAATATGAAAGCACCATTGCTGTCTTTATCTCATAATTTTCCAAGGAAACCGGGAGACCTGTTTGTTTGGTCTCCTCAGGAAATTGATAGTCTTGCTTAATAGGATATTTCTTGATGGAAAACCCCACCAAGTTCTGTATTTATAATTATTTCTTTTTAAACCGTTGACCACGACGAAAACAAGGAAAAATCGAAAATAAAGGAAATAATCGCAATTTAGATACTCAGAAGAAACGTTTGTTCCAACTCCATGTCATGGATTAATTTCATTATTTTCTCTAGTACCAATCTTCCGATTGAACTTAAAATCTTTTATTATAAGAAACTGTGCAATGAATATGATCAAAAGCTAAATTTGATTTTTTTTTGGTATATTTGTGATCATATACCCCTCATATTGCCACAAAAATGAACTATACAAAATTTTTCTTTGCTGTTTTCCTTCTGTACGATTTTACAATTGTAAGGTCATCTTAAACATAACTCTAATAAATTGTTTAAATCTCTTATCATATTATTCTAGGGCCATCTTAGTGTCGCCTTGAGTTTGGTGAGCCTTTCAAGCCGCCTGGCCAATCTCCCTATAGTGGAATCTGCGGCCGATATGTAACCGTCATTTTAAGGCGTAATGGCTGCCATCGAGCTAGTAGCGATCTAAAATTTTTATAATAGATGATATAGTAATTTCTTTTTGGTATCTAACAAGTGAAACATTCAAAGAATAAATCTCACTATTTAAGCGCTCAATTGAAGCTTGTCATATCACTTAATAAAAACTTTCAGTACGAGCTCTTTATGGATTTAGAATTTCTCAAGGAAAATTAGTAAAAAAAATCTTAAATCTATCGTATTTGTGTCAATTCAATCATAGATATTTTAATTTAGTCAAATTTAATCTTACACATTTTGACAATTTGCCATTACAGTCAATCTGGTCAATTGTAGTCAGAAATTATTGAATAGACGTCAACTGTCTTATATGGCACCGCCAGTATAGATGTAGATAATTTTTGCAAATTTTTTAAAAATTGAATTTTGTTATTTTTTTTTCTTTTTTTTATTTATTGCGATCAGGCAAAGCTGGCAAGGACCCAACAATCCTCACTGACCACTAGGTGAGGTCCTACAAGCCCTAGCCAACCATGGCAACCCTCATTTGTGGCTAGGGTAAGCAACCCTCACCAAACCCTCTCTAGCAGTAGTCTCCGACCATCAACAAAATCGAAAGAAAGATACAAAAAAAAAAAGAGGAAAAATTAAGAAAATTTTCATAATTTGTCTACATTAGCATCAATCACGCCACGTAAGACGGTCAGTGCTGACTGAGACATCACATCAACATTTTCTAATATGGCCGGAATAATTACATCGATAAATTATTAAAAGGTTTATGATTAAATTAGCATAAGCGTAATAAATTTAGGATATTTTTTGTAATTTTCTTGAATTTCTCAGTGCTATGTGTGGTTGTTTCTTCTTAGATTCAAGATAGGGCGAAGTTTGCTGGGCAACCTCAACATCACCGTCTTGTATTCACTTTCATATGCTGTGACCATCCCTTTCACTAGCACAAGGATTAAGGGCGCATTACCCTTTTTGTGTAAGACCTTTGTATATTGTTTTTATATTTTATTTTTTAATTCTGTCTTGCATTTGTTGATATATGCAATCGGGTCCCACTAATTTGTTCTATTGACACAATTTGCCCTTCCACCCTCCATTGTTGTACTTAATTTCACCAATTCGTCGATGTGTATATAATGGCTTGGTGCGAACGGCTTTCACTCAGTAAACACGGACAGAAGCACAAAGGTCCTAAAACGGACAAAAATTACGTGAGACAGAGTTTGAGGGAGTTGTTTTCGAAATGAAGGGAGTGCATTGGCTTCTAATGGTGGCTGCAGCCTGGTGGCTGCGACAAGGCGGCGCTCCCCCGTGCCTGGAAAGTGTGAACGCTGGTGTGGGGATGTGGCCGTACCTTTTCCGTTTGGGCTCGATGCCAACTGTGCGAGGTCCCTAGATTTTGTGCTCAGTTGCACCAACATCGAAGGGAGTCGTTCTCAACTGCGGTGGGGGAATCTTACGATCCGCGAGATCTGGGTCGGGGACTCGACCATGGTCGTCAGTCATCCCGAAGCATACGAGTGCTACAATCAGAATGGCATGCTAGTAAAGCAAAGCAGTTCTCCGGTCATCGCTCTATCTTCAAATTCTCGGTGCAGATTCTCGGACGCCCAGAACAAGCTCACCGTCGTCGGCTGCAACACCGCCGCGGTCGTGGCCGACAGAGAAGGGACGCCCAGGAGCGGTTGCATGTCCTATTGCGGCGGCAACGTCGACTTCGCCAACCAGACCACTTGCTATGGTCAAGGTTGCTGTCAAGCATCCATCCCAGAGGGGCTTCAGACGCTCGACGTTAAAATCACCTTCATCGGCCCAAACTTGTCGGCCTGGCAACGAGGCCACTGTGCACGGGCCTTCGTGGTGGCCAACAGGTCATTCAATATCTCAGACTTGACTCTCCCGGGGTTCCATGACGTGGTGGGCAACAACTCGGACCTTGTTCTGGACTGGATGTCGAACCGGACGTGACTTGCCGAAACGCCAGGTCGAACCCGAGCTATGCCTGCGGTAAAAACGCGGATTGTAGAGACTATGGGAATGGATCGGGCTATCGTTGCGTTTGCAGGCCTGGGTACAATGGGAATCCCTACACTCCCTTGGAAGGGTGTCGAGGTA
The DNA here is from genome assembly GCA_014182895.1 of Angophora floribunda. NCBI lineage: Eukaryota > Viridiplantae > Streptophyta > Magnoliopsida > Myrtales > Myrtaceae > Angophora > Angophora floribunda. Next base: position 12,063,662 of record CM024710.1, on the reverse strand, counting down.
ATTAACACATTCGGCTCCGCATGCATTATTGCACTCGAATGAATGGTGTGGATAGCTAATTAATTGATCACCATCCTGAAGCCTGATAAAGAAGTAGTGTATCTACGTATTGATTCCATCTAGTTTTACCCCATTTAATTAGCCGCCGTTTAATTTGCGCTTCTCTCTCTCCCATTACTTTACCAATACACACTCCCTTTCGTCCACCACCAATAACTAGCGGTATTAAAAATCGAACCGAAAACTGAAATTGAAATCGAAACCGAACTAAAATTTCATACATTTTTTATTCGGTTCGATTTTGATTTGAATAACCAAAAAAAATGAAATTTATTTTTCTCGATTCGGTTTTTATCGGATTCATTTCGGTTAACCGAATTGGACCATGCTTCAAAAATTGCTTTCATCTCTCTGTCCCTAGAACTAGAAGCTCTAAAAAGTAAAATGCAAAATTTACCTTCATCTCTCCTCTCCTTCCATCCAGACCCACGAAACCGGAGAACCCTAGCCTCTCGTCTCCGTCACGCTCATTCGATGCTTATCGTCTTCTCCATTGCTTCCTCTGTTTCTCTGTTGGTTTCCTCGTGTCTTCTTCTCCTTCGGCGCAGGAGCACGAAGTCCCCTTCCTTTATTTTTCTGTTGATTCCTGTAACCACGCACGGCTTGTGTCACACTTTGTTCACTCTCTCCTCTATCGCTGCAATGTCGGTCGTCGTCCCTGCTTTTGCGTAGCTATTTCTCTCCCTCTCTCGTTTAAGGGCGGCGGAGCTTGATAGATTGTCAAGTCCATGCCTTTGGCGGGTCTCAAGACCTCGCGTTGAGTTCCTCTCGTCTCCAGATCTGGGGATGCCTCCTCCATATCTAGTCTGTCCATTAGGATTTCGGTGAGATCTCAAAGGCCATGGCCAGATGTCGCGACCTATTGTTTCCGTCCCGATGAGGGAAAGGAATATACAAATAAATAGGTTTAGAGATATTGTCCAAAGGGTGGGTGCAGGACCCTCATTAGACATAGGCTCTCCCAAGCCCATACCCCGCGTGACGTTGGGTGTTCATGAAAATCTTTAAATGAGGAGTCGCCACTAGCCTATTGGGGTCGGCTAGAAACCAAGCGAGGCATGGGGAGCGTGCCTCGCTTTCTACGCAACCAGAAAATCTAGGATCGGGGACTTAATTACACTAATTAGCCAATTAGTGCCCTTTCAGTACCTAATCTTGTTCATTTCAAAAAGACTTTTGTCAGGCCGTTTGGATTGATTTTAGACTTAACCGCTAACATATGAGGTGATCATGCAGGTGCGTAATTATCAAAATAATAATAAGCAATTAAAGAAAACATTAAATAAATTGCAAGAGAAAATAATAACAACCCTAATTAAACTAAGGGGAAAATCATAATCATTGCATCCTAAGCATGCTATCAATGGCAATTGTATCCAAGGATAATTAAAACCTTAAGGTAAAGCTGTAAGGGCTTGTTCAATTTTAAGCACACTCTTAGGCCGATAATTTTCCGACACTCTTTAAGAGAAAATTGGTCCAAGAATTATTTTAGAGCTTTTTAAGGAACTCTAAAACAAACTTGGAATTTTTGGGATTTTTTGAAAACTTTTTTTTTTTTTTTTGGAATTTCTAAATATTTTCGATTTTTAAAAAATAATATTTTTTTTCGAAAATTTTCATAAATTTTCAAGATTCTGAATTTCCCATGCATTTTCTGAATTCTCTGAAATTTTTTATGATTTTTTAATATTTTTTATGTTTTTTATGATTTTCTGAATTTTTGATTTTTTTTGGATTTTTTTATATTATATATAATATTCGGGTAACGGGTTTGGACCGGTTAACCCGATCCGCACCGACAACCTGGCCCGGCTACCCGGATCCTACCCGATCGGACTAAAAAAAGGCAATTTTAACAATTTTTATTATTTTTTTAATGTTTTAATTTTTTAATATATTTTTTTTTGTCTTTTTCTTGTTTTATCTTTTCTGCTGCAGCTTTCTTCCTCCCCCATGCAGCGTCTTCAACCTCCCGACGTCCCTCACCCGCGTTTCTTCTTCTTCCTCTATTTCTTTTCTTCTTCTTTTTATCCGAAATACCTTCGACTCCAACCGAAAACCCCATGGTTCCTCTCTCCTTACCGAGACGCCACCCTTTTATCAGCCACTCATCCCCGTCGACATCGGCCACCGCCGGCCATAAACTCCGGTGGCTGCGAAACCCTCACCGATTCGACGATACACGGGTTTTTCATACGAATCATCATGGAACCTCGAATATGAATGAATACATAGTGATTCTATAGATAAAAGAGCATGAAAACAGATCGGTTTTCGACTAAAAGTATGAACCCCCTTCGGTTTTCTATAAGGCATTTCATCAAACACTTGGCGGGCATGAATAAACCGAAGGGTTTCCAACTCGAACCGAACTTATACCGGGACTAGGCTTCCAACTAGACATGGCAGCATGCAAAGGAAACTCAGTGGAGGGACGACAAGTGCCGGGGCTCACGCGAACTGCTCCGCGCGAGCTCTGGCCCGACGCCTTACAAAAACCAGGTATTCCGGTGAAAAAGGTGAGTAAATAAACAAGCTAACCTGGTTCGTTCGGTGGTTGCGACGGGCGGCGGTTACCAGGTGGTCCTCCGGCAACAATAGAAGACCCTCTCGAGCCTCCCTCTCGCACTCAGATTCCCGGATCTATCCCTTCTCTCGGTCGCTCTCCTCTCTTGAAGCTTTTTCACTTGTTTTCTCCCTGTCTTTTTTTTCAGTCAACACACGTCTCTCTCTCTCACTTTTATCTCTCGTTTTCTTTTGTTCTCTCCTTTCTCCTTCCTTTTCTCTCTCGGGCTCTCTCCGATCTCCCTTCCTCTCTCCCCGCTCTCTTTTTTCGGTTTCTTTTCCTCTCTGGTTTTTTTGTTTTAAGAACCTCCCCCCGAGCAGCTCTTCCGAAACCGGCCCTTATCCTCGGCAACACGCTGCTGCCGTCTGACTTCCCTCTGCCATCTGACTTCGCCGACCTAACCCCTGCCGTGTGACCTTCTCCTGCTCTGCTTCCTGCTGACTTGCTGCTGTCGCTTTTTTTTATTTCTCTTCTGCAGGTTCTTGCTTCGCGCGTGGAAGAAAAAGAAGGGAAGAGGGAGGAGACGGACGGGCCGGGCCGAAGCCAAAGAGAGAAGGGAAAAGAGGAAGGGGCCGGGCAGGCCTGGCCCTAGCCCGGACCCACCTTTTTTTTTTTAATAATTAATTTTTTTTTTGGATAAATTTTAAAACTAGTGATGCAAGTGATCCTAATGTCTATATGCGATGCGATTTTAATGAAAAATATTTTTTGTTAAGGGGTTAGAAATTAATCCCTAATTTTTTAATGCAATTAATAAACACTTAAACAAATTGCCAAAATTTAGGTGTCAACACCAGATCAAGTCATCAATGGTGGTACCGAGACCTCATGAAGATTTGGCGGCGAGAGAAGAGACAGAGTGAGGGAGAGAGTGCTTTGGGTCAGTAAATAGAGAAAGCAAAGATGGTCGTGGATGACACGACAGAGACAATTTTGCCTTCTCTCTCAAACGTTTGTGCCTTCTCGCCTATATACACATATATTGAACGTGGTATGCATACTATGACGCATTTAAAGGGTTATAATTTATTGTATGTATGTAAAAATCAACCTCCTCCTTCTTAGGCTTAGTCATTGTCCCCATTGACCATATACGCCCCTTGCTGGGCCTTTTGCAACGTAGGGTTCATGCTTTATTGCAAAAGCTCGATTTTCGCAAGTTCCGTATGCCAGATCCTTTCCTAGCTCGTGTGCCCTCAATGGGTCTCATACATAGAGTTCAAGGCAGCATCGATCTCCAGTGACGGCAAAGAAAAACGCCATCGCCGAGCTTAGATTCGACGTGGAGAGAGACAGAGAGTAGAGAAAAAAAAAGATAGCTTGAGAGAGAGTGGACACATGTCACAGTACTATAACCGAAAGCTAGATGAGATAATATTATCTGTCTAATAATCCATGCACAAATTTTTTCAATTTGCTTTTGCCATTAATTGAGATAACGGTTCAATTTGTCTTCTGCATTATGTAGACATCAATGAGTGTAAGGAGCCACAAAAATACCCATGCCATGGAATGTGCAAGAATAAGCGTGGGTACTACACATGCCAGTGCCCATTTGGAATGCAGGGCAACGCTAAAAAAGAGTATTGCCAAATTTCTCGTTGGGTCGAAATTGTTTGCGGTAATTCGATATATATTCTATCATTTATTAGATGTTTCATTGTTGATTTCGTGGTAGATTTGCGTATGCCTTAGGGATTATTATTATACTGTACTTAGTTGGTGTAATCCCCCGTAACACAAGCAGTGAGCCATAGGCTGCCACGTGTCCCTATTTAGTCCCAGTCTAACGCCCATTACATCTTTCCTTTGTTTTTTTCCGAACCTCCTTCTTTGTCCTTTTTTTTTCCCTTTTTTTTCTGAAGCCAACACTTTGAAACTCCACTTGAGGGAGGATACACGGCATCTTTAAGTGAATAACTTACTCCAACCAAACGTACGAATCTTGGACCAAAACGAACAACAAGGGCTTCTGATTTCAAGAGGAGAAAATCCTAATAATGGTATAAATTTCGAAAATTTCTTTCTTCTTACATCTTGTGAATTGCTGAAGTAATAATGGCTCCTAAACACTAGAGGGACACGAAGGCCCAACGCCTTTGTTTTCTATATATTTCATCTTCACATTATCCCTCGTTGAAGGTTGGAGCTTGTTCGGCACCATAAAACGAGCCCATGAGCCCACATGTTTCGTATGAAATCCAATCACGAAACCATTCATTTTTCTTAAAATGAGAAAAATGTTTGGTGGCCATTTGAGAGAAATTAATTCCCGTCGTTGCCCCCACACCGGGCATGGGAAGGCGGCGGGCAATTTTTCATTTCAAGGTGGTTAAAATTAGCTTTAGAGACATATATAATATGTAGAAAAAAAATGGTTATATTTTCTTTCATCTGTGGTTAGAGTATATATTCTTCAATCATGTTTTTCAATTGGCATGTTATACATTAACTAAATACAAATTTGAGCAATATCTATGTTCGTGCATAACTTGTTAAAAAATTTCACTGAATTTTCATACGATTTATAATTGGAAAAAGCTAAAACAACGGGAGGTGAATGCTTCCTTGTTCTTTTTTGTTTATTACAAACCTTCTTCATTAATTGGGAGGAGTAATAGAAGATGTTAGTAATATGTACTTGAATAGAGTTCGATTGATTACTCATTCCATTTTGTAATGATGCACATCAAGTTTTAGATAAGAAATCACATAAGGATTGTTACATGATACATAATGTGTAGCTCATTTGTTTCAAAAATCATTGTTATCACCGTTTAATTGGGTAGTTGTATTTTGAGAGATAGAATAATCATCCAAATAGATGGTAATGGATGTGGATTATGTAATAATAGATTGACTGGGTAGTCTTTTGAAATTAACTTCTTTTATGAACTATGCGGACCGGATAAGGATTACATGCTCGAATCATTAATCTAGTGAAATATATACTTTGGCAGCGACTATTGGACCGCTCTTCATCATGTTTGTTACTCTAGTCTTTACCAAATGGCAGAGGAGGAGAATCAAACAAAAAAACTTCCTCCGAAATAGAGGAGAGCTCTTGAAACACCAAAGAGTTCAAATCTTTACAGAGGCCGAGATGGCAAAATCGACCAACAATTATGATGATAGCAATAAGCTTGGTGAGGGTGGTTTTGGTTCAGTCTATAAAGCCAGAATAGCAGGGGACAATGTGGTCGCGGTCTAGAAGCCTAGAGATGTGCACAAGTCTCTAATCAAGGGAGATTTCCAGCATGAACTTCAAATTGTGATGCAAATAAATCATAAAAATGTGGTGAAGCTCCATGGCATATGTTTGAAGACTAGAATACCATTGTTGGTTTATGAATATATATCAAATGGTACCTTATTCCAGCACATCCATCGGAATGCGTCAACCATAGTAAGATTGTGGAAAAACCGGCTTAGAATAGCCACTGAAGCAGCTCTTGCACTCGAGTATATGCATTCATGTGCAGATCCCCCAATCATTCATGGCGACATCAAGTTGGTGAATATACTTCTAGATCAAAATTACTCAGTAAAAGTATTTGATTTTGGAACTTCAGTACTTATATCACCAAAGTGTAGTCATATCGTAGCCAACGAAATACAAGGCACGTTAGGCTACATCGATCCAGAATATTTAACCACTGGTATGCTAACAGCTAAGAGTGATGTCTATGGTTTTGGAGTTGTCCTAGTAGAGCTACTCACAAGAAAGAAGCCTACTAGTTTTATTACCAAGTCTGAAGAGTCCATCAATATCATCCATTATTTCATCTCTTCTGTGAAGGATAAGACACTCTCCAATGTCATAAACTTTGAGGCCGCTAGAGAAGATGAAACGGAGAGAGTAGGAAAAATTGTCGAGATTGCAATGAAGTGCTTGGACCCAAGTGGTGCGAGGAGGCCGGCAATGAGGGAAGTGGCTAAGCAACTCGCTAGGATTAACCGCGAGCTCGACAGCTCAACAATTGAAGAAAACAATGAAGAGACCGAAAGTGAGGTGGACAAAGAAAACCTCTACTCCCATGCGACTTCAACTACTTCCAAGTTGAGCCAACATGGGACGTCGGGCTCTCTTTTCTATTCAGTAGGTTCCAGCATCTGATCCTTTGTTACTATAGAGACATGTTTATAAAATTTCCATAAAGACTTCTAGGGCTGATTGTGTATTATACATATGCGTGTGTTATGTTCGTCATTTGTTTTGGACTTATAGTTGTGCAACCATTTGTGCAAGTTTAAGTGTCTCAATGTAATATTATATATATGCAGCTGTGCAAGGTAGACTTATAGAAGGCTGACATATGGCCATTTTGACATTGTCATAAACCCCTTTTTCCCTTTATCTTTTCTTCGTTGTCTTTTTTTCTTTCCTTACAAAAGATAATAATAGGTCAGAAAAATAATTTTTTTGGTCTATCAAAAAAATAATTTATTCACTTATTTTTATCTCTTTTTTTCTTATTATAATCCTAGTTCATTTTTTTTATAAGTAAAAATCTCCATTTACTTTCAGTCTTTACTTTTCCCTAATTATATTGCAATTAATATTAATATAATTTTCCTTTCCGTGAAAAGATAAAAGAATTGTTGGCCAAAAGGCCAGAAAAAGTATCTACTTTCACTCTTTGTTCCTTTTTTGTAATTGGATCTTAATTTGATGTGATGAAAAACAAAAATAAAATCTCGATTTGCTTTACTTTCTCTTTATTTCTCATTCATTTAATCAGTTTAGATGTTGAATCTAAGTGAAAGTGGGAAAGACAAACTGATTTAAAACTAAAAATACCATGTCTTCCAACCTTGATATGATTACTTATAAATATTATAAAAGATGAAAAATGCTATATCAGTCAATTCATCAAGAACAAAAAAAATCTTGTCCAAAATGAGAGGATCACAAGATCAAGAAAGAAGTATTAGGGAATTTACGTGATGATAACTTCATTTTAGAGCAAACTCGTTTTATTTTTTGGATGAAAGAACTTAAATTGTTTTGTAAGTTTGGTATTAATAAACCACGATTGAAAACATTAGCTAACAAGAAATATTTAAAATATATTAAAGGCAATAGAAAATTTTCTTCTAAAAGGACGATAGACATAACTAGTACTTTTTTGTACTTTCTACCAAAAATTTACAAATTAATGGCTCACACTAAATTAATATTTTAGTCATTAACTGGGGGGTCCTGTGTAATATATCAAATGACAGTGCAAAGAAATAGTCTCAAATTATACTTTAATTGATTTGCAGGTGTAACCAAAAAAAAAAAAATCTCTTATCAAAAGATTGAAAACAAATGTATTTCTTGTAGTTTACCATTGAGTAATGCATCTTTGCTCTATTTCTAAGGCTTCCTCACAAATCAAGTCACCACAATGCCTCGCATTATATTGAAACTAAAATCAGAAGAATGCTTCTCCACATCGCAGCTGTTGAAGTTTGGCCAATTGTGATACCTATTTTTTTTGCAATTTAGAAAGAACGCATCCGATGAGGTACCGCACGGGACTTATCCCCCCGGGGAACCCACGAACACAAGCTAGTCTAACACCTTAGCTGAAAACTAAGATGTCCGCTCAGGTTGCAGTGGAAGCATAACCCATAACTGTCTTCCGGAATTCCATGGACTTTATTTCGTGGACTGACCGCATGTACATCCTGTGCATTTTCTCCCTTAAATCAGATGGGTCTCGCGTGACCAGATTGTCAGATGCGCCGAGCGTATAGCGATTTCATATCAGGACAATTCGACATCAAAATGTGGCAGTTGAGTTCAAGCTTTGATGGTAGTTTGGATTAGGGGTTGGATCAACTAACAGAACCGCATCACCCGCATTGGCTAACTCCCGCTGAGGGTGGGCCTAGAAACAAGGCATGGGCTGGCCCAGCGAAGCCTAGTAAGCGGGACGGTGTTGGGCTCTTCTTCATGACCCCGAGCGAACGCGAGCTCCTGCTGTCCCCGCAGCAAAGAAAACGCCACGTGTCGATTTCTCCTGCAATGACGACAGGAAAAAGAAAAGAAGAAAATATATTGGAATGGGGAAGTTGACCGAAGGGAGAGGGGAGGTGGTGGGTTGGCTTCAAAGCCTAAGCATAAGGCGACCCCCGTGGCTGCGGCCACCGACGGGGCGGCCACCATTTCGTCTCCTTCTTTCTCTCTCTCTCTCTAATTTCCCTTCATCTTTTGAGCCCTAACTCCTCACATTTTGCTCCTTCCTAGGATTCAAAATATATTAAACTTTCGATATTGTTTAAGATTTTTTTTTAGCCACATCCAATACCACATGTGGTGCTACGGTAGCAATTAACTGCAACTTAGTGACATATTGGCAGCAATTTCATAAATATTTTTATAGATGGATCAATGCATATAAAAAAAAAAACATATACTTAAAAGACCCACTAAATAAATAAATAATCACAGGCTTGATTGGACATTGCATAAAAGTTCTGATTAAATAGTTACACTATCATGCCAAAGAATAATCTGATGAGAAAACACATGCTGGAGACCTGGTAGCTACAATCATCTATTGGCACCAATAGATTTATTGGGCTCATCTACATGCGAAGCATGCTTTTAATGTTTCCTCGGATGCTAGTCGGGGCCAAATGGGTCCGAAGCTAGCATAAAAACGAAAAGACCCCTTTACCCGTCAGGTACTTTTTAAAGTTTAGCTTTAATTGTGTAACACATGCTCTCTTTGTTTGGTTTGGATAGATGGGCATAATGGATTTGCATGCAACATCAAAAGTGAAACTTCGAAAGGGGACTCAATTTTTTTAAAATAATTTCATATCTTAGCCAAATCGTTATGTTTTAATATCTTGAATTAGTGACTGAGTAATCAAACATAAAATTTGGATATAATAAATTTCATCATAGCGTATCATATTTAGAATAATCTCACTAGCCACTCTATGCATGGAACTTTACTAGATCTATTATTTGCATTGATGACGTTTGTTTAAGTCACATATTCAATATCCTTTATACTGTGAAAAAAGAAACTAATACTTTCTTTGGAGTACGTATCAAAGTTTTTAGGGTTGTAAAGCAAGTCAATTACCCTTTTAATCTAGAATGATTTCAATTTAAATTAAATTACAGCAGTTGCTCTATTCACAGCCTTAGCAGGGTCTTCTCCTATAAGTGATCTTAATTACTACGCAAACTTGGCTAATACTTTAGTGATTTAGATCACACCTTCAGGTGATACCATATAAATTTTCAAATATTAAGGAAGTGTCACCCTCATGAAACTCGTGAAGTAATCAAACAAAAATAATATATCGATAAATTTTAACATTGATTTTTTATTGAAATATGTGTAATCAATAATTAAAAGTTAATTCATCTTCAATAAAAATATGCTTAATCATTGCTCCTGCGAACTCATTGACAATATTTCATATGTTTATTTGGGGCAACATCTAACACGTTTTCTTTGTAAATGTGTACTCACAACAAAAATCCAATAAAACACCACAACTACAAAATTTTCTCTATACAAGCAATTTTAGTCATCGACATGTGCTTATTTTCCCACTAGATAATTAATGAGAAGAAAAAAATGACAGAACATGAGATTAATAGGAATGACAAGCATGAGAGTATTGAGAGGGAATGTCAGATTTTGAACCATTGACTTGTCTTCTGAGATGAAACTTACCTTTTTTTCGAAATAAATAAACGACTAACCAATTACTTCACAATGTTATGCCGCGTCACGCATTCTTGAGGTCGACAATTACTAGAAGTATGTGACCCAAGACACGGTAAGCCTTTATTTAATTATCCAGCAATTACATACAAGATCATCTAGCAAGCATACTTCGCCATATCTTTTCCAAAAAAACATGTCATACATAAAGAAATTTAAGATAAACAGCCTCATCCATTCACAATTTGAGGATTATAATTACCAACTCTTTCAAATCAATGATGCATGCAACTACTTGCATAAAATTTTGTTTACAATGGCTTTTTTTTTTTTGTCAAAAAACTAGTTTTATTGGATAAAAGAGTTCTTAAGCATATAATCCCAATAGTGGGGCATCACGACAAAGTAAATTTTAAAGAGTTCTAGGGAATAGGTTACCTAATTATGGGGATAAAGTTCAAACGCTAGGCTTTAGCCACTCAATCTATAGCTTGATTTGCACTCTTGCCCACATGAGAAACAGTAGTCTTCTTGAGTCGGCCCAAATATTCGTGGGCCTCGACGATAAGAGCGTGCGCTTCCCATACCGCATGATCTGTACTATTGACGGCTTTGACCACTTCCAAACAATCTGACTGAACCTCCAGCACTTCGCTTTCTCTTTCTTGCACGAACTTCAGCCCCTCAAGAAGAGCCAGAGCTTCGAGCTGTACGGCGAACGACGCAAGATCTGATCCGGCAAATCCTTCCTGGAGAACTCCAGACTCGTCTCGGATTATGCATGCAATAGCTCCCATCGGTGACCCCTTCACAAAGGAGCTGTCGATGTTTATCCTCAGAGTACCGCGCCTCGGTGGGTTCCCAGTATGAGGTTATTCTATATTCACCGCTTCCAAGTTCCTTTTTGGGAATTCCACTTGGCTGCACGTGCTGAGTGTGTCGAGGCCAGAATCAATCAGGGCTTCTAGATCTGGAATCTGTTTTTGGAAAACAAAATTATTCCTGGCCTTCCAAATGCACCAAAGAGTTACTGCAATCATGTCAAAAGAGGGTAAGTAATTTCCTTGTTCCAGAAAGTTTTGCAGCCAAACCTCCATTCTTGACACGCTATAACTCGAAATCTGAACTTGGAGAACTGGTTTCTCCCAAATCCGACTGGTCCGGGGGCAGAGCATAAATAAATGCTCCATTGTCTCTGCTTCTTTGGCTACAGAACGGGAAACTTGGGTCTGGGAATATCTTTCGTCTGAATAGATTGTCTTTTGTTGGCAATGCATTTTGACAGACATTCCAAAGGAAAATTTTGACTGTGGGTGGTGAATTCATTTGCCAAATTTGGTTCCATAATTTGCGAGGTGGCTGAAATGATGATGATGCATGTTCTGTGGACTGATTTTTGCCTTGTGCTCGTAACAAATTATATGCACTCTTGACAGTGAATTCACCTAACTTGGTGACTGTCCACACCAACTTGTCTTGTAAAGTTTGAGTCTTTAATGGTATTGAGAGAATGTCATTTACAATGTGCTCGTCATATAGTTGATGAAGGATTTGTTCATCCCATCTACTCTCCTCCTGTATGATCACTTCCACAACTTTGATTGTTTCTCTAAAGTTTGCCGGTCCCCCTATGAGTCCTCTCTTCAGCCATCTATCTTCACAAATATCTATTTTTTCTCCCGTTCCAACTGACCATTGAACATGATTGGCAATTGTTTCTCTCCCCATCAATTACTGTGCCAACCCCAAGAAGAGCGAGACCCTTTATCTGCTTGCCAAAAGGTTTTAATTGGGAAGTATAGCCCTTTAAGGACTTGGCACCATAGCGAGGTTGGGTTTTGAGATAGCCTCCAAGCTTGTTTCCCAAGCATAGCTCAATTAAAGGATAGTAGATCCCTAAACCCCATGCCGCCCTTATCCTTTTGACTTTCAGAATCTCCCAATTTCTCCAGTGAAGTCCAGTTCTTGACTCGCTGTTTTTCCACCAAAAGGCAGCAACTTTCTTTTCAATTGCTTGGCAAATAGAAACGGGGATTCTAAAAATGGACATAGCATATTGGGGTATAGCTTGGAACACTGTCTTGATCAGAACTTCTTTTCCAGCTTTGGAAATTAGGTTTTCCTTCCATCCCTCTAGCTTCATATTCACTCTGGCACTTATCCATGCAAACTTTGTTTTTTTGAATCTCCCAATCCGAAGGGATCTCTAGGTATTTCCCTGTTTTCTTGATTTCGGGGACCCTTAGCATTCTGGCCATGTTATACCTCAAACCAGTGAAGTCCAGTTCTTGACTCGCTGTTTTTCCACCAAAAGGCAGCAACTTTCTTTTCAATTGCTTGGCAAATAGAAATGGGGATTCTAAAAATGGACATAACATATTGGGGTATAGCTTGGAACACTGTCTTGAAGAACTTGTTTTCCATTTGGAAATTAGGTTTGCCTTCCATCCCTCTAGACTTGTTCAAATTAATTTCTTGCCCCTGATTTCGGGACCCTTAGCATTCTGGCCATGTTATGCCTCAAATTCTGTGGACTCAAAATTGAAATAAGGTCTTGACATTCCATCATCTTTCCATCTACGAAAATATGGAATCATCCGCAAATAAGAGATGTGAGAGAGTAGGACAGTGTCTGTTCAGTTTTATCCCCTTGATTGTTCCTTCATTGACAGCTTTCTTCATCACAACTGAAAGTGTATTTGCCACTATAATGAACAAATACGGTGATAAATGGTCACCTTGTCTGATTCCTCTTGATAGGTGAAGGAAGGAAAGTGGTTCTCCATTAAATTTCACACTAAAGGATATAGTTTCCACACATTTCATCACTCTATCCACCCATTTGTCACAAAATCCTAATCTTTTCATGCACGCCTTCAAGAAATCCCATTCTACTCTATTGTATGCTTTTTTCATATCCAATTTCAGCATAGCTTGGAACTTTCTTTTTCCCTTTCTCATGCGCAACTGCTGTAGCACTTCTTGCACTATAAGAATATTATCCTAGATTTGCCTCCCTCCCACGAAAGCACTTTGTTCCACTTCTATTATATCAGGGAGCAATGGTTTCAATCTATTCACCATCACCTTTGAAATGATTTTGTATGCAAAATTACATAGGCTTATTAGGCGAAATTGATTCAGTCTTCCTGGATTATGAGTTTTTGGGATTAGGGTAATACAGGTTTTGTTTAGTTCAGGGTTGAGAAGCCCAGAATCGAAGAAAGTTTTAACTTCGTTGTAGACACTCAATTGAATTACCTCCCAATAATGCTGATAGAATTGGCCATTTAGGCCATTCGGACCTAGGGCTTTCAAAGTTCCGAGCTGGAAAGCTGCATTCTTTACTTTTTCCATTGTTAACTCTGTTGTTAAACTCATATTCATTTCCTCAGTGACAATAGAAAGGCATTGTTGCAACACGGGTTCAAAATTTCGAGGCCCAACTGTTGTGTACAAATCTTTGAATAATTCGACATAATATTTTGTGAAGTTTTTGGATCTCAGCACCAACTGTCATCCGTTTGCTTTAACATAGAGATTCTATTTCTCTGTCACCTTTGGATCGTCATAGCATGAAAATATTTCGTATTTTTATCACTCAATTTCAACCAATTGATTCGTGATTGAAGACTCCAATATATCTCCTCTTGCCTCCACAAGTCATCAATTTCTCTCTTCAATATTTGCTACCTTTTTCTGTCTATTCGGAGGGACTGAGAGTTCATGAGAACCTGCAGTTCATTTTTCAGTTCATCAATTCTCTTTTTGCTATTTGGGAATGCCTTCTTGCTCCATCTTGTCAACTTGATTGCCACTTTCTTTAGTCTGACTGCTAAGTCTCCAGCTTCCAAATTTGTGGTTTCCCAAATATCCCTTATGATTCTCCCACATTCCTCTCTACCCACCCAAAAGGCTTCAAAGTTAAAGCATTTTTTCTTTTTGACTTTTTCCACAGCAAGTGACAGCAGAATGGGACTATGGTCAGAACCTATCGCTGGTAACATAAAAGTTTAGCTTCAGGGTACATAATTCTCCATTCAATATTGCAAACCACTCTGTCTAATCTCTTCTTTACATATTTCTCCCCTTTGCGATTATTAGCCCAAGTGAAGGCGCAGCCCTTGCTCTCCATATCCATTAATCTACAAGCATTTAAGAACTCTCGGAAAGTGTTTAGTCTATAGCGTTGAGCCATCCGTTTCCCTACCTTCTCTCAATTGTATAACACCTCATTAAAATCCCCTAGGCAAACCCAAGGAAGAAAATTTACCAAGCTCAAATGCTTGCGTTGTTCCTATAATGCAAGTATCTCTTGAAAATTTGCCAGTGCCTGTACAAAAGTCAGCCTGAATTGCTTCCTTGTCTCATTCTCTTCCACATTTAAATCCAAGAATTCATTAGTAGCTAAGTTCATCGATATTGATATCATCTCTTTCCAATAACAGGGCCAATCCTCCCCCAATCCCTACTGGATTCCTTACAAAACAGTTTTGGAATTTTAGTCTCCTTTTCAGCCTTTGAATCGCTATCTCCTGATTTTTTGTTTCCATTAAAAATACCACATTAGGCCTTTCTTGAGCCACAAGGGCCCTCAGGGTATGAACTATCAAAGGTGTGCCCAACTGTTGACAGTTTTGATATATTAGCTTCATTTGTAAACTGGTGTCTTATTAGGGCTAGCCACCAAAGCCCGTTTACCATCTTCCCCAACAAATAGAATTGGGGTATCAAGAAGCTCAGAATCGTCTAACAGAGTTTTGCTTGAGTTCTGCCCATCATATGGATTATATTTACACACTTTCTTGGACTATCTAGTCCTTGTCTTGAGGTTCTTCTTTTGAATTTGGGTCTCTGCTACCTGCATTGAAGGGGGCTCTAAACACAGTATGGGAGATACAACAGAGACTTCATTTTCTATCAGCTCTTTTGTGATCAAAGGGGATGTAGAATTCGCCTCCATAACTTTCCTTTTGCCTCTCTCTTCCTGCACCACGTTGTTTAACCCCTGAGAGTCCATCATGACTCTTTGAAACATTACTAACTGTCCTGAGTAGGCTGGATTTTCAGGTATCATATCTACATCTCCTTCTTCCTCAGGAATTTCCCAATAAAACGCTTTCTAGAAAGGGCTATTAGCATTAGACTCAGCATTAGACTCAGCTTTAGACTCAGCTTTTAACCAAGAACCAAAGAGGATCTTGTCATTTGAGGGAAATAAATTTTCATCATATGGCACCTCCTCACAATTTTTAGCATAATGGCCAATTCTTCCACATGAATAACAGAAGTGTGGCAACCTTTCATACTTTAAATCCAGCCAATGCTCCCTCCCCTTAAAGCTTGAATTTATGCCAGATACAAGAGGAGTGCTTAGTTTTAATACTACCCTTGCTCTCCCAATTGTAATTGCAGCATAGCCTCTTGATTCTATTTTCAACTCAGACACCACCCCAATATTTTCTGCGATACTTGTAATAGCTTCTTCTGTTCTTCCTTCTATAGGCAGCCCATGTATTTGCATCCAAAATGGACGGGGGTCGAAGTGAATGCTGTGAGGTGGTGTACTCGGCTCCCACTCTTTGAGCACTAGAAGATAGCCCGAGAAAGACCAAGGCCCAGAGCCTAATATTCTTTTTTTCTCCTCAATCGATGGAAATTCAAAGGAAAATAGCCCAGGCTCAAGGTGCTTAATAACGGCATTTTCAGATTTCCATGCCTTTTTCATTGTAGATTGGAAGGCTTGGAAATTCACATTAGTCCGCCAAACAAGTTACGTTGACATTCAAGCCATGTTTCCTCTGTTACCACTTCCATCTAGCAGCACTCTTTTCCTTCCTGACCACAAATGTCGAATCTTTTGCACAGGGCAGCCATGCATCTGTCTTGGTCCCAGTCATCTCCCATTATTAAATTTGCCAGAAGGAAAGGAGAAATCCCAAGGAGCCAATAAGTACTAACCTCAATCGCTAGAGAGAGCATCTCCCATTTCGCTTTGTTTGGAGCTACATCAATGCAGAATTTAAGGAATGCATATAGAAAAACCTGTAAACGTGGATGGCACAGCTTCTACCCAGCAAGAAATCGGAGAATCCAGGAAATGCGTTCTCAGTACAGACCCCAGGGCGAAAACCCAGGGATCAAATTAGGGTTTGTTGTGCTGGCTAAGTTCCGTATCTTCTACATTCTGGATGGAAATTACAACGGAGTATATGAGTTAGGGTTTGTATGATATGGGGCAAGACTACCCAGTGGTGGGAGATTGCTCTTCAGTCGAGAGAGAGGAGCTCCAGCGGAGAGTCCCATCTGTTTACAATGGCTGTACATGCTATAATTACTCTATTTTCTCCAGTCTAGCATTTCGTTTCTTGCAATTATTTATCTTTACAACAAGGATACTCGCACTCATCTTCCGGAAAATCACACATGCACGCCGCGAGCGCGAGCGCATTTTAGCCCACCTCCACCTTACGCATCGGCCATCAAATGCCCATCGAAGCCACAATTTTCACGAGTACCACCACGGTCATGGAAACGCCCACAAGCCCCCTGTTCTCTCTCTCCGGTGGTCGCGTTTCAGGGTCGACGACCTTGTGATATTTTCTTAAAATCAAGTTCTTATAATCACGTTTCACCGGCATCTATGTACTTTAGGTCATGTGGGTAAACTTGCAATTTTTAGATAGAAGTTGGACCTTCTAGCCTTCTAGCCAAAAGGGGTTGGGGTGTTTCCGAAGTAAAAGTATGAAAAAGTGAGGCGTGTGCAGTGAAGATACGACCAAAAGAAAGAATCAGAGATTGTGCCCTCTGTGGGTCTCTCGGTGAATACCGAGAAAGGAGAAAAAACCTCAGATGAGGGCCGGTTCTGCGATACGTGGAACAGACTCTTGGATTGGAATGAATCGTAACTTGTAAGTTTTGTTGAGATGAAATACAATGTGGAGAGACTTGGGCATATATTCTCCTCTTAACGCTTTATCCACGACAATGCAGTTTGTTGGTATCGACGGGACTTGTTGGGTGTGGGGGGTTGGTGTTACGTAAACGTGCGGGCAAGGGAGAACGAATCAAAGGGAGATTATTACAGAGAAGAGAAAAAGTGTTCTGAAGAATTCGCAAGGCCACCTTAATGAACTTTGGGATAGCCCACAATTGTTCAGGATGAAAAATTGTATAGGCCGTTCTATCTGTGGATAGCAATATTAATGGATCTCTAACTGCTCTGTAAGAGAGAAAATTTCGAAGGCCATATGTTGGATGCACCAAAAAAAAAATCCAAAAATCTACAGAAAGCTGTTTTCTTAGCAAAGAGTGTTCCATTCTTTTACCATCTTCATTGTTGTATTCTTGCTGGAAGTAATTATGTGAAAGATGAAGTGTATGTGAGCGATCGCAACACCTAATTCTCAATACTAGGATCTATCATCTAAATAGGATTGCTGTTTGCTGGTTATAACTTGTCTAAGTAGAATACTTAGTGCAATCCAGTCCGACTTGTGGCTATTAGTGTGGGTAATGGATGTAAGTTTAGGGATAAAGCCCAACCACTATATATCATTGTGTGCCCCTAGTTCTCTCTCTTTCTTATACCAGCACTCATCATGTTCACGATATCTAAAATCTTTGCATAATAATTGCCAATTTTCACAAAATTATCAAAGTCTTTTAAAGCTGATAGAAAACGTAAAATAGACCTTAAAAGAATTTTCTAGTCTATATATTTTCATTGATTATGTTCTCAATATATAAATAATAAAGGGAAGGAATATTTTCCAAAATCAATTCTAATCCTAAATTGATTTAACAATCAATTACAATCCCAGAATGATTTAAAGTATCATTGGAATATCTTGCAATAATTCAAGTATATCTTCCACGAAAATAATCATGAAGGAAATTTCCACTGAGCTATAACCTTGCTGTCTAATGAAAACAACCTATTCACCCTCTATCTAGGTTGTATTGTTAGCCTCGACGGTATTCTTCTTGCTAGAAGGGGAAAATATTTTCCTTTAATTGAGGTTGTTGTTCTCAATTCATGGAAAACATTTTCTATCATCCAAACACGGAAAACTTGGAAAACAAATTTTCCAAAATTGTTTTCCTTCAAACAAATGAACTTTCAGACTAATCTTGGACAAGCCCACCTTTAGATTTCCAAAATCATTGTAAAAGTTGCATAGGACTTTAATTGATCTCACGACGGGTGAAGGACTGGAATTCATCCCATATGGGTACAGTTGGACGGTTAAAAGGCTTAGCATAGTTTTCAAACCTTCTGAGATGATTTCTCATATATAAAACCTTAGCAAGAGGTGGATCGAAGTTTTTAAGACCTTGATATATTCCATAGGAGCAATATACGTATGAAAGCAATATAAGAAAGACTCTAGGGCAAACGACTCTTTGTTGCTCAGATTTTAATTTAAAAGAAATCTTGTATCGGGTGGTAACAACGAGATTATGCCTAATGGTGGCCCGGGACAGCTTGGGTTATATTTTGACCCAAAAAAAAGAAGCTCGGGTTATTATTTTTTGATTTTATTTACTATTCGATTTATTCATTGCTTTACCTACATTGTTCATATTTGGTTTTTTTATTAGTGTTTGACCTATTACCATAAATGCTTGAACATGTAGATGCATGTGAGGAAATAAAATCGACTAAGACCGCATGAAAACTTTCCTTAAATGAAAACACATACTGATCCTCTGACTCATAGAGACATAAAGCGATATTCCACGTTTTATTCAGCGTCTAACCAGTTTACAATAGGTTAGTGGCAACGGTCAGCCCAATTTTTATATGATTTGTAAGAAAAAATCAGATTGCGATAAATATGACATGGGAGAGACCATGTGAAGCGCGAGTGCCACCTTGCAAGATTGTTATTGGCGCCCATGGATTAATTTGTTTACTTCCTTGTGGGATGCCTCGAAAGGGTCCGACAAATGGACATTACAATGTTATAGTCATTATGATAATAAAACGCATCATCGATATTTGAGGAGAAATTTTATTTGAACAATCTCGATATTAGACAAGACTTTTTATTAGGACAATCTTGTGTCTTTGGAATGAATAACGAAGTAACTAGAGAGGAAAAAATACGAAAGAATTTGCCGTGAATGCTGCACCATAGCTTGCACATCCTCTAAAGCTCCTAACGTCGCAACAATGTCAAGGTGGCATGATTTTCCAAAAATCAAATGCAAGGTTGATTAGAATTCATATCATATTAATATTGTGATCAACTCGTTACACTATATCTGACTAATCCATGATATGATAAGAAAATTGTTGGAAAGGGAAAGAATTCCATTTCACACGTAGCCCCATTATTATCTAGTCACTGGATAGCTTAGACCAAAGCAGTGCGAAGAGGCTGGCAATGAGGGAAGTGGCCGAGCAACTCACTAGGATTAACCATGAGCTCGATAGCTTGACAATTGAAGAAAACATTGAGGAGACCAAATGCAAAGTGGATGAGGCAAACCTCTACTCCCATGCGACTGCAAGTACTTGCGAGACTAGCCAACATGGGACGTCAAGCTCTTTTTTCTGATTTGGGAATGGATTCAACAGGTTTCAGCATCTGATCCTTATTACCATAACAACATGTCTATTAACTGTCGATTGTGCATTCGGAATAAATATTATGTTTGGCATTTGCTTTGGACTTATAGTTGCGCACGGCTGCAAGCATTCGTGTAAGTTTAAGGGTCACAATCTGTATAATATATGTACAGCTATGCATTGAAGTAGACTTATAGAAGAAGGTTGGCATATGGCCATTTTGACATTATCATATTCTGTCTTTCCCTTTTATCTTTTGTTCTTTGTCTTATTTTCCTTACATTTAATAATAATAGGCGAGAAAAAAAATATCCTACTCAGTCCTTTTTATCTCATTTTTCCCTTAATATAATCCCAATTCACTTTTGTGATACTTCCGATCTTTACTTTTCCCTCGTTATATTGCATTAAATTCTAATATTATAACCATATCCAAACAAAGACAATAACTGTCGGCCAAAAAGACAACAACAGGGCCAGAAAAAGTATCTACTTTCACTATTGTTTCCTTTTCTTATAAATTTGATCTTAATTTGAAAAAAATAAAATCCCAATTTAATTTAGTTTCTCCTTATTTGTAGTTCATTTAAAATAATTTCAGTTTGGATGATAAATGGGGAGTGAGAGTGGGAAAGACAAACCGATTTAGAACTCAAAAAATACCACATCTTCCAACCATGATATGATTACTCATAAATATGACAAAGGTGTCCCAGGTGTACGTCAGCTAGATGCTTTTTGCTGCTAGGCATTCTTGTAGTTTACCTTCGAGTAATGCATCTTTGCTTTGTTTATATAGCTTCCTTTACATACCACTTTTCCAGATGCTTCATTTAGGCCTGTCGTGCACGCGCTATATAGAATCTGAGTGATGGTCACTACCACCGCCACGGCACTACCATGTGTAATGCTAGAATGGCAATTATCTGCAGCTTAAAGCCATGTTATCAATAAATTTCTTAATCGATGGACCAATACATGTAAAATACTTAAACAGGAAAAATATGTATAGAATAAGGTTTTCTTTTCATCATCCTCACATATCTCATTTGGCATTCTCAAGTAATTTTAGATCATTTATCAAATTGGTCGATCTTGACAATTCTTTGATAGAATTAGTGAATTAAACAGATAGAATTACCATGCAAAATCTTTGAGCAGTTTGAACTTATTGGCTTTAAGCATGAAAAGTTGGTGACTTCAAAACGGACAATTTATCATACTCATCAAAAGCATGAGAAGCTTAGTTTCGGGCATTCATTTAAAAATTGTCCCCGCAATAAGTGTTAGATTTCAAGAATATTGAATGCTTCAGATGAATCGATTTCTTGTATTTATTTAGAATTTCACAATTTACATCACTTGTGACTTGAAAATAACATTAGTTTGTGAGAGATCACATTGAATAGAAAGCTTGGATTTAGAAATTAAGATCAAAGAATAATTAAAAATACGTAGTTCCATCATGAAAATTTTGTGTTCTTAACTCAGTGGACACATTGGTGGAATTTTCAGAAAAGCTATAGTAAAAAGATAGGCTATATCTTCCGCCTTCGAGAGGCACACCACAACAAGACACCTTTTTCATGGAACTTCAAATGAAAATGGTTGGCATTTAATAGACATAGAAATGGCTTGTATAAAGTCACTTGCCCATAGAATTGCTACTTTGGATCTTCCATAACAGTTGTGGGTATAGTTATTGGGGTTAGTATTAGTACTTGGCACCGGGCAAATTAAACCATTAGTGTTAATAAATTGATCTATCCTTGTCTTTTAATTGTATCTATTATAAATCGAAAAATAGTTACTACACGTGGATCTAAATACAATGTTGAGTTTGTATATATGGTAAATTTATTAAAACTAATTTATTTCATGGGAAGAAGATTAATTGAAAAGATTGTTCCGATTTTAATCATTTTAAATTCACTTTGGAATTCCTACAACCGACGACGACATGACAACGTGAGTCAGGCTCCTAATGAAAGTGAGCCTCCACATTCGGATTGAACAATTATTGAAGCTCCAATCATAGAGAGATGAGTTGACCATATAAGTCTTTGTGTTGCTTTCTAGGTGAAGGCTAACGTCAAGATTGCATGGACGATCTTATCAGGGATTCCTTAGTAAAGAGCAGGGATGGATGTCTTAGGCCCACAAATTGGGATCCAGCTCTGCTTTTGTCAATTGCATTTGCTAGTTGGATAGGGAGTGGCACTGAATGTCTTTGTTTCAAGCTAAAGGAGCAAAGAAAGTTGCTCTTCTTTAGAGAGTTAAAATCAAAAGCAATAGTGATAGAAATTCTACTTTGATTTTTCTAATGTTATTTGGTTGGAATCAGGTACGGCTGGTAAACGATGGAAACAAAAATCAATGGGTCTGACTTTTTTATGTTTTTCTTGACTACTATTGCAAAGTATGCCACACAGCTACCATTGTAGATTCCGCAAGCCACGATGCATTCGCCGAAATCCGACGAGAAATGCAAGACCCTCATCGTGCTTGGGCGACTCTCATTTTCTGAATTTTTCAAAAATATTTTTTGTTTCGTGTTGTTTAAGGTTTTTGACGACAACATCTAATGCCACATGTGATGCCAAAATGGTAATAAACTACAAATGTACTTTTGGATGATAATTCTTATTTAATTAAATACTGCGATACACTATTAGAAAATTCTTGAGATTGTTGCAAGGTTATTATTATTTTTGATGATCATAAACATAGTTATAGGTACATATCTAGACTACACGGAGAGGATACAACATTTGTTAATATACATATAGGAGGACTGCTATTTTTAAACACTAGAACGTCAATATTTCTATAATCCAAGAAATAAAAAGTGACTTCCGCTAGAAACTAATACTTCCTTGAATGAAAAAGGTACTCCACATATTTAATGGTTAATACTTTCTTCTAGTATAGACATACATCTTTATTTTATGAATTCAATGTTTTCAGTTTTTTAAGATTTAACCGACTTAAAACATATTAAAGTAGAACAAGTAAATTAAACGGTGATATTAGACGACACAACCTCTTTGAAATAAAAATACTAAAATAGGAATATAAAGATGGGGAAATGCGAAAAACATCATTACGTTCTCTTGGGTGCCGCTGTTGTTATAATTCATCATCTTGCTCGGAGACCGAGAGATCATCAACAAAATCCCATAGGCCTCAAGTTTAAGAGGACTGAGAGACACACTCTATGGAACCCCCTGTGCTCCTCCTGGTTGTCCATGGCGATAGAGAATGGTCGAGTGACGACCATCTCGCGAGGCAGATGACCACCATATCGTCATTAAGAAAGATCATCCTTCGGATGGATCAAACTGAACCCCGCGACGTCTTTTGTTGATGCTTTTTTTTTTTTCTGGCATTTGTCTTGTTCTTCGAAAGACTTCAAGAAGACTCGTATTCTTGCACAGGGAGGGATTCTCATGTCACCGTCACCTAAACCTGTTAAATGGGTGGGTTGGGTCGGGTTTGGGTCGGGTCATAAATGGTCCGACCCAAATTGACCCATTAACCCGTTTATGACCCATTTAAGCATAGTATAAAATTTTTGACCCATACCCAACCCAACCCATACCCGACCTGACCCATATTGTTAAAATATTTCTCTATCTAACTAGACTTATGAAAACTTATTCTTATAATCTTTTTTTAAAGATTCTAAACTTATTCAAGTTCATCAACAACCATGTATTTTAGTCTTTTTAATTTTTAAACCCATTATGGATACACCTGTCAAAATGGGTGTATAACCCGTTTATGACCCATTTAAATATTAAATGGGTCATAAATGGGTCAAGCTTTCTTTAAATGGGTCATAAATGGGTTATACTAAAAGAAAGCTTGACCCATTTAATATTTAAATGGGTCATAAATGGGTTATACACCCATTTTGACAGTATACCGTCACCATGCTTCCCCTGTGGTCACCAGCCGTTGGGTCCGGGGGTTTGAGTGCGGATCCAGTCTGGTCGTTTTAGTGCGGATCCAAGCCGCACTTGCATGAACTGCATTCATAAAATTCCAATGAATTTCAGCAGTACGACGGTCTCATGTGGAACCCACATAAATCAACGTTGGACATCCACCGGACTCATCTTCATGCGGATCATGTTGTTAATGTTTGGATGCAAGGTCAGGCCAAGGTCTCCTCAAACGTTGTTCTTTTTTTTGTTTCGGACATACACTATTCATCTAATAAAGTGTTGCCTATTATATCGAGCGTTGTGTGAATTGAAGCAAATTCATCGTACATGATATTCATTCATCTTAGTCTTTCAAAGGCTAATTTCTTTTGAACATAATTTCCAAATATCTTTCCAAACACTTATATTTTTGCCCAAGGGGAAAGCCTTTCCCAAATCCTGCCAACGTCATTATCTCTATCATCCGAGATGTGAAAAAGTAGAAAACAATAGTTTCACAGGTGATTTTACGTAGAGATAATCATATTATTTTCTTGGGAATCCCACAATCTCTCTTTTCTTTGCTTTTTCTCTTGCATTTTGTCCTGTTCTTAGAAAGACTTCGAGACTACTTGGAAGTCTTTGTCCACCGTCACCAAGTCCTCCACTAGGCATTGGGCCCGGAGGTTTTAGTGTGGATTTAGGCCACACTTGCATGAACCAGATGCACAAAGTCCCAAATGAATTTCAGCAGTTAGATGACATTGGTCTTATGTGGAGCTGACATAAATCAACATTGTAGATCCTCTGTGCTCATCTACATATGGAGCATCTTGCTAATGTTTGGATGCAGTGTCAAGACAACTGCAAAGGAAAATGTCTCCCCTCAAAGGTTGATAAAAAGGTCATTGTCTATGTTTCACTTTGTCGTGAAACACGTTACTTTACATTTGTTTTTTTGGGCTACCGTTTCTTTAGATTGGATAATAAAAAAATGACCACCCGAAAGAAGACTCCATATTTTGACCAAAAAGAAAGAAGAAGACTCTATGATCAAAATAATTTGTTGAACAACTTTTATCTTAATCTTATCGTTTTCTTTTAAAATCTCAAACTATTGACCAAATGATTAAACATTTAATTTGTATAAAGAGGCGGAGCTAACAAAAGCAATCAACAACTATGATGATAGCCATAAAGTTAGGCAAGGGCGATTTGGATCCTATCTATAGAGAGGACAATAACACGGTCACCATGGTTGCAATCAAGAAACCTAAAGATGTGCATGAGTCTCTAATGAAGGGGGATTTCCAGCCTATTTGTGGAGTGTTCTACAAGAATTCACCATCATATTTAAAGTTTGCATTACATGGGTGTAACCTAATTTAAAAATTCATGAATAAGATTCACCTTCAAATGATCATCACTCTTCTATCATAAGCACTATTTTGGCATGAGGACGCACTTGATTTAAGTAATTTGACCGAAATCATCGTTATAGCCCAGTCGTTGGAATTTTAGAAGAATAGTTGTGTTACAACTTACAGGGATTGAAACGTCAAGAATCAACCTGTGGAAAGCAAGCAGAATCGGGTCGAAACTATTTCTTTTTTTTTGGTAAGAGGATCGAAGCTTAATTCTCGCAGAAAATATGGAAGCTTTTGAGGCAACCAAAACCCCTCCCTCGCTCTCTCCCATATCCCCTTCTCTCTCCACGAAGTCTACACAAAGTCAAGGGAGAAGACCTTGGAGCGAGCCCGACAATTGCCATCAGCCACAGTTACCCTGACTTTTCTTCTCATTTCGTTCACACCAACCCGAAGTTATCCTCACACCACCAATAAACACAAAGTCGAACAGTCCGAATACTCTTGTTAAAGAAGAAAAAAAGCTAATGACTTCTTTTTGGACTTTGTGTCTAGATTTTTTGGATTGTCATAACAAGCCAATCACACTTTCAAAATAAAATGATTTTAATCAAAATTAAGATACAACCATCATTTTATTCACCACCTCAGCAGGGCCTTCTCTTATTAGCGATCTTAATTACTACACAAAGTACCACAAATAATTTAGGAGATTTTTTTTTGGTAGCAATTTAGATTGCACCTTCATGCACAAGAATTATTTTCAGAAATTAAGAAGGTATCCCCTCGGGACACTTGTCAAGTAACCAAAAAATGAATGTATTATTAATTTTTATTGATAATGTGTAATTAATATTTATAAATCAAATTCTTTTTCATAACAAGGTGGCATTGATTTTTCAAAACTCAAACACAAGATTGACTATAATTTGTATTATATGGACATTGTGATTGACTTATTTTATCATATCGCCATGCAGCCTATCCATAATATTAACAAGAAAATTCTAGGAAAAGGGAGTGTATTCCATTTTACAGACAATTCTAACCATATTAATTGCTAAACACTGATATATTGCATAGAAAAGGACAAGACTCCTAGGTTTGAACCACTATTATGATGTATTTAACTATACTTTAATAACCATCAACCAAGTCTCATTTTCATATTTTTTTTCCTTCGTTTGAACCACTATTATGATGCTAATCTCAATTAACTAGATATTACCATCAGAAAATTCTTGAGATTATTGTAAAATTATGATTTTTGATGATCTTAGTACATCTATAGATAATCCAAAATATGATTATGGGTACATATTGAGTCTACACAGAGAATATATGATATTTGTTAATATATATAAGATGATTATTTAAAAAAAATTGGAATGTAATTATCTTGGTAATCCAAGACGTGAATGGTAACTTCTTTTAGAATCCGGGGGTGAGAAAGATGATTCCACAGAGAATGCTACAATCTCTCTTTTGTTTATTTTTTCTCTCACATTTTATCGTGTTCATGCATTGATAAGGTGTTACTAGTCTCATCATTGTCACCAAGTCTTCCCCATACGAGATATTATCCAGTCACTAGGTGTTGGGCCCAAGGGCTTTAGTGCGCATCTAGTCCACACTTCCATGAATTGAATGCACAAGATCCCAATAAATTTCAATCATTCAATTATGTCAATTTCACATGGAACCCACGTAAATAAACGTCAAAGATCCACTAGGCTCAGTTATATGCGAAGTGCGTTATAAAGGTTTCTTTGGGTGTTGGTTCGGTTCAACTGGGTCCAAAGCCAGCATAAAGAAAAGAAAGCAAATTAAGAAGAATAGTCTTCTCTAGTTAACTTTTGTTGTGAAACACGTTAATTCAATTTGGTTTCAATAAAGGGGCGCAACGGATGTTATAAAAAAATGACTATTTGACTCGATGATCAAAATAAGTCTTTGACAACTTTCATTTTAATCAAGTCATTTTATGTTAAAACCTCCGTTCATTGGTTGAGCAATTATATATTTGATTTGTATACAATAGATTCCGTCTCAGCGTTTTAGATTCATAATAACCTCGCCAGCCTCTCAGGGGAAGGAGATTTGCTCAATGCATGTGAAGCAGCAAATTGCATGCATTTACGACACTTATTTAAGTTGGATAGTCCAGATTTATTGTATTGGAAAAAAAATAGAAAAGAAGCCAATATCTTGTTTTGAGCGCATCCACAGCATCGCGAACCACGTCATTATTTATTTTGAACCCCATGACGTCTTTTATTTATGCTTTTCTGTCTGCCATGTTGTGTTGATCTTCAAAAGATTAGTTTACTTTTCTCTCGCATTTTGTCGTGTTCTTGCACCGATAAGACGTCACGAGTCTCTTGTCACTGTCACCAAGTCTTCCACCTACAAGATATTATTCGGTCGCCAGGCGCCAGGCCTCGAGGTTTTAGTGCGCATCCAGGCCCCACTTCCATGAACTGAATGCACTCGATTCCAATGAATTTCAACCGTTCAATGATGTCGGTTTCGCAAACCTTTTTATGGCAAGGAAATAAAATCTCGTGGAACTACAATTACAAATGTACTTTTGGATGCTTATCAATCTTAACCAAATGCATCCATATGTTTATAGAAAAATGTCAAAATTATTGCCAAGATTTAATTTCTTGATGATGATTTTAATACTCCTTTTACATGAACGATAAATATGATTATGGATTGGATACATGTCCTGTCTCCACGAAAAGTATACGATATTTTCTAATATTCATAGAAGAGGATTAATCTTTTTAAAGCACCCAAATGTCCTTATATTTGCAATTAGATTTTAGAAAATAATAGTTTCTAGAGTCAAATAATAATTCTCCACAAGGGTAATTATTAATTATTAAACCTATAAAAGTAATCCTCGGAATTGCGAAAATCATTATTATCTATTTTTGGGTGCCGCCATTGTACATGCCCTTGCTCCGAGACCAAAGGATGATCAACAAAATCCTGAAAATTAGTAAGAAGACTAAGAAACACATTGAGGAAGCCCTGTACTCCTAACGCTCCATGACTTGCTTAATCCACATTTTGTCATTGGGAAATCTCCCACCTTTTTCTATGGATGGATCACACTGAATCCCCACAACGTGTCCTCTGGATATACTTTTTTCTCTGTCATTTCGTCTTCTTCTTCGAAAGACTTCAAGCTTACTTGAAGTCTTCTTGCACCGAGAGAGAGCACTGTGAGACCGAGTCAACTCGTGGTCACCAGGAATTGCGTTCGGTGGTTTTAGTGCAGATCCAAGCGACGCTACCATGAATCGAATTGCACAAGATCCTAATGAGTTTCAATTGTTAGATAAAGTCGATTTTATATACAGTCCACATAAATTAAAGTCTGGAATCAACCAAGTTAATTTATGTGCGGAACATGTTTATTAAATTCTTTCTTGGGTCGAGGGCCGGGCCAATTGGGTCCAAAGCCAGCATAAAAAGGTAAAGGTCTTCCTGCATCTTAATCCAAGGTACTTTTTTATAATTTTATTTTGTTGTGTAACACATGTTACTTTAGTTTGGTCAAGAGAGAGGTGTAATGGACTTTGCATCTAACATATGAATGACCGTCGAAAGGACTTCATGATCCAAACCATTTGGTGATAACTTTCAGTCAAATCATTTTGTCTTACAATTCACAAATTATTGGCTTGCGTGGTTAAACATGTGTGCAATAAATTCCGTCGCAACATTTCACATTTAGAATATATCTTGCCAATCACACTATGGAGGAGCTTTACTAGATGTACGTGAACAAAAAAATTGCATATGTTCGTGATATTTAAATCGAACAATCTAGATACCTTGCTATATAAGAAAAGGCTAATAACCATTTTAATTGCTAAACACTGAACTATTGCATACAAAATGACATGATTCCTATGTTCATTGCCTCAGAACCTTTAAGTAGGGGCAATTTTTTACCTACAACAAACTATGACAATTCAAAGTACATTAAAATAAATAAAGAATCTCTTGCCTAAGCTCAGTCCATTGACCCAATGTAATTGTAACCATTGATTATGCAAGACTCATTTGTGACTAACATCTATAACGAAACATCTATAACGAATTTAGTCCAATGGTCCCAGGTGCATGAAAAAACTTTTGCCAATAAAGAGACATGTTTCGAAAGTAGCTTTGCTAGAGAACATAGTTATCCCATTGATAAATTTACCATAAATTAGGTGGTTAAAGGCTGATGAAGATCCTATTTTGGATCCTATAATGTAATAATAAAGTAATCCTTTACATCGTCCCATGAATAGACTATTAAACCTTCTATTAATTTATGATGTATTTAACTATAGTTTAATAACCATCAACCAAGTCCCATTTTCAATATTTTTTTCCTCTCGCTTGAACTACTATTATGATGCTAATCTCAATTAACTAGATATTACCGTCAGAAAATTCTTGAGATTATTTCAAGATTATGATTTTAATACTTCTTTATATGATCCAAAATATGATTATGGTACATGTCGAGTCCACATAGAGAGTATATGACATTTGTTAATATATTGTTTCGCTAGTTTTAATTCCCACAAAAAAATCTTTCGTTGAATAGTGCGTTTCAGTTTTTAATATAGGAAACTCAAGTTCTGTGTTGAATCTGGACAAAGAATGTCAAATGCAAGTGCGAATATTATTCCCAACCTATATATTACAACTTTTATAATCAACACAAAGATGCTCAATGACCAGCAACCTCAGGGAATGAACTGTACCGGAATCTAATCGACGATGTAATTTGAACTGAGCAAATTGTATAACTTGTTTAGGCATATGGCTGGAATTTAGTCAATAGCAATATCCCTGAATAGGAAACACAACGTTAGAATTCAATTGACGACGCTGAGCTTGTGGGACAACACCAGAATCTAATCGAATAAAAATACACGCTAGAATTTATACACGCTAGAATTTAATCAAATGACAAAGATCTTGAAAACTACAGCTAATTAATCCATTGAAACTTATTTATTTCTTGGGTAGAGGATTGAAAAAGAAAATGTCTCTATTCCCAATTTTAATCATTTTAAACTTACTTTGGAAATTCCTTCAACCAATCGCAACATGACAATATAAATCAGGCTATGATGAAAGCCTATCTCCACTATCGGATTGAACAATTATTGAAGCTCGAATCATAGAGATATGAGTTCGCCATGTAAGTCATTGCTTTGCCTTCTAGGTCAAGGCCAACGTCAAGCTTGCACGGACGCTCTTTTCAAGATTCTTTAGTGAAGAGAGGGAATGATGGATGTCATAGGCCCACAATTTGGAATCCAGCACTGCTTCTGTCAATCGTGAAGGAAATTCTACTTTGATTTTTCTAATGTTATCTGGTTGGAATCAGATATGGCTAGTAAACAATGAAAACAAAAAATCAATGGGTCCGACTCTTATAATTTTTCTTAACTACGACTACAAACTATGCCACATAGCTACCATTGCAGATTCCACAAGTTCCACAAGTTTTCTTGAATAATCAGGCAACGTTGCATCTGCCGAAACTCAATGAGAGATGCAAGACCCTCATTGTGATTGGGCGACCCCCATTTTCTGAAATTTTCAAAAATATTTATTGTTTCGTGTTGTTTAAGATTTTTTACGATAGCATCAAACAACACGTGATGCCAAAATGGCAGAAAATTGCAAATGTACTTTTGGACGCTAGTCTTATTTAATTGTTAATATACATATAAGGGGATTGCTTTTTTCAAATCCCATAACGTCATTGTCTCTGCTACTCGAGACGTGAAAAGTAACATTTTTTTTTTCAGAAGACAATGGTTCCCGGAGTAAAGAAAAGACAATTTTATGTAGAGACAATCTTATTTATTTTCCTGGGAATACCAAAATATCTCTTTTCTTTACTTTTTCTCTCGCATTTTGTTGTTTTCTTCGGAAGATTCTGAGATAACTCGTGAGTCTTGGTGCACACCGGGTCTTCCCACACGAGGATCATGCGGTCCCCAGCACACACTTGCATGAACCGGATCCACAAAATCCCAACGAATTTCAGCAGTTAGATGACTTCGTCTCATGTGGAGCCCACGTAAATCAACGTCGAAGATCCACCGGACTCGTCTTCATGCGGAGCATGTTGTTGACATTTGCATGCAGGGTCGGGCTAACTGGAAAAGAAAAGGTCTCCTCAAAGGTTGACAAAAGGTTGGCCTCTTACGTTTCACTTTTGTCGTGAAACACGCCACTCTTGTTTGGCCTTGATAGAGATGCGCATTAGATAATATGAAAACGACTGTCCGAAGGAGGACTCAATGATCAAAATAATTATTTACAATTTTCCTCGCCAAATCGTTCTATGAAATATTTAATTTGAATGCGATATATTCTATTGAAGAGTCTCATATTAGAATAACCTCGATGGTCTCCTTGGAAATGAAGTTTTACTAGATATATGTGAATAGATGAATTGCACGCATTAGTGATATCTGCTTAAGTTGTATAGTCTATAAAAATGCAATATCTTATTTTTAGTATATTCAATATTTTTGGGGTTTTGATGGCAAGTCAATTACAGTTTAATCTAAGAAGATTCAATTAAAATAAAAATAAAATTGAGATGGGTTTTTTCCTATAAGAGATCTTAATTACTACAAATAATTTTTACTAATTATGTAGAGATCTTGATTGCACCATGCAATACAATTATATAAACTTTCATATATTAAGAAGGGGTCACCTTTATGACACTTTTTAAGTAATCGGACAGAAGAAGATGTATATGAATAATATTAGACAGTAATTTTTATCGTAAAAGGTGTAATTAACAATTATCAATCAAATCCTTTTCCAAACGGTATACTTCACATTTGCTCTTAAGAACTCATAAACAAAATTTCATATGTTTATTTAGGGCAATGTCTTACGCATCTTTTCTCCCACTATGTACTCAAAATAAAAATCCAATAAGAACGCAACAAAATTTTGTCTATACAAGCAATTGTATATGTAGTTAACGCATGCTCAGCCTCCAACTAGATAATTAATCAATGGAAAAACTGACAAAATATGAAATTGATAGGAATAATAAGCAAGAGAAAATTGAGAGAGCGTCAGAATTTAAATAATATGTTATCGGATCATGTTAAACTTTCCATTTTTCTGAAAAATTTAAATTATTAAAAATCATGTCAACAATTTATTTGTGAGTCACTACGTCACAAAATAATGCAGCATCATACATTCTTGTTGTCGATTTATGGCCAACGGAGAGGGGGAATGGCCTTTGCATCTAATATTAAAAAAAAAATTGATTGTTCGAAAGGGACTCTATAATCAAAATCACTTGGTGATAATTTTCATCTTGATCAAAATACAACCTTGAATAATTGACTAAATAATTAAACGTTTGAATATAACTAATTTTATCACAATATCTTACATTCAAAATAACATCATCAGTTATCTTATGGATGGAACTTTATTAGATGCATGAGAGAGAATG
The DNA here is from genome assembly GCA_014182895.1 of Angophora floribunda. Taxonomy (NCBI): domain Eukaryota; kingdom Viridiplantae; phylum Streptophyta; class Magnoliopsida; order Myrtales; family Myrtaceae; genus Angophora; species Angophora floribunda. The sequence continues at coordinate 12,030,953 of CM024710.1, read as the reverse complement.
AGTTACGTGTATTCAAGGCATTTATATAAATCAAATAGTCCATATCCTATTTATAGTTTAAAAAAAAAAGGGCTAATAACATATTTGGAACTATGTGTCAAGAATTTTGGGATTGTGATAGCAAACCAATTACCCTTTTAAAATAAGATGATTTCAATCAAAGCTAAAAAAACAATTATTATTATTATTTTTCACGCCTAAGAAGGGTCATTCCCCTATAAGTGATCTTAATCACTACGCATAGTACCTAATAGTTTGGAGATCTAGGTCTCACCTTCATACGCTAAAATTTCATAAATTTTCACATATTGAGAAGATGTCACCTTATAACACTTGTTTAGTAACCAAACTAAAAAGGTATGTTAATAATTATTTATACTAATTCTTATCGTTATTTGAGTAATTAATTTTTATAAATCAAATACTTTACCATAACAAGGCAATGTGATTTTTAGAAACTCAAACGCAAGGTTGACTAGAATTTACATCATACGAACATTGTCATCAACTTATTACATTATATTAGTAGGTGATCAATTCATAATATTAACTAGAAATTTTTTGGAAAAGGGAAAGTATTTCATCTTACGTGTAGTCCCGGTCATATTTGATCACTAAACACCCAAATATTACATAAAAAAGGACATGACTCCTAGGTTCATTGCCTCATAACCTGTAAATAAATTACAACTAAAATGAACTATGACTATTGAAAGTAGATTGCTATATATAAAAAGACTCTTACCTAGAATATATCCATCGACCAAATGTAGTTGCAGCCATTGATTATGTGGAACTCATTTGGAATCAACAGTTTTGATGAATGAATAAATTTGTTAGTAAAGAAATCCGTTTTGCAAGTAATTTTGCTAGAGAACATAGATGCCCCATTAATAATAGAGTGGAATAAAATTCAACATTTTCCCGTAAATTAGGTGCTTAAAGGTTAAAAAAGATCTTATTTTGCATTCCATAATATAATAATAATAAAGTTGTGCTTTTCACGTCATATGACTAGGCTATTAATCTTTCTACAAAATTATGGTGTGTTTAATAATACTTTTATAACCATCAACCTAGTCCCTTTCTTAATCTTTTTTTTTGTCCTCTTCGTTTGGAACTATTACTGCAAATGTATTTTTCGATGCCAATCTCATTTAACCAAAGAAAACCATATATCATTAGAATTTGTTGACATCATTGCAAGATTTTTATTTTTTGATGTTTTTAGTACATCTTTATTCGACCATAGAGGGATAAAACTTTGTGGAACCCGTGTGCTCCAACTGGCCCAGCATGGCAATAGAGATTCTGCAGTCTAACCCATGATCGTCGCCCCAATCAAACCGAGCGAGGGCATCTTTCAATTGTCTCTAACACCTGACGTCCTGACTTCGCGTAATGCACATTTCGTCATCGAGGAACGTCACCCTCCAGATGGGTCGTAGACAACCCCACAACGTCTCTTCTGAATTGCTTTTTCTTTTTCTTTTTCTTTTTCTCTTTTCTTTTTTTCTCGCTGGCGTTTGTCTTCTTCTTTCGAAAGACTTCGAGATACGTGAAGTCTTCTTGCACCGGGATAGCATTCGGAGTGTCATGACACTGTCACCGGGCCTCCCCCGCTGGTCACCACCCAGACGTTGGGCCCGGCGGTTTTAGTGGGGATCCAAGGCGACGCTTGCTGGAACCGGGTGCAGAAGATCCCGATGAATTTCATCCGTTAGATGATGTCGGTCTTCTATGGGGCCCACAAAAATCAACATCGGAGATCGACTAGGCTCATTTGCATAAGGAGCGGGTTACTAATTTTTCTCTTGGGTACAAGGCCGGGCCACCGGGGTCCGAAGCCAACGCAAAAAGGTAAAGTTCTCCCTGACATATTACTAATTTTTCTCTTCGTACACCGCCACCAAGTCTTCCTGTGATATCACGGGGTCGCCTGGCCCAGAGGTTGTAGTGCGGACGCAGGCCCCACTTGCATGAACCTGAGCACAAAATCCCAATGAATTTCAGCTGTCAAATGATGTCGATCTTATGTCAAGGCCACATAAATCAACGTTGGAAATCCACTAGGCTCATCTACGTACGGAGCATTTTATTAGAGTTCTGGTGCAGGGTCGGGCCTACTTGGGTCCTCCCATGAAAAGTAGTTCTCCATATTTCACTTTCGTCGTGAGAAACATTGCTTTGGATTGGTCTCCAAAGGAGGGGGCAAAGGATAATATAAAAATGACCGCCCGAAAGTGGACTCCATGATCAGAAAATTCGTTGGTTGCTTTCGTCTTAGTCGAGTCATTTTACTTTAAAACCTCGAATTATTGACCAAATGATTGAACATTTAATTTAAAGACATCATCCTTACGACACGTAATAACCAATCCGATAGAAAAATATATACCGGTAACTTTTGACATTAACTTTTTAAATTTATTACATTTATATCAATTCAGTCATAAACTTTTTAATTTAGTCAAATTTAGTCTTACACATTTCGACAATTTGCCATTACAATCAATCTAGTCAATTGTAGTCAAAATCTATTGAATAAACGTCAATTGTCCTATATGGCACCGCCAGCATAGACGTAGTTAATTTTTGCAAATTTTTTAAAAATTGAATTTTGTTATTTTGTTATTTTTATTTATTTATTGCGATCAACCAAGGCTAGCAAGGATCCAACGATCCTCACTGACCACTAGGTGAGGTCCTACAAGCCTCGGCCAATCATGGCAACCCTCATCTATGGGTAGGGTAAGCAACCCTCATCAAGCCCTCTCTAGCAGTAGTCTCTGACCATCAACAAAATCAAAAGAAAGATACAAAAGAAGAAGAAGGAAAAATTAAGAAAATTTTCATAATTTGTCTACGTCAGCATCAATCACGTCATGTAAAACGGTCAGTGTTAACTGGGACACCGCATCAACATTTTCTAATATGGCCGGAATAATTACATCGACAAATTATTAAAAGGTTTATGATTAAATTAGCATAAACATAATAAATTTAGGATGTTCTTTGTAATTTTCTTGAATTTCTCAGTGCTATGTGTTTGTTTCTTCAAGATAGGGCGAAGTTTGCTAGGCAGCCTCAACACCACCGTCTTGTATTAACTTTCATATGCTGTGACCATCCCTTTCACTAGCACAAGGATTAAGGGCGCATTACCCTTTCTGTGTAAGACCTTTGTATATTGTTTTTATTTTTTATTTTTTAATTCTGTCTTGCGTTTGTTGATATATGCAATCGGGTCCCACTAATTTGTTCTATTGACACAATTTGCCCTTCCGCCCTCCATTGTTGTACTTAATTTTACCAATTCGTCGATGTGTATATTGTTGAAAATATGTCTCGAGTTTGAGCTCAAAGCAAAAGTTTGATTTGTTTCCTAATCCTAGTAGGAATGGGTTTCCTAATCCTAGTAGGTGTGGGTTTCTTAATTTATTCCTACTTCAAGTAGGAGTGGCTTTCAAGAATTGGAAAGTCCTATATATATACGGCCATGCGTGGAGAAGAATTAAGCCGTTGTTGATGCAAGAGGTCTTGAAGTGCCGATTCGTCATCGAGTGCTTGGAAGGAGTTTTCTCCGTTGATCTCGTTCGAACAATTACGCCAAGAAGATTGAAGTGTTTGTAGCCGATTAAATTCTTGTGGTAAGAATTTGTGTATAATACCACTAGGAATTGTGGGGCTAAACACTGCGTGAGTTATTGGGTGTAATTGGGGCTTGGGAAACACTGAGAGTGTTTGAGTGATTCGAGTGTGTAATCTCCGTTGTATCGCTTGTTCTATAGTGGAATTCGTCGCTGCTCTTCCCGTGGACGTAGGTCTCTACGACCGAACCACGTAAATCTGGTGTTCGATTTATTTTCTTTATTCTATCTATTTTATTGTTCGATCACTCGCCCTTTCCGCAACAATTGGTATCAGAGCCAGGCTTGGCTAAGGTGAAGCGAATCGATGACGACAGAAGAAGTAAAAGTGAGAATCGACAGATTTTATGGGAAGGATTTTGGTTTCTGGAAGATGCAGATTGAAGATTATTTTTATCAAATGAAACTGCACGCGCCCTTATCGGGCGAAAACCGAGAGACGATGAAGAAAGCTGATTGGGATTTGCTTTGGATAGACGAGCTATGGGTGTTATTCGGGCCGACGTTGGCTCGTAACGTCGCGTTTAACATCGTGAAGGAGACTATCACTGCGGGTTTGATGAAAGCCCTATCGATATGTACGAGAAGCCTTCGCAATCAATAAGGTCTATTTGATGCGACGTCTGTTTAACTTGAAGATGAGCGAAGGTGCGTCGTTGCGAGATCATATCAATGAATTCAATGTGATTGTTAGTCAATTGAGTTCGATTGATATTGACTTTGAAGATGAGGTATGTGCTTTGATTCTCGTTATCCTCATTGCTCGATAGTTGGAATACTACATTCTTCGCTGTTAGTAATTCCTCTGGGTTAACAAGCTTAACGTTTGATGGGGTTCGAGATTTAATTCTAAGTGAGGATATTCGTAGAAGAGAATCTGGTGAACCCATATCTACTGCTTTAGTAGGTGAAAACAGAGGAAGAACTAGTACACGTGGTAGTATGAACATGAACAGACGTAGCCAGTCAAGGACTGGTGGTGCTGTCTGTTGGAACTGTGGCAAGAGGGGGCATCTTCGAAGAAATTGCCTTAAGCTGAAGAATGAAAAGGGTAAGGAAATCTTAGTTGATACTTTGCAGATGATGTTGCGGTATAGCTGTTGGTAATTCGGATAGTGCCGATTATGTCTTGTCTCATCACCGATTATTCATCGTTTGATGGATGGATTATGGATTCTGGTTGTTCTTTTCATGCTACACCAAATAGAAACTGGTTTACTACTTATCGGTGCACGGATAGTAGTAAAGTGCGGTTGGGGAACAACGCTGAATGCGATGTTGTAGGTGTTGGCGATATTAAAATCGAATGCATGATGGTATTGTGAGGACATTGACCGGAGTGCGGCACGTTCCGAGAGTTGAAGAAAAACTTAATTTCCTTGAGTGCCACGGATTCACTGGGTGTCGGTATTTTTCAGAATGTGGAATTCTGAAAGTTGTTCGAGGTGCTTTAGTGATAATGAAAGGAATCAAGCACAATGGCCTGTATGAGCTTCAAGGTGAGACAATGACAGATTTCGCTACGGAGACGTCAGGTGCATCTGTTCGAGAGTCCGAATTGTGGCATATGCGTTTGGGGCACATTGACAAGAGAAGCCTGAAGGTTTTAAGTGAAAGAAATCTGCTATGTGGTTATGTTGCTAACGAACTGAATGAATGCAGGTGCTGTGATTTAGATCAACGGTGGAAAGTGCAGTTCAGTGCAATAGTCAAAGAAACCACGGAAATTGCAGAATTACTTCACTTGAATGTTCGCAGGTTGTCGCGGTTTCCTTCTAGGAAGAGTGCCGATATATGTTAACAGCTTGTTGATGACTACTCGATGAAGACGTGGGTGTTTGTACTTAGGTACAAGTTTGATGCTATTGTCGGGATCATGCGGTTGAGAGCTTTGATCGAAAAGGAGACTGGTAAGACGATCAAGCGCAGTGCGGAGCGACGGTAGTATGGAGTTCGCTCGAAGCTGTTAAACAAATTCTGCATGAAGGAAGGCATAGTGAAACACCGCACTATTGCCAATGAACCACAACATGTTGCGGAATTGTTGAGTAGAACATTACTAGAGATGGCCCACAAAATGATCTCTAGTGCTGGTATGGCTAGGAGATTCCTAGCGGATGCGCTTAGTACGGCTTGCTACCTGATGAATAGATCCCCATCGATTGCAATTAAACATCGAACTCCCGAAGAAGTGTGGTCAGGTAACGTTGCTGATTATTCTATTCTTAGAATATTTGGTTGCCCGTGTTATGTTCGAGCAAGTGATGGTAAGCTCGATGGAAGGGCAAGAAAGTGCATATTCCTAGGCTATGCACAAGGTGAGCGGGGTTATCAGTTGTGGTGCCCAGAGTTAAATTCACCCCGTTATCGCCGAGAGAAGTTACGTTTGACGAGTCTCCGCACTTCCGGTTAGGAGTGGTAATAGCGGTGCTTATACGGATCCGAATGGTGTTCGCTTGAGGTGGAGTTGCAACCGAAACTCCCGAGGTAGCGGGTACTAATGTGGTAATCAACACGAGATGGTGCTTGTAACGAGGTGGAGTTTGTAAAGCCGCGATTCTTTGTAACTACCGATATTGACAAGGTACGTATTCGATCTTCGACGGATATGTATGCAACAAAGGGTTTTGCTTTATCTCGTGGTTAAGGAGATTGTGTCGAGAAATCCTTGCGTAGCGATTAAAGGTGCATGTGGAGTTGGTGTTCTTATGAGGTTCTCGTTTATGGCAAAGTTCAAGCCGGACTTGGGCTTGAAAGATATCTGTGGCGGTTGAGTCCATCGGGGCTATGGGAGAGAAGCGGTAGAGTTCGAATTTTGAAGCGATTGTCACTTGGCTCAAACGTCGAGCCAAGGTGGAGATTGTTGAAAATATGTCTCGAGTTTGAGCTCAAAGCAAAAGTTTGATTTGTTTCCTAATCCTAGTAGGAATGGGTTTCCTAATCCTAGTAGGTGTGGGTTTCTTAATTTATTCCTACTTCAAGTAGGAGTGGCTTTCAAGAATTGGAAAGTCCTATATATATACGGCCATGCGTGGAGAAGAATTAAGCCGTTGTTGATGCAAGAGGTCTTGAAGTGCCGATTCGTCATCGAGTGCTTGGAAGGAGTTTTCTCCGTTGATCTCGTTCGAACAATTACGCCAAGAAGATTGAAGTGTTTGTAGCCGATTAAATTCTTGTGGTAAGAATTTGTGTATAATTCCTTTGTGAGATTGAGAGATTATTTCACTAGGAATTGTGGGGCTAAACACTTGCGTGAGTTATTGGGTGTAATTGGAGTTTGGGAAACACCGAGAGTGTTTGAGTGACTCGAGTGTGTAATCTCCGTTGTATCGCTTTACTATAGTGGAATTCGTCGCTGCTTTCTTCCCGTGGACGTAGGTCTCTACGACCGAACCACGTAAATCTGGTGTTCGATTTATTTTCTTTATTCTATCTATTTTATTGTTCGATCACTCGCCCTTTCCGCAACATATATAATGGCTTGGTGCGAACGGCTTCCACTCGGTAAACACGGACAGAAGCACAAAGGTCCTAAAACGGACAAAAATTACGTGAGACAGAGTTTGAGAGAGTTTTTTTCGAAATGAAGGGAGTGCATTGGCTTCTAATGGTGGCTGCGGCAAGGCGGCGCTCACCCCGTGCTCGGAAAGTGCGAACACCGGTGTGGGGACGTGGACGTACCTTTTCCGTTCGGGCTCAATACCAGTTGTGCGAATTCTACGGATTTTTTGCTCAATTGCACCAACATCGAAGGGGGCGATATTCAACTACGGTGGGGGAATCTTACGATTCGCAGCATCTCGGTCGGGGACTCGACCATGGTCGCCAGCCTCCCCGAAGCATACGAGTGCTACGATCAGAATGACACGTCAGTAAATCAAAGCAGTTCTCTGGCCATCAATCTATCTTCAAATCCTCGGTACAGATTCTCAGAAACCCAGAACAAGCTCACCGTTGTCGGCTGCAACACCTACGCGGTCGTGACCGACAGAGGAGGGACGATCAGGAGCGGTTGCATCTCCTCCTGCAGCGGCAAAGTCGACTTCGCCAACAAGACCACTTGCTCTGGTCAAGGTTGCTGTCAAGCATCCATCCCAGAGGGGCTTGAGACGTTCAGCATTAACATCTCCTCCATCGGCGGAAAAGTGTCGGCCTGGCAACGAGGCCACTGTGCACGGGCCTTCGTGGTGGCCAACAGGTCATTCAATATCTCAGGGTTCCAGGATGTGGGCAACAACCCGGGTCTTGTTCTGGACTGGATGGTCGAACCGAACGTGACTTGCCGAAACGACGGGTCGAACTGGAGCTCTCCCTGTGGTGAAAACGCGAAATGTGAGAACTTCACGGATGGATCAGGCTATCGTTGCGTTTGCAAGCCTGGGTACAATGGGAATCCCTACAATCCCAACGAAGGGTGTATAGGTAAGTCAACATCCATAACTCCTCATGCATTATCGTGCTCTAATGAATTGCGTGAATAATTAATTAAGAGAAAAGTCAATGTCACTGTACTTAATTTACTGTGAGAATAACAACAGTCTGTGTTGAGTTACAAAAAACTAAATAATTGTTAATTAAAAATTATTATAGGATTAATTCCTTCAAAAATTTGTGACTTATAACGTAATTTTTCTCATAATAGCTTAAGGACATTAATTAATAAACCATACAAGAGTTGGATAGAGAAGTATTGTATTTACCTACTGATTCCATCTAGTTTTACCCTAGTTAATTAGCCGCTGTTCGATTTGTGGTATCCTTTCTCTCTCTCCTCAACCTCTTCCTCCACTCTCCAGCTAGCACCTCACACTAGTGCCATTGACACCGTCATCCATCCACCACCTTAGGCGAGTCCACCATGGGCCTTTACAGGCTGTCAGACCACCACAGCCCCCTCTGTCTGTGTACTAATACACCCTCCCTCTCCTCCACCGGCAACGGCACCTCCACTTTGGAAATGACATTAATAAGTGCCACCACCACTGCAAGCAACATGTATCATGTCTCTCTCTCTCCATAAGTCTAGCTTGTTCCTCATCTCAGTAGTGACAAGTCCCCAGTACCGTCTCCTCAGAAATGAAGGAGATGAGATTTGCTTGCTTCTCTCTCTATTCGTGAGTCTCGCCTGTACCTCATCTCGGCAAAGTGACTCTTGTCACTGACTAGTCCCCAGTACCATCTCCTCAGCAATGAAGAAGATGAGATTTGCTTGCTTCTCTCTCTCTGTACCATCACCTCAGCAATGAAGGAGATGAGATTTGCTTGCTAGTCTCTTTCATGAACGGACGAGACCTAATGAGGATACAACAAGGCCATGGCTCGATGGTGGTGGGATGATGATGACATGTTCACAATGGCCGTAACGTTAGTGACGGTGGATAAAGAGAGAACATTGTGTTTTCTCATTGGTATAATTTTAATAGGAGGTCTATATAAAATTTGACGAATTTTGCCTGAACTTGGGTCCATGTCTAATTGTTGATCATGTAACTAACATGCTCAAACAATTTTGATAGATTCGATCGAGTAAATCTAGATAGAGAAAGTTCCAAGTTTTTGTCTAGTAGAATAAGTCAAGGCAGTCTCCACCACCCTGTCAACATCATGGTCAACATCAATTCTAACAATTCTATCCTCAAGTTACATTGTCAAGATCAATGTCCCCCCCCCTCTTCCCCTGGCGCCTATATATATTCATTGAGCATGGTATGCTTACTAAAATGCATCTAAATGGGCATATCTAACGACCTCATCATATTTAGTGAATGCATTTCCATATTAGTATATCCACCTCACTAATAGAGTAGTGGCTCATATTAATAAAAGTATTTATGCATATCAAGATAAATGCCCTCCTTCCTAGGCAAAGTCGTTGTCCCCAATGACCATATCGAACGTTGCAACAATAAAACCTCGCCTCACTCTTGCCACATAGGGTTCACGCATCATTGCAGAAGTTCAAGGCAGCGTCGATCTTTGTTGATGGCAAGGAACAACGCCATTTTTAAGCCTAGATTCAATGTCGCGAGAAACTAAAAATAGAGAAAGACGAGATATCTTAAGAAAGAGTGAATGCACGTCATATTACTGTAATCGAAACTTGTATGAGAGAGCATTACCCGATTAAAAGCCTATGCAACGACTTGTTCAAAATTATTTTTTCCATTTACCAAGATAACAGTCTAATTTATGTCCTACATGGTGTAGACATCGATGAGTGCCAGGACCCAAAAAAATACCGATGTGATGGAAAGTGCAAGAATAAGCCCGGGAACTACACATGCCAATGCCGATTTAGAAAGAAGGGCAATGCCATAGGAAGTTGCAAATTTGCTCCTTTGGGCATAGCTGTTTCAGGTAATTCCATATATGTCCCCTCATCATTCACTAGATGATTCATATTCTATTGATTTATTTTTGAAACTCAAGTCACCTTCAACGATCACACTCATGGATTGGATTGGGGCTATTTTCTTTTTTCTTTTTGCCAGATCCTTTTACATTAATTATTTTTCAGATTTGCAGATCTTGTGTTGATTTAGATTTGGGTAAAAATTGCTCCCTTTAGGTATGCTATGGTGAATGGTTCACAAATTTCCAATTAATTGCTCATTAGAAGAGAGAAACAGAAAAAGATAAAAGAAAGAAAGAAAAGGAGTACAAACAGATAGAGTTTTCAAGCATGAACAAAAGTGAAGCTATTAGACGTGGCAAATCCTAGTACATTACTCGTGTAATTTGAGATTACACCGATAGAGCGCGGTGTGAAAATTCATGTTTTAATTGAGATTTTATGGTGGACGTATTAGTTTTTGCCGAGTTATAAATGTATATTATTTGATTTAACATATTTAAAGTTAACGAAATAATATATACACACACATTAGAATATGCATTTCTAAATATGAAAATTTTGGATAATAATACCTGAAAAAAAGGAATGGATCTACACGTAAAAGTTTGCGGGAGTGGGGTCCTTAAAATTAAGGATGACTTGGGGCACGGGGATCTGTGCCTCGCAGGATACCACCTTGAATGGGGCAAATTTCCCTCACAAAAAATGGTCCGTAAGGAATTAAGTGAGGCAATAGTAGAGGCAGGGCGCGGCGGTCCCGATCGGCGATCCATCCCTTGTACCATTTGAAGAAAAATATACATATTTATCTTTCATTTTATTTGCAATATTTGTTAAAAAATCTGAAATAACAATAATGAAACACCAAGAACAATCTCTTCTCCACAAATGTCTTGCTTTTATAGAAGATGCAAGGTCGGAAAGTGGTAAGCAATGGGATACAATTGTTTTCCAGGCACTTCATCTTCACATTTAATTACGTTGACTAATGCGTAAAGATTGGAACTTATTTGACCCCACAAAAGCAACCCAAAATGCCACTCTGTTTTTTCATTAAGATCCATCTATGAGGCCTTTCTTTCTAATAAAAATGAGAAAAAAAAAAGACCAGAAAAATGTCAAATGGTCATCTAGTAAGGGATTAATACTTTCTGAGGAAAAAATTAATTCTACGGCAATGGAGGCGCTGTCCACTGCCCCTCCCCAGTCAAAACTAGTCTTAGAAAAATAATCAATTTGTAAACAATAAACGTTTTTTCATCTCTAGCAGAAGACATCTCTTTCAATCATGCTTTTCATTGATGGGTCATAAATTATAAACATTATCCTTACGCGAATTCCGGTGAGGTATATTTTCGCAACCCCATCGGTTAGAGTTTCCTCTGATAAGATGGACAGAAAAAACATTTCATTGTGTAGTGTAATGACACGTGTTAAGATTTTAAATAAGGATTTTAATAGATTTCTTGCACCAGAAATAATAGGGAACCCATTGTCGCTGTTTAATTGGGTAATTATATTTTTAAATAGTGACTAACCATCCAAATTTGACAATGATGAATGGGGATTATGCAAAAAGAGGTTAAATAATGGGTTGTGCTCGAAATTGATTTCTTGAATGAAGTGTGTGGATTGTATGAAGATTACATGCTTAAATCATCAATCTGGCAACATATATTCTTTGGCAGCGATGGCTGTGTCCTTCTTCGGCATAACTGTTACTGCTTCATTCTCGGTGACGATGAGGTGGAGAATTAGAAAGATCAATTTCAGACGAAATGGAGGAGCGCTCATAAGACACCGCAAAGTTTCAATCTTCACAGAGTCAAAGCTGGCAAAAGCAACCAACAACTATGATGAACGCGCAAAGCTCCACCACGACGGTTTCGGTTCCGTCCATAAAGGGACACTAGAGGAGCACAGGGGCACTGTGGTCGTGGTCAAGAAGCCTAAAGATTTGGATGAGTCTCAACTAAACAAGGATTTCCAGCGTGACCTTGAAATTCTGATGAACATAAGCGGCAAAAATATGGTGCAGCTCAAAGGCATATGCTTGGAGACTAAAATACCGTCGCTGGTTTATGAATATGTTCCAAATGGCACCCTCTTTGAGCACATCCATCCAGCTGAGTCGACCATCTATAAATCTTCTACCATCTTAAATTCATGGAAAAGCCGCTTCAAAATAGCCGCCGAAGCTGCTCTTGCACTCGATTATATGCACTCCAGCATACAGCCCCCAATCTTTCATGGCAACGTCAAGTCAGCGAACATACTTCTGGATCAAAAGTACTAAGCAAAAGTATCCGATTTTGGAACTTCGGTACTCATATCACCAGAGCATAGACATATCATAGCCAATCAGAAAAAAGACTCATTGGGCTACATCGACCCTGAATATTTAATCACTGGTATGCTAACAACTCAGAGCGATGTATACAGCTTTGGCGTTGTCCTCGTGGAGTTGCTCACGAGAAAGAAACTTTACGTTATCGAGTCCGAAAAGTCGACCAATACCATCCATCGTTTCATCTCTTCCGTGAAGGGCGAAAAGCTCTCCCATGTCATAGACTTTGCCGGCGCTAGTGAAGATGAATTGGAGGGAGTACGTAGCGTAGCTGAGATTGCAGTGAGGTGCTTGGACCAAAGCGGTGTGAACAGGCCTGTAATGAGTGAAGTGGCTCAGCAACTCGCCGATATTGCAACTAGCTTGACAGTTGAAGGAGAGAATGAAGACCCCGAAGGCGCCAGTGTTGAAGAAGAAGTCTCCTCCTTTGTCGAGCAGAACCAAGATGTGACGTCAAGCTGTCTTTCCTGTCTGGGAGAGGGTACAGCTTGTTCCTGCATCTGATCTTTTAATACCATGATGACTTATCTTTCAGTTTGTCCATAAGGACTTCTAGGGTTGATCGTGTGCCATTTGCTTTTGGACTTTATATTTGCAGAAGTATCTTTGCAAGTTCAAGTGTGTGAATCTAATATAATATATATAAAGTTGTGCATTGAAGTGGACTTATAGGCGGCTGGTATATGGCCTCCGACATTATCATAATCTCTCTTCCCATTTATACTTTCTTCCTTTTTCATAATCTCTTTACATTATTCTAGTCGATTGAATAAGAACAAAGTGTTCTTATCCAAACCTATATGAGAGGATCACAAGATCAAGAAAGAAGAAATCATGGAACTTTACTTGATAATAACTTTATGGAGGGCTTAGAATATTATTAAAAAAAAATTTGCAACATGAAATTTGATCTGGGGACCCAATGTCCAAAATTTGGATACTCTCTTTTTTTCTTTTTTTCCCCTTAAACGACAGCTTCTTCGTTCTACAGATATCGCACGCTAAGGCTCTGTTTGGGAGCCTTTAGGGGAACGGAATCGGACAAAAAGATGGTCATATGATGGCCCAGGTCCCTGCTCTTCACCAAACGGGCCCAAGTAGGCCCTTATCATATAAATTGGACCACTTTGTGCTATTAATAGGCCCAGTTTTGCGTCCTTATTGGGCTATTATTTGGGCCGGTGTGAAAATTAATGGTCCTATGGGGTGCTGCTTGGGTCTTAGTGCAACACAAATTAGGTCTTTATAACGCTCCATGGGCCGCTATTTGTACCAGATTATGGCCCATGTCGCTCTATTTTGAGAAAAAGCCCTAAGTGTGTGAAATGGAAGGGAACGCCTGTTTAGGATTTATATAGTCCTGGCCTTGGGCTCGGCTGGTAACATTTGCGCTAATCCGCTACAACATACTTATAGAGTCTAATTAATGATGACTGAGGGCATATTTGACAACGTGTTAGAAAAAAATAACATAAATTTGTTTGATAACTTTTTTGTTCTTGGAAACAAATTTAAAATAGAATCAAAAGAAAAAAAAAATCACTTATTTGCTCTTGAAAACAACTCCAGAATTAAGCTAAAAGCATTTTTTTCTCTTTTCTTTTCTTCTTTTTCTTTCTTTTTTCCTCCTCTTCTTCCTCTTGTCGGTAGAAGAAGAGAAGGAAAATGTAATAAAATTATTTAAAAAGCTAAGGATCGTACGAAATGCATTTTTATTTCAGGAATAGAAATTTTGAATAGTTACTAAATATTTTTAAATGCTTAAAAACCCATCTAGAGAATAGAGTTAGAAAAAATTATTTCTAAGCAAAAATTATTCCCAAGAGCAAAATGATTATTAAACGCATCCTAAATCATTATAAGTAAAACTCCTCTGAGACTTATTCAAGGGAGGGTGATTACAGTAGAACTGAAATAGAAACAAAAGATTTATAACGAAGAAAAGAAGATTTCACGAGAAGAATCAAAGGCCTTTATCTTATAATCCCTGAGACAAATCATACTACAAAATGATTTTAGCAACAACTCATCTCTTCCAAAAGCATTGGTGATATTGATTAGCCAAGCCTGCATTGAGGTGGTTCATTGTTCAAATGAAGTCTTACAACTTGTACATGGCTTCACTTTAAAATTAATATTGATACAATTACAATAAATTTAGGATTCTTTTGGTAATTTTACCATACCAAAATGATGATAAGAAATGCCGTATATGGTGGTTATCCATAAGTTGATTAAATAGATATTCGCAGATCTCTTTTGAGTTAATGCTCATCCTATTTGATATTTTTGATGCTCAAATGTAGTTGGGATAAATGCTCATCCTATTTGGTGAGTTTGATGCAAGAGGTTGGGAAAAGACATAAGAAACATTTCATGCCCATCAAAGACCACCTTTTCCCCGAAGCAAAACAACAATGAAGCGAATTGAACATTCCCCTCAAAATCATTCCCATAGAGCTAAAATCGAAATCAAGCAAATTGAATTCACGACGTTTTTTATTTATGTTTTTTTCTCTAGCGTGTGGTGTTTTTCTTCAAAAGATTCAAGACAACTTGAAGTCTTCGTGCTGGATTTCATCTGTTAGATGATGTTGGTCTTACACGGGGCCGGCATTAATGGACGTTTGGGATTCCGTGCAGAGTAGGTTCCTATTTGTTTTCATTTTTCTTGGGTCCAGGGCTGAGCCAATTGGGTCCGAAGCCAGCACAAAAA
Organism: Angophora floribunda; assembly: GCA_014182895.1. Lineage (NCBI taxonomy): Eukaryota > Viridiplantae > Streptophyta > Magnoliopsida > Myrtales > Myrtaceae > Angophora > Angophora floribunda. The sequence goes on along the minus strand of CM024710.1, from coordinate 12,015,885 downwards.
GGTGAAGGTCTCCTCGAAGGTACTTTTCTATCTTTAATTTTTGTTGGGCGACGCATGTTACTTTAATTTGGCCAACGGAGAGGGGGAATGGCCTTTGCATCTAATATTAAAAAAAAATTGATTGTTCGAAAGGGACTCTATAATCAAAATCACTTGGTGATAATTTTCATCTTGATCAAATCATTTTATCATACAACATTGAATAATTGACTATATAATTAAACATTTAATTTGAATATAATTAATTTTGTCACGATATCTCACATTCAAAATAACATTATCAGTTATCTTGTGGATGGAACTTTATTAGATGCATGAGAGAGAACAAGTTACATGTATTCAAGGCATTTATATAAATCAAATAGTCCATATACTTTATATAGTTAAAAAAAAGGGCTAATAACATATTCAGAACTATGCATAAAGAATTTTGGGATTGTGATAGCGAATCAATTACCCTTTTAAAATAAAATGATTTCAATCAAAACTAAAAAAATAAAATTATTATTATTTTTCACTCCTAAGAAGGGTCATTCTCCTATAAGTGATTTTAATCACTACACATAGTACCTAATAGTTTGGAGATCTAGGTCTCACCTTCATACGCTACAATTTCATAAATTTTCACATATTGAGAAGATGTAACCTTATAACACTTGTTAATTAACCAAACTAAAAGGGTATGTTAATAATTATTTATACTAATTCTTATCGTTATTTGAGTAATTAATTTTTATAAATCAAATACTTTACCATAACAAGGTAGCATGATTTTTGGAAACTCAAACGCAAGGTTGACTAGAATGTACATCATACGAACATTATCATCAACTTATTACATCATATCAGTAGGCGATTGATTCATAATATTAACTAGAAATTTTTTGGAAAAGGGAAAGTATTTCATCTTACGTGTAATCCTAGTCGTATTTGATCACTAAACACCCAAATATTACATAAAAAAGGACATGACTCCTGGGTTCATTGCCTCATAACCTATAAATAAATTACAACTAAAATGAACTGTGACTATTGAAAGTACATTGCTGTATATAAAATGACTCATACCTAGAATCGATCCATCAACCAAATGTAGTTGCAGCCATTGATTATGTGGAACTCATTTGGAATCAACAGTTTTGATGAATGAATACATTTGTTAGTAAAGAAATCCGTTTTGCAAGTAATTTTGCTAGAGAACATAGATGCCCCATTAATAATAGAGTGGAATAAAATTCAACATTTTCCCGTAAATTAGGTGCTTAAAGGTTAAAGAAGATCTTATTTTGCATTCCATAATATAATAATAATAAAATTGTGCTTTTCCCATCATATGACTAGGCTATTAATCTTTCTACAAAATTATGGTGTGTTTAATAATACTTTTATAACCATCAACCTAGTCCCTCTCTTAATCTTTTCTTTTTTTCCCTCTTCGTTTGGAACTACTACTACAAATGTATTTTTCGATGCCAATCTCATTTAACCAAAGAAAACCATATATCATTAGAATTTCTTGACATCATTGCAAGATTTTTATTTTTTGATGATTTTAGTATATCTTTATTCGACCATAGAGGGATAAAACTTTGTGTACCACCTGGCCATGCATAGGCTCATTGATAAGCGCTACCATGATCTCGATAAAAAAGGGGTTCGAATCTCGGCGGGGTCGTTAGGTGAGTTAAGTGTCTTCGGGGGATGATGGGTTCTCCCGCTACGTGAAGACCCTGCCAAGCACCCTCCACTGCCTGGTCGTGCGGGGTTTCCTTGGGTCACAAAAAAAAAAAAACTCGGTGGAACCCTTGTGCTCCAACTGGCCCAGCATGGTCATAGAGATTCTGCATTCTAACCCATGATCGTTGCCCCGATCAAACCAAGCGAGGGCATCTTTCAATTGTCTCCAACACCTAACGTCCTGACTTCACGTAATGCACATTTCGTCATCGAGGAACGTCACCCTCCAGATGGATCGCAGAAAACCCCACAAAGTCTCTTCTGAATTGTTTTGTTTTCTTTTTTTTTTGTATTTAGTGTTTGTCATGTTCTTTCGAAAGACTTGGAGACACATGGAATCTTCTTGGACCGGGACAGCGTTCGGAGTGTCATGACACTGTTACCGGGCCTCCCCCGCCGGTCACCATCCAGACGCTAGGCCCGGCGGTTTTAGTGGGGATCCAAGGCGACACTTGCATGAACCGGGTGGTGAAGATCCCGATGAATTTCATTCGTCAGATGATGTCGGTCTTCTATGGGGCCCACAAAAATCAACATCGGAGATCGACTAGGTTCATTTGCATGCGGAGTGGGTTACTAATTTTTCTCTTGGGTACAAGGCCGGGCCACCGGGGTCTGAAGCCAACGCAAAAAGGTAAAGTTCTCCCCGACATATTACTAATTTTTCTCTTCGTACACCGCCACCAAGTCTTCCTGTGATATCACGGGTGGGTCGCCTGGCCTAGAGGTTGTAGTGTGGACGCAGGCCCCACTTGCATGAACCTGAGCACAAAATTCAGGTGAATTTCAGCTGTCAGATGATGTCGATCTTATGTCAAGGCCACATAAATCAACGTTGGAAATCCACTAGGCTCATCTACGTACGGAGCATATTATTAGTGTTCGGGTGCAGGGTCGGGCCTACTTGGGTCCTTCCAGGAAAGGTGGTCCTCCATGTTCCACTTTGTCGTGAGAAACGTTGCTTTGGATTAGTCTCGAAAGGAGGGGGGCTAAAAAAGGACCACCCAAAAGTGGACTCCATGATCAGAAAATTCGTCGGTTGCTTTTCTCTTAGTCGAATCATTTTACTTTAAAACCTCGAATTATTGACTAGATGATTGAACATATAATTTAAAGACATCGTCATTGCAACACGTATTAAGCAATCCGATAGAAAAATATATACCAGTAACTTTTGACATTGATTTTTTTTTTGTAGTTGGTGTATTTAATATTTATAAATCAAACTCTTTTCCATAGAGTATACTTCACCATTACTCTTAAGAATTCATTAACAAGTGAAATGTGTTTATCTGGTGCCACATTAAAACAGCCAATGATAACTAGATGTTATTTCATTAATATTCGACACCAATTAACCAAAAGAACTACATTGAAATTTCGCACGTAAATATTTAAAAATTTATTGACAAAATTGAAAAATTAAGAACTAAATTGATTTCATATAATAAATTTAGAACCGACTTAATAATTATTTTCAAAATTTTGTCATGATTTTTTTTTTTTTTTTTGTAGAAACCAAATTCATGAATTGAAATATGCAGTGAGAGGTCTCTATTATTCCGTGAAAATAATGGAGGTTGTCCTACTTGCGTCTATCGATTGAGAATTTGAAGGCCCTATTGCTGTCTCCTTCACATAATTTTCCAAGGACACCGGGAGACTTGTTTGTCTAGTCTCCTTAGGAAATTGATAATCTTGCTTAATAGGATATTTCTTGATGGAAAATCCCACCAAGTTTTGTATTAATAATTATATCTTTTGAAACCGTTGGCCACACCGAAAACAAGGAAAAACTGAAAATAAAGGAAATAATCGCAATTTAGATATTTAGAAATATGAAATGTTTGTTCTGACTCCATGTCATAGATTAATTTCATTATTTTCTCTAGGATTAATCTTCCGATCGAACTTAAAATCTTATATTCTGAGAAACTATGCAATGAATATGATCGAAAGCTAAATTTGATTTTTTTTTTTATGCATTTGTGATCTTGCACCCCTCGTATTGCCACAAAAATCATAATTTAAAGGATTTGTCTTGCTGTGAGACCGAGAGATCATCGACCAAAACCCATGACACACATTGTGGAAGCCCTGTACCCTGTACTTCCACTGCTTCTCCATGGCCCGCGTGATAATCTCCCAGGTGAAGTCCTCAACTCGCGTGATACACATTTTATGATTAAGAAAGGTCATCCTCCGGATGGATGACAGAGAGAGCCCCACAGCGTCCCTTCTGTATACTTTTTTCTCTGGCCTGTTGTCTTGTTTTCCGAAAGACTTTGAGACGACTTAAAGCGTTGATCCACCGAGAGAGCGTTGCGAGTCTCATGTCCCCATCACCAAGTCTCCCCGTTGGTTTTAGTGCGGATTCAAGCCACACTTGCATCGACCAGGTACATAAGATGCCAATGAATTTCAACCGCTAAATGAGATCAATCTTATATGAAGCCCACATAAATCAACGTTGGAAATCGATTAGGCTCATTTACGTGCAAAAAAATGTTATTAGTTCTTTTCTTTTTTTTTGAGTCTAGGGTTGGGCCAATTGGGTCCGAAGCCAGCACAAAAAGGTGGAGATCTCCCCACGCATTAATCCGAAGTGCTTTTCTATAGTTAACTTATGTTGTGTAACACGTTACTTTAGTTTAGTCAAGAGAGATGGGCATAATGGACTTTGCATCTAACATAATAATTGGCTGTTCGAACATATTCTATGATCAAAACCAATTGTTGATAACTTTCAGTCAAATTTTTGTAATAGCAAGTCAATTACTCTTTTAAAATAAGATGATTTTAATCAATAATATGATACGATCGTTATTCTATTCATCGCCTATGTAGGATCTTCTCCTATAAATGATCTTAATTACTATACAGAGTACCACTAATAATTTAGAAATTTATATTGCACCCTCATGCACTAAAATTATTTTCAAATTAAGAAAGTATCCCCGTGACACTTGTCAGGTAATCAAATAGTGTGTGTATATATATAAATTAATGATTTTTTAATGCTGGTTTTTATTATTATATTTGTTATTAATATTTATAAATCAAACCCTTTTCCATTAAGAGGTGCCATTAATTTTTCAATAATTAATCACAAGGTTGACCAAAAATTGTAGCATATGGATGTTGCGACTGACTTGTTATATCATTTATGTATGCAATCGATCCATGATATTAACAAGAAAATTCTAGGAAAAGGAAGAATATTCCATCTTACAAGCAGCCCTAACCATATTAATCGCTAAGCATTGAAATATTACATACAAAAGAACATGAATCCTAGATTCCCTCATCACTTTTAAATAGAGGCAATTTTCCAACTAACACATTGCAATAAATAAAGAATTTCTTGTTTGGTCCAATGACTGATGTCATTGTAGCCATTAATCATGTAAAACTCGCTTGTGCAATCTATATGATCAATGGCTATGATAGATTTGGTCTGGAAATCTTAAGTGCACGAACAAATTTTGCCGATAAAGAAACATGTAAGTAGTTATGCTAGAGAAACCCGAGATTGAATTAACATTTAATGTTTCCCCATAAATTAAGCAGTTAAAGATTAAGAGATAACCTATTTTGGATCTTATAACACGATAGGGTTTTCTTTACATATGATTAGACTATTAATCTTTCTATTAATTAACATTGTATTTAACAATACTTTAATAAGCATCAACCAAGTCCCATTTTCGATATTTGTCAATATGCGTAGAAAGGATTACTTTTTTTCAAACATGAGAATGTCATTGTCTCTGTTACACCAGAAGTGAAAAGTAACTTCTTTTAGAAAACCATAATTCCAGAATTGAAAAAAGAAAAAGATAATTCTATGTGGACATAATCATGATCAGTTTCTTGGGAATCCCACTATCTCTCTTTTCTTTACTTTTTCTTGCATTTTGTCGTGTTGTTGAAATGATTTCGAGACGACCTGCAAGTCTTCGTGCACCGTCACCGAGTCCTTCAACAGCTGGCATAGGGGCCGGAGGTTTTATTGCGCTACCAGGCCACACTTGCATGAACCGGATGCACAGAGTTCCGATGAATTTCAGCAGTTAGATGACATTATTCTTTTGTGGAGCCCACATAAATCAACGGTGGAGATCTACTGGACTCATCTACATGCGGAGCAGCTGTTAATTTTCGGGTGCAGGGTCAGGCCAACTGGAAAGCAAAAAGGCTTCTTCAAAGGTTGATAAAAAGGTGATTTTCTATATTTCACTTTTGTCGTGAAACGCTTTGCTTTAGTCATGTCAGTTTGTTGAAAAACCTGAAATTATTCGCTAAACGATTTAACGTTTAGTTTGTATGCGGTAGATTCCATCGCAACGCTTCATATTAGAGTATGCATAGAGGCAACGCTGGCAAAAGCAACCACCAACTACGATGATAGCCATAATCTTGGCGAGGGCGGCTTAGGTCCCATTTATAGAGGGGGCAATAGCATGGGACACTATAGTCAAGGTCAAGAAAAATAAAGATTAGCACAAGTCTCTACTGAAGTGGGATTTCCAGCCAATTTGTACATCAAAAGTTCACATTATATTGGAGTAACCTAGTTTAAAAAGTGACACATAAGATTCACCTTCAAATGATCGTAACCCTTGTCACGAGGGAGCACTTGATTTAAATAATTTGGCTGAAATCATCGTTATAGCTCACTCGTTGGAATTTTGAATGATCGGGTGCATTTTACAAAGATTGAAACATCGAGGGCCAATCTGTTCTCGACCCAAAAAAGAAAAAGGAACCAAACTGTGGACGACGGTAGAATCCGGTCGACACTATTTCTTTAATTTGGTAAGAGAGTCGAGACTCAATCCTCGCAGAAAGTATGGAAGCTTTGGAGGCATCCAAAGCCCCTCCCTCCCTGTCTCTCCCCTTCTCCCCTTCTCTCGCCGCGAAGTCTACTCGGAGTCAAGGGAAGACTAGGAGAGGGCCCGACAATTGACATCAGCCACAGTTACACTGACTTTTCTTCTCATTTCGTTCACACCAACCGAAAGTTATCCTCACACCAATAAACGGGAGAAATTTTCTCATATACAGATAGTGCGTGTCCAAGCAAATCTCTAGATATATCTAGTTACGGCATACAAACTCATATGATCGGTTTGTATTGAAGACTGAACTTGTCCAAGATGGTGCACATACTTTCCCCCAGTTTCTCCAGTACCAGCGACGACATCTCGGATCGAGCTGGTGGCAGCGACAACATCTCGGATCGAGCTGGTGGAGAGCTCTCCATGGAGCGCAAAGTTCGAATCTTCTCAAAGCGGGAGCTGGCAAAAGCAACCAATAACTATGATGACCACAATAAGCTCGGCAACGACCGTTTCGGTTCAGTCCATAAAGGGAAACTGAAGGAGCACAGGGGCACCATGGTCGTGCAGGACACCGTGGTTGTGGTCAAGAAGCCTAAAGATGTGGATAAGTCCCTACTAAACACGAAGTTCCAGAGCGAGCTTGAAATTCTGATGAACATAAGGTGCAAAAATGTGGTGAAGCTCAGAGGCATATGTTTGGAGATTAAATACCGTCGCTGGTTTATGAATATGTTCCGAACGGCACCCTCTTGGAACACATCCATCCAGCTGAGTCGACCCGCTTTAAATCTTCGACCATCTTAAATTCATGGAAAAGCCGCTTCAAAATAGCCGCCGAAGCTGCTCTTGCACTCGATTATATGCACTCCAGCATACAGCCCCCAATCTTTCATGGCAACATCAAGTCAGCGAACATACTTCTGGATGGAAACGACTCAGTGAAAATATCTGATTTTGGAACCTCGGTACTCATATCACCGGAGCATAGACATGTCGTAGCCAATCAGAAAAAAAGACTCGTTGGGCTACATCGACCCGGAATATTTAATCACCGGTGAGCTAACAACTCAGAGCGATGTATACAGTTTTGGGGTTGTCCTTGTGGAGTTGCTCATGAGAAAGAAACTTAATGCCACCGAGCCCAAGAAGTCGCCGTCCGATATTGAGGACACAACCTCTTCCATGAAGCGTGACACCAAGCCCAATAAGTCGATCACTACTATCCATCGTTTCATCTCTTCCGTGCGTAAAATGCGCGCCATGAAGGGCGACACGCCCGAGCCAGTGGCCGATTCTGAGGACACAACCTCTTCCGTGAAGGGTGACACGCCCGAGCCAGTGGCCGATTCTGAGGACACAGCCTCTTCCGTGAAGGGTGACATGTGCGAGTCGTTGGCCGATGTTGAAGACACAACCTCTTCCGTGAAGCGTGACACGGGCGATCCGCTATCTGATGTCATAGACTTTGAGGGCGCTAGTCCAGTTGAAAAGGAGAGAGTACGAAGAGTAGCCGAGATTGCAGAGAGGTGCCTGGAACAAAGCGGTGCGAACAGGCCGCAAATGAGTGAAGTGGCTCGGCTACTCGCTGATATTGCAACAGTTGAAGGAGAGAATGAAGACCCCAAAGGCACAAATGTTGTAGATGTCTCCTCCTTTGTCCAGAAGAAACAAGACGCGACATCAAGCTGGCTTTCCTGTCTGGGTCAACCCGCGCTCGACAGTTGAAGAAGAGAATTATGATATTGAAGGCGAATGGGATGCAGGAAAATTGTCCCGCGATGCCGAGATGAGCTTTCTTTCCTCGCTGATATAGGATTCAACGTGGTCCTGCTGATCCTTTATTACTATGGTAACATGTCTATGAACTGGGGTTGAATGTGTGTTCTGAATATATTTTATTTTTGCCATTTGATTTGGACTTATATTTGTGCGAGCGTCTTTGCAAGTTTAAGTGTGAGAATCTAATATATGTTATAACTTATGGAAAGCTATGCATTGAAGTAGACTCATATAGGAGGCTTGTATATGACCTTCGACGTTATCATAATCCCTCTTCCCGTTTATCTTTTCTTCTTTGTCATAACCTCTTTCCATTATTTTAGTAAATTGAGTGACAACTTTGTTCTTACCCAAACCTATACAAGAGGATCACAAGATGAAGAAAGAAGAATCAGGAATTTATTTGATAATAACTTTATTTATGGGCTTAGAATATTAATAAAAAAAATTTACAACATCAAATTTGATCCGGCAACTCTTCCGTCCAAAATTTGGGTACTCTCTCTTTTTTAAAATGAAAGCTTCTTCGTTCTTCAGATAGCGCATGCTAGGGCTCTGTCTGGGAACCCTTAGGTGGACAAAAGTGGAAAAAATACGCATAATTCTAAATTTTCAAACCTCCTCAAGGCAGTTTTTCATTGAGTTTGAGTTAGATGCTTCAATACAACCACTACGTTATTTTTGAGGAGCAAAGAACATGAACAACATTTGTAGTTTCGCCTTTGATTCTATTTGATATAGACATTGACAAATGCCAAGATTGAGTACAACGGGAATTGCAAGAATACGCTCAGGAACTACACATGTGACTGCCCATTTGGCATGATTGGTGATGGCAAAGTTGGTTGCCAAATTTCTCATCTTGCCATAGTTGCTGCAGGTAATTCTACTTCCTTTGTGATGGTCGCTCAAATCTAAGCTACTCTTGCTTTAGACTATGTGTCCATTTGATATTGTATATGATTTTACTTTGCAACCAAGTGATCATCAGTCACCACTCGATAACCATTGCATAAAAGAAAATAAAAAATAATTAAGTATTGCTCGTTGATCACAAATACTGTAAGATTGTGCGTCTTACGTTATTTTGTTTAGGAATTATGAAAACTTGTGAGGTGTTAATATCCGTTACAGTTCGAGAATCCGTTCCGGGTAATGCAGAACTGCCCTCATCTGAAGTTTTTTTTCCTTTCTCAGTATTCACCAAGAGACGCACGTGGTCACACTCAGTTTTTCTTTCTTTTGTTCTTATATTCACCGCACACACTTCTTTTTCCTTTTACTTCAAAAACACCACAACCCTTTTGGCTAAAAGGCTAGAAGGTCCAACCTCTATCTAAAAATTGCAAGTTTACCCACATGACTAAAAGTACATAAACGAACTCAATTGAGTTTAAGAAAAAAATACCAACCAACCTCCGATACAAGAGTCGAAGATTTAAGAATTCTAAGATCCAAGGTCATCGACCCCAAAAAGTGACCTAGGGGTATGTCCAATCATTCCGGATAACGCTCGTATCTACGGTATTACAGAGGCTACTAGCACAGAGTTAAAGAACAAGTTTTTAGTGGGCGCTTCCATAACCGCGGTGGCAATCATGATGACGATGGCTTCCACGGGCATTTGATGGCCAATGGCTAAGGTGGTGGAGGTGGCGGAGGTGGCCTACGAGGAATTTGATTGGTGTGCACGTGCATGCATGCGAATATGGTTTTCTAAAATTAAAAAAGAATTCCTTTCCGACTAAACTCAATTCGCTTAAAATAATCAATCAATCAAAAAAAAAATTATTATTGATATCAATAATTTATATCTAAATATATTTATGGATTAAAAAATTTATTTTTCGTTCATTCATTTTTATGAAAGATGTAAGTGATCATTTTTTAGGAAAATATTATTTAAAATCATTTTTTGTGTGAAATAAATAGAGCCTAAATGTTATTTAGACTCGTAGGTCATGTTTAAGTTTCAAATTTGGTAAAAATTGTTCCCTTTAGGCATCCTCCTGTGTATTAAACAATTATTCAATTAATTGTCTACCAAAGCAATGCAAAAGAAAAATAAAGAAACAAAGTAAAACGAGTAGAAAAAGACAAATGGAGTTTTTAAGAGTAAATAGAAGGAAGCTATGTGATAGGTGGCATATCTTAGGACACTACTTGTGTAATTTGAGTTTACGTTGATAGAGAATAGTATGATAATCTATACTTTAAATAAAAAATTTCCAGTGGATGTGTTAATTTTTCCCAAGGTATAAAATTACATTTTACCATCTATCTTGCATATTTAAAGCTATTGAAGTGAAACATATAAATTTTTAAATGTTAAAATTTGGATAATAATAGCTGCAAAAAAGGAACGGATCCATATTTTAAAAGCTAAGGTGGGGGAGCGAGGCTCTTGAAGCAAAGGATGGGCACGAGGCACGGACAATCTGTCTGGCAGGCCAAATTTCCCCGCGGGGTGGGAATAATAGCGCTGCCCCGCCAGACAAATCTGCCCCGGGTAAACTTCGGAAGGAAATTTATTTCTTTTGTTTGATTTGTCATTTTTATTCTGAAGATAATGAAATTATAATAATAAAACCCAAAGAACGATCACTTCTTTTTGTAAGTCTTGTTTTTATAGAAGATGAAAGCTTGGAAAACCTTTCCGGAGGTGAACCCACAACCAACCACCTATTTAAAGTTGAGTTCCTTAGGACAAGAATCAAATTGACAATAGTTGGTATTTTAAACCAACCGAAAGCATGGGATCTCGTCTTTGTTGTTCGAGAAAACACCCATCTAAAGTTGAATTCCTTATGAAAGATTTCGAAGCCACCACAACCACCGGTTTTCCTAGCAAAGAGCATGGGACGCCCGTGCGATGGAGTCAATCCCTAGATAGGTTTTCAGAATTTTTCCAATACGAGATATGTAAACCGAATAAGACCCGTCAGCACTCTTAACAATCTAGGTTGCGAATACGGGTAGTGTTGATCGTGTAGGAAGTTCAGATTCGATAATGAAAAATTCTGGGTCCATAGCATCATGAGGGGATGACTTGACAAGTCGTCGAAGAAGACAGACTTTTCTTCTTCTTCTTCTTCTTTTTTTTTGATCGGGACGTTCGGGTGTCTCAACAAAAGAAGGCGGTATTCACGATCACGAGCAGCAAGTCTTCGTCCCGCACTGCCATCCAGTCGAAGAAAAATCAAGGAAGAAAGCATTTTGGAGAAGTGATAAAGTAGTCCTTGCCACTATTTGTACCTTTCCTTGCACCAACCTGGAAAGATGCAGTCTGGGATAGGATCAGAAGGAAGGTAGACCCAAGAAAGTTTCTATGTCCTTCAAAATTATCACCTGATATTTCAAATTTCGTGTCTTCATGCCAAACAAGAACTGACAAGGTTTACTACTTCGTCACTTTCTTTCTCCAAAATGTCTTTTTCCTCAATGAATTTTCCCCGGGAGAGCTCGGGCACGAAGACTTGCTCGCGAACTCTCCACCTTATTCTACGGAAACGTCCAAACGACGACTAGAAGTTGAAGGTTGACACAAGAAAGTTTCTTAGTCCTCCAAAAATATCAGCTGATATTTCAAATCTTGTGTCTTCATGGCAAACAAGAACTGGCAAGGATTACTACTTCATCACTTTCTTTCTACGAAATGTCTTTTTCCTCAATGAATTTTCCCCGGTAGAGCACGGGGACAAAGACTTACTCGCGAACTCTCCACCTTCTTTCGCGGAAACGTCCAAACGACAACAACTTGCAAAGTTAAAGGTTGACACAAGAAAGTTTCTTAATCCTCTAAAAATATCAGCTGATATTTCAAATCTCGTGTCTTCATGCCAAACAAGAACTGGCAAGGATTATTACTACGTCACTTTCTTTCTCCAAAATGTCTTTTTCCTCAATGAATTTTCCCCAGTAGAGCGCGGGGACGAAGACTTGCTCGCGAACTCTCCACCTTCTTTTGCAGAAACGTCCAAAAGACGACGACTTGCCAAGTCCGTCTTCTCCGATTTCTTGTCGAGTCATCCCCTCATGATGCTATCCTGCAGCATTCACCCGTATTCGCGACCTAGATTTGTCCGTTCCCCTTACGGAAAGATGCAGATCGCAGAACTTAGATTCCATTAAGGATCAGAAGGAAGGTTGACCCAGAAAAGTTTCCTCGTCTTCTGTTAATAGTTAAAACTATTGAGGACCCCCGCCACGCACGAACATCCTTCTGACTGATATAGTTCGTTAAAACTACGATAATATTGTAAACTAATTTGTGGCACTTTTGAAAAAATATTAGAGTTGGCCTTTCTATTAATCTTCCCGTTTTCAATACCATATAAGATCTATGTTCGTTGTAACTAAATTGTGAAATAGACTCACAATTCTATTACATTGCATTCTCTCGATAAATTAATTTGAAAAAGCATAAAGCGCTAATCAAAATAATTAAGGAAAACTGGCAATGTGGTATACTATAGACTTCTAGATGTGATGATAAGTGAACTTGTTTCTAAAGGAGGAGTTATACGTTAGAATAATTAAATATTAAACTACAGTTTCGTCTAATAATTTAAGCTAACAACGTAAGTTTTTAGAATAATTAATAGTGGTCTTATAAAATCTCACATAGCTCAAATATTTCCAAACCTCATTTTCCTCCCTAATTAATATGTACACGTTTAGCACTAGACAAAAAGACTAGACTAAGTGTAAGGGGATTGTTAGAGTAATTAAATATTAAACCACGTTTTCATTTAACAGCTACTAACATTGTTTATTATATGATGCAATGCTACACTACGTCTAAACATAAATAATTAAACATATTTTTAGTGGGAAATACAATATGCTTTTTGTTCTTTACAAAATATAGATACCGTAGAAATGGTAAAATATTTGCATTTTAAATCAAGGTTAATTTTTTATAAATATTGCTCCTTTCAACATTTGAGATCTTTGGCTTGCAATTTCAATTATTCAAGTGTACACTCTTCCCATTGACTTATTGCCTCCTAATCCAAAAGCATAATTGTCGCGACCTCCCAAGCAGCGCCTTTTGAGTGGGTGCATCCGAAGGCTAATGGCTGGCTAATGCTTAGGACTTAGCCCAGGTTCTCCTCAAGCTCCAATTCAACTTGCAAGTCAATTTTAAATGAGAGTTGTCACTAATCAAATTTGTGATGAGTTTATTAGAAACTCAAATAAAATATTAAGAGAAAATATTTTATTCCTGTGCAATTAGAGAAATTTAAATCAAAAATTTTATTACATAGTTAATTACTAATATCTTTTTGATTTCTAATCTTTGTTTAAACATAGAGATTCAATTTTTTGGCTTTTCAAGGACTTCCCATGCTTTTGCAGAAAAAAATTAACTTTCTTTTTTGACTTATTTTTTGGAAAATATAAAATATTTTTGGATTTTTCTGAATTTTTCTGTTTTAAAAATATTTTTAGCATTAAAATAATAATATAATATTATTTTAAAAGGTTTCGGGTCGGGTCCGACCCGGGTCAGCAAGGCAAGGCCGGACTAGTCCTGATACGCAAGCCCAGTCCGGTTTTCCTTCAAAACGGGAAAAAGAAAAAAAAACAAAAGGAGGCCCAGCCCGAAGTAAGACAGGAGCCGAACTTAGATTAAACTAAACTAGCCCAAATCATATTTCTTGTCCTAAGCCCACCGCAAATTTGACCTATGGCAAAAGGTCCAGACTAAACCTATTTTGAAACAGCACTGGGCCCATTTTTAAATAAAGGAAGTGTCCGGCCCGCACTTGTCAACCCCACGCTAATCAGGAACCCTACCCGACTCACGCATCCTCTCGGACGAGTCTCTCGCCGGAAATATCTTTTGCCACAACATCAGCCGCCGACGACGGCCTCCGCGGCCACGGACGAGCGCCGAGGTTGCTTCAGGTGGTCCCAAGTTCCGGCGACCCAACTAAACCGATCTGCCACTCCCGTGCCTCTCTCCTTTGGTCGGCCACACTCGTTCCTTGAAGCTCCCTCGCCGAACGAAAACCGTGCTCCGGTGACGCTCGCACGCGTCGACCTCGACCAAGGAAAAGAGGCATTGACAGCCAAGGACAATACGACACGACGAACAAGCGATTACAGAGACGAACACTCAACCCGAGCTTCCAGATCTAGCTTAGGCATTTCGTCGAACAGGTAATGTGTGTTTTCTGTGGGGTGTGAAACGCGAACGACTTAGTCCGAATTCAGGCCGAGACTCACAACAACCAAACGCAAACGACCGAGTCTGAATTCAGTTCGCCCTCATGCTCCTTCTCAGTTTTACTCTCTCAGATCTCACTATTTCCAGATATCTCTGTCGGGGCTCTCTTTCTTTCAGATTTTCTCTCTCCTCTACCTCCTCTTTCTCGAGCTCCCGAAAGCCATATTCATGGGCTGGAGGGACCGGTCGACGGGGCGTTTCGGCCGCGGGTTCTTGGCGCGCCGACCGGCCTCCCCCTTGGCCAAACCGGCGTCCAATCGGCCAGTTAATCCACGGAAGATCTGCTCGGCATTGAAGGTGCCCGATCCGCGTCCCATCCACCCGGATCTCTCGCCGGCCACTCCTCTGCTCCACGTGCGGGCGTCGTCCTCTGCGCGCGAGGTGCTGCCCAACGAAGAAGAAAGCAGGAAGGAGGAGAAGGGAAGACGGCCGGGCCGCGGGAGAGATGAGGCGGCCAAGATGGGCCCTGTGCCCGCCAAGCCATTCTTCTATATATATATATAAATATTATCTTTTATGACTTTTGCCTATGGAATCTTATAATTAATTTGAAGCTTATTCCCAAATGCTGTTTTAGAAATTATAAAATATGAAATTAAATTTAAAAATTAAATTTAAATTA
Source organism: Angophora floribunda (assembly GCA_014182895.1). Taxonomy (NCBI): domain Eukaryota; kingdom Viridiplantae; phylum Streptophyta; class Magnoliopsida; order Myrtales; family Myrtaceae; genus Angophora; species Angophora floribunda. The sequence goes on along the minus strand of CM024710.1, from coordinate 12,000,668 downwards.
TTATTTTATTCTAAATTTTATATGTTTTTTCAAGGTAACATTTAAGAATTGTATTTGTTCACTTTATAACCATTTCAAAAAGGTTGCCTCAAATAAGTATGTTGATTTTAGAATGAATGAGTTAAGTCGTTTCGAGTTTTTTCTTTTCAAAAAATTCAGCCATCATTTCGATTGTTCGAGATGATGGAGAATTACTAGAATTGCTATCAATCGAGACTTTATTATATTTAGAGAAAATTTGCCAGTGACCATGAGTAACGTTATTGGGCAAATAATTTTAAAAAAAAGTAATATCACTCCTCAAAATTTGATTTCATTCTACCCAATTTCGAAGCAATTTTCCAACAATTTGGAGGAGAGAAGGAATAGGGCTTGCAAAGAAAGGTGAAGGAGGTAGGGGAACCGCCCATGAAGAGGAAGTCTCTATATGTACGGGAAACACGCTATACATTAAAAGAAAGCAAAGACTTACTTGAAGGAAGGGGAAACTCTTATTACATCAAGTTTTGGACTGAATTAAAGGAGATGAAAGAGAGTCCGCGAAAATTGAAACTATCCAAGCAAAATTTCTCTCAATCGGATGCATTTCTCTAGCTCAAAAATAGAAGCTCTGATTTAATGATCTAATCTCACATGTATGCAGAAGTTTGTTCACTAGGTAAAAATGCATAACGCTATGATGTCTATAAGTCGTAGTCAGTAAGCAGAATCAACTCCGGTCACTTCATGGGAGGTCATGACCCGTGAACCTGTTTAGACAGTATTACAATTACTAAACATTTTTGTCATGATATACATAGGAAAAAAAAAAGGAAAGAGAACATATGCTCTAATATCTCTTCTTTGCTTTGATGCTCGAAGAGGAACTTATGTTTTTAAAGAACATGTGCTAATTATCCATTTTATTGCTCTGTTACTTATAAAGGAGAGTAAGAGCTAACTAGGCACATTTTATTGCCATGATATTTGAAGAGGAAATTAAGTTGGCAAAGAGTGAGCACGAGCTAGCAAGATATATCTCTTGTCGCTCAGATACTTACAGAGGAAGCAGTGTTTACAATGGAAGCGATATGCTTGCAGAAGAAGATCGTCTATAAAAAGCTTACTTCAAATTCATTAATAGATGAAAACTTACGCAGAAACTTGGGCTTCCGAAGATTCTTGTTCCATACCCTGACAATTATAGCTCTTGGGCTCCTAAGTCCTGAACTGATAACACCTCTATTATGCTTTGTTGCTTAAATAGAAAAAAAAAAATTAACGTGCTCTGATCCATAAATAGAAGAAGTTGACTCTACAAATGATAAATCATTTATTTCCTCTATTTTTTTTTCTAAAAATGATCTTATTGCAAACTTGCTTATCTTTGGAAAATATGATCTTAAACTTATTCATTTCATTTGACACACAGGGAATATGTCATACATGCCAAGTGCTTTGATCTGAATTTTATAATCACTTTGGCTGAAGGGAAAAAAAACTCTTACTTTGGGTGAGCATATTTATATAATTAAAAGGTATAGAAACTTTTTATATCATGAAAGGGGAGCTTTTTGGATAAACTTCCTATATTTTCTAAAGTGGAAAAAACAATCTAATATGGTCTAGAGACAAAATTGAACATGTACCAAAAGTCTAATGATCGCATTAAATAAATTCTTGCACATGTCTATGTTGCTATGTTGTCCCTAAATCATTAGTTTAATGACATTCACTTTCCCCATTTTAATTCCATCTCTCTCGTTTACGAAACCCGTGCTTTAAAGTCTTTTAACTGCCCAAATGAAACCTTTTTGCATTGGACTTTTGTGCAACTCGTTAGATTGGCAAAGCCCAATTTCTTATGTGTTTTATAAGTAGCGTTGGACCTTCCCACCAAATATAGGGCTCATTTAAAAAAAAAATTAAAGTAGTATTGGGCCTCCCACTTCCAATGAGATATAAGAATCATTTTCCAAAAGTGTCTTGGAAATCGGATAGTAAGGCCCTTTGGCTATCTAAATTCATTGGACTTAGCCTCTTTGCATCACCTCAGATGCGACTCTCATTGTCCTAAAACTTTCGAAATGGCATTTGGGCTGCTCATGGACAATCCCAGTTTCGGATTTGTATCGGGCCTTGACAATATTACATTAGGCTTTCATAGAGGCCCATTTCCCGAATCTCTTGTGAGACTAGCCAACATGGGACATCAAGCTCTTTTTTCTGATCAGGGAATGGATTCGGCAGGATCCAGCATTCAGAATATATATTATGTTTGGCATTTGCTTTGGACTTATAGTTGTGCACGGCTGCAAGCATTCGTGTTAGTTTAAGGGTCACAATCTATATGATACATGTACAGCTATGCATTGAAGTGGACTTATTCAAGAAGGTTGGCATATGGCCATTTTGACATTATCTTAATCTCTCTTTCCTGTTTATCTTTTCTTCTTTGTCTTATTTTCCTTACATATAATAATAATAGGTCAGAAAAAAAAATCCTACTCAGTCCTTCTTATCTTATTTTTCCCTTGATATAATCCCAATTCACTTTTGTGGCACTTCCGGTCTTTACTTTTCCCTCGTTATATTGCACTAAATTCTAATATAATAACCATATCCAAACAAAGATAATAACTGTCGGCCAAAAAGACAATAACAGGGCCAGAAAAAGTATCTACTTTCACTATTGTTTCCTTTTCTTATAAATTTGATCTTAATTTGAAAAAAATAAAATCCCAATTTAATTTACTTTCTCCTTATTTGTAGTTCATTTAAAATAATTTCAGTTTGGATGATAAATGGGGAGCGAGAGTGGGAAAGCCAAATTGATTTAGAACACAAAAAATACCACATCTTCCAACCATGATATGATTACTCATAAATATAACAAAGGCGTCCCAGGCGTGCGTCAGCTAGATGCTTTTTGCTGCTAGGCATTCTTGTAGTTTATCTTTGAATAATGCATCTTTGCTTCGCTTATATAGCTTCCTTTACATACCACGTTTCCAGATGCTTCACTTAGGCCTGTCGTGCATGCGCTATATAGAATCTGAGTGATGGTCACTACCACTGCCACGCCACTACCATGTGTAATGCTAGAATGGCAATTATCTGCAGCTTAAAGCCATGTTATCGATAAATTTCTTAATCGATGGACCAATACATGTAAAGAAACATGTACTTAAACAAGAAAAATATGTATAGAATAAGGTTTTCTTTTCACCATCCTCACATATCTCATATAGCATTCTCAAGTAATTTTAGATCATTTATCAAATTGGTCGATTTTGACAATTCTTTGATAGAATTAGTGAATTAAACAGATAGAATTACCATGCAAAATCTTTGAGCAGTTTGAACTTATTGGCTTTAAGCATGAAAAGTTGGTGACTTCAAAATGGACAATTTATCATACTCATCAAAAGCATGAGAAGCTTAGTTTCGGGCATTCATTTAAAAATTGTCCCTGCAATAAGTGTTAGATTTCAAGAATAGCAAATGCTTCAGATGAATCAATTTCTTGTATTTATTTACAATTTCACAATTTACATCACTTGTAACTTGAAAATAACATTAGTTTGCGAGAGATCACGTTGAATAGAAAGCTTGGATTTATAAATTAAGATCAAAGAATAATTAAAAATACATAATTCCATCATGAAAATTTTGTGTTCTTAACTCAGTGGACACGATGGTGGAATTTTCAGAAAAGCTGTAGTAAAAAGATAGGCTATATCTTCCGCCTTCGAGAGGCACACCACAACAAGACACCTTTTTCATGGAACTTCAGACGAAAATGGTTGACATTTAATAGACATAGAAATGGCTTGTATAAAGTCACTTGCCCATAGAATTGCTACTTTGGATCTTCCATAACAGTTGTGGGTATAGTTATTGGGGTTAGGATTAGTGCTTGGCACCGAGCAAATTAAACCATTAGTCTTAATCAATTGATCTATCCTTGTCTTTTAATTCTATCTATTATAAATCGAAAAATAGTTACTATACGTAGATCTAAATACAATGTTGAGTTTGTATATATGGTAACTTTATCAAAACTGATTTATTTCATGGGTAGAAGATTGATTGAAAAGAAAATATCTCTGTTCCGATTTTAATCATTTTAAACTCACTTTGGAATTCCCTTAACCGACGGCGACATGACAACGTGAATCAGGCTCCTAATGAAAGCGAGCCTCCACATTCGAATTGAACAATTATTGAAGCTCCAATCATAGAGAGATGAGTTGGCCATATAAGTCTTTGTGTTGCTTTCCAGGTGAAGGCTAACGTCAAGATTGCATGGACGGTCTTATCAGGGATTCCTTAGTAAAGAGTAGGGATGGATGTCTTAGGCCCACAAATCGGGATCCGGCTCTGCTTTTGTCAATTGCATCTGCTGGTTGGATAGGGAGTGGCACTGAATGTCTTTGTTCCAAGCTAAAGGAGCAAAGAAAGTGGCTCTTCTTTAGAGAGTTGAAATCAAGAGCAATAGTGATAGAAATTCTACTTTGATTTTTCTAATGTTATTTGGTTGGAATCAGGTACTACTGGTAAACGATGGAAACAAAAATCAATGGGTCCGACTTTTTTTAGTTTTTCTTGACTACTACTGCAAAGTATGCCACGGAGCTACCATTGCAGATTCCGCAAGCCACGGTGCATTCGCCGAAACCCGACGAGAGATGCAAGACCTTCATCGTGCTTGGGTGACTCTCCCATTTTCTGAATCTTTCAAAAATTATTTTTTGTTTCGTGTTGTTTAAGGTTTTTGACGACAACATCTAATGCCACATGTGATGCCAGAATGGTAATAAACTACAAATGTACTTTCGGATGATAATTCTTATTTAATTAAATACTGCGATACACTATTAGAAAAGTCTTGAGATTGTTGCGAGGTTATTATTATTTTTGATGATTTTAAGACGTCTTTATATGATCATAAACATAGTTATAGGTACATATCTAGACTACACGGAGAGGATACAATATTTGTTAATATACATATAGGAGGACTGCTATTTTTAAACACTAGAATGTCAATATTTCTGTAATCCAAGATATAAAAAGTGACTTCCGCCAAAAACCAATACTTCCTTGAATGAAAAAGGTACTCCACAGATTTAATGGTTAATACTTTCTTCTAGTATAGACATGCATCTTTATTTTATGAATTCAATGTTTTCGTTTTTTTTAAGATTTAACCGACTTAAAACATATTAAAGTAGAACAAGTAAATTAAACGGTGATATTAGACGACACAACCTCTTTGAAATAAAAATACTTTGTATATATGGTAAATTTATCAAAACTGATTTATTTCATGGGTAGAAGATTGATTGAAAAGAAAATATCTCTGTTCCGATTTTAATCATTTTAAACTCACTTTGGAATTCCCTTAACCGACGGCGACATGACAACGTGAATCAGGCTCCTAATGAAAGCGAGCCTCCACATTCGAATTGAACAATTATTGAAGCTCCAATCATAGAGAGATGAGTTGGCCATATAAGTCTTTGTGTTGCTTTCCAGGTGAAGGCTAACGTCAAGATTGCATGGACGGTCTTATCAGGGATTCCTTAGTAAAGAGTAGGGATGGATGTCTTAGGCCCACAAATCGGGATCCGGCTCTGCTTTTGTCAATTGCATCTGCTGGTTGGATAGGGAGTGGCACTGAATGTCTTTGTTCCAAGCTAAAGGAGCAAAGAAAGTGGCTCTTCTTTAGAGAGTTGAAATCAAGAGCAATAGTGATAGAAATTCTACTTTGATTTTTCTAATGTTATTTGGTTGGAATCAGGTACTACTGGTAAACGATGGAAACAAAAATCAATGGGTCCGACTTTTTTTAGTTTTTCTTGACTACTACTGCAAAGTATGCCACGGAGCTACCATTGCAGATTCCGCAAGCCACGGTGCATTCGCCGAAACCCGACGAGAGATGCAAGACCTTCATCGTGCTTGGGCGACTCTCCCATTTTCTGAATCTTTCAAAAATTATTTTTTGTTTCGTGTTGTTTAAGGTTTTTGACGACAACATCTAATGCCACATGTGATGCCAGAATGGTAATAAACTACAAATGTACTTTCGGATGATAATTCTTATTTAATTAAATACTGCGATACACTATTAGAAAAGTCTTGAGATTGTTGCGAGGTTATTATTATTTTTGATGATTTTAAGACGTCTTTATATGATCATAAACATAGTTATAGGTACATATCTAGACTACACGGAGAGGATACAATATTTGTTAATATACATATAGGAGGACTGCTATTTTTAAACACTAGAATGTCAATATTTCTGTAATCCAAGATATAAAAAGTGACTTCCGCCAAAAACCAATACTTCCTTGAATGAAAAAGGTACTCCACAGATTTAATGGTTAATACTTTCTTCTAGTATAGACATGCATCTTTATTTTATGAATTCAATGTTTTCGTTTTTTTTTTAAGATTTAACCGACTTAAAACATATTAAAGTAGAACAAGTAAATTAAACGGTGATATTAGACGACACAACCTCTTTGAAATAAAAATACTTTGTATATATGGTAAATTTATCAAAACTGATTTATTTCATGGGTAGAAGATTGATTGAAAAGAAAATATCTCTGTTCCGATTTTAATCATTTTAAACTCACTTTGGAATTCCCTTAACCGACGGCGACATGACAACGTGAATCAGGCTCCTAATGAAAGCGAGCCTCCACATTCGAATTGAACAATTATTGAAGCTCCAATCATAGAGAGATGAGTTGGCCATATAAGTCTTTGTGTTGCTTTCCAGGTGAAGGCTAACGTCAAGATTGCATGGACGGTTTTATCAGGGATTCCTTAGTAAAGAGTAGGGATGGATGTCTTAGGCCCACAAATCGGGATCCGGCTCTGCTTTTGTCAATTGCATCTGCGGGTTGGATAGGGAGTGGCACTGAATGTCTTTGTTCCAAGCTAAAGGAGCAAAGAAAGTGGCTCTTCTTTAGAGAGTTGAAATCAAGAGCAATAGTGATAGAAATTCTACATTGATTTTTCTAATGTTATTTGGTTGGAATCAGGTACTACGGGTAAACGATGGAAACAAAAATCAATGGGTCTGACTTTTTTTAGTTTTTCTTGACTACTACTGCAAAGCATGCCACGGAGCTACCATTGCAGATTCCGCAAGCCACGGTGCATTCGCCGAAACCCGACGAGAGATGCAAGACCTTCATCGTGCTTGGGCGACTCTCCCATTTTCTGAATCTTTCAAAAATTATTTTTTGTTTCGTGTTGTTTAAGGTTTTTGACGACAACATCTAATGCCACATGTGATGCCAGAATGGTAATAAACTACAAATGTACTTTCGGATGATAATTCTTATTTAATTAAATACTGCGATACACTATTAGAAAAGTCTTGAGATTGTTGCGAGGTTATTATTATTTTTGATGATTTTAAGACGTCTTTATATGATCATAAACATAGTTATAGGTACATATCTAGACTACACGGAGAGGATACAATATTTGTTAATATACATATAGGAGGACTGCTATTTTTAAACACTAGAATGTCAATATTTCTGTAATCCAAGATATAAAAAGTGACTTCCGCCATAAACCAATACTTCCTTGAATGAAAAAGGTACTCCACAGATTTAATGGTTAATACTTTCTTCTAGTATAGACATGCATCTTTATTTTATGAATTCAATGTTTTCGTTTTTTTTAAGATTTAACCGACTTAAAACATATTAAAGTAGAACAAGTAAATTAAACGGTGATATTAGACGACACAACCTCTTTGAAATAAAAATACTTTGTATATATGGTAAATTTATCAAAACTGATTTATTTCATGGGTAGAAGATTGATTGAAAAGAAAATATCTCTGTTCCGATTTTAATCATTTTAAACTCACTTTGGAATTCCCTTAACCGACGGCGACATGACAACGTGAATCAGGCTCCTAATGAAAGCGAGCCTCCACATTCGAATTGAACAATTATTGAAGCTCCAATCATAGAGAGATGAGTTGGCCATATAAGTCTTTGTGTTGCTTTCCAGGTGAAGGCTAACGTCAAGATTGCATGGACGGTTTTATCAGGGATTCCTTAGTAAAGAGTAGGGATGGATGTCTTAGGCCCACAAATCGGGATCCGGCTCTGCTTTTGTCAATTGCATCTGCGGGTTGGATAGGGAGTGGCACTGAATGTCTTTGTTCCAAGCTAAAGGAGCAAAGAAAGTGGCTCTTCTTTAGAGAGTTGAAATCAAGAGCAATAGTGATAGAAATTCTACTTTGATTTTTCTAATGTTATTTGGTTGGAATCAGGTACTACTGGTAAACGATGGAAACAAAAATCAATGGGTCTGACTTTTTTTAGTTTTTCTTGACTACTACTGCAAAGTATGCCACGGAGCTACCATTGCAGATTCCGCAAGCCACGGTGCATTCGCCGAAACCCGACGAGAGATGCAAGACCTTCATCGTGCTTGGGCGACTCTCCCATTTTCTGAATCTTTCAAAAATTATTTTGTTTTTCGTGTTGTTTAAGGTTTTTGACGACAACATCTAATGCCACATGTGATGCCAGAATGGTAATAAACTACAAATGTACTTTCGGATGATAATTCTTATTTAATTAAATACTGCGATACACTATTAGAAAAGTCTTGAGATTGTTGCGAGGTTATTATTATTTTTGATGATTTTAAGACGTCTTTATATGATCATAAACATAGTTATAGGTACATATCTAGACTACACGGAGAGGATACAATATTTGTTAATATACATATAGGAGGACTGCTATTTTTAAACACTAGAATGTCAATATTTCTGTAATCCAAGATATAAAAAGTGACTTCCGCCATAAACCAATACTTCCTTGAATGAAAAAGGTACTCCACAGATTTAATGGTTAATACTTTCTTCTAGTATAGACATGCATCTTTATTTTATGAATTCAATGTTTTCGTTTTTTTTAAGATTTAACCGACTTAAAACATATTAAAGTAGAACAAGTAAATTAAACGGTGATATTAGACGACACAACCTCTTTGAAATAAAAATACTTTGTATATATGGTAAATTTATCAAAACTGATTTATTTCATGGGTAGAAGATTGATTGAAAAGAAAATATCTCTGTTCCGATTTTAATCATTTTAAACTCACTTTGGAATTCCCTTAACCGACGGCGACATGACAACGTGAATCAGGCTCCTAATGAAAGCGAGCCTCCACATTCGAATTGAACAATTATTGAAGCTCCAATCATAGAGAGATGAGTTGGCCATATAAGTCTTTGTGTTGCTTTCCAGGTGAAGGCTAACGTCAAGATTGCATGGACGGTCTTATCAGGGATTCCTTAGTAAAGAGTAGGGATGGATGTCTTAGGCCCACAAATCGGGATCCGGCTCTGCTTTTGTCAATTGCATCTGCGGGTTGGATAGGGAGTGGCACTGAATGTCTTTGTTCCAAGCTAAAGGAGCAAAGAAAGTGGCTCTTCTTTAGAGAGTTGAAATCAAGAGCAATAGTGATAGAAATTCTACTTTGATTTTTCTAATGTTATTTGGTTGGAATCAGGTACTACTGGTAAACGATGGAAACAAAAATCAATGGGTCTGACTTTTTTAGTTTTTTCTTGACTACTACTGCAAAGTATGCCACGGAGCTACCATTGCAGATTCCGCAAGCCACGGTGCATTCGCCGAAACCCGACGAGAGATGCAAGACCTTCATCGTGCTTGGGCGACTCTCCCATTTTCTGAATCTTTCAAAAATTATTTTGTTTTTCGTGTTGTTTAAGGTTTTTGACGACAACATCTAATGCCACATGTGATGCCAGAATGGTAATAAACTACAAATGTACTTTCGGATGATAATTCTTATTTAATTAAATACTGCGATACACTATTAGAAAAGTCTTGAGATTGTTGCGAGGTTATTATTATTTTTGATGATTTTAAGACGTCTTTATATGATCATAAACATAGTTATAGGTACATATCTAGACTACACGGAGAGGATACAATATTTGTTAATATACATATAGGAGGACTGCTATTTTTAAACACTAGAATGTCAATATTTCTGTAATCCAAGATATAAAAAGTGACTTCCGCCATAAACCAATACTTCCTTGAATGAAAAAGGTACTCCACAGATTTAATGGTTAATACTTTCTTCTAGTATAGACATGCATCTTTATTTTATGAATTCAATGTTTTCGTTTTTTTTAAGATTTAACCGACTTAAAACATATTAAAGTAGAACAAGTAAATTAAACGGTGATATTAGACGACACAACCTCTTTGAAATAAAAATACTTTGTATATATGGTAAATTTATCAAAACTGATTTATTTCATGGGTAGAAGATTGATTGAAAAGAAAATATCTCTGTTCCGATTTTAATCATTTTAAACTCACTTTGGAATTCCCTTAACCGACGGCGACATGACAACGTGAATCAGGCTCCTAATGAAAGCGAGCCTCCACATTCGAATTGAACAATTATTGAAGCTCCAATCATAGAGAGATGAGTTGGCCATATAAGTCTTTGTGTTGCTTTCCAGGTGAAGGCTAACGTCAAGATTGCATGGACGGTCTTATCAGGGATTCCTTAGTAAAGAGTAGGGATGGATGTCTTAGGCCCACAAATCGGGATCCGGCTCTGCTTTTGTCAATTGCATCTGCTGGTTGGATAGGGAGTGGCACTGAATTTCTTTGTTCCAAGCTAAAGGAGCAAAGAAAGTGGCTCTTCTTTAGAGAGTTGAAATCAAGAGCAATAGTGATAGAAATTCTACTTTGATTTTTCTAATGTTATTTGGTTGGAATCAGGTACTACTGGTAAACGATGGAAACAAAAATCAATTGGTCTGACTTTTTTTAGTTTTTCTTGACTACTACTGCAAAGTATGCCACGGAGCTACCATTGCAGATTCCGCAAGCCACGGTGCATTCGCCGAAACTCGACGAGAGATGCAAGACCTTCATCGTGCTTGGGCGACTCTCCCATTTTCTGAATCTTTCAAAAATTATTTTTTGTTTCGTGTTGTTTAAGGTTTTTGACGACAACATCTAATGCCACATGTGATGCCAGAATGGTAATAAACTACAAATGTACTTTCGGATGATAATTCTTATTTAATTAAATACTGCGATACACTATTAGAAAAGTCTTGAGATTGTTGCGAGGTTATTATTATTTTTGATGATTTTAAGACGTCTTTATGTGATCATAAACATAGTTATAGGTACATATCTAGACTACACGGAGAGGATACAATATTTGTTAATATACATATAGGAGGACTGCTATTTTTAAACACTAGAATGTCAATATTTCTGTAATCCAAGATATAAAAAGTGACTTCCGCCATAAACCAATACTTCCTTGAATGAAAAAGGTACTCCACAGATTTAATGGTTAATACTTTCTTCTAGTATAGACATGCATCTTTATTTTATGAATTCAATGTTTTCGTTTTTTTTTAGATTTAACCGACTTAAAACATATTAAAGTAGAACAAGTAAATTAAACGGTGATATTAGACGACACAACCTCTTTGAAATAAAAATACTTTGTATATATGGTAAATTTATCAAAACTGATTTATTTCATGGGTAGAAGATTGATTGAAAAGAAAATATCTCTGTTCCGATTTTAATCATTTTAAACTCACTTTGGAATTCCCTTAACCGACGGCGACATGACAACGTGAATCAGGCTCCTAATGAAAGCGAGCCTCCACATTCGAATTGAACAATTATTGAAGCTCCAATCATAGAGAGATGAGTTGGCCATATAAGTCTTTGTGTTGCTTTCCAGGTGAAGGCTAACGTCAAGATTGCATGGACGGTTTTATCAGGGATTCCTTAGTAAAGAGTAGGGATGGATGTCTTAGGCCCACAAATCGGGATCCGGCTCTGCTTTTGTCAATTGCATCTGCTGGTTGGATAGGGAGTGGCACTGAATGTCTTTGTTCCAAGCTAAAGGAGCAAAGAAAGTGGCTCTTCTTTAGAGAGTTGAAATCAAGAGCAATAGTGATAGAAATTCTACTTTGATTTTTCTAATGTTATTTGGTTGGAATCAGGTACTACTGGTAAACGATGGAAACAAAAATCAATGGGTCCGACTTTTTTTAGTTTTTCTTGACTACTATTGCAAAGTATGCCACGGAGCTACCATTGCAGATTCCACAAGCCACGATGCATTTGCCGAAACCTGACGAGAGATGCAAGACCTTCATCGTGCTTGGGCGACTCTCCCATTTTCTTAATTTTTCAAAAATATTTTTTGTTTCGTGTTGTTTAAGGTTTTTGACGACAACATCTAACACCACATGTGATGCTAGAATGGTAATAAACTACAAATGTACTTTTGGATGATAATTCTTATTTAATTAAATACTGCGATACACTATTAGAAAAGTCTTGAGATTGTTGCGAGGTTATTATTATTTTTGATGAATTTAAGACGTCTTTATATGATCATAAACATAGTTATAGGTACATATCTAGACTACACGAAGAGGATACAATATTTGTTAATATACATATAGGAGGACTGCTATTTTTAAACACTAGAATGTCAATATTTCTGTAATCCAAAATATAAAAAGTGACTTCCGCTAGAAATTAATACTTCCGTGAATGAAAAAGGTACTCCACAGATTTAATGGTTAATACTTTCTTCTAGTATAGACATACATCTTCATTTTATGAATTCAATGTTTTCAGTCTTTTAAGATTTGACTGACTTAAAACATATTAAAGTAGAACAAGTAAATTAAATGGTGATGTTAGACGACATAACTTCTTTGAATTAAAAATACTAAAATAGGAATACAAATAAGGGGAAATGCGAAAAACATCATTACGTTCTCTTGGGTGCCGTTGTTGTTATAATTCATCATATTCTTCGGAGGCAGAGATCATCAACAAAATCCCATGGCGCCAAGTTTAAGAGGACTGAGAAACACACTCTATGGAACCCCTGTGCTCCTCCTGGTCATCCATGGCGATAGAGAATGGTCGAGTGATGACCATCTCGCAAGGCAGATGACCACCATATCATCATTAAGAAAGACCATCCTCCGGATGGATCAAACTGAACCCCACGACGTCTTTTGTTGATGCTTTTTTTCTTTTTCTGGCATTTGTCTTGTTCTTCAAAAGACTTCAAGAAGACTCGTAAGTTTTCTTGCACAGGGAGGGATTCTCATGTCGCCGTCACCACGCTTCCCCTATGGTCACCAGCCGTTGGGTCCCAGGGTTTGAGTGCGGATCCAGTCTGGTCGTTTTAGTGCGGATCCAAGCCGCACTTGCATGAATCAAGCCTTAAGATCCCGATGAATTTCAATCGTTAGATGAGCTCAGTCTTGTATGGGGCTCACATAGACGAAGTTCGGACATTGACTGGGCTCATTTTAGTGTAGAGAACTTTTTTTTTATTTTTTTTGTGTCAGGAGGGCCGAGTCAGCTGCGTCCGTAGCCCAAATAAAAAGGTAAAGGTCTCCCCCCATAATACAAGGTACTTTTCTATATTTAATTTTTGTGTGCAACACATGTTACTTTAGTTTTGGTCAAGAGAGCGGGGCGTAGTGGACTTTGCATCAAATATAAAAAAACGACTGTTCTAAAGGATTATTTGGTCAAAAAAGACTTTGAGACGACTTGTACGTCTACATATGCCGTCACCATCACCAAGTCTTTTCGTACTACACACCATTCGGTCAAATCACCAGGCGTTGGGCTAAGAGGATTTTGTCCGCATCCAGGCCACACTTGCATGAACTGCATTCATCAATTCCAATGAATTTCAGCAGTACGACGGTCTCATGTGGAACCCACATAAATCAACGGTGGACATCCACTGGACTCATCTTCGTGCCTATCATGTTGTTAACGTTTGGATGCAAGGTCAGGCCAAGTTGTCCTCAGATGTTGTTCTTTTCTTTGTTTCGGACATACACTTATTCATCTAATAAAATGTTGCCTATTATATCGAGCATTGTGTGAATTGAAGCAAACTCATCGTACATGATATTCATTCATCTTAGTCTTTCAGAGGCTAACTTCTCTTGAATATGATTTCCAAATATCTTTCCAAACACTTATATTTTGGTCAAGGGAAAAGCCTTTCCCAAATCTTGCCAACATCATTTATCTCTATTATCCGAGATGTGAAAAAGTAGAAGACAATAATTCTTGAAGTATTAAACATATGATTTTATGTAGAGATAATCATATTATTTTCTTGAGAATCCCACAATCTCTCTTTTCTTTGCTTTTTCTCTTGAATTTTGTCCTATTCTTAGAAAGACTTCGAGACGACTTGGAAGGCTTCGTCCGCCGTCACCAAGTCTTCCACTAGGCATTGGGCCCGGAGTTAGTGTGGATTTAAGCCACACTTGCATGAACCAGATGCACAAAGTCCCAAATGAATTTCAGCAGTTAGATGACATCGGTCTTATGTGGAGCTGACATAAATCAACGTTGTAGATCCTCTGTGCTCATCTACATGCGGAGCATCTTGCTAATGTCTGGATGCAGTGTTAAGACAACTGCAAAGGAAAATGTCTCCCCTCAAAGGCTGATAAAAAGGTCATTGTCTATGTTTCACTTTGTCGTGAAACACGTTACTTTAGATTTGTTTTTTTGGGCTACCATTTCTTTAGATTGGATAATAAAAAAATAACCACCCGAAAGAAGACTCCATATTTTGACCAAAAAAAAAGAAAGAAAGAAGAAGACTCTATGATCAAAATAATTTGTTAAACAACTTTGATCTTAATCTTATCGTTTTCTTTTAAAATCTCAAATTATTGATCGAATGATTAAATATTTAATTTGTATAAAGAGGCGGAGCTAACAAAAGCAATCAACAACTATGATGATAGCCATAAAGTTAGGCAAGGGCGAGTTGGATCCCATCTATAGAGAGGACAATAACACGGTCACCATGGTTGCAATCAAGAAACCTAAAGATGTACATGAGTCTCTAAAGAAGGGGGATTTCCAGCCTATTTGTGGCGTGTTCTACAAGAATTTGCCATCATATCTAAAGTTTGCATTACATGGGTGTAACCTAATTAAAAAATTCATGAATAAAATTCACCTTCAAATGACCATCGCTCTTCTATCATAAGCACTATTTTGGCATGAGGAAGCACTTGATTTAAGTAATTTGACCGAAATCATCGTTATAGCCCAGTCGTTGGAATTTCAGAAGAATAGTTGTGTTACAACTTACAAGGATTGAAACATCAAGAATCAACCTGTGGAAAGCAGCAGAATCGGGTCGAAACTATTTCTTTATTTTTGGTAAGAGGGTCGAAGCTTAATTCTCGCAGAAAATATGGAAGCTTTTGAGGCAACCAAAACCCCTCCCTCGCTCTCTCCCATATCCCCTTCTCTCTCCAATAAGTCTACACAAAGTCAAGGGGGAAGACTATGGAGCGAGCCCGACAATTGCCATTAGCCACAGTTACCCTGACTTCTCTTCTCATTTCGTTCACACCAACCCGAAGTTATCCTCACACCACCAATAAACACAAAGTCGAACAGTCCAAATACTATTGTTAAAGAAGAAAAAAAGCTAATGACTTCTTTTGGACTTTGTGTCTAGATTTTTTGGATTGTCATAACAAGCCAATCACACTTTCAAATAAAATGATTTTAATCAAAATTAAGTACGACCATCATTTTATTCACCGCCTAAGCAGGGCCTTCTCTTATTAGCGATCTTAATTACTACACAAAGTACCGCAAATAATTTACATAATTTTTTTGGTAGTGATTTAGATTGCACCTTCATGCACTAGAACTATTTTCAGAAACTAAGAAGGTATCCTCTCAGGACACTTGTTAAGTAATCAAAAAGTGTATGTATTATTAATTTTTATTGATAATGTGTAATTAATATTTATAAATCAATTTCTTTTCAATAACAAGGTGGCATTGATTTTTCAAAACTCAAACACAAGATTAACCAAAATTTGTATTACATGGACATTGTGATCGACTTATTTGATCATATCACCATGCAGCCTATCCATAATATTAACAAGAAAATTCTAGGAAAAGGGAGTGTATTCCATCTTATAGACAATTCTAACCATATTAATTGCTAAACACTGATATATTGCATAAAAAAGGACAAGACTCCTAGGTTCATTGTCTCATGACCTTCAAATGAAGGCAATTTTCTAATTAAAATATTGTGGTAAATAAATGATGTCTCAATCCAAACCAATTGGAGCCATTCATCATGTAGGACTTATTTGTGTGTTCCACATGATCAATGATTACGACAAATCTAGTCCAGTAATCTTAGTTGCATGAAAAGATTTTGCTGGTAAAAGAATACATTTCATTAGTAATTTCGCAAGAGGATATAGTCACTATGAGATTGAAATAATATTTAATATTTCCCCATAAATTAGGTGGTTAAAGGTCAAGAGAAATCCTATTTTGGATCCTATAATACAATGGTAATAATGTTATGCTTTACATTGTCCTATGACAAGACTATTCTCATCTTTCTGGAAATTAATGATGAATCTAACTGTACTTTAACAACAATAAGCCAAGTCCCTTATTCAATTTTTCCCCCTTGCTTGGAACTACCATTACAAATGGACTTTTTGCCCTGGATGCTTATCTCATTTAATCAAATAGTACCGCATATTGTTTGAAAATTCTTGAGATTATTGCAAGATTATTGATTTTGATGATTTTAATGCATCTTTACGTGACCCTAAATAAGATTAAGGACACATGTCGAGCCTCTGCAGAGGACACGATATTTTTTAATATACATATAAGGAGGCTGTTTTTTTCAACACTAGAACATTATTATCTCTGTCATTCACCCACGATATATTTTTAATTTACTAGATGTATGTGAACAGACAAATTACATGTGTTCGTGATGTTTAAGTCGAACAGTCCAGATACTTTGCTATGTGAGAAAAAGTTGATCACCGTATTAATTGCTAAACACTAAACTATTGCATACAAAATGACATGACTCTTATGTTCATTGCCTCATAACCTTTAAATAGAGGTAATTTTTTAACTGCAACAAATTATGACCATTCAAAATACATTACAATAAATAAAGAATCTCTTGCCTAAACTTGGTCCATTGATCCAATGTAATTACAATCATTAATCATGTGAGACCCATTTGTGACCAACGTCTATAATGGATCTAGTCCAATGGTCCTAGGTACATGAAAAATTTTTACCAATAAAGAGACATGTTTCGAAAGTAGTTTTACTAGATAACATAGTTATCCCATTTATAGATTTCCCATAAATTAGGCAGTTAAAAATTCAGGAAGATCCTATTTTGGATCCTATTATGTAATAATAATAAAGTAATCCTTTACATCATCTCGTGAATAGACTATTAAACTTTCTATTAATTTATGATGTATTTAACTATACTTTAATAACCATCAACCAAGTCTCATTTTCATATTTTTTCCTTCGTTTGAACCACTATTATGATGCTAATCTCAATTAACTAGATATTACCATCAGAAAATTCTTGAGATTATTGTAAAATTATGATTTTTTGATGATCTTAGCACATCTATGGATAATCCAAAATATGATTACAGGTACATATTGAGTCTACACAAAGAGTATGTGATATTTGTTAATATACATATATATAATGATTATTTAAAAAAAATTGGAATGTAATTATCTTGGTAATTCGAGACGTGAATGGTGACTTCTTTTAGAATCCGGGGGTGAGAAAGATGATTCCACAGAGAATGCTATAATCTTTCATTTGTTTATTTTTTCTCTCACATTTTATCATGTCCATGCACCGATAAGGTGTTACTAGTCTCGTCATTGTCACCAAGTCTTTCCCGTACGAGATATTATCCAGTCACTAGGTGTTGGGCCCAAGGGCTTTAGTGCGCATCTAGTCCACACTTCCATGAACTGAATGCACAAGATCCCAATAAATTTCAATCGTTCAATTTTGTCAATTTCACATGGAACCCACGTAAATAAACTTTAAAGATCCACTAGGCTTAGTTATATGCAAAGTGCTTTATAAAGGTTTCTTTGGGTGTTGGTTCGGGTCAACTGGGTCCGAAGCTAGCATAAAGAAAAGAAAGTAAATTAAAAAGAATAGTCTTCTCTGGTTAATTTCTGTTGTGAAACGCCTTAATTCAATTTGGTTTCAATAGAGGGGCGCAATGGATGTTATAAAAAAAATGAGTATCTGACTCGATGATCAAAATAAGTCTTTGACAACTTTCATTTTAATCAAATCATTTTATTTTAAAACCTCCATTCATTGGTTGAGCAATTATATATTTGATTTTTATTCAATAGATTCTGTCTCAGCGTTTCAGATTCAGAATAACCTCGCCAGCCTCTCAGGGGAAGGAGATTTGCTAGATGCATGTGAAAGGGCAAATTGCATGCATTTACGACATTTATTTAAGTTGCATAGTCCAGATTTATTGTATTGGAAAAAAAAATAGAAAAGAAGCCAATATCTTGTTTTGAGCACATTCACAGCATCGCGAACCACGTCATTATTTTTGAACCCCGCGACATCTTTTATTTATGCTTTTCTATCTACCATGTCGTGTTGTTCTTCAAAAGATTAGTTTACTTTTCTCTCGCATTTTGTCGTGTTAGGCGTCACCAATCTGTTGTCACTATCACCATGTCTTCCACCTACAAGATATTATTCGGTCGCCAGGCGCCAGGCCTTGAGGTTTTAGTGTGCATCCAGGCCTCATTTCCATGAACTGAATGCACTCAATTCCAATGAATTTCAACCGTTCACTGATGTTGGTTTCACAAACCTTTTTATGGCAAGGAAATAAAATCTCGTGGAACTACAATTACAAATGTACTTTTGGATGCTAATCAATATTAACCAAATACATCCATATGTTTATAGAAAAATATCAAAATTATTGCCAAGATTTAATTTCTTGATGATGATTTTAATACTCCTTTTACATGGACGATAAATATGATTATGGATTGGGTACATGTCCTATCTCCATAAAAAGTATACGATATTTTTAAATATTCATAGAAGAGGATTAATCTTTTTTAAGCACCCAAATGTCCTTATATTTGCAATCTGAGATTTTAGAAAATAATAGTTTCCAAAGTCAAATAATAATTCTCCGTAGGGGTAATTATCAATTCAACATTTTTCAGTTTTCGAAGAGTCAAGCAACTTAAAACCTATAAAAGTAGTCCACGGAATTGCGAAAATCATTATTATCTATTTTTGGGTGCCACCATTGTACATATCCTTGCTCCGAGACCAAAGGATCATCAACAAAATCCCGTAAATTAGTAAGAAGACTGAGAAACACGTTGAGGAAGCCCCGTACTCCTACCCCTCCATGGCTCGCTTAATCCACATTTTGTCATTGGAAAATCTTCCACCCGACGTCCTCAGTTCGCACAATCCACGTTTCGTCATTGAGAACGCTTTTTCTTTGGATGGATCACACTGAATCCCCACAACGTGTCCTCTGAATATACTTTTTTTCTCTGTCATTTCGTCTTCTTCTTCAATAGACTTCGAGATTACTAGAAGTCTTCTTGCACCGAGAGACAGCACTGTGAGACCGAGTCAACCCGTGGTCACCAGGAATTGGGTTCGATGGTTTTAGTGTAGATCCAAGCAACACTACCATGAATCGGATTGCACAAGATCCTAACGAGTTTCAATTGTAAGATAAAGTCAATTTTATATACAGTCCACATAAATCAAAGTCAGGAATCAACTAAGTTAATTTATGTGCGGAACATGTTTATTAAATTCTTTCTTGGGTCGAGGGCTGGGCCAACTGGGTCCAAAACCAGCATAAAAAGGTAAAGGTCTTCCTACATCTTAATCCAAGGTACTTTTCTATAAATTTATTTTGTTGTGTAACACATGTTACTTTAGTTTGGTCAAGAGAGAGGTGTAATGGACTTTGCATCTAACATATGAATGACTGTTGAAATGACTTCATGATCCAAACCATTTGGTGATAACTTTCAGTCAAATCATTTTGTCTTACAATTCACAAATTATTGACTTGCGTGGTTAAACATGTATGTAATAAATTCCGTCACAATATTTCACATTTAGAATATATCTCGCCAACCTCACTATGGAGGAGCTTTACTAGATGTATGTGAACAACAAAATTGCAAGGCGCGGACGCACCGCCGTCCCTTCTCTCCACGTACTGTCACTTGGGCCACCTCGCTCTCCATCCCTTTAAGCACAGCATTCTCTCCGTGGCCTCACGTGCAATTGAGAGTCAGCTTTGATATTTCTGGATTCTATGTGTTGTGTGTATATCTCCCCTTATTTTGTGCATATCTTAATTAATACGTTATCTTAAATAGTCACCGGATAAAATTTATAAATAAACTCAAGTATTTTTCTTCAATGTACCTCGAAGCAAAAAGAAACTCCCCAAATTTATTTTCCACATAATTCTTTAACTATTATTTTTTTGGGAATCCCGCTCTCTCTTTTCATTACTTTGTCTTTCTTTTTTGGCATGTTCTGTGAAAGACTTCGGGACTTGTAAGTCTTCGTACACCGCCACCAAGTCTTCTTGTGATGTCACGCGGTCACCTGGCCCGGAGGTTGTAGTGCGGACGCATGCCCCACTTGCATGAACCTGAGCACAAAATCCTGGTGAATTTCAGCTGTCAGATGATGTCGATCTTATGTCAAGGCCACATAAATCAACGTTGGAAATTCACTAGGCTCATCTACGTACGGAGCATATTATTGGTGTTCGGGTGCAGGGTCGGGCCTACTTGGGTCCTTCCAGGAAATTTAGTTCTTTATGTTCAGTTTTGTCATGAGAAACGTTGCTTTGGATTGGTCTCGAAAGGAGGGGGCAAAGGATAATACAAAAAATGACCGCCTGAAAGTGGACTTCCATGATCAGAAAATTTTTTGGTTGCTTTTGTCTTAGTCGAATCATTTTAGGGTTAATTCCCAAAAAAATCCCAAATTTTAGGTCCAATCCTAAATATACCCCGAATTTTTTTTTTTTCGTCGAAAAAAAGCCCTAAACTTTAGGTTTAGTCCCAAATCTGCTTTTTGCTTTTATTTTGTCTAAAAAAAAACCTAAACTTTAATTTAGTCCCAAATCTATCCCGAATTTTGTTTTGTCTAAAAAAATCTCAAATTGGTACACATATGGCAATTTTACCCAAAATTATTTTTTTGACCACCAAAACAAATTACCATATATTATTTTCCGTTAAATTTTATTGTCAAATTTATAAATTAAATAACACGTCGTAATTAACAAGTATAATAATTTGGGGTTTTACCCTCTGTTTGTACTAAAAAAATCACCAATTTTTGATATGTTCTCAAATATACCCCATGATCTAGTCCCAACTTAACATGTCATTTCTACATAGATAATAAATACACATAAACAATATGTCATGAAAATTATTTTCAAAATAAAACCACTTTAGGACATAAAAAATTAGGGATTACTAATATGGCTTTTGGACAGAGGCTAACGAGAGCAAATTTAGGATTATAGTAAAATTTACTGATTTTTTTTTTTACAAAAAAAATTGGGATAGATTTGGGAATAGATTAAGAGTTTGGGGTTTTTCAAAATTTTGGGGCAGATTTGGGACTAAATTTAAAGTTTGGGGTTTTTTCTGAGACAAATAAAAGTTCGGGGTAGATTTGGGACTAAACCTAAAGTTTAGGGTTTTTCTTGAGACAAAAAAAAGTTTAGGGTATATTTGGGACTAAACCTAAAGTTTGGGGTTTTTTTTGGAATTGACCCAATCATTTTACTTTAAAACCTCGAATTATTAACTGAATGATTGAACGTTTAATTTAAAGACATACGGACCGTATGACACGTATTAAGCAATCCGATAGAAAAATATATATCGATAACTTTTGACACTGATTTTTTTTTTCTGTAACTGGTGTATTTAATATTTATAAATCAAACTCTTTTCCATAGAGTATACTTCACCGTTCCTCTTAAGAATTCATTAACAAGATTTCATGTGTTTATATAGTGCCCACGTTAAGATGACCAATGATAACTAGACACCATTTTAGTAATTTTCAATAACAATTAACCAAAAGAATTACATTGAAATTTTGCATGCAAATATTTAAAACTTCATCAACAAAATTGAAATATTAAGAATTAAATTGATATTCATATAATAAATTTAAAATATTTTTAGTAATTATTTTGAAGGACCAATTTGGTAATTATATTCAAAATTTTGTCATGATTTTCTTTTTTTTGGTAGAAACCAAATTCATGAATTGAAATATGCAGTGGGAGGTCTCCATTATTCCATGAAAATAACGAAGGCTGTCCTGCTTGCGTCTATCGATTGAGAATATGAAAGCCTTGTTGCTGTCTCCTTCACGTAATTTTTCAAGGACACCGGGAGATTTGTTTATCCGGTCTCCTTAGGAAATTGATAATCTTACTTAATAGGATATTTCTTGATGGAAAATCCTACCAAGTTCTGTATTAATAATTATTTCTTTTGAAACTGTTGGCCACAACGAAAACAAGGAAAAACTGAAAATAAAGGAAATAATTGCAATTTAGATTTTTAGAAGTATGAAATGTTTGTTCCAACTCCATGTCATAGATTAATTTCATTATTTTCTCTAGTATCAATCTTCCGATTGAACTTAAAATCTTATATTATGAGAAACTATGCAATGAATATGATCGAAAGCTAAATTTGATTTTTTTTTATACATTTGTGATCTTACACCCCTCATATTGCCACAAAAACGAACTATACAAAATTTTTCTTTGTTATTTTCCTTCCGTTCGAGTTTAGAATTGTAAGGTCTTCTTAAACATAACTCTAATAAATTGTTTAAATCTCTTATCATTATTCCAGGGCCATCTTAGTGTTACCTTGAGTTTGGTTAACCTTTCAAGCCGCCTGGCCAATCTCCCTATAGTGGAATGTAACTGTCATTTTAAAACGTAATGGCCGTCGTCATGCTAGCAACATTCTAAAACTTTTATAATAGATGATATAATAATTTCTTTTTCGCATCTAACAAGCCAAATATTCAAAGAATAGATCTCACTTATTTAAACGCTCAATTTAAACTTGTCATATCACTTTTAAAAAAGTTTTAGTTCGAGTTCTTTATGGATTTATAATTTCTTAAGAAAAATTATAAAAAAAATCTTAAAAATATATTGCATTTGTGCCAATTCAATGATAATCCTTTTAATTTGGCAAAATTTAATCCATAACATTTTGATAATTTGCTAATATAATCCATCCGGACAATTGTAATCAAAAATCACTGACTGGACGCTAATTGTCTTA
This sequence comes from Angophora floribunda, assembly GCA_014182895.1. NCBI lineage: Eukaryota > Viridiplantae > Streptophyta > Magnoliopsida > Myrtales > Myrtaceae > Angophora > Angophora floribunda. The sequence goes on along the minus strand of CM024710.1, from coordinate 11,977,317 downwards.
CATGGCATCGCTAGAGTTGATGTAGACAATTTTTGTAATTTTTTAAAAAAATTGAATGTTTTATTTTTTCTTTATTGTGACTGGCCAAGGTTGGCAAGGACCTAGCGACCCTCATTGACCACTAGGCGAGGTCCTGCAAGCCCTAGCTAGCCACCGCAACCCTCATTTTGTGGCTAGTGTAGGCGACCCTCACCAAGCCCTCTCCTACCTTTGCCTATGGCTAGTCTCCGACCATTAGCGAAAAAAAAGGAAATAAGCTAAAAAAGAATAAAAAATAAATTTTAAAAAATTTATCCACATTAACACCGACTACATCACGTAATACAACCAATGCTGGCTAGGCCACCACATCAGCATATTTTGATATGCCTAGAAGGATTATATTGATAAATCATTAAAAAAATTTAGAACTAAATTAACATGATCATAATAAATTTATGATATTTTTGATAATTTTCCCAAATTTCTCATTACTAGGTGTGCTTGTTTCTTCCTAGATATAAGATGGAGCAAATTTGCTAAGCATCCTAAGCATCACCATCTTGTATTCATTTTCATACACTATGAGTAAAAATTACCACAAAAATCCTAAATCTATTGCAATTGTATCAATTCAATTCTAAAATATTTTTTTTGTTAATTTAGTCATAAACTTTTTATATATGTATCAATTTAGTCCATCCAATTAAAATTGGTCGGGCGACGCCAACGTGAATGCCAATTGGCACCGATCGTTCGGCTGACGCTAACATGGCAATTTCTTTAATAATATTTTATTTTATTCTAATATTTTATTTATTCTTTTCTTTTCCATTTTTTTTCTTTTTGTTCATCTTCTTTCCCTTCCACCGTTCTTCTTCTTTTCCTCACCACCCTTCTACTTCTTGCCCCCACAGTGGCTGGCGGTGAGGGCCACGAAGCCCTTGAACTTTCGCAATGATGCGTGAACCCTATGTTGCAAGAGTGAGACGAGGTTTTATTGTTGCCATGTTAGATAGGGTCAATGGGGACAACAACTGAACCTAGGAAGGAGGGCATTTATCTTGACATGTATGCATGCTTTTATTAATATGAGCCACTATTCTATGAGTGAGGTGGATGTACTAATATGCATATGTATCACTAAATATGATGGGGCAGTCAGATCTGCCCATTTAGATGCATTTTAGTATGCGTACGATGATCAATGAATATTTACAGGCCCCAAGGGCGAGAAGGACATTGAGCTTGATACTGCAACTTGAGGATAGAATTGCTGGAAATGATTTGACCATGATGTTGATAGGGTGGTGGCGACATCCTTGACTTTTTTTACGAGGCCAAAACTTGGAACTTCAAGAGAGATATTTACTATACTTAATCTATAATAATTTAATTATTCAGTCTTAAAGTTTTTATATCTATATTACTTCAGTATATTAGCCTAAAATTGACCGCTGATGAATGTCGGTCAGAATTAACCGTCTAGCGGATAATTTTTTAATAATATATTTTATTTATTTTCTATTTTTAAATATTTTTATTTTTATTTTTTTCTCTTCTTTTCTTTTTTCCATTTCTTTTTTCTTTTCTTCCTGCTGTTCATCTTCTTCCCCCACCACCGTTCTTCTTTCCCCACGGACTGACAGCCTGGCAAGCCACTAGGCGAAGGCCAAGAAGCCCTCGCCCGGCCTCGCCCAGATCTGGGTGACGCTAGCCTTGCCATGGCCTCGCCGGTCGCGGGCGAAGCTAACGTCGCCCAGGTCTGTTTCGCCATCACGCCCTCCGCATTCACGAACCTCTTCCCGAACGCCAGCTTCCTGATGTTGTTGAAGGCAACCGCGCCCGGCTACTTCTTCACCAGCAGGCTCTTCCCTAAGTCATCTGCACACCCGCATTGCAAATCGTTCCGGCTTTAACAAAACCGCACAGAAAAAGAAAGGCTAAGGATCGTCGGAATCCGAACGACACGGCCTACTCGACTCGGAATCATTCATCACTATCAAACATAGTTACCTCACTCATAACAGGTGACGCTAGCTTCGCCCGCGACCGGCGAGGCCATGGCGAGGCTGCCTCGTTCGCGGCCCCCAAGCCTCGCCCAGATCTGGGCAAGGCCGGGGTAGGGCTTCTTGGCCTTCGCCTAGTGGCTTGCCGGTCCCTGTGGGGAAAGAAGAAGAACGGTGGTGGGGGAAGAAGATGAACAGCGGGAAGAAAAGAAAAAAGAAATGGAAAAAACAAAAAGAAGAGAAAAAAACAAAAAAAATTATTTAAAATCGAAAATGTATTATTAAAAAGTTATGATGTCAGCATCGGCTAGACGATTGACCTTGACCAGCCGGCAATCAATTTTAGCATAATAGACTTATTGGCACAAGTACAAAAAAATTTAAGACTGAATTAATAAAAAAAATTTAAAATTAAATTGATATAATTATAATATATTTATAATTTTTTGATAATTTTTCTTAGATCATTCCTTTCGCTAGTGGCTAGGATAAGGATTAAGGGCGCATTACCCTTTATCCATAAAACCTTCGTATATTATTTTCTTTTTAAAATTCTGTCTTGCATTTGTTGTTATATGCAATTGGGTCCCTCCAATCTGTTCTATTGACACAATTTGCCTATCTGCCGAGTCCATTCTTGGTACTTGATTTCACCAATTCGTCGATGTGTATATAATGGGCTTGTGAGAACGGCATCCATTCTATAAACAAGGACAGAAGCACAACAAAAATACGTGAGGGAGAGTTTGAGAGAGTTTTTTTCGAAATGAAGGGAGTGCATTGGCTTCTAATGCTGGCTGCAGCCTGGTGGCTGCGACAAGGCGGCGCTCACCCCGTGCTCGGAAAGTGCGAACACCGGTGTGGGGACGTGGACGTACCTTTTCCGTTCGGGCTCAATACCAGTTGTGTGAGGTCCCAAGATTTTTTGCTCAATTGCACCAACATCGAAGGGGGCGGTATTCAACTACGGTGGGGGAATCTTATGATTCGCAGCATCTCGGTCAACGACTCGACCATGGTCGCCAGCCTCCCCGAAGCATACGAGTGCTACGATCAGAATGGCACGGTGCTAGTAAACGAAACCAGTGTGGCCATCGATCTATCTTCAAATCCTCGGTGCAGATTCTCGGAAGCCCAGAACAAGCTCACTGCTGTCGGCTGCGACACCCTCGTGGTCATGGCCGACAGAGAAGAGACGTTCGCAAACGGTTGCCTCTCCTACTGCGGCGGCAACGTTGACTTCGCCAACAAGACCACTTGCTCCGGTCAAGGTTGCTGTCAAGCATCCTTCCCAGAGGGGCTTGAGAGGTTCGGCATTAGCATCGGTTCCATCAGCCGAAACATGTCGGCCTGGCAACGAGGCCACTGTGCACGGGCCTTCGTGGTGGCCGACAGGTTATTCAATATCTCAAGCTTGACTCTCCCGGGGTTCCAGGATGTGGACAACAACCCGGGCTTTGCTCTGGACTGGATGGTCGAACCGGACGTGACTTGCCAAAACGCCAGGTCGAACCGGTCGAGCTATGCCTGTGGTGAAAACGCGGATTGTAGAGACTATGGGAAAGACTATGGGAATAGATCGGGCTATCGTTGCTTTTGCGGGGATGGGTACAATGGGAATCCCTACGAAGGGTGTCGAGGTAATTAACACATATTCAGCTCCGCATGCATTATTGCACTCGAATGAATGGTGTGGATAGCTAATTAATTGATCACCATCCTAGAGCTAGATAGAGAAGTAGTGTATCTATGTATTGATTCCATCTAGTTTTACCCCATTTAATTAGCCGCCGTTTAATTTGCGCTTCTCTCTCTCCCATTACTTTACCAATACACACTCCCTTTCGTCCACCACCGATAACTAGGGGTATTAAAAACTGAACCGAAAATTGAAATTGAAACCGAACTAAAATTTCGTTTTTATTGGATTCATTTCAGTTCGATTTTGATTTGGACTCGATTTGGTTTTTATTGGATTCATTTTGGTTAACCGAATTGGACCATGCTTAAAAAGTAAAAAGCAAAAATTGCTTTCATCTCTCTGTCCCTAGAACTAGAAGCTCTAAAAAGTAAAATGCAAAATTTACCTTCATCTCTCCTCTCCTTCCATCCAGACCCACGAAACCGGAGAACCCTAGCCTCTCGTCTCCGTCACGCTCATTCGATGCTTATCGTCTTCTCCATTGCTTCCTCTGTTTCTCTGTTGGTTCCCTCGTGTCTTTTTCTCCTTCGGTGCAGGAGCACGAAGCCCCCTTCCTTTGTTTTTCCGTTGATTCCTGTAACCACGTACGGCTTGTGTCACACTTTGTTCACTCTCTCCTCTATCGCTTCAATGTCGGTCGTCGTCCCTGCTTTTGCGTAGCTATTTCTCTCCCTCTCTCGTTTAAGGGCAACGGAGCTCGACAGATTGTCAAGTCCATGCCTTTGGCGGGTCTCAAGACCTCGCGTTGAGTTCCTCTCGTCTCCAGATCTGGGGATGCCTCCTCCATATCTAGTCTGTCCATTAAGATTTCGGTGAGATCTCAAAGGCCATGGCCAGATCAGGTCATCAATGGTGGTACTGAGACCTCATGAAGATTTGGCGGCGAGAGAAGAGACAGAGTGAGGGAGAGAGTGTTTTGGGTCAGTAAATAGAGAAAGCAAAGATGGCCGTGGATGACACGACAGAGACAATTTTGCCTTCTCGCCTATATACAAATATATTGAACGTGGTATGCATACTATGACGCATTTAAAGGGTTATAATTTATTGTATGTATGTAAAAATCAATCTCCTCCTTCTTAGGCTTAGTCATTGTCCCCATTGACCATATACGCCCCTTGCTGGGCTCTTGCAACGTAGGGTTCATGCTTTATTGCAAAAGCTCGATTTTCGCAAGTTCCGTATGCCAGATCCTTTCCTAGCTCGTGTGCCCTCAATGGATCTCATACATAGAGTTCAAGGCAGCATCGATCTCCACTGATGGCAAAGAAAAACGCCATTGCCGAACTTAGATTCGACGTGGAGAGAGACAGAGAGTAGAGAAAAAAAAGATAGATTGAGAGAGAGTGGACACATGTCACAGTACTATAACCGAAAGCTAGATGAGATAATATTATCTATCTAATAATCCATGCACAAATTTTTTCAATTTGCTTTTGCCACTAATTGAGATAACGGTTCAATTTGTCTTCTGCATTACGTAGACATCAATGAGTGTAAGGAGCCAGAAAAATACCCATGCTATGGAATGTGCAAGAATAAGCTCGGGTATCACACATGCCAGTGCCCATTTGGAATGCAGGGCAACGCTACAAAACAGCGTTGTCAAATTTCTCATCGGGTCGTAATTGTTGCAGGTAATTCGATATATATTTTATCATTTATTAGATGGTTCATTGTTGATTTCGTGGTAGATTTGACGTATATCTTAGGGATTATTATTATACTGTACTTAGTCGGTGTAATCCCCCGTAATACAAGTAGTGAGCCACAGGCTGCCACGTGTCCCTATTCAGTCCCAGTCTAATGCCCATTACATCTTTCCTTTGTTTTTTTTCCGAACCTCCTTTTTCGTCCTTTTTTTTCCCTTTTTTCTGAAGCTAACACTTTGAAACTCCACTTGAGGGAGGATACACGGCATCTTTAAGTGAATAACTTACTCCAACCAAACGTGCGAATCTTGGGCCAAAACGAACGACAAGAGCTTCTGATTTCAAGAGGAGAAAATCCTAATAATGGTATAAATTTCGAGAATTTCTTTCTTCTAACATCTTGTGAATTGCTGAAGTAATAATGGCTCCTAAACACTAGAGGGACACGAAGGCCCAACGCCTTTGTTTTCTATATATTTCATCTTCACATTATCCCTCGTTGAAGGTTGGAGCTTGTTCGGCACCGTAAAACCAGCCCATGAGCCCACATGTTTCGTATGAAATCAATCATGAAACCATTCATTTTTCTTAAAATGAGAAAAATGTTTGGTGGCCATTTGAGAGAAATTAATTCCCGTCGTTGCCCCCACACAGGGCATGGGAAGGCGGCGGGCAATTTTTCATTTCAAGGTGGTTAAAATTAGTTTTAGAGACATATATAATATGTAGAAAAAAATGGTTATATTTTCTTTCATCTGTGGTTAGAGTATATAGTCTTCAATCATGTTTTTCAATTGGCATGTTATACATTAACTAAATACAAATTTGAGCAATATCTATGTTCGTGCATAATTTGTTAAAAGATTTCACTGAATTTTCATACCATTTATAATTGGAAAAAGCTAAAACAACGGGAGGTGAATGCTTCCTTGTTCTTTTTTGTTTATTACAAACCTTCTTCATTAATTGAGAGGAGTAATAGAAGATGCTATTAATATGTACTCAAATAGAGTTCGATTGATTACTCATTCCATTTTGTAATGATGCGCATCAAGTTTTAGATAAGGAATCACATAAGGATTGTTACATGATACATAATGTGTAGCTCATTTGTTTCAAAAATCATTGTTATCACCGTTTAATTGGGTAGTTGTATTTTGAGAGATAGAATAATCATCCAAATAGATGGTAATGGATGTGGATTAAGTAATAATAGATTGAATGGGTAGTCTTTTGAAGTTAACTTCTTTTATGAACTATGCGGACTGGATAATGATTACATGCTCGAATCATTAATCCAGTGAAATATATACTTTGGCAGCGACTATTGTGCCGCTCTTCATCATGTTGGTTTGTACTTTAGTCTTTACTGAATGGCATAGGAGGATAATCAAAGAGAAAAACTTCCACCGAAATAGAGGAGAGCTCTTGAAACACCAAAGAGTTCAAATCTTTACAGAGGCCGAGCTGGCAAAATCGACCAACAATTATGATGATAGCAATAAGCTTGGCGAGGGTGGTTTTGGTTCAGTCTATAAAGCCATAATAGCAGGGGACAGTGTGGTCGCGGTCAAGAAGCCTAGAGATGTGCACAAGTCTCTAATCAAGGGAGATTTCCATCATGAACTTCAAATTGTGATGCAAATAAATCATAAAAATGTGGTGAAGCTCCATGGCATATGTTTGGAGACTAGAATACCATTGTTGGTTTATGAATATATATCAAATGGTACCTTATTCCAGCACATCCATCAGAATGCGTCAACCATATTAAGATTGTGGAAAAACCGACTTAGAATAGCCGCCGAAGCCGCTCTTGCACTTGAGTATATGCATTCATGTGCAGATCCCCCAATCATTCACGGTGACATCAAGTCGGTGAATATACTTCTAGATCAAAATTACTCAGTAAAAGTATCTGATTTTGGAACTTCAGTACTTATATCACCAGAGTGTAGTCATATCGTAGCCAACGAAATACAAGGCACGTTAGGCTACATCGATCCAGAATATTTAACTACTGGTATGCTAACAGTTAAGAGTGACGTCTACAGTTTTGGAGTTGTCCTAGTAGAGCTACTCACAGGAAAGAAGCCTACTAGTTTTATTACCAAGTCTGAAGAGTCCATCAATATCATCCATTATTTCATCTCTTCCGTGAAGGATAAGACACTCTCCAATGTCATAAACTTTGAGGCCGCTAGTGAAGATGAAATGGAGAGAGTAGGAATGGTTGCCGAGATTGCAATGAAGTGCTTGGACCCAAGTGGTGCGAGGAGGCCGGGAATGAGGGAAGTGGCTGAGCAACTCGCTAGGATTAATCGCGAGCTCGACAGCTCAACAGTTGAAGAAAACAATGAAGAGACCAAAAGTGAGGTGGACAAAGAAAACCTCTACTCCCATGCGACTTCAACTACTTTCAAGTTGAGCCAACATGGGACGTCGGGCTCTCTTTTCAATTCAGTAGGTTCCAGCATCTGATCCTTTGTTACTATAGAGACATGTTTATAAAATTTCCATAAAGACTTCTAGGGCTGATTGTGTATTATACATATGTGTGTGTTATGTTCGTCATTTGTTTTGGACTTATAGTTGTGCAACCATTTGTGCAAGTTTAACTGTCTCAATCTAATATTATATATATGCAGCTGTGCAAGGTAGACTTATAGAAGGCTGACATATGGCCATTTTGACATTGTCATAAACCCCTTTTTCCCTTTATCTTTTCTTCGTTGTCTTTTTTTTCCCTTACAAAAGATAATAATAGGTCAGAAAATTAATTTTTTTGGTCTATCAAAAAAATAATTTATTCGCTCATTTTTATCTCTTTTTTTTTCTTATTATAATCCCAGTTCATTTTTTTTTTTATAAGTAAAAATCTCCATTTACTTTCGGTCTTCACTTTTCCCTAATTATATTTGCAATTAATATTAATATAATTTTCCTTTCCGTGAAAAAGATAAAAGAATTGTTGGCCAAAAGGCCAGAAAAGGTATCTACTTTCAGTCTTTGTTCCTTTTTTGTAACTGGATCTTAATTTGATGTGATGGAAAAACAAAAACAAAATCTCGATTTGCTTTACTTTCTCTTTATTTCTAGTTCATTTAATTAGGTTTAGATGTTGAATCTAAGTGAAAGTGGGAAAGACAAACTGATTTAAAACTGAAAATACCATGTCTTTCAACCTTAATATGATTACTTATAAATATGATAAAGAGATGAAAAACGCTATATCAGTCAATTTAGCAAGAACAAAAAAAATCTTGTCCAAAATGAGAGGATCACAAGATCAAGAAAGAAGTATTAGGGGATTTACGTGATGATAACTTCATTTCAAAGCAAACTCGTTTTATTTTTTGGATGAAAGAACTTAAATTGTTTTGTAAGTTTGGTATTAATAAACCACGATTGAAAACATTAGCTAACAAGAAATATTTAAAATATATTAAAGGCAATAGAAAATTTTCTTCTAAAAGGACGATAGACATAACTAGTACTTTTTTGTACTTTCTACCAAAAATTTACAAATTAATGGCTCACACTAAATTAATATTTTAGTCATTAACTAGGGTCCTGTGTAATATATCAAATGACAGTGCAAAGAAATAGTCTCAAATTATACTTTAATTGATTTGCAGGTGTAACCAAAAAAAAAAATCTCTTATCAAAAGACTGAAAACAAATGTATTTCTTGTAGTTTACCATTGAGTAATGCATCTTTGCTCTATTTCTAAGGCTTCCTCACAAATCAAGTCACCACGATGCCTCGCATTATATTGAAACTAGACTGTCAAATGGGTGAAAAATGGTCCACCCATATTGACCCATTTAACCCGTTTTTGACTCCAAATTCATAATGTAAATCTAATGACCCATACCCGACCCGACCCACATCCGACTCATACCCGACCCGACCCGTATTGCTAAAAGCCATTATTATTGTAGAGAAACACAAACTCACTCGAAGCTTTATGTTAAATGACTCACTCAACCCATATTTGACATATATTTAACTTTTACTTAACTCATATTTGATCAATATTTAGTTTTCACTTTACCCATATTTGACCCATATTCAACTTTCACTTGACCCATATTTGACCCATTTAACTAAAAGTGAGTCATAATATGGGTTTATGACCCATTTTGACACCTCTAATTGAAACTAAAATCAGAAGAATGCTTCTCTGCATCGCAGCTGTTGAAGTTTGGCCAATTGTGATACCAATTTTTTTTGCAATTTAGAAAGAACGCATCCGATGAGGTACCGCACGGGACTTATCCCCCCGGGGAACCCACGAACACAAGCTAGTCTAACACCTTAGCTGAAAACTAAGATGTCCGCTCAGGTTGCAGTGGAAGCATAACCCATAACTGTCTTCCTGAATTCCATGGACTTTATTTCGTGGACTGACCGCATGTACATCCTGTGCATTTTGTCCCTTAAATCAGATGGGTCTCGCGTGACCAGATTGTCAGATGCGCCGAACGTATAGCGATTTCATATCAGGACAATTCGACATCAAAATGTGGCAGTTGAGTTCAAGCTTTGATGGTAGTTTGGATTAGGGGTTGGATCAACTAACAGAACCGCATCACCCGCGTTGGCTAACTCCCGCTGAGGGTGGGCCTAGAAACAAGGCATGGGCTGGCCCAGCGAAGCCCAGTAAGCGGGACGGTGTTGGGCTCTTCTTCATGGCCCCGAGCGAACGCGAGCTCCTGCTGTCCCCGAAGCAAAGAAAACGCCACGTGCCGATTTCTCCTGCAACGACGAAAGGAAAAAGAAAAGAAGAAAATATATTGGAATGGGGAAGTTGACCGAAGGGAGAGGGGAAGTGGTGGGTTGGCTTCAAAGCCTAAGCATAAGGCAACCCTGTGGCAACGGCCACCATTTCGTCTCCTTCTCTCTCTCTCTAATTTCCCTTCATCTTTTGAGCCCTGACTCCTCACATTTTGCTCCTTCCTAGGATTCAAAAAATATTAAACTTTCGATATTGTTTAAGATTTTTTTTAGCCACATCTAATACCACATGTGGTGCTACGGTAGTAATTAACTGCAACTTATTGCCATATTGGCAGCAATTTCATAAATCTTTTTAATAGATGGATTGATGCAAATAATAAAAAAAAACATATACTTAAAAGACCCACTAAATAAATAAATAATCACGGGCTTGATTGGACGTTGCATAAAAGTTCTGATTAAATAGTTACACTATCATGCCAAAGATTAATCTGATGAGAAAACACATGCTGGAGACTTGGTAGCTACAATCATCTATTGGCACCAATAGATTTATTGGGCTCATCTACATGCGAAGCATGCTTCTAATGTTTCCTCGGGTGCTGGTCGGGCCAAATGGGTCCGAAGCTAGCATAAAAACGAAAAGACCCCTTTACACGTCAGGTACTTTTTAAAGTTTAGCTTTTATTGTGTAACACATGCTCTCTTTGTTTGGTTTGGATAGATGGGCATAATGGATTTGCATGTAACATCAAAAGTGATACTTCGAAAGGGGACTCAATTTTTTTAAATAATTTGATATCTTAGCCAAATCGTTATGTTTTAATATCTTGAATTAGTGACTGAGTAATCAAACATAAAATTTGGATATAATAAATTTCGTCATAGCGTATTATATTTAGAATAATCTCACTAGCCACTCTATGCATGGAACTTTACTAGATCTATGTATTTGCATTGATGACATTTTCTTAAGTCACATATTCAGTATCCTTTATACTGTGAAAAAAGAAACTAATACTTTCTTTGGAGTACGTATCAAAGTTTTTAGGGTTGTAAAGCAAGTCAATTACCCTTTTAATCTAGAATGGTTTCAATATAAATTAAATTACAGCAGTTGCTCTATTCACAACCTTAGCAGGGTCTTCTCCTATATGTGATCTTAATTACTACGCAAACTTGGCTAATACTTTAGTGATTTAGATCACACCTTCAGGTGATACCATAATTCATTATTAAGGAAGTGTCACCCTCATGAAACTCATGAAGTAATCAAACAAAAATAATATATTGATAAATTTTAACATTGATTTTTTATTGAAATATGTGTAATCAATAATTAAAAGTTAAATCATTTTCAATAAAATATGCTTAATCATTGCTCCTGCGAACTCATTAACAATATTTCATATGTTTATTTGGGGCAACATCTAACACGTTTTCTTTGTAAATGTGTACTCACAACAAAAATCCAATAAAACACCACAACTACAAAATTTTCTCTATACAAGCAATTTTAGTCGTCGACATGTGCTTATTTTCCCATTAGACAATTAATGAGAAAAAAAATGACAGAACATGAGATTAATAGGAATGACAAGCATGAGAAAATTGAAAGGGAGTGTCAGATTTTGAACCATTGACTTGTCTTCTGAGATGAAACTTACCCTTTTTTTCGAAATACATAAACGACTAACAAATTACTTCACAATGTTATGTGGCGTCACGCATTCTTGGGATCGACAATTACTAGAAGTATGTGACCCAAGACACGGTAAGCCTTTATTTAATTATCCAGCAATTACATAAAAGATCATCTAGCAAGCATACTTCGCCATATCTTTTCCAAAAAAACATGTCATGCACCTTCAATATAAAGAAATTTAAGATAAGCAGCCTCATCCATTCACAATTTGAGGATTATAATTACCAACTCTTTCAAATCAACGATGAATGCAACTACTTGCATAAAATTTTGTTTACAATGACTTTTTTTGTCAAAAAACTAGTTTTATTGGATAAAAGAGTTCTTAAGCATATGATCCCAATAGTGGGGCATCACAACAAACTAAATTTTAAAGAGTTCTAGGGAATAAGTTAACTAATTATGGGGGATAAAGTTCAAACGCTGGGCTTTAGCCACCCAATTTGCCCTCTTGTCCACATGAGAAACAGAAGTCTTCTTGACTCGGCCCAAATATTCATGGGCCTCGACGATAAGAGAGTGCGCTTCCCATACCCCATGATCTGTACTATTGACGGTTTTGACCACTTCCAAACAGTCTGACTGAACCTCCAGCACTTGTTGATCAAAAAAAAAAAAAACCTCCAGGACTTCGCTTTCTCTTTCTTGCACGAACTTCAGCCCCCCAAGAAGAGCTAGAGCTTCGAGCTGTACGGCGAACGACGCAAGAGCAGATCCGGCAAATCCTTCCTGGAGAACTCCAGACTCGTCTCGGATTATGCATGCAATAGCTCCCGTCGGTGACCCCTTCACAAAGGAGCTGTCGATGTTTATCCTCAGATTACCGCGCCTCGGTGGGTTCCCAGTATGAGGTTATTCTCTATTCACCGCTTCCAAGTTCCTTTTTGGGGATTCCATTTGCTGCACGTGCTGAGTGTGTTGAGGGCAGAATCATTCAGGGCTTCTAGATCTGGAATCTGTTTTCGGAAAACAAAATTATTCCTGGCCTTCCAAATGCACCAAAGAGTTACTGCAATCATGTCAAAAGAGGGTAAGTAATTTCCTTGTTCCAGAAAGTTTTGCAGCCAAACCTCCGTTCTTGAAACGCTATAACTCGAAATCTGAACTTTGAGCACTGGTTTCTCCCAAATCCGACTGGTCCGGGGGCAGAGCATAAATAAATGCTCCATTGTCTCTGCTTCTTGGCTACAGAACGGGCAACTTGGGTCTGGGAATATCTTTCGTCTGAATAGATTGTCTTTTGTTGGCAATGCATTTTGACAGACATTCCAAAGGAAAATTTTGACTGTGGGTGGTGTATTCATTTGCCAAATTTGGTTCCATAATTTGCGAGGTGGCTGAAATGATGATGATGCATGTTCTGTGGACTGATTTTTGCCTTGTGCTCGTAACAAATTATATGCACTCTTGACAGTGAATTCACCTAACTTGGTGACTGTCCGCACCAACTTGTCTTGTAAAGTTTGAGTCTTTAATGGTATTGAGAGAATGTCATTTACAATGTGCTCGTCATATAGTTGATGGAGGATTTGTTCATCCCATCTACTCTCCTCCTGTATGATCACTTCCGCAACTTTGATTGTTTCTTTAAAGTTTGCCGGTCCCCCTATGAGTCCTCTCTTCAGCTATCTATCTTCACAAATATTTATTTTTTCTCCCGTTCCAACTGACCATTGAATATAATAGGCTATTGTTTCTCTCCCCATCAATATACTCTGCCAACCCCAAGAAGAGCGAGACCCTTTATCTGCTTGCCAAAAGGTTTTATTTGGGAAGTATAGCCCTTTAAGGACTTGGCACCATAGTGAGGTTGGGTTTTGAGACAGCCTCCAAGCTTGTTTCCCAAGCATAGCTCAATTAAAGGATAGTAGATCCCTAAACCCCATGCCACCCTTATTCTTTTGACTTTTCAGAATCTCCCAATTTCTCCAGTGAAGTCCAGTTCTTGACTTGCTGTTTTTCCACCAAAAGGCAGCAACTTTCTTTTCAATTGCTTGGCAAATAGAAACGGGGATTCTAAAAATGGACATAGCATATTGGGGCATAGCTTGGAACACTGTCTTGATCAGAACTTCTTTTCCAGCTTTGGAAATTAGGTTTTCCTTCCATCCCTCTAGCTTCATATTCACTCTAGCACTTATCCATGCAAACATTTGTTTTTTTGAATCTCCCCAATCCGGAGGGATCTCTAGGTATTTCCCTGTTTTCTTGATTTCGGGGACCCTTAGCATTCTGGCCATGTTATACCTCAAATTCTGTGGACAGCTTGCACTGAAGTAAATTCCTGACTTGTTCAAATTAATTTCTTGCCCGGAAGCAATACAGTATTGGCTCAAAATTGAAACAAGGTTTTGACATTCCATCACCTTTCCATCTATGAAAAATATGGAATCATCCGCAAATAAGAGATGTGAGAGAGTAGGACAGTGTCTGTTCAGTTTTATCCCCTTGATTGTTCCTTCATTGACAGCTTTCTTCATCAGAACTGAAAGTGTATTTGCCACTATAATGAACAAATACGGTGATAAATGGTCGCCTTGTCTGATTCCTCTTGATGGGTGAAAGAAGGAAAGTGGTTCTCCATTAAATTTCACACTAAAGAATATAGTTTCCACACATTTCGTCACTCTATCCACCCATTTGTCGCAAAATCCTAATCTTTTCATGCATGCCTTCAAGAAATCCCATTCTACTCTATTGTATGCTTTTTTCATATCCAATTTCAGCACATCTTGGAACTTTCTTTTTCCCTTTCTCATGCGCAACTGATGTAGCACTTCTTGCACTATAAGAATATTATCCTAGATTTGCCTCCCTCCCATGAAAGCACTTTGTTCTACTTCTATTATATCAGGGAGCAATGGTTTCAATCTATTTGCCATCACCTTTGAAATGATTTTGTATGCAAAATTACATAGGCTTATAAGGCGAAATTGATTCAGTCTTTCTGGATTCTGAGTTTTTGGGATTAGGGTAATACAGGTTTTGTTTAGTTCAGGGTTGAGAAGCCCAGAATCGAAGAAATTTTTAACTTCGTTGTAGACACTCAATTTAATTACCTCCCAATAATGCTGATAGAACTGGCCATTTAGGCCATCCGGACCTAGGGCTTTCAAAGTTCCAAGCTGGAAAGCCACATTCTTTACTTCTTCCATTGTTAACTCTGTTGTTAAACTCATATTCATTTCCTTGGTGACAATAGAAAGGCATTGTTGCAACACAGGTTCAAAATTTCGAGGCCCAACCATTGCGTACAAATCTTTGAAAAAATACAGCATGATCTTTTGTGAAGTTTTTGGATCTCAGCACCAACTGTCATCCATTTGCTTTAACATAGAGATTCTATTTCTCTGTCGCCTTTGGATTGTTGTAGCATGAAAATATTTCGTATCTTTATCACTCAATTTCAACCAATTGATTCATGATTGAAGACTCCAATACATCTCCTCTTGCCTCCACAAGTAATCAATTTCTCTCTTCAATATTTGCTCCCTTTTTCTGTCTATCTAGAGAGACTGAGAGTTCAGGAGAACCTGCAGTTCATTTTTCAGTTCATCAATTCTCTTTTTGCTATTTGAATGCCTTCTTGCTCCATCTTGTCAACTCGATTGCCACTTTCTTTAGTCTGACTGCTAAGTCTCCAGCTTCCAAATTTGTGGTTTCCCAAATATCCCTTATGATTCTCCCACATTCCTCTCTACCCACCCAAAAGGCTTCAAAGTTAAAGCATTTTTTCTTCTTGAACAGCAAGTGACAGCAGAATGGGACTAACATAACATAAAAGTTTAGCTTCAGGGTACATAATTCTCCATTCAATATTGCAAACCACTCTGTCTAATCTCTTCTTTACATATTTCTCCCCTTCACGATTATTAGCCCATGTGAAGGTGTAGCCCTTGCTCTCCATATCCATTAATCTACAAGCATTTAAGAACTCTCGGAAAGTGTTTAGTCTATAGTGTTCAGCCATTCGTTTCCCTACCTTCTCTCCATTGTATAACACCTCATTAAAATCCCCTAGGCAAACCCAAGGAAGAAAATTTACCAAGCTCAAATGCTTTAGTTGTTCTTATAATGCAAGTCTCTCTTGAAAATTTGCCGGTGCCTGCACAAAAGTCAGCCTGAATTGCTTCCTTATCTCATTCTCTTCCACATTTAAATCCAAGAATTCATTAGTAGCTAAGTTCATTGATATTGGTATCATCTCATTCCATAACAGGGCCAATCCTCCCCCAATCCCTACTGGATTCCTTACAAAACAGTTTTGGAATTTTAGTCTCCTTTTCAGCCTTTGAATCACTATCTCCTGATTTTTTGTTTCCATTAAAAATACCACATTAGGCCTTTCTTGAGCCACAAGGGCCCTCAGGGTATGAACTATCAAAGGTGTGCCCAACCGTTGACAGTTTTAACATATTAGCTTCATTTGTAAACTGGTGTCTTATTAGGGCTAGCCACCAAAGCCCATTTACCATCTTCCCCAACAAATAGAATTGGGGTATCAAGAAGCTCAGAATCGTCTAACAGAGTTTTGCTTGAGTTCTGCCCATCATATGGATTATATCTACACACTTTCTTGGACTCTCTAGTCCTTGTCTTGCGGTTCTTCTTTTGAATTTGGGTCTCTGGTACCTGCATTGAAGGGGGCTCTAAACACAGTATGGGAGATACAACAGAGGCTTCATTTTCTATCAGCTCTTTTGTGATCAAAGGGGATGTAGAATTCACCTCCATAACTTTCCTTTTGCCTCTCTCTTCCTGCACCACGTTGTTTAACCCCTGAGAGTTCATCGTGACTCTTTGAAACATTACTAACTGTCCCAAGTAGGCTGGATTTTCAGGTATCATATCTACATCTCCTTCTTCCTCAGGAATTTCCCCATAAAACCCTTTCTAGAAAGGGCTATTAGCATTAGACTCAGCTTTAGACTCAGCTTTTAACCAAGAACCAAAGAGGAGATATGGCACCTCCTCACAATTTTTAGCATAATGGCCAATTCTTCCACACAAATAACAGAAGTGTGGCAACCTTTCGTACTTTAAATCCAGCCAATGCTCCCTCCCCTTAAAGCTTGAATTTATGCCAGATACAAGAGGAGTGTTTAGTTTTAATACTACCCTTGCTCTCCCAATTGTAATTGCAGCATAGCCTCTTGATTCTATTTTCAACTCAGACACCACCCCAATATTTTCTGCGATACTTGTAATAGCTTCTTCTGTTCTTCCTTCTATAGGCAGCCCATGTATTTGTATCCAAAATGGACGGGGGTCGAAATGAATGCTGTGAGGTGGTGTACTTGGCTCCCACTCTTTGAGCACTAGAAGATAGCCCGACAAAGACCAAGGCCCAGAGCCTAATATTCTCTTTTTCTCCTCAATCGATGGAAATTCAAAGGAAAATAGCCCAGGCTCAAGGTGCTTAATAACGACATTTTCAGATTTCCATGCCTTTTTCATTGTAGACTGAAGGCTTGGAAATTCACATTAGTCCGCCAAGCAAGTTACGTTGACATTCAGGCAATGTTTCCTCTGTTACCACTTCCATCTAGCAGCACTCTTTTCCTTCCTGACCACAAATGTCAACTCTTTTGCACGGGGCAGCCATGCATCTGTCTTGGTCCCAGTCATCTCCCATTATTAAATTTGCCAGAAGGAAAGGAGAAATCCCAAGGAGCCAATAAGTACTAACCTCAATCGCTAGAGAGAGCATCTCCCATTTCGCTTTGTTTGGAGCTACATCAATGCAGAATTTAAGGAATGCATATGGAAAAACCTGTAAACGTGGACGGCACAGCTTCTACCTAGCAAGAAATCAGAGAATCCAGGAAATGCGTTCTCAGTACAGACCCCAGGGCGAAAACCCAGGGATCAAATTAGGGTTTGTTGTGCTGGCTAAGTTCAGTATCTTCTACATTCTGGATGGAAATTATAACGGAGTACATGCGTTAGGGTTTGTATGATATGGGGCAAGACTACCCAGTGGTAGGAGATTGCTCTTCAGTCGAGAGAGGAGCTCCAGCGGAGAGTCCCATCTGTTTACAATGGCTGTACATGCTATAATTACTCTCTATTTTCTCCAGTCTAGCATTTCTTTTCTTGCAATTATTTATCTTTACAACAAGGATACTCGCACTCATTTTCCGGAAAATCACACATGCATGCTGCGAGCGCGAGCGCATTTTAGCCCACCTCCACCTTACGCATCAGCCATCAAATGCCCATTGAAGCCACAATCATCATGAGTACCACCACGGTCATGGAAATGTTGGAAATTTCCTATAATAGGCTTACATTAATTAATCAATTTTCTATTTTATATAATCGGATTAATGGATATTCCAATATATTTTGATTGAATTGGGTTTTGGCATCTATTAATTACGGGCCTAGTTGAGCAACAAAGTGTAGTTAATTGTGTTTAATTGAAGCCTGTAATGGGAGGGGTCCAGTTGACACGCTGTTAATTAGGATTTGCTAGGTCCCCTCTCTAGCCTATAAAATGGTAGGTTATACCTATCAGTCGCTTAATCCCATTAAAGCTGCTAAACCAAAATAGGTCATAGAGAGAAAGATCCAGTATACTGACAGATCACTAATTATACAACTTGATCCGTTTTCGATCAAGTGAGGTCATGGCTCAAACAGGTATGTTCTAATTCCGCTGTACATATAAGTTTTGGTGTTTTACAATCATATATGGGTCTAATTATTCTTGATTAATTAGTTATTTATGTAGAGAAATTTCTACAGGAAACACCCACAAGCCCCTTGTTCTCTCTCTCTCCGGTGGTCACGTTTCAGGGTCGACGACCTTGTGATATTTTCTTAAAATCACGTTCTTATAATCACGTTTCACGGTCATCTATGTACTTTTGGTCATGTGGGTAAACTTGCAATTTTTCGATAGAAGTTGGACCTTCTAGCCTTCTAGCCAAAAGGGGTTGGGGGTGTTTCCGAAGTAAAAGTATGAAAAAGTGGGGCGGGTGCAGTGAAGATACGACCAAAAGAAAGAATCAGAGATTGTGCCCTCTGTGAGTCTCTCGGTGAATACCTAGAAAGGAGAAAAACCCTCAGATGAGGGCTGGTTCTGCGATACGTGGAACAGACTCTCGGATTGGAATGAATCGTAACTTGTAAGTTTTGTTGAGATGAAATACAATGTGGAGAGACTTGGGCATATATTCTCCTCTTAACGCTTTTTCCACGACAAGGCAGTTGGTTGGTCTCGACGGGACTTTGGGGGGGGGGGGGGTGGCGCACGTAAACATGTGGACAAGGGAGAAAGAATCAAAGGGAGATTATTACAGAAAAGAGAAAAAGTGTTCTGAAGAATTCGCAAGGCCACCTTAATGAACTTTGGGATAGCCCACAATTGTTCAGGATGAAGAATTGTATAGGCAGTTCTATCTGTGGATAGCAATATTTATGGATCTCTAACTGCTCTGTAAGAGAGAAAATTTCGAAGGCCATATGTTGGATGCACAAAAAAAAATCCAAAAATCTACAGAAAGCTGTTTTCTTAGCAAAGAGTGTTTCATTCTTTTACCATCTTCATTGTTGTATTCTTGCTGGAAGTAATTGTGTGAAAGATCAAGTGTATGTGAGTGATCGCAACACCTAATTCGTGATACTAGGATCTATCATCTAATAGGATTGCTGTTTACTGGTTATAACTTGTCTAAGTAGAATACTTAGTGCAATCCAGCCCGACTTGTGGCTATTAGTGTGGGCAGTGGATGTAAGCTTAGGGATAAAGCCTGACCACTAATATCATTGTCCCCTAGTTCTCTCTCTTTCTTATACCAGCACTCATCATGTTCACGATATCTAAAATGTTTGCTTGACCTAATCTTTGCGTAGTAATTGCTAATTTTCACAAAATTATCAAAGTCTTTTAAAACTGATAGAAAACGTAAAATAGGCCATAAAAGAATTTTCTAGTCTATATATTTTCATTGATTATGTTCACAATATATAATGTACAATATATAATACAAAATATAAATAATAATGGGAAGGAATATTTTCCAAAATCAAATCTAATCCTAAATTGATTTAACAATCAATTATAATCCTGAAATGATTTAAAGTATCGTTGGAATATCTTGCAATAATTCAAGTATATCTTCCACGAAAATAATCATGAAGGAAATTTCCACTGAGCTATAGCCTTGTTGTCTAACGAAAACAACCTATTCACCCTCTTTCTAGGTTGTATTGTTAGCCCCGACGGTACTCTTCTTACTAGAAGGGGAAAATATTTTCCTTTAATTGAGGTTATTGTTTTCAATCCATGGAAAACGTTTTCTATCATCCAAACACGGAATGTTGAAAACTCCTAGTTTTGATGTTAACAAATCATTTTATGTAAGTATTTATACATATCTTCATAAGGAATAAGCCACAGGGTGGTGTATGTTTTTGAGTCTGCTAGTGGTAAAAGAAAAACATATAATGTTTGTGAGTCTGACCGTACCAAACAGAAGACTTGAAGAAACACAATTTCTGAGTCTGACCGTGCCAGATGGAAGACTTGAAGAAACACAGTTTCTGAGTCTGACCGTACCAGACGAAAAACTTAAGCAGACTCAGAACTTAAAGTTAGTCAGACTCAGAATGAAACTTTAGGAACAGATTACCAACGGTCAAGTATTTCACTTACTTTGTTTACCTTGATTCTGTTATATTAATTTGATTGACAGGATCAATTAGAGGACAACTTCCAAAGAAGAATAGAGTACTTATGGAAGCCCGGATTCTGATTGTATGGGCGAGCAGAATCCAATGGGATTTGATATATTTCCAACGGTAAAAAAAACTTGCCTTATAAAGTCTGTCCAGGAAAGGGAAGACTAAACTCTCAAGGGAAGAGCCAACGGTCGAGTGTGGCTTGGAGAGTATATAAAGATAGGATGAGACCTAGGAGTTAGATAGGATAAACATATTCCAAAGTGCGATTCTGTTCTTCAGTTGTCTAAAGTGCGAATTCGAGTGGTCATAGTGAATTACTGAGAAGAGTGACTCTGTGAGACTCATTATCACTGAGTGTTAACACTCAAGAGTGTGTAATCACCTTTGATCTCATAGTGAAATCCAGCCTATTGGCTGATCGCCTGGAAAGTGGACGTAGGCTTGACAAAAGCTGAACCACTATAAACTGTGTTTGTAATATTCTCTACTCTCCCTATTTAATTTATGTTTGTAGATTGCAAAAGATTGTTATTACTTGCGCATAAAGTTCTACTACACCTATTCACCCCCCTCTAGGTGTTATTACTAGATTCAACAATTGGTATCAGAGCCCTATGCTCAGAGTTTTTGAAGTGTTTGTTACTTCAGAGTTAAAGATCCTCTATGGCTAGTATTCTTGCACCAGGACTGATCGAGGGACAGAGCAATACGCGACCGCCCTACTTTGACGGCAAAGAGTACAATATATGGAAGAACAATATGAAGGCCTTCCTCAGATCAAAGGATCCACTGGAATGGGATGTAGTTGCAAGAGGAATTGATCCAAATGCTAAAATCAAAGAAACTTCAAAGAAAGATGATGGGAAATCAACAGAAACATCAGCTACCACTTCTCCAGAAGAACTGACCAAAAGACAAACTCTCAATGCTAAGGTCATCTACTCCCTTTGCTGTGCTTTATCATCTAATGAATATAATCGAATATCTTCTTGTGATACAGCAAATGAAGTATAGGATAGACTGCACGTAACCTATGAAGGAACTGATCGTGTTAAAGAGATCAAAGTAAATATTTTACTTGGTCAATATGAATCCTTCAAGATGAAGCAGGGAGAGTCAATATGAGACATGTTCAGTCGATCTATAGAAATTGTAAATGGACTGACATATCAAAGACAGCTTGTTCCTGGTCCCATGAAAGTCAACAAGCTATTAAAAGGACTATCAAAAGAATGGAATAATGTGAAGACCTCTATCAGAGAAACTTTGCGTATCTCACCATTGACAGTCGATGAGCTTGTTGGTACTCTGCAATCCTATGAAGTAGAACAAATGAATGAAGAAGTGGAATCTAGAGGTAAGAAAACCATTGCTCTTAAGTCTAACATTGATTCTGATGATACAGATTCTGAGGACAAGCTGGACGATGAAGAACTGGCATTGCTAATTAGAAAGGTAAAGAAGTTAAACAAGAAGGGCAAGAAGTTCTACAACAAGAAGCAAAACAGGCAGATTGGATAACAAAAGACAGAGGACAAGGAAGATTATGTCAAAGATGTTGTCTGTTTCGAATGCAAAAAGAAAGGTCACATAAAACAGAACTGTCCAAAATTCAAGAAAAACAAAGGGAAATATGAAAAGTACAAGAAAGCCCTGAAAGCTGAAACCTGGAGTGACATTGAGGTTGAAGACAGCGAAGACGAATATGGTAACGTATGTCTAATGGCACACTCAGATTCAGACTCTGAAGTGGACTCAGACTCAGACTTAGACAAAGAATTTGAGGTTAGTCATTCTGATATTCCTACTGAAGTTTCAGATTATATAAATAAACTATGTTTGAATTTAAAATCTACTCTGAAAAAAAATTTCCAGTTTAAAAAAGGAAATTCACAAGTTGAGTCAAATGAATCATTCTTTAAATGAAAAATTTGATGATCTCAAAAAGGAATTTTCAGTAATAAAGGAAAATCGAGATTTTCTCTTAAATGAAAATGAACCTCATAAAAAGCAAATCTTGGAGACAAAAAAAAAATAGAAATTCTTTGCAAAATGAAAATGAGTCTCTCGAAAGGAAATCTTGAACATTACTACAAAGTTTTCAAAAGGATCGAAAACCCTGCAGCATATACTTTCCATTCAGATTCCCTATTATGATAAGTCAGGACTTGGGTTTTATAAAGAAAGTGATTCATTAATTGATTTTCCTAAAGTCAAGGAGAGAATTAGAAAGAGACCTCCTCGACAGGCCTATAAAAATAATTTCAAAAAGACTTTTGCAAAATCTATTGGTCAGAATCATCTCAAATGCTCTAATTGTGGAGAAAAAGAACATTTTGAAAACAAATGTCCTAAAGTTTGGAGACCGGTTCAAAAGAAATGGGTAGACAAAATATATACTAACACCGAAGGACCTAAGAAAATCTGGGTACCAAAGAAGAAGTGAATATGCATGTTGATTGCAGGTAAGTTTCAAGAGCAAGAAGAAATTGTATTTGGATAGTGGATGTTCAAGACACATGATTGGGGATTCAAGAATGTTTATTGTTTTAGAAAAAGTTAAAGGAGGGACAGTCTCTTTTGGAGGAAACATCAAGGGAAGCATTGTTGGATCAGGAATAGTCAAATTGGCAGTTTAATCATTAACAATGTATCTCTGGTTAAAGAACTAAACTACAACCTTCTTAGCATCAACCAGCTATGTGATGCTGGATTCAGAATTAACTTTAAGGAAAATTTATGTTCTGGAACTAGCAATGATTCTTCTCAGTCATTCACTTGACGAAGACATGGGAACATCTATCTTCTGGACATAAATGAAGACACTGCCAAATGTCTAATTTCAGTCCATGATGAGGCAAACCTCTGGCATCGCAAACTTAGACATGTCAGCATGAATCAAATTTCCAAGCTACACAGCAAAAAGCTTGTTCGTGGCTTGCCCTCATTAACCTATAAGAAGACAGATCTTTGTTCCGCATGCACTTTGGGAAAACGGGTTAGAAATTCTTTTAAATCTATGAAACAAGTTTCTACTAAACGTGTACTGCAGCTGCTTCATATGGATCTGTTTTGCCCAACTAGAACTCAACGTATTTGAGGTAAAAAATATTATCTGGTAATTATAGATGACTACTCTCGTTTTACATGGGTATTTTTCTTGCCAATAAAAGTGAAATTTTTCTTATTTCTCGATATTTGCAAAAAGGGTTCAAAATGAGAAAGGTTATTCTATTTCCTACATTAAAACAAATCATGGAGGAGAATTTGAAAATTAGAATTTTGTAGACTTTTTTAACGAAAATGGCATTCAGCACACATTCTCCTCTCCCTACACTCCAGAACAAAATGGAGTTGCAGAAAGAAAGAACAGATCTTTGCAAGAAATGGCTAGAACTCTGCTTATTGAAAGTAAGGTGGTAACTCGTTTTTGGGTGGAAGCAGTTTCCATGTCTTGTCATATCATTAATAGAGTTTTTCTGAGACCAATTCTTGAGAAAACTCTTTATGAGATTTTCAAAGGAAGAAAACCAATTATTTCCTACTTCAAAATTTTCGGTTGGAAATGCTTCATTCTTAAAAATGCTAACAATCTTCCAAGCAAGTTTGAGAATAGATCAAATGAAGGTATTTTTCTAGGATATTCAACCACAAGTAAAGCATACCGAGTGTTCAACAAGAACACTCAAACAGTGAAAGAATCTATAAATGTGAAGTTCCTAGAGCAAGACTCCTCCAACAAGAGCAGAACAAAAATTGAAGATCTAGAACTAACTGCTGCTCCAGAAAATTTAACTTTTAACAAAAAAGCTGACTCGTCACAAAAAATCGACTCTGAAGGAACTCAAGAACAAAGAATCACTCAGTTGGACACTACTCGGTTACCAAAAGATTCTGATGACGGTGTAGTGCAGAGCAAAAACTGGAAGTATAAGTCCAGCCACCCTCAAGAGCTAATCATTGGAGATATCAATGAAGGAATTCGAACCAGATCGAAGAACAAAAAGGAAACAAGTATTGTGGCACTCATCTCTGAGATTGAACCCAAAGGAATAGACGAGGCCTTTACAAATGAAAGCTGGATAGAAGCAATGCAAGAAGAACTGCAGCAGTTTAAAAGGAATGATATGTGGGAATTGGTTCCCAAACCCAAAGGAAGAACCATCATAGGTACTAAGTGGATCTTCAGGAATAAAGTGAATGAGCATGGTAAAGTGACCATAAACAAAGCAAGACTTGTAGCCAAATGCTATTCACAGTCAGAAGGAATAGACTATAATGAAACCTATGCACCAGTAGCAAGATTGGAAGCTATCGGACTATTACTTGCCTATGCTTGCTATCAAAACTTCAAGCTATTTTAGATGGATGTAAAGAGCGCATTTCTGAATGGATTTATCAAAGAATAAGTCTATGTGGAACAACCTCCTGGGTTCAAGGAACCAAGAAAGCCAGATCATGTATACAAAATGAAAAATGCTCTGTATGGTCTGAAACAAGCGCCTCGAGCCTAGTATGAACGACTAAGTAAATTCCTACTAGACAACAAATTCAAGAAATGTATGGTTGATACAACTCTATTTATCAAGAAGGAAGGTAATGATATTCTTTTAGTACAAATCTATATAGATGATATTATCTTCGGTTCTTCTAATGAACGATTGTGCAAGAACTTCTCAAAGTCTATGTAGGAGGAATTTGAGATGAGCATGATGGGAGAACTTACATTCTTCCTAGGACTTCAGATCAACCAATCAAAACATGGAACTTTCATCTATCAAGAAAAATATACCAAAGACTTGATCAAGAAGTTTGGAATGGAGAATTGCAAGAAGACTGAAACTCCAATATCAACATCCATCAAACTTGATCAGGATGAATTAGGGAAGAAAGTTGACCAAAAGACTTATAGAAGCATGATTGGGTCTCTTTTCTATCTTACTGCATCTAGACCAGATATTATATACAATGTGTGTTTATGTGCTCGATTCCAAGCAGACCCTAGAGAATCTCATCTTACAGCAGTGAAGCGGATAATTAAGTACATAGCTACTTATCCACTTCTGGGTCTATGGTATTCTAAGGGAACAGACTTTACTCTCCTTGGCTACTCAGATGCTGACTTAGCAGAATGTAAAGTGGACATAAAGAGCACATATGGAACATGTCAATTACTAGGACAGATGCTGGTGTCATGGTCCTCTAAAAAGCAGAACACTATGGCCCTATCAATTGCAGAAGCAGAATACGTTGCCCTTGGAAACTGCTGTTCACAGATTTTATGGATGAAACAGCAACTACGGGATTATGGAAAGGAAGAAACCTATATTGAAATAAGGTGTGATAATACAAGTGCCATAAATCTCACCAAAAACCCGATCCTACATTCCAGAGCAAAACACATTGAGATCAAGCATCACTTTATTAGAGACCATGTACAAAATAGAGATATATTTGTGGAATTTATCGATTCGAAGAATCAATTGGCAGATATATTCACAAAGCCGCTGGACAAAGGTACATGTGATTCAATATGTAACAGATTAAATATGATTAATCCTTTTGTATAATATCCTTGAAGACAGGATAGAGTCTGGGAGAAGAAATTGGATCAACTTTCTAAGTGGCATCCATAAAGAGTTTACGGTATTTTTTTAAAATTTAATTTTTGGCACGTAAGTTATTGTCTTATATGATTAATATTGGTAAGTTATTATTAGCAAATAAGTGATTTGCATAATTTCAGTATATGCCTAAGTTATCTGCATCGATTTCTACCATTTTGAATAATGTTTAAATAACTGCTATTTTTAGTGAAAAGTTGTGTCTTTTCATCTTCGAAGAGTATATAACCCCCAAAGAGAACAAGTCTCTTTTCGACACTCTTCAGAAATCTTCTTTCAAAAACCCTAAAAAACTAATTTTTCTCCTCAAATCTTCTCTGAACAATGGCTTCGAGATCCTCCATGTCCAGATCAAGGTCTGTGTCCCCATCTCCTAGAAGAAGATCCAACAGGATTGCTGGCATAGGAACTCGGAATGTAGAGGGAGGATAGACGCATTTCGATCTGACGTAAACATCGGACGATTCCCAAGGACAATCTCAAAATGCATCGATTCAAAGGGATGCAACTGAAAATCCGGAGCCTCAAAGTAACTCCCCAACAGAATCTGAGTGGAGAAATGTCTCCAGAAGAGGTACGTCTGGATTAACCTTGCCTAAACCAGAAGACCCTCATTTTGTTATGAGAATGCATCAATGCTTAGTGCAAAGAAATGCTACGGAGGAGATGAAACTATTCATTTTAAGAGAAAGAGGGTATGCGAATGAACTTCGTCTGGTTCAGGCTGTGCAAACTACAGAACCACATTCTAGACAAAGTACACAGGGGAGTGAAGTAAGTAGGAGTAGGGAGAATGCCCTAGGAGAGAAGGAAGATGATGAACGAATCTATAGGAATTTTGAAATCAGAATGAGAATTGCAGCGGTGGTTAGGAATATCACAAGGAAATTATTCTGGTCGAAAGAGCATAAGACCTTCTATAACAAATTACTGGAACGTGGAGTTATGTATCACCGAATTGTGGACTTTGATTTCTTGGATACTGCTGATGTAAACCTGCGAGAACATTTTGAAATGTTGCAGATGGATCAATTTTGCACTGACTCTACTGTTGTTTATCCAGAACTAACTGGCATATTTTTACTCAAATTTGACATTTCTGTCTCCAAATAGAATACAGTTCAGTGTGAATGATAGGTTTTATGATGTTAGTACTGATATTCTGGCTGATATCATGAAAGTTGGAAGGGGTCCCTTCAAGCCAATAGAAGTCACCTATGAGACTGTTTGTAAGTATCTTACAAAGTCTGTTAGGCCTACTATTACTTATCTCCTTTTAACTTCAGCAAGAACTATTCTGCATAAGATCATCATAAGCTGCATTTGTCCCAAGGCTTCATCAAAGACTGATGTGTCAAGATTCGAGGCCAAACTAATGTGGGCAATTGAGAAGGGAGTTTTATTCTCACTTCCTCACACTGTTCTTTTGCACATGTATCGAATAGTTTCGAAAGATAAAGGACAGTTGCCATATGGAGCTTTGGTGACTAGGATCTTTGAACATCACAAGATCGATATACCGAGCAGACTCTGCACTAAAGAGCTTCCAACCATGGTCATCGATCTTTAGATGATAAATAAGATGAGGTTAAAGGATGTTGCAGAAACATAAAGACGGAAAAAGAAGGAACTGGCCAAGGAATCAACCACAGCAAAGAGAAAGGGAAAAGAGATGGCTGCTGTATAACCTAGTTCTAAGAAGAAAAGACAACTGTTGCTACATGATGAAGATGATGAAGAGGAGACTATGTCTGAAATTCTGGTGAAAATGGGTCAGACTGTACAGAGAGTGACAGAACCAGAAATAGAACTGCCTCCACCAGTAGTGACAGAAGAAAATTTTCTTAGTGCAGCAACTCAACCTGATGAGAATGTGGAAATGTCAGAGCCAGAGGAAATTGAGTTTGACAAAGGTGGACCAGAAGAAGGGGAAGAAATAGAGGAAGAACAAATTAGAACAAATGATGGTGCTATTCATGATGCTAAAGAGGATAGAAATCAATTGGGACAACAAAGGCAGACAGAAGAATCAACTCAGGGGGAGCCTATGTCTCAGACTGGTGAAAAAGATATCCCTGCAACTTCATCTGATCGTGCCGATTCTCAGAAGATATTGGCTTTGCTTATGGAAATAAGAGATCGCCAAGTTGTTGTGGAAACCTCTCTCAATTCCAGACTAGAGACTCTCGAGAAAACAGTTCATCAATGTCTTAACAGAATTGAAGAGTTTGCCACGGATATGGAGGATTTCACCCTTGTTCGGACCCCCAAGAAAAAATCTTCTTAAAGAAATCATCTTCTGGTTTATCTTGTTTGAATTTCTGTCAAGTTTTTTTTCTATCAAACTTTACTTATCTTTCAGGATATTGTCTTTCTGATGGTGACAAAAAGGGGGAGTAAAACCTGGATTGGATTGGATTTTTGCCGATTGCTGAATTTTGCTGTTTGCTGCTTGTGCTTGTAAACTGAATTATTGCTTGCTGCTTAATCTATATTAGTTGATGCGGTGTTAAACATAGATGCATGAATCATCTGATGTGAGCATCATTACTCCTGTTATATTTGGAAATATGCGCTGCCAACAATGCAAAAAGCATAAAAAAGTTTTGTCACTATCAAAAAGGGGAAGATTGTTGAAAACTCCTAGTTTTGATGTTAACAAATTATTTTATGTAAGTATTTATACATATCTTCAAAAGGAATAAGCCACAGGGTGGTATATGTTTTTGAGTCTGCTGGTAGCAGAAGGAAAACATACAATGTTTCTGAGTCTGACCGTGCCAGACGGAAGACTTGAAGAAACACAGTTTCTGAGTCTGACCGTACCAGATGGAAAACTTAAGCAGACTCAGAACTTGAAGTTAGTCAGACTCAGAATGAAACTTTAGGAACAGATCACCAACGGTCAAGTATTTCACTTACTTTGTTTACCTTGATTTTGTTATATTAATTTGATTGGCAGGATCAATTAGAGGACAACTTCCAAAGAAGAATGGAGTACTTATGGAAGCCTGGATTTTGATTGTATGGGCGAGCAGAATCCAAGGGGATCTGATATACTTCCAACAGTCAAAAAGACTTACCTTATAAAGTCTGTCCAAGAAGGGGAAGACTAAACTCCCAAGGGAAGAGCCAACGGTCGAGTGTGGCTTGGAGAGTATATAAGGATAGGATAAGACCTAGGAGTTAGATAGGATAAACATATTCCAAAGTGCGATTCTGTTCTTCAGTTGTCTAAAGTGCGAATTTGAGTGGTCATAGTGAATTATTGAGAAGAGTGACTCTGTGAGACTCATCATCACCGAGTGCTATCATTCAAGAGTGTGTAATCACCTTTGATCTCATAGTGAAATCCAGCCTATTGGCTGATCGCCTGGAGAGTGGACGTAGGCTTGACAAAAGCCGAACCACTATAAACTGTGTTTGCAATCTTCTCTACTCTCCCTATTTAATTTCTGTTTGTAGATTGCAAAAAGATTGTTATTACTTGCGCATAAAGTTCTGTTGTAAACTAGTATTAACACCTAGAGGGGGGGTGAATAGGTGTAGAGGAATTTTACGCACAATTAAAATAAAACTTTTGCAATCTATAAACTGAAATTAAATAGAGAGAGTAGAGAAGGTTGCAAACACAGTTTATAGTGGTTCGGCTTTAGACAAGCCTACGTCCACTCTCCAAGCGATCAGCCAATATGCTAGATTTCACTATAAGATCAAAGGTGATTACACACTTTTGAGTGTTAGCACTTGGTGATGATGAATCTCACAGAGTCACTCTTCCTGGTAATTCACTATGACCACTCAAATTCGCACTTTAGACAACTGAAGAACAGAATCGCACTTTGCAATATGTTTATCCTATCTAACTCCTAGGTTTCATCATATCCTTATATACTCTCCAAGTCACACTCGACCGTTGGCTCTTCCCTTGAGAGTTTCGTCTTCTCTTTGCTGGACAGACTTTATAAGGCAAGTCTTTTTGACCGTTGGAAGTAGATCAGATCCCCTTGGATTCTGCTCGCCCATACAATCAGAATCTGGGCTTCCATAAGTACTTCATTCTTCTTTGGAAGTTGTCATCTAATTGATCCTGTCAATCAAATTAATATAACAGAATCAATGTAAACAAAGTAAGTGAAGTACTTGACCGTTGGTGATCTGTTCTTGAGGTTTCGTTCGAGTCCGATGCACTGTTCCGAGTCCGCTTAAGATTTCCATTCTGGTACGCCGACTGAACCGTGTTTCTTCAAGTTCTTCGTCTGGTACTGTCAAACTTAGAATCTGTGATTCTTCAAGTCAGACTCAGAATCTGTGATTCTTCAAGTCTTCCGTCTGTTACGGTCAGACTAAGAATCTGTGATTCTTCAAGTCTTCCGTCTGTTACGGTCAGACTCAGAAGTACCGTATGTTTTCCTTCTGCCACTGGCAGACTTAAAAACATACACCACTTTGTAGCTTATTCCTTCTGAAGATATGTATAAGTACTTACATAAAATGATTTGTTAACATCAAAACTAGGAGTTTTCAACAAGTTCTACTACACCTATTCACCCCCCTCTAAGTGTTATTACTAGCTTTAACACGGAAAACTTGGAAAACAAATTTTCCAAAATTGTTTTCCTTCAAACAAATGAACTTTCAGACTAATCTTGGACAAGCCTACCTTTAGATTTCCAAAATCATTGTAAAAGTTGCATGGGACTTTAATTGATCTCACGACGGGTGAAGGACTGGAATTCATCCCATCTGGGTACAGTTGGACGGTTAAAAGGCTTAGCATAGTTTTCAAACCTTCTGAGATGATTTCTCATATATAAAACCTTAGCAAGAGGTGAATCGAAGTTTTTAAGACCTTGATATATTCCATAGGAGCAATATACGTATGAAAGCAATATAAGAAAGACTCTAGGGCAAACGACTCTTTGTTGCTCAGATTTTAATGTAAAAGAAATCTTGTCTCGGGTGGTAACAACGAGATTATGCCTAATGGTGGCCCGGGACAGCTTGGGTTATATTTTGACCCCCAAAAAAAGAAGCTCGGGTTATTATTTTTTGTTTTTATTTACTATTCGATTTATTCATTGCTTTACCTACATTGTTCATATTTGGTTTTTTATTAGTGTTTGACCTATTACCATAAATGCTTGAACATGTAGATGCATGTGAGGAAATAAAATCGACTAAGACCGCATGAAAACTTTCCTTAAATGAAAACACATACTGATTACCTGACTCATAGAGACATAAAGCGATATTCCACGTTTTATTCAGCGTCTAACCAGTTTACAATAGGTTAGTGGCAACGGTCAGCTCAATTTTTATATGATTTGTAAGAAAAAATCAGATTGCGATAAATATGACATGGGAGAGACCATGTGAAGCGCGAGTGCCACCTTGCAAGATGGTTATTGGCGCCCGTGGATTAATTTGTTTACTTCCTGGTGGGATGCCTCGAAAGGGTCCGACAAATGGACATTACAATGTTAGTCATTATGATAATAAAACGTATCATCGATATTTGAGGAGAAATTTTATTTGGACAATCTCGATATTTGACAAGACTTTTTATTTGGACAATCTCGTGTCTTTGGAATGAATAACGAAGTAATTGGAGAGGAAAAAATACGAAAGAATTTTCCGTGAATGCTGCACCATAGCTTGCACATCCTCTAAAGCTCCTACCGTCGCAACAATGTTGAGGTGGCATGATTTTCCAAAAATCAAATGCAAGGTTGATTAGAATTCATATCATATTAATATTGTGATGAACTCGTTACACTATATCTAACTAATCCATGATATGATAAGAAAATTGTTGAAAAGGGAGAGTATTCCATTTCACACGTAGCCTCAACTATATCTAGTCGCTGGACATAGTAAAATATTACATACGAAGGACATGACTCATAGGTTCATTGCCTCAGGACCTTTAAACAGAGGCAATTTCCAACTAAAATGAAGTATGACCATTGAAAGTATGTTACAGAAAATAAAGAAGCTCTTGTCTAGATCGGTATATCAATCAAATGCAATTACAATCATTAATTATGTGGGACTCATGTATGATAATGAATCCAAACCAATGGTCTATGTGCATGTAAAGAGAATTGCCGGTAAACAAACACATTTCGTAAGTAGATTTGCTAGAGAACATGTATATTGCATTAATAGATTGGGATAACATTTAAAATTTCCCCATAAATAAGGTGGTTAAAGGGTTAAGAGAGATCTTACTTTGCATCATATAATACAATAGCAATAGTACATTCCATACTCTAGAAAGTTACTTTACATTGTCTCATGACTAGACTATTAATCTTTCTATAAAATAATGACACTTTAAGTATACTTTTATAACCATCAACCAAGTCCCTTCTTTCAATTTATTTTCTTTGGTTGGAACTATATTTCAAATGTACTCTTGGATACTAATCTCATTCAACCAAACACTGCCATATATTACGACAAAATTCTTGGAATTATTGCAAGTATATTTGTTTTGATGATTTTAATACATCTTTATATGGCATATGTAGGATTATGGGCACACATCGCATCACTTAAATGACCTACTCCGGATGGATCACCTGAAATATTAGAATCTTTCTTTTGTTCACTTTTCGCTGGCATGTTGTCTTGTTCTTCAATCGTGCTAGACATGATGTGATCCCCCAGCGATCAGGCCCAGCGGTTTTAGTACTGATCCAAGCTGTAATTGCATTAACCCGACACATAAGATCACAAAAAATTGTTACTGTTAGACGGTGTTAGTCTCATATGAAGTTGACATAAATTGACGTTGGAGATCCACTAGGATTATTTATATGCGGATCATGTTACTATTATAATTATTATTTTGGGTGTAAGGTCGGGCCAACTGGGTCCGAAGCGAGCGTAAAAACGAAATGGTCACTTCATAGGTCAATCCAAGCTGCTTTTCTATCTCGCTTTTGCAAAGTAAGACGTGTTACTTTAATTTGGTCTCGGTAAAGGAGGGGCATAATGGACTTTGCGCCAACTACAGAAAATGATTTCTTGAAAGAGTACTCTTTGGTTAAAATAATTCGGTGATGACTTTCATCCTCGTCAAATTTATTTTGTGATAAAACCTCTTTATTTGTTGAGTGATTAAATGTTAATCTGAATACGACAAATGAAGCTACTGATTGTCGTGTGGATGTAGCTTGACTAGATGCATGTGAACCGGCGAATTACTTGCATTCTTGACATATATTTATGTCGAATAGTCCGGATATCTTATATTGTCAAAAAGAAGCTAATGACTTATTTTTGACTATGTGTCAAGGTCTTCAGGGTTTCATAGAAAAATCAATTATCCTTTTCATTTGAGATGATTTTAATCAAAGTTAAAATACAATCGTTGTTCTATTCATTGCCTAAGAAGTGTCTTCTCCTATAAGTGATCTTAATTTTTACACATAGTATCACTTATAATTTATAGATTTTGATAGCACCTGCAAACGATTCAATCAAATAAATTTTCACATATTAAGAAGGCGTCATCCTTATGATACTTATTTAAGTAACCAAACAAACATATTGATAATTTTTAATACTGATTTTTTTTATTGTAATACATGTAAGCAATATGTATAAACCAAATACTTTTTCATAAAGTGTACTTAACGATTGCTAAATAACTCACTGACTAAAAAGATTTCATATGTTAATATTGAGGGCACTGTCTAACGTCTTCTTTCCAACCATATACTCCCAACGGAAATCCAATGAGAACACCACAGCTGCAGAGTTTTCTCTATTTAGACAATTCTATGTGGTTGACACGTGCTCATTTTCCTACTGGATAATTAATGAGCAGAAAATGTGACGGAATATGAGACCATATTAAACTTACCATTTTTTTTCCAAAAATTTAAACTGTTAAAGAAACGTGAACAACATATTTATTGCAAATTAGTTCACAAAATAATAAGGCATCGTACATTCTTGTGTTCAATTAACTGTGGAAGCATGAAAGCCAAGTGGAAGTGGAAGCGTGTCTTCATTTGATTATTTAGCAATTACATACGGCATTCATCTAGCAAGCATAGTTCACTATTTCTTTTTGGAAAATTAGGTTACACACCGCTGGTATTGAAAAAAAAAGGATTTTCATAGGTGATCTTATCCATTCTTAATTTGAGGATTATAACTGTCCATTCCATTTGTAGACATGCAACTATACAATCTTAATCCAACAATTTCAGTTTTCCAAAATTCAAACAATATAAAACACCCATAGAAGTAGTATAACTAAATTAACAGCGAACCTACATGACAAGAGCTCATTGACATAAAAGGGAATATGTTAGAATATTTAAATAATAAACTACACTTTCATATAACTATTTAAGTTTTTAAAACAGTTAACAGTTGTGTCATAAAATTTCACATAGTATTAAAGTTGGAGTTTTTGAGTTCAAATTTTTCCAAGGACATATGCCTGTCCAATTAAATATTCACATGCTTAGTAATAGACAAAATGACCAAACTAAACACGAGGGGAGTGTTAAAACATTTAAATAATAAATCACACAATTATTTAACAATTTAAATTTTAAAAAAAATTAGTGGTGATCTCGCAAAATCGTATAGAATACATATCCACAGTATTGTGAAAGTCTTCATCTTTTTTTTTTTTTTTTTTTTTTTGTGGGCGCCACCTAACGTCATCAAAAGAGGTCCTCCTCCGGATGGATCAATAGAGAATCCCTCAGTCTCTCGATTGTTTTATTTTTCTTTGGCGTTTTGTCTTGGTTCTTTCGAAGGACTCCGAGACAACTTGGGAGTCTTCCCCACCTGGAGTTGGGCCCGGTGGTTTAGTACGGATCCAAGCCACGCTTGCATGAATTGGATGGATAAATTCTAGTGAATTTCATCTGTTAAATGATGTCAATCTCAATCACTAAGGCTTACCCTTATGACCACTTTTCTTACATGAAATGGGAAGGTAAGGGATTTAAATCCGCACTTTTTTCAAGGGGTTGGGATTGAAATAATTTAATTTCAGATGTGGATTTCAATTCACGCGCCTTGTAAGAAGAGAGGGCAAAAGTTTGAGAGTAAGAATTAGAATAGGAGTAAAGTAAAATCGATAAAAAAAAAAATGATGTCCATCTCACATAGTGCCGTTAAAGATCCACTAGGCTCATATACATACAAAGCGTGCTTTTTTGTTTTCTTGAGGGCCGGTTGGGCCGGCTGGATCTAAAGCTTGCATGAAAGCGAAAAGGCCTCTTTACATGTAAGATAATTTTCTATGTTTACCTTTAGTTGTGCGACACGGGTTACCTTTATTTGGTCTCAATCGATGGGCGTAATGGATTTGCATCTAACATCAAAAGTGATAGTTCAAAAGGGGACTCAATGATCAAAATAATTTGATATCTTACACAAATCATTTTATTTTAAAATCTTGAATTATTTGTTGTGTGATTAAACATTAAATTTGGGTACGATGAATTTTGTCATAGCCACATTCAAAATAATCACGCGCCTCCATCCCAAGAATGGAGCTTTACTGTGCATGTCTGTGCATCGCTAACATTTTGTTAAGCCAAATATTTTAGATCCTTTATAATGTAGAAAAAGAAGCTAACACCTCTTTCGGACCACGTGTTAAGGTTTTCGGGGTTGTGAAGCAATTCAATTACTTTTCTAATTTAGGATGATTCCAATCAAAATTAAAATACAGCAATTGTTCTATTCACAGCCTTAGATGGGTCTTCTCCTATAATTAATTACTATGCATACTTGACTATTACTTTAGATATTTGGATCACATCTTCCCGTGGTATCATATAGATTTTCACATATTAAGAAGGTGTCATTCCTTATGACACTTATTAAGTAACCAAACATTCAAAAAAAAATTATTGATGAATTTTAACACTAATTCTTTTATCATAATATGTGTAATCAATATATTAAAATTAAATCCTTTTTCAATAAAGTATACTTAACCATTGCTCTTGAGAACGCATTAACAATATTTTATACATTTATTTAGGGCAACAGCTAACAAGTCTTCTCTCCAACCTGTACTCACCATAAAAATCCAATAAGAACACCATAACTACAAAAAAAATTGTTTAAATAACCATTTTATATGTAGTTGACACGTGCTTATTTTTCTACTAAATAATTAATGAGCAGAAAAAATGAAAGGGTATGAGAATAATAGGAATGACGGGCATGGAAAAATTGAGAGGGAATGTTAGGTTTGTAACCATTGACTTGTCTCTTGAGACCATATTAAACTTACCTTTTTCCGAAATATTTAAACTAAAATTAACGTGCCAACAATTTATTTATTTCCAAAACACTTTACAAAATTATGCGGCATCATACATTCTTTGGGGTCGATAACTGCTGAAAGTATGAGATCCAAGACAAAGTGTGCCTTCATTTGGTTATCCAGCAATTACATACTACATCATCTAGCAAGCATGGTTTTTACCAAAAAAAATAAAAATCAAGCAAGCATAGTTCGCTATATCTTTTTCAAAAAAACATGTCATACACAACATATAATACACGACCAATATAAAGGAAATTTTACATTAGCAGCTTCGTTCATTCTTGATTTAAGGATTATAATACCAACTCTTTCAAATCCATGGTGTGTGCAACTACTTGTATAAAGTTTTGTTTACACTGACTGTATATGCTATAATTACTCTCTATTTTCTCTAGGATAGCACTTCTTATTTTGTAATTATGTGTCTTTTCAGCAAGGATACTAGTGCAATTTTTTATTTCATTATTGTACATCACAATAGCATTACTGCGGTAATATTAGTTGACAAATTAAGTGGGGGAAAGGACGTCTAGCATTGATGACTCCCTCTAAGCGTTACCATAACAATTTCATACATGCAATATGATGTCCCATTTGAAATATTGCTAACTTGGGTGCACCCCTTGCTGTCAGCTTTCTACAATATAATGAAGGTATAATCGGGATAATCCAATATCATGGTACGGTTAAACATACGCAGCAAACGAATTAAGGTTTCTTGCGGTCAAGAAGCAACTAGAAAGTTTCAAAGATGTCATTAGTGTGTCTCGAGAGGTCTGAAACTATTAAGCAGTAATTCCTATCCAAATGGTGATAATTTGTATTGTTCATTTTACTTCGTCTTGCATTTCTCGATAAAACTATTTCTATACAAGTAATGCTATATGTTGTAAGAAATCATATTGAAATTTTTATAATAAGTAATAGGGCAATCTTTTATTAGTTTCTTAAACAAGCTAGAAATTGAAAAAATAGGCCCCACTTGTTTGAACGCTCAACCGAATCTTTCATATCACTTATTATAAAAGTTTTAGTAGGATTTCTTTATACATTTTGAATTTCTCATTACTTTATAGGCTTGTTTCTTTCTAGATTCAAGATAAAGCAAAGTCTGGTATGCAGCCTTAATTTCCTAGTCATGTATTTGTACCAATTTTCAGCATAATGTAAGTCATCAATTTTCAGCAAATTTCCTAGCCATTACTTTATAGGCTTGTTTCTTTCTAGACAATGACCGAGGGCGCATTGCCCTTCGTGTATAAGCTGTCTTTTGCGCCGGCAATTGAATAAAAAGTCTTTTTTATACTGGTTTTTTATTCTGTCTTGCATTTCTTCGTATATGCAATCGGGTCCCTCCAATTTGTTCTACTGATAAAAGTAGCCCTTCCGCCCTTTATTATCGTACTTAGCTTCAACAATTCTTCGATGTGCCTATAATTAGTTGCTGTGAAGGGCTCACGCTTGAATGCCATTTTATGAACAAAGGGCAGAAGCACAGAGATCCCAAAGGCGTAAAAAATCTGAGAGAGTGTCAGAGAGTTTTTTTAGGAAATGAAGGTAGTGCAGTGGCTTCTGCCGGTGGCTGTGGCCTGGTGGTTGGGACAAGGCGGCGCTCCCACCATGGCCGGAGAGTGTGCAACCAAGTGCGGGGATGTAGACGTACCTTATCCGTTCGGGCTTGAACTCAAGTGTGCGAGGTCCAAAATTTTTTCCTCAATTGCACCACTGAAGGGAACCATCCAAAACTACGGCGTGCCTCTGGGTGGGATTATCCGATACGCAATATCTCAGTCGAGAACGCAACCTTGGTAATCAGTGTCCCTGAAGTATACATCTGCCCCCAACCGGGATGACCAGGCACAAAACGACAGGACCATCGATCTATCTCGATATCCACTGTACAAAATTTCGGACACCTGGAACAAGCTCACGGTCCTCGGCTGCAACATCTATGCGCTTTTGTTCGACCCAGATGGGATGTTCGTGAGCGGGAGCGCCTCCTACTGCAGCCGCAGTGTTAGCTTCGCCAACGAGGCCACTTGCTCCGGACACTGTTGCTGTCAAACATCTATCCCGAAGGGGCTTAAAACGCTCGTCATTAGCGTCCACCCCCTCGACAAAAACTTCAGCGCCTGCGGAGTGGCCTTCGTGGCGAACGCGACGTCATTTAATTGCCTAATTTGCAATATATTTATTACTAGCATGATTTATTTGAGATATTAGGCATATTCTGATTAAGTGAAGTTGTTGTGTTGTTTTTTAAAAAAAAAATTAATAATAAAAAATATTAAGTTGCGAGACGTCGGATCAGGTTTTTGATTATTTGGATTTTTTTATCTTGGGTCGGGGCGAATTGCGTGCTTTTATATGATCAGTTGCATTATATGCGTTGATTTTTTTAGTAAGCTTACGAAAATGCATAAAAAAAATCCGTTGCATAATAGAGTAGATTAATGCATTTCATGTCGGACTAGACTTATAGTCTACATTGTATATGACGTACAAGCCTAGGAAATTTCATTAGTTAAAATACTTTTTATTATTATTCTTTATTCCATATTAAATCATGATAAACAATAAGCAATTTCTTATTCTAATAAAAAGTCCAAAAAAAAAAAAACATGCATTGCATATAGTATTAATATGTTATTAATCCCACGTCATGTAATACATGCATATTTAGGGTCATGTAAATTATGTTGCATCCCTGTCACAATAGTTTTCAATTAACGTATGTCATTAGAGCTAGGCTATTTAAATTGCATGTCATATGTCATTAGAGTAAAAATCATGCATATTAAATCTAGACTAAAGTTATATATATAATTAATTTTAGAAAATCCAAAAAAAGTAGATGTCATCCCATTTAGAATTTATGTTTAGGGCATACATTTTTAGTTATAGCTTGTTTTGCCTTAAGGTTGATCATGATTCTTACATTTATCCTTTTGGACTTACTGAATGTTATTGATTGTGATCCGCATGACCACTCATTTCCATGTTAGTGGTTTAGGTTAAAATCAACCAAGATTGCTTGCAAAAAATATTTTTGAAGCTTAAAAAGAAATGGTATCGAAATGGTGCTAGTTTAACTTAGCATAACCATGTCCCCGGACCTATTGAATCTCTGGTTCGCAAAAGTAAAGTATTCTCCCATACTTTACTTGGGTTTCTAATCAACCCTAATTGATTAGTAGCGACTCCTAATTGAATAAAATTGCATATTTATCAATGTTAAATTTTGAGTACCAAGTTGCGGTTGGTAGGGCTTGAGAGAGTCCGCACTAAGCCCTCGGACTTAGCAATCGATTAGTCTTGCCATGGTGATTCACTTTCGGGAAGGTCGCGACGCACGGAATTGCAAAAATCATTATTATCTATTTTTGGGTGCCGCCATTGTACATCCCCTTGCTCTGAGACCAAAGGATCATCAACAAAATCTCGTAAATTAGTAAGAAGACTGAGAAACACATTGAGGAAGCCCTGTACTCCTACCGCCCCATGGCTCGCTTAATCCACATTTTGTCATTGGGAAATCTCCCACCTGACGTCGTCAGTTTGCGTAATTCACATTTCGTCATTGAGAACGCTTTTTCTCTGGATGGATCACACTGAATCCCCACAACGTGTCCTCTGGATATACTTTTTTCTCTGTCATTTCGTCTTGTTCTTCTCAAAACTTCGAGATTACTTGAAGTCTTCTTGCACCGAGAGAGAGCACTATGAGACCAAGTCAACCTGTGGTCACCAGGAATTGGGTTCGGTGGTTTTAGTGTAGATTCAAGCGACACTACCATGAATTGGATTGCACAAGATCCTAATGAGTTTCAATTGTTAGATAAAGTCGATTTTATATATAGTCCACATAAATCAAAGTCGGGAATCAACCAAGTTAATTTATGTGCAGAACATGTTTATTAAATTCTTTCTTGGGTCGAGGGCCGGGCCAACTGGGTCCAAAGCCGGCATAAAAAGGTAAAGGTCTTCCTGCATCTTAATCCAAGGTACTTTTCTATAATTTTATTTTGTTGTGTAACACATGTTACTTTAGTTTGGTCAAGAGAGAGGTGTAATGGACTTTGCATCTAACATATGAATGACTGTCAAAAGGACTTCATGATCTAAATCATTTGGTGATAACTTTTGGTCAAATCATTTTGTCTTACAATTCACAAATTATTGGCTTGCATGGTTAAACATGTTTGCAATAAATTCCGTCACAACATTTCACATTTAGAATATATCTCGCCAACCTCCCTATGGAGGAGCTTTACTATATGTATGTGAACAAAAAAATTGCGAGTCGCGGATGCACCACCGTCCCTTTTCTCCTCATACCATCGCTTGGGCTGTCACACTCTTCACCCCTTTGAGCATAGCATCCTCTCTGTGGCCTCACGCACAATTGAGAGTTGACTTTGATATTTCTAGATTCTATGTGTTGTGTGTATATCTCCCCTTATTTTGTGCATATCTTAATTAATACGTTATCTTAAATAGTCACCGGATAAAATTTATAAATAAACTCAAGTATATTTCTTCAATGTACCTCGAAGCAAATAGAAACTCCCCAAATTTAGGCCCTGCATGGTAACGCTCCCGGGAACAGCTGTTTCTGTTCTTTTGTTCCCGGGAGCAGATTTTTTGTTCCTAGAAACAGAAACGCGTTTGGTAAATTTTTTGTTTCCGGGAACAAATTTGTTCCCCGGAACAGGTTTGGAGTAGAAATCAGAAACAAGAAAAAGTTGTTTCTTGTTTCCGGGAACAATTTTAAGAAACATTTTTTTTCCTTTCTTTTTTTTTCTTTTTTCTTAACACTTTTTTTCCTTTCTTTTTTTTTTCTTTCTCTTTCCTTTTCTTCTTCTTCTTCCTCTTCCTCTTCCTCCTCCCACCCCTCAGCCGCCCCATTGCCGCCCCGTCGCCGCCACCGGGCGAGGTCCGGCAAGCTCGCCGGCGCCTCGCCAGGCCAGGGTGAGGTCCGGCAAGCTCGTCGAAGCCTTGCCCAGGCGGCGCGAGGCCGAGCGAGCTCGCCGCCACCGGCGAGCCTCGCCACACCTAGATCCGGGAGGCGAGCCGCACGGCCACCGGCAGCAAGGCCGAGCCTCGCCCCCACCACCGGCGAGGCTCGGCCCGCCCGATCTCGCGGGCCGAGCCTCGCCGACGGCAGCTAACAAAAAGAAGGGAGAAAAAAAGAAAAAGAAAAAGAAAAAAAAAAAAAGAAAATTAAAAGAATCAAAAGATTGGAAATTTTTACTAGACGCATTGCTCCTTCAAGTAAAAATTTTGAACAGCTTCTGCAAACGCCTTCAAATGCCGTAAACTTGATCGTAAACAAAACAAAAAAAAAATTTCTAACGAAACGTTGCTATGCGACCATTTTCCACATAATTCTTTAACTATTTTTTTTTTGGGAATCCTGCTCTCTCTTTTCATTACTTCATCTCTCGTTTTTTGGCGTGTTCTGCGAAAGACTTTGGGACTTGTAAGTCTTCGTACACCGCCACCAAGGCTTCCTGTGATATCACATGGTCGCCTGGCCCAGAGGTTGCAGTGCGGACGCAGGCCCTCCTTGCATGAACCTGAGCACAAAATCCCGATGAATTTCAGCTGTAAGATGATGTCGATCTTATGTCAAGGCCACATAAATCAACGTTGGAAATCCACTAGGCTCATCTATGTACGGAGCATTTTATTGGTGTTCGGGTGCAGGGTTGGGCCTACTTGGGTCCTCCCAGGAAAGGTAGTTCTCCATGTTCCACTTTCGTCGTGAGAAACGTTGCTTTGGATTGGTCTCGAAAGGAGGGGGCAAAGGATAATATAAAAAATGACCGCTCGAAAGTGGACTCCATGATTAGAAAATCCGTTGGTTGCTTTTGTCTTAGTCGAATCATTTTACTTTAAAACCTCGAATTATTGACTGAATGATTGAACGTTTAATTTAAAGACATCATCTTACGACACGTATTAAGCAATCCGATAGAAAAATATATACCGAAACTTTTGACATTGATTTATTTTTTTTGGAGCTGGTGTATTTAATATTTATAGATCAAACTCTTTTCCATAGAGTATACTTCACCGTTCCTCTTAAGAATTCATTAACAAGATTTTGTGTGTTTATATAGTGCCACGTTAAGACGACCAATGATAACTAGACACTATTTTAGTAATTTCCAATAGCAATTAACCAGAAGAACTACATCGAAATTTTGCATATAAATATTTAAAACTTCATTGATAAAATTGAAAAATTAAGAATTAAATTGATATTCATATAATAAATTCAAAATATTTTCAGTAGTTATTTTCAAGGACCAATTTGGTCATTATTTTAAAAATTTTGTCATGATTTTCTTTTTTTGGTAGTAACCAAATTCATGAATTGAAATATGTAGTGGGAGGTCTCCATTATTCAGTGAAAATAATGGAGGTTGTCCTACTTGCGTCTATCGATTGAGAATATGAAAGCCCTGTTGCTGTCTCCTTCACGTAATTTTCCAAGGACACCGGGAAACTTGTTTGTCCAGTCTCCTTAGGAAATTAATAATCTTGCTTAATAGGATATTTCTTGATGGAAAATCCCACCAAGTTCTGTATTAATAATTATTTCTTTTGAAACCGTTGGCCACAACGAAAACAAGGAAAAACTGAAAATAAAGGAAATAATTGCAATTTAGATATTTAGAAGTATGAAATGTTTGTTCCGACTCCGTGTCATAGATTAATTTCATTACTAGTATCAATCTTCCGATTGAACTTAAAATCTTATATTCTGAGAAACTATGCAATGAATATGATCGAAAGCTAAATTTGATTTTTTTGTTGTTGATAGATTTGTGATCTTACACCCCTCATATTGCCACAAAAACGAACTATACAAAATTTTTCTTTGTTATTTTCCTTCTGTTCGAGTTTAGAATTGTAATGTCTTCTTAAACATAACTCTAATAAATTGTTTAAATCTCTTATCATTATTCCAGGGCCATCTTAGTGTTACCTTGAGTTTGGTTAACATTTCAAGCCACCTGGCCAATCTCCCTATAGTGGAATGTAACTGTCATTTTAAAACGTAATGGCCATCGTCATGCTAGTAGCATTCTAAAACTTTTATAATAGATGATATAGTAATTTCTTTTTCGCATCTAACAAGCCTGGCATTCAAAGAATAGATCTCACTTATTTAAGTGCTCAATTTAAACTTGTCATATCACTTTTAAAAAAGTTTAGCTCGAGTATTTTATGAATTTAGAATTTCTTAAGAAAAATTATCAAAAAAATCTTAAATCTATTGCATTTGTGCCAATTCAATCATAAATCTTTTAATTTAGCCAAATTTAGTCCATGACATTTTGACAATTTGTTAATATATTCCATCCGGACAATTGTAATCAAAAATCACTGACCAGGTGCTAATTGTCTTACATGGCATCACTAGAGTTGACATAGACAATTTTTGTAATTTTTTTTTAAATTTGAATTTATTATTTTTTCTTTATTGTGACTGGCCAAGGTTGGCAAGGACCTGGCGACCCTCATTGACCACAAGGCGAGGTCCTGCAAGCCCTAGCTAGCCACCGTGGCCCTCATCCGTGGCTAGTGTAGGCGACCCTCACCAAGCCCTCTCTTGCCTTTGCCTATGGCTAGTCTCCGACCATTAGCGAAAACAAAGGAAATAAGCCGAAAAAGAATAAAAAAGAAAATTTTAAAAAATTTATCTACGTTAACACCGACTACCAATGCTGGCTGGGCCACCACGTCAGCATATTTTGATATGCCCAGAAATACTATATTGATAAATCATCGAAAAAGTTTAGAACTAAATTAACATGAGCATGATAAATTTATGATATTTTTGATAATTTTCCCAAATTTCTCAT
The DNA here is from genome assembly GCA_014182895.1 of Angophora floribunda. Classification (NCBI taxonomy): domain Eukaryota; kingdom Viridiplantae; phylum Streptophyta; class Magnoliopsida; order Myrtales; family Myrtaceae; genus Angophora; species Angophora floribunda. The sequence continues at coordinate 11,933,013 of CM024710.1, read as the reverse complement.
AACTAGGTGTGCTTGTTTCTTCCTAGATATAAGATGGAGCAAAGTTTGCTAAGCACCCTCAACATCACCATCTTGTATTCATTTTCATACATCGTGAAGGAAAATTACCACAAAAATCCTAAATCTACTTAATTGTATCAATTCAGTCATAAAACATTTTTTTTGTTAATTTAGTCATAAAATTTTTGTATATGTATCAATTCAGTCCATCCAATTAAAATTGGTCAGGCGGCGCCAACGTGGATGTCAATTGGCACCGATCGTTCGGCTGACACTAACAAGGCAATTTCATTAATAATATTTTATTTATTCTTTTCGTTTCCATTTCTTTTTTCTTTCTGTTCATTTTCTTTCCCCTCCACCGTTCTTCTTCTTTTCCTCACCACCCTTCTACTTCTTGCCCCCACGGTGGCGGCAAGGGCCACGGAGCCCTTGAACTTTCGCAATGATGCGCAAACCCTATGTTGCAAGAGTGAGGTGACGTTTTATTGTTGCCATGTTAGATAGGGTCAATGGGGACAACAACTGAGCCTAGGAAGGTGGATATTTATCTTGGCATGATGCATACTTTTATTAATATGAGCCACCATTCTATGAGTGAGGTGGATCTACTGATATGCATATATATCACTAAATATGATGGGGCTGTCAGATCTGTCCATTTAGATGCATTTTAGTATGCGTACAACGTTCAATGAATATTTACAGGCCCCAAGGGCATGAAGGACATCGAACTTGATACTGCAACTTGAGGATAGAATTGCTGGAAATGATTTGACCATGATGTTGACAGGGTGGTGGCGACATCCTTGACTTTTTTTACTAGGCAAAAACTTGGAACTTCAAGAGAGATATTTACTCTATTTAATCTATAATAATTTATTAATTTAATCTTAAAGTTTTTATACCTATATTAATTCAGTATATTCGCCTAAAATTGATCACTGACCTGGACGTCGATAAGGATTAATCGTCTGGCATGATAATATTTTAATAATATATTTTATTTTTTTCGATTTTTAAATAATTTTTTTGTATTTTTCTCTTCTTTTCTTTTTTCTTTTCTTCCTGCTGTTCATCTTCTTCCCCCACCACCGTTCTTCTTCTTTCCCCACGGGCTGGCAAGCCACTAGGAGAAGGCCAAGAAGCCCTCGCCCAGCCTTGCCCAGAGGCCCAGCCTCGCCCAGATCTGGGCAAGGCTTGGGGGCCGCGAGCTAAGGCAGCCTCGCCATGGCCTCGCCGGTCGCGGGCGAAGCTAACGTCGCCCAGTTCTGTTCGGCCATCACGCCCTCCGCATTCACGAACCTCTTCCCGAACGCCAGCCTCGTGATGTTGTTGAAGGCCACTGCGCCCGGCTACTTCTTCACCAGCAGGCTCTTCCCTAAGTCATCTGCACACCCGCATTGCAAATCGTTCCGGCTTTAACAAAACCGCACAGAGAAAGAAAGGCTAAGGACCGTCGGAATCCGAACGACACGGCCTACTCGACTCGGAATCATTCATCACTATCAAACATAGTTACCTCACTCATAGCAGGTGACGCTAGCTTCGCCCGCGACCGGCGAGGCCATGGCGAGGCTAGCGTCGCCCAGATCTGGGCGAGGCTGGGCGAGGGCTTCTTGGCCTTCGCCTAGTGGCTTGCCGGCCCCTGTGGGGAAAGAAGAAGAACGGTGGTGGGGGAAGAAGATGAACAGCAGGAAGAAAAGACAAAAAAATGGAAAAAAGAAAAAGAAGAGAAAAAAATTAAACAATTATTTAAAAATCGAAAAAATAAAATATATTATTAAAAAGTTATCACGTCAGCATCGGCTAGACAATCAACCCTGGCCGGCATCCACGTAAGACTGGCCGATCAATTTTAGTCAGATAGACTTATTAGCACAAACTGAATTAACAAAAAAAAATTATAATTAAATTGATATAAATATATTTTTTTTGATAATTTTTCTTAGATCATCCCTTTCACTGGGACAAGGATTGAGGGCGCATTACCCTTTATCCGTAAAACCTTTGTATATTATTTTCTTTTTTAAATTCTGTCTTGCATTTGTTGTTATATGCAATTGGGTCCCTCCAATTTGTTCTATTGACACAATTTGCCTATCTGCCGAGTCCATTCTTGGTACTTGATTTCATCAATTCGTCGATGTGTATATAATGGGCTTGTGAGAACGGCATCCATTCTATAAACAAGGACAGAAGCACTACAAAAATACGTGAGGGAGAGTTTGAGAGAGTTTTTTTCGAAATGAAGGGAGTGCATTGGCTTCTAATGGTGGCTGCGACAAGGCGGCGCTCCCCCTACGCCCGAAAAGTGTGAACACTGGTGTGGGAACGTGGACGTACCTTTTCCGTTCGGGCTCGATGCCAACTGTGCGAGGTCCAAAGATTTTTTGCTCAGTTGCACCAACATAGGAGGGAGCGGTGTTCAACTGCAGTGGGGGACTCGACCATGGTCGTCAACCTCCCCGAAGCATACGAGTGCTACGATCAGAATGGCATGCTGCTAGCAAATAACAGTCGTCGGACCGTCAGTCTACCTTCAAATCCACGGTACAGAATCTCAGAAACCCAGAACAAGCTCACCGTCCTCGGCTGCAACACCCTCGCGGTCGTGGCGGACAGTGAAGGGAAGTTCCGGAGCGGTTGCAGCTCCGACTGCAGCGACAACGTCAACTCCACAAAGGAGACCGCTTGCTCCGGTCAAGGCTGCTGTCAAGCATCCATCCCAAAGGGGCTCCGGACGCTCAGCATTAGCATCTCTCCCTCCGACCCAAGCAGGTCGGCCTCGCAACGCAACCTCTGCGCGGGTCTTCGTGGTGGACAACAAGTCATTCAATATCTCGAACTGGACTCTCCCGAGTTTCGAGGATGTGGGCAACACCCCGAGCCTTGTCCTGGACTGGATGGTCGAACCGAACGCGACTTGCCGATACACCGAGCTGAACAAGGAGAGCTACGCCTGCGGCGGCAACACGACATGCAAGGACTTCAGACCAAGCATTTCCGTTAGTGTAAATTGACGGTGTTAACAAAAGGACTCAAATGAATCAACATGATAAGTTTTAGGACTCGATTGCACTTTTTGCAAGTTTTAGGACTCAATTGCACTATACTCACAAGTTTTAGGACTTCTACTGAATATATCCCTTAAGTGAATAACTTACTCCAACCAAACGTACGAATCTTGGGCCAAAACGAACAACAAGAGCTTCTGATTTCAAGAGGAGAAAATCCTAATAATGGTATAAATTTCCAGAATTTCTTTCTTCTAACATCTTGTGAATTGCTGAAGTAATAATGGCTCCTAAACACTAGAGGGACACGAAGGCCCAACGCCTTTGTTTTCTATATATTTCTTCTTCACATTATCCCTCGTTGAAGTTTGGAGCTTGTTCGGCACCGTAAAACCAGCCCATGAGCCCACATGTTTCGTATGAAATCCAATCATGAAACCATTCATTTTTCTTAAAATGAGAAAAATGTATGGTGGCCATTTGAGAGAAATTAATTCCCGTCGTTGCTCCCACACAGGGCATGGGAAGGCGCCGGGCAATTTTTCATTTCAAGGTGGTTAAAATTAGTTTTAGAGACATATATATTATGTAGAAAAAAAATGGTTATATTTTCTTTCATCTGTGGTTAGAGTATATATTCTTCAATCATCTTTTTCAATTGGCATGTTATACATTAGCTAAATACAAATTTGAGCAATATCTATGTTCGTGCATAATTTGTTAAAAGATTTCACTGAATTTTCATACCATTTATAATTGGAAAAAGCTAAAACAACGGGAGGTGAATGCTTCCTTGTTCTTTTTTGTTTATTACAAACCTTCTTCATTAATTGGGAGTAGTAATAGAAGACGCTAGTAATATGTACTCGAATAGAGTTCGATTGATTACTCATTCCATTTTGTAATGATGCGCATCAAGTTTTAGATAAGGAATCACATAAGGATTGTTACATGATACATAATGTGTAGCTCATTTGTTTCAAAAATCATTGTTATCATCGTTTAATTGGGCAGTTGTGTTTTGAGACATAGAATAATCATCCAAATAGATGGTAATGGATGTGGATTATGTAATAATAGATTGAATGGGTAGTCTTTTGAAATTGACTTCTTTTATGAACTATGCGGACCGGATAAGGATTACATGCTCGAATCATTAATCTAGTGAAATATATACTTTGGCAGCGCTTATTGGGGTGCTCTTCATCATGTTTGTTTGTACTTTAGTCTTTGCCAAATGGCAGAGGAGGAGAATCAAAGAGAAAAACTTCCACCGAAATAGAGGAGAGCTCTTGAAACACCAAAGAGTTCAAATCTTTACAGAAGCTGAGTTGGCAAAATCGACCAACAATTATGATGATAGCAATAAGCTTGGCGAGGGTGGTTTTGGTTTAGTCTATAAAGCCAGAATAGCAGGGGACAGTGTGGTTGCGGTCAAGAAGCCTAAAGATGTGCACAAATCTCTAATCAAGGGAGATTTCCAGCATGAACTTCAAATTGTGATGCAAATAAATCATAAAAATGTGGTGAAGCTCCATGGTATATGTTTGGAGACTAGAATACCATTGTTGGTTTATGAATATATATCAAATGGTACCTTATTCCAGCACATCCATCAGAATGCGTCAACCATATTAAGATTGTGGAAAAACCGGCTTAGAATAGCCACCGAAGCAGCTCTTGCACTCGAGTATATGCATTCATGTGCAGATCCCCCAATCATTCACGGCGACATCAAGTCGGTGAATATACTTCTGGATCAAAATTACTCGGTAAAAGTATCTGATTTTGAAACTTCAGTACTTATATCACCAGATCATAGTCATATCGTAGCCAATGAAATACAAGGCACATTAGGCTACATGGATCCGGAATATTTAACCACTGGTATGCTAACAGTTAAGAGTGATGTATACAATTTTGGAGTTGTCCTAGTGGAGCTGCTCACAGGAAAGAAGCCTACTAGTTTTATTACCAAGTCCGAAGAGTCCATCAGTATCATCCATTATTTTATCTCTTCTGTGAAGGATAAGACACTCTCCAATGTCATAAACTTGGAGGCCGCTAGTGAAGATGAAATGGAGAGAGTAGGAACGGTTGCCGAGATTGCAATGAAGTGCTTGGACCCAAGTGGTGCGAGGAGGCCGGCAATGAGGGAAGTGGCTGAGCAACTCGCTAGGATTAACCGCGAGCTCGACAGCTCAACAGTTGAAGAAAACAATGAAGAGACCGAAAGTGAGGTGGACAAAGATAACCTCTACTCCCATGCGACTTCAACTACTTCCAAGTTGAGCCAACATGGGACGTCGGGCTCTCTTTTCAATTCAAAAGAGGTTCCAAAGATCCGATCCTTTCTTACTATAGAGACATGTTTATAAAATTTCCATAAAGACTTCTAGGGCTGATTGTGTATTATACATATGTGTGTGTTATGTTCGCCATTTGTTTTGGACTTATAGTTGTGCAACTATTTGTGCAAGTTTAAGTGTCTCAATCTAATATTATATATATGCAGCTGTGCAAGGTAGACTTATAGAAGGCTGACATATGGCCACTTTGATATTGTCATAAACCCTTTTTTCCCTTTATCTTTTCTTCGTTGTCTTTTTTTTTCCCTTACAAAAGATAATAATAGGTCAGAAAAATAATTCTTTTTGGTCTATCAAAAAAATAATTTATTCGCTCATTTTTATCTCTTTTTTTTCTTATTGTAATCCCAATTCATTTTTTTGATAAGTAAAAATCTCCATTTACTTTCAGTCTTCACTTTTCCCTAATTATATTGCAATTACTATTAATATAACCCGTGAAAAGATAAAAGAATTGTTGGCCAAAAGGCCAGAAAAAGTATCTACTTTCAGTCTTTGTTCCTTTTTTGTAATTGGATCTTAATTTGATGTGATGGAAAAACAAAAACAAAATCTCGATTTGCTTTACTTTCTCTTTATTTCTAGTTCATTTAATTAGTTTAGATGTTGAATCTAAGTGAAAGTGGGAAAGTTAAACTGATTTAAAACTGAAAATACCATGTCTTCCAACCTTGATATGATTACTTATAAATATGATAAAGAGATGAAAAACGCTATATCAATCAATTCATCAAGAACAAAAAAAATCTTGTCCAAAATGAGAAGATCACAAGATCAAGAAAGAAGTATTAGGAAATTTACGTGATGATAACTTCATTTCAGAGCAAACTTGTTTTATTTTTTGGATGAAAGAAATTAAATTGTTTTGTAAGTTTGGTATTAATAAACCACGATTGAAAACATTAGCTAACAAGAAATATTTAAACTATATTAAAGGCAATAGAAAATTTTCTTCTAAAAGGACGATAGACATAACTAGTACTTTTTTGTACTTTCTACCAAAAATTTACAAATTAATGGCTCACACAGGTCTTGTGTAATATATCAAATGACAGTGCAAAGAAATAGTCTCAAATTATACTTTAATTGATGTGTAGGTGTAAAAAAAAAAAAAAAAACATCCGTGGTTGACTCCCCGAAGAACAGGAGACTGCAGCGTAGTTAGGGGATTGACCATTGTATTTTTTCTCTTTGACACGTGAAAAGGCTAGATATGTCATCTTCTAGTCTTTTTCTTGTTTGGTTGTTTATCTATAGCCTTCTTTTTGGTTTTTCCAATGAACTTGGCACCCTCTCACTCCAGTGACTTGTTGTCCCACTGAGTGCGTGTTTGGTGCCGGCTGCACTTTTTTTGTAAATCATGGTTGAAAGCTATATTATACTTACCCTTACCAAAAAAAAAAAACTCTTATCAAAAGACTGAAAACAAATGTATTTCTTGTAGTTTACCTTCGAGTAATGCATCTTTGCTCTATTTCTAAGGCTTCCTCACAAATCAAGTCACCACAATGCCTCGCATTATATTGAAACTAAAATCAGAAGAAGGCTTCTCTGCATCGCAGTTGTTGAAGTTTGGCCAATCGTGATACCTAGTCTTTTTGCAATTTAGAAAGAACTTATCCGGCGAGGTACCCCCACGGGACTTATCCCTCCGGGGAACCCCACGAACACAAGCTGGTCTAACGCCTTAGCTGAAAACTGAGATGTCTGCTCAGGTTGCAGTGGAAGCACATCCCATGACTGTCTTCCGGAACTCCATGGACTTTATTTCGTGGACCGACAGCATGTACATCCTGTGCATTTTGTCCCTTAAATAAGATGGGTCTCGCATGACCAGATTGTCAGATGCGCTGAGCGTATCGCGATTTCATATCAGGACAATTCGACATCAAAATGTGGCAGTTGAGTTCAAGCCTTGATGGTAGTTTGGATTAGGGGTTGGATCAACTAACAGAACCGCATCACCCGCATTGGCTAACTCCCGCTGAGGGTGGGCCTAGAAACAAGGCATGGGCTAGCCTAGCGAAGCCCAGTAAGCGGGATGGTGTTGGGCTCTTCTTCATGGCCCCGAGCGAACGCGAGCTCCCGCTGTCCCCGAAGCAAAGAAAACGCCACGTGCCGATTTCTCCTGCAACGACGAAAGGAAAAAGAAAAGAAGAAAATATATTGGAATGCGGAAGTTGACCGAAGGGAGAGGGGAAGTGGTGGGTTGGCTTCAAAGCCTATAAGCATAAGGCGACCCCCGTGGCTGCGGCCACCGACGGGGCGGCCACCATTTCGTCTCCTTCTTTCTCTCTCTCTCTTTAATTTCCCTTCATCTTTTAAGCCCTGACTTCTCACATTTTGCTCCTTCCTAGGGTTCAAAAAATATTAAACTTTTGATATTGTTTAAGGTTTTTTTTAGCCACATCTAATACTACATGTGGTGCTACGGTAGCAATTAATTGCAACTTAGTGCCATATTGGCAGCAATTTCATAAATCTTTTTAATAGATGGATTGATGCAAATAAAAAAAAACATATACTTAAAAGACACACTAAATAAATAAATAATCACGGGCTTGATTGGACGTTGCATAAAGTTCTGATTAAATAGTTACATTATCATGCCAAAGATTAATCTGATGAGAAAACACATGCTGGAGACCTGATAGCTACAATCATCTATTGGCACCAAAAAAAAAAATGTCAATTAATGGCCGATTTCTATGTAAGTCCAGCATATTTTATGATGAAGAATACCATTATCATATGCGTTGCCAATTATTACTCTTACAGCATATCGACTGCTTTTTTTTTTTTTTATCTTTACCAAAAAAAAAAGACTGCTTTTTTATTTATTTTTTATTTGCCCTTGATTGATAGTCTTCATCGGAATACCCAGCACAAAACTCGTAGTCAACTAAATTTTACTTTTTTTTTTTTTTATATCCAGATCCGGCTTGGCACAACTTTACGAGTGCAACGGCCTCCAAGGGCCCGACAGGCCCAATGATGACCATTGACTATACTTGGAGGGGAGCTAGATCAGAAACCCACCACCAGGGCTCCCCACTTAAGATGCTAGCGACCGAAGATTCAAACTCGTTCTCTCGTTGATGAGGTAGTAAAGCGCAAACCATCACAGCAGGTGTAGTCAACTACTTTTTATATTTGCTTGGAGCTACAATTACAAATGTATTCCGGGATGCTAATCTTCTTTAATTAAATACTGCAATATATTATGAGAAAATTCTTGAGATTATTACAAGTTTTCTTTTTATGATTTAATACATCTTTGCATGACAATAAATATGGTTACAAGGAAGAATACTTGATGTTTTCTAATATTCAGAGAAGAGGACTACTTTTAAAAAAAATATTTAAATGTCATTATATTTGTAATTCGAGATGTGAAAAGTGACTTTTTTAGAAATTAATAGTTTTTGGAGTGAAATGATGATTCTCTACTAAGGTAATCAGTAATTCCACATTTTCAATTTTCAAAGATTCAAACAATTTAAAACATATAAAAGTAGCATGATCAAATTAACAGATGATTTAAACCAAAAATAAATAAAAATTAACCAATGATGTTATGTGACAAGAGCTAAATGAAATCAAAAGAAAAGAAAAGACCATGGTACTGCAAAAATCATCATTACATTTGTCTAGTGCTGCTGTTGTTATAGTAGATCATATTGCTGTGATACCCATTATGTCATTGGAAAATCTCCCAAGTGGCATCCTCAATTCGCGCAATCCACGTTTCGTCATTGAGAAAGGTCATTTTCCGGATGGATCACAGTGAACCCCACCACTTCTCCTGTATGCATTTTTTTTTTCTATGGCATGTTGTCTTGTTCTTTGAAAGACTTCGAGACGACTTGAACTCTTCATGCACTAGAGAGAGCGTTGTGAGTCTCGTGTCACCGTCAGCAAGTCTCCCCTATTGGTCGCCAGGCGATGGGCCCAGTAATTTTGTTGTGTAATGCGTGTTACTTTTATCAAAAGAGAGGAGCATGATGGAATTCGCATCTAATATAAGAAACCCCGGTTCGAAAGGCCTCTATGATCAAAACCCTTTGATTGATACTTTCCAGTCAAATCGTTTTGTTTTACAATCTCGAATTATTGGCTGAAAAATTAAACCTTTAATTTGTATACAATAAATTCCATCATAATATCTTGCATTCAAAATAAATCTCACTAGCCACAGTATGGAGAAGCTTTACCAAGTGCACATAAACAGGTGAACTATGTGTTTGTGATATTTATTTAAGTTGAATAGTCCAAATACTTTGAACTGATAAAAAGAAGAAGAAGCTAATAACTTGTTATGGATTTACTCGAGATTTATTAAGTTGTGATAGCTAGTGAGTTACCCTTTTAAAATAAGATGATGGTAATTAAAAATTAAAATACGACCATCATTCTATTCACTGCCTAAGTAGGGCCTTCTCCTATTAGTGATCTTAATTATCATATATAGTACCACTAATAGTTTAGAAAATTTAAATTGCACCTTCATGCACTACAATTATATAAATTTTCAGATAGTAGAACGTGTCACCTTATGACACTTGTTAAGTAACCAAATAGTGCGTGTGTTGTGTCTATATATATATTAATAATTTTTAATACTAATTTTCATTGTTATATGTGTAATTAATATTATGAATCAACTCAGCATTAATTTTTCAAAACTCAAATACAAAGTTGACTAGAAAATAACATAAGTTTACGAGAGATCGCGTTGAATAGAAAGGTTGAAAAAATTCAGAAAATGGGAGAGTCGCCAAGCACGATAAGGGTCTTGCATCTCTCGTCGGGTTTTGGTGAATGCAGAGTGGCCTTGTGTTTCAAAATTTTTAGGACTGAATTGACACTATTTCAAATGGTTTAGAACTGAATTGGCACTAGTTCAAGTGAATTACCCTTTTAAAATAAGATGATCTTAATCAAAATTAAAATACCACCGTTATTCTATTCAGTGCCTAAGTAGGGGCTTCTCCTATTAGTAATCTTAATTACCATAAATAGTACGACTAATAGTTTAGAAAATTTAGATTGCACCGTCATGTGCTATGATTATATAAATTTTTAGATATTAAGAAGGTGTCACCTCATTATACTAGTTAAGAAACCAAGAAGTATATATATAATTTTTAATATTGGTTTCTATTGTTATATGTGCAATTACTATTTATAAATCAAATCCCTTTCCATTACAAGGTGGCATTAATTTTTGGGAAAAAGCTACCAAAAATCCCAAACATTGCCTAGTTACCCCAAACGTCTTTTATGACACAAAAAATTCTAAACTTATACTGTGTGACACATTTACCCCGAGTTTTTTGCTATGACAAAAAAAAACTCTAAACTTTGCCATTTGTGAGACATTTGTCCCAAACTTTTTTTGACAGAAAAACTCTAAACTTGTACTCTTGCGACACATTTATTTCAAACTATTTGACTGAAGGGCATTTTGATATTTTATTTTTAATCTTTTTCTTTTTCTTTTGTTTTTTGTTTTTGTTTTTCTTCTTTTTTCTTTTTTCTCTCTTTAGGAGGCCGGACTCAACCAAGGGCCACCCTTGCTTGGGCTGGGACGGCATTTCTCCCTAGATTTGACGAGGGCAAGGATTGCTCTCGTTGGCATCAGGTGAGGGTCGCTCTCGCCTGAGCCCAGCTTTCCTCTGCCATGGTTGGCGGAGGGAATATATTTTTTTATTATCGATACCAATTTATGTCTAAATATATTTATATACAATAAAAATAATTTCGTTCATCCATTTTTTTAGACGATACAAGTGATCATTTTTAGGAATATGCTTTTTAAATTATTCGTTTTTTGTAAAACAAACTGAGTCTCAATATTATTCAGACTTGTAGGACATGTTTAAATTTCGAATGGAGTAAAATTATCCCCTTTAGGCATCCTACCGTGAATTAAAAAATTATTCAATTAATTGTCTACTAGAGCATAGTAAAAGAAATGTAAAGAAACAAAGTAAAATGAGTAGAAAGAGACAAACAGAGTTTTTGAGAGTAAATAGAAGGAAGCTATGGGACAACTAGAGCCTCCGAACACTGCTGTGTAATTTGAGATTAAGCTGATAGAGAATAGTATGATAATCCATATTTTAATTGAGATCTTGCAGTGGATGTGTTGGTTTTTCCCGAGGCATAAAATTACATTTTACCATCTATCTTGCATGAAAGAAATAAATTTAAATGTTAATATTTGGATAATAATAGCTGAAAAAAGGAACGGATCCATACTCACCGGTGGCAGCTGAGTTGGTTCGGCTTTGGGCACTTCATCGCAAAGGTCCCAAGGTCGAAACTCCACAACTGCTAACACGTCTTAAGTGGGCACCATAGTGATGGGGTTCCATGGTAGTTTCCCCCCAGGTATTGACGCTTGTTCTGAGGTGCACTGCGCACTATACAGGCCGTGAGCTGGCGATTAACGTAAGCGAAAGTCGGGCTCGGCAGATCCTAGGTAAAAAAAAAGAAAAAAGGAACGGATCCATACTTAAATCTAAGCTGGGGGAGCGAGGTTCATACTGCAAAGGATGGACACGAGGCACCCACAATCCGTATGGCGGGCCAAATTTCCCCTCAGGTGGGGCTATTAGCACTGCCCGGCCAGACAAATCTGCCTCGTGTAAACTTAGGAAGGAAATTTATTTCTTTTGTTTGATTTGTAATATTTGTTCTAAAGATAATGAAATAATAATAATAATAATAATAATAATAATAATAATAATAAAACCCAAAGAACAATCACTTATTTTTACTAGTCTTGTTTTTATAGAAGATGAAAGCTTGGAAATCCTTTAGGTGAGCAATGTGGTACAACTGTTTTCCATGTATTTCTTCTTCACATGTTCCCGCATTGACTAATTTGTGAAGTTGGCGTTTATTTGGCTCTACAAAACCAATCAACGAGGCCTTTTTTTTTTTTTTTTTATAAAATTCATCCATCTGGCCATTCTTTCTTACAAAAATTATAAAATAAATAAGAAAAATGTCGAGGTTATCTTGTAGGTGGATTTGCTCCTTTTGAGAAAAACGATTAATTCTAGTGGTGCCAGTGTGGCGAGCAAGTTTTCCGTTCAAGGGGTGGGAATGAGGAACATCATCCTGGTCCCCGCCCCGTTATCATTCCTATTTAAAATTAGTTTTAGAGAAATAATTAATTTGTCGATGAAAATGGCTATAGTTTCTTTCATCTCTAGCTAGAAGAAACCTTCTTCAATCGTGCTTTAGATTAAAGGGTTATATATTACACACATTGCCCATATGCAAATTCACCTAAATGCAATTTTGAATTATATCTAGTTTTGTAAGCCCAGTTAGAGTTTCCTCCAATAGGATGAACACCAACATGTAATCATGATAATTATAACGTGCATCATTGGTTACTTTTTACATCATTTGTAAATGGAAAGAGCTAAAACAATGTGAGGTGAATGCTTCCTCATTTACTTTTGTTTATAACAAACCTTCGTCATAATAATCAAGGAAAGACATTTGGAAGGGTAATAGAAGATGCTGGTAATATGTATTTCAATTGAGTACTTTGATTAGGAAGACACTTATAAGGATTGTTACATGATACATAATATGGTAACCCATTTGTTACAGAAACTATTTTTATCACTGTTAAATTGGGTAGTTATTTTTTGAAAGATAGACCAATCATTCATATAAATGGTGATGGATGTGGATTATGTTGGGTAGTCCATTTGATATGAATTTCTTTTATGAACTATGTGGACCGTATAAGGATTACATCCTCAAATCATTAACGTAGTAACTTATATTCTTTGGCCGTAGTTGCTCTGCCCATCTTCAGCATAATTTCTATTGCTTTAGTCTTTAATAAGTGGAGGAAAAGAAGAAAACAGAAAAACTTCAGACGAAATGGATGGGAGCTCTTGAAACACCATAGAGTTCAAATCTTTACAGAGGTGGAGCTCGCAAAAGTAACCAATAGCTATGATGATGGCAATAAGCTCGGTGAGGATGGTTTCGGTTCCGATTATAGAGGGAGAATCCCTGGGGACACCATGGTCACAATCAAGAAGCCCAAAGATGTGCACTCTCTAATAAAGGGCAATTTCCAGCATGAACTTGAAACTATTTTGCAAATAAACCATAAAAATGTGGTGAAACTCCATGGCAAATGTTTGAAGACTAGAATACCATTGCTGGTTTATGAATACATTTCAAATGGAACTCTCTTCTAACACATCCATTAGAATGTGTCCACCATCTTAAGATCATGGAAAAACCATATTAGAATAGCTGCCGAAACTGCTCTTGCACTTGAGTATATGCATTCTTGCATAGAACCCCCAATCATCCATGGTTACATCAAGTTGGTAAACATACTTTTGGATCGCAATTACTCAGCAAAAGTGTCTGATTTTGGAACTTCAGTACTAATATCACCAAAGCATAGTAATATTGTAGCCATTGAAATACAAGGCACATTGGTTATATCGATCCAGAATATTTAACCACTGGTATGATAATAATTAAGAGCAATGTATATAGCTTTGGAATTGTCCTCGTGGAATTGCTCATTGGGAAGAAGCTAACAAATTTCATTACTAGGTCGGGAGAGTCAATCAATATTATCCATTAATTCATCTCTTCCGTGAAGGATAAGACAATCTCTCATGTCATATACTTCGAGGATGCTAGTGAAGAGGAAGTAGAGAGAGTAGGAATGGTTGCTGAGATTGCAGTGAAGTGCTTGGACCAAAGCGGTGCGAGGAGGCCCGCAACGAGGGAAGTGGATGAGCAACTAATCAGGATTAACTATGAGCTCAACAGCTTGACAGTTGAAGACAACATTGAGGAGACCAAATGCGGAGTGGATGAAGAAAATCTCTCCTCCCAATCGACTTCAATCACTTGGGAGACGAGCCCACGTGGGACGTCAAGCTTGTTTTCCTGATCAGGGAATGGATTCGGTAGGTTCTAGCAACTAATCCGTAATACAATAGCAACATGTCTATTAACCGTCCATAAGGACTTCTAGGGTTGCTTGTGCATTTATTATATATTATGTTTGGCATTTGCTTTGGGCTTACAGTGGTGTAACCGTTCGTGTAAGTTTAAGAGTCACGATCTACATAATATATGTACGGCTATGCACCGAAGTAGAGTTATAGAAGGCTATCATATGGCCATTTTGACGTTATCATAATCTTTTTCTTTCCCTTTATCTTTTCTTCTTTATCTTTTTTTCCTTACATATAATAATAGGTCAGAAAAAAATAAATCTACTTACTCCTTTTTATCTTATTTTTCTTTAATATAATCCCAATTCACTTTTGTGGCAAGAAAAAAATGTCCCTTCACATACAGTCTTTACATTTCCCTCATTATATTGCACTTAATCCGAATATAATATCCATATCTAGACAAAGATAATAACTGCTGGCCAAGAAGACAATATAGGGCCAGAAAAACTATCTAATTTCACCATTGCTTCCTTCTTTTATAAATCAGATCTTAATTTGAAAAAAAATCCCATTTTAATTTACTCTCTTTATCTGTAGTTCATTTAATCTAATTTCAGTTTGGACGTTAAATCGGGAATAGGGTGGGAAGGACAAACCGATTCAAAACTCAAAAAATACCATATCTTCTAACCATGATATGATTACTCATGTATATGATAAGTGCGTCAGCTAGATGCTTCTTGCTACCAGGTTTTCTTGTAGTTTACCTTCGATTAATGCATCTTCGCTTTATCTCTTTAGCTTCCTTACATGCCACGGTATTATTTTGAAGCTGAAGTCATAATAATGGCCTTAATGGATGATGGAAACACCTTCCACATGTGGCCTTCCCATACTCCTCGCGTTTCCAGAGTACTTAGACTTGTCGCGTGCACGCACAGATAGAATTTGCACACGCACAGATAGATTTTGAGTGATAATTACTACCACCACCACGCCAGTGCCACATGAAATGTTAGAATGGCAATTATCTACAACTTAATGCATGTTTTCCATAATTTTTCTTAATTGAGGGAACAAAACATGCAAAGAAACATGTACGTAAGTACCCAATTGACAAAAAAAAGAAAGAATTACAGAGTTAATAAAACATTGTGCAAAAAGTTTTGATCATATGTGTTGCCAATTATCTCTTACAGCAAGTCAACTGTCTTCCATATTAAGCCCCTGACGTCAAAATCAGCATACCCAACGCACAATTACAAATGTACTTTTGGACGCTAATATCATTCAACCCAATAATGCCATATATTGTTATAAATTTTTTTAGATTATTGCAAGATTATTTTGTGATGATTCTAATACATCTTAGTGTCACCGTAAATATGGTCATGTGTACAAAAAAGAATCACCAAGTACATTCATTTTAACCCAATTATTAATTAACTTAAAATTTTATTAATAAGAAATTTCACAAAAACAAAAGTTTGTTCCCCGCAGCATCAGGAATAACTTTGAACCAATTAGGACCGGCAATTCTTGACACACGTGTTCATGTCAAGCTTAAATGGGTTCATGTCATAAAGGGATCAACTTGTCTATAGACAATTACACTGGATGATATTTACTACTCAAATTGAACTTTCATAATCCTAGTGGACGATTTTTACAGCTCAAATCGAATATTAATGATGAGCGAACTTATGGTAATCCCTTGGGTACTTGCACTAGTCCCCACTCCCGTCCTGTTATCCATAAAATGAAATAAAACAAATAACTTTTCCTAGGAACATGTTTTTCTTTTGATACAGTGCGCATATCATGTCAGGTTCAAATTAATTTAAGATACTACGCCAATTTATGCCGATTATGTAAGGTCTAACAAAAGAAAAAGAAGAAAGATAGAAAATCAACGTTTGGCACGTATTTCAATTTGTCGTGCAAAAAATAGATTACGAAGATGAATAATTTATTTTCTGCATTCTTTTGCTAAATAATTTATTTTCCATTTTAATTACAATGTTTATATTTGGTAACTTTTTGAGTGTTCGATTTATTACCATGAAGGCTTGCACATGTAAGCAACTGCAAAGAAACAATATCAACCATGACAATATGATTTCTAAAGTAAAGAAGTACCATTCAATGGGCATTAGATTAATCTAGCAAAACCAAGTCCCCAAACTCAATGCTCTTATTCGTAGAGGTAAATCGATCTCCCACATTTTAGCTTGCTCCTAATCGGACTACCATAGTTAGTGAAGACTTAACCTATCAAATAAATTGGACAAATCAAAAAAATTTGTAACTAAATTGGCACAATTATAATAGATTAATGATTTTTTGTGTAATTTTTCCCTCTATAATACATGTTAAGTAAATGCAAATTTGATGTTTCTTGATATCACGTACCCCTTCAAACATTTTCTGAATTACTCATTTGTTTTAATTAATCACAACAATTTTTGTCAAGATCTCATCGTGCCTTTAATTTGATTAACCTTTTAAGCCAGGTGGCCATCATCCTATTGGGAAACTAGTGGCTAACACGTGACCATTATTTTAAAATATAAATGCCACTGTTATGCAAGTGGCACTCTTTGTCAAAGATACATGTAAGAGGACTACTTTTTTAAACACTAGAATGCCATTATATCTGTGATCGGATATGTAGAAAGTGATTTCTTTTAGAAAATAATAGTTTCGGGAGTGAAAGAAATAATCCCCTGCACACATAACCATAAATTCTTTTTCTATAATATAGCCATACATCTATACTACATGAATTCAACTCCTGCTGTTTTCCAAGATTCAAACAACTCAAACCTTATAACGGTAGTATAATTGAATTAACAAAGATCCTGCGTGACAAGTGCTCATTGAAATAAACATAGGAAGACGTATCCACAGTATTGCGGACAATGTCGTTATCTATTTTTGTGTGCCGCTATTGTTATGCTTCATCATCTTGCTGTGAGACCGAGAGATCATCGACCAAAACCCGTGACACACATTGTGGAAGCCCTGTACCCTGTACTCCCACTGCTTCTTCATGGCTCGCGAGATAATCTCCCAGGTGACGTCCTCAACTCGCGTGATACACATTTTGTGATTAAGAAAGGTCATCCTCCGGATGGATGACAGAGAGAGCCCCACAGCGTCCCTTCTGTATACTTTTTTCTCTGGCATGTTGTCTTGTTTTCTGAAAGACTTTGAGAATACTTGAAGCGTTCATGCACCAAGAGAGCGTTGCGAGTCTCGTGTCCCCATCACCAAGTCTCCCCGTTGGTTTTAGTGCAGATTCAAGCCACACTTGCATTGACTGGGTACATGAGATGCCAATGAATTTCAACTGCTAGATGAGATCAATCTTATATGAAGCCCATATAAATCAACGTTGGAAATCGATTAGGCTCATTTACGTGCAAAAAAATGTTATTAGTTCTTCTTCTTCTTCTTTTGAGCCCAGGGCTAGGCCCACTGGGTCCGAAGCCAGCACAAAAAGGTGGAGGTCTCCCCACGCATTAATCCGGAGTGCTTTTCTATAGTTAACTTATGTCGTGTAACACGTTACTTTAGTTTAGTCAAGAGAGATGGGCATAATGGACTTTGCATCTAACATAATAATTGGCTGTTCGAACATAATCTATGATCAAAACCAATTGTTGATAACTTTGAGTCAAATTTTTGTAATAGCAAGTCAATTACTCTTTTAAAATAAGATGATTTTAATCAATAATATAATACGATCATTATTCTATTCACCGCCTACGTAGGGTCTTCTCCTATAAATGATCTTAATTACTATACAGAGTACCACTAATAGTTTAGAAATTTATATTGCACCCTCATGCACTAAAATTATTTTCAAATTAAGAAAGTATCCCCTCATGACACTTGTAAGGTAATCAAATAGTGTGTGTATATATATATATATATATTAATGATTTTTTAATGCTGATTTTTATTATTATATGTGTTATTAATATTTATAAATCAAATCCTTTTCCATTACGGTGCCATTAATTTTTCAATAATTAATCACAAGGTTGACCAAAAATTGTACCACATGGATATTGCGACTGACTTGTTATATCATTTCTGTATGCAATCGATCCATGATATTAACAAGAAAATTCTAGGAAAAGGGAGAATATTCCATCTTACAGGCAGTCCTAACCATATTAATCGCTAAGCATTGAAATATTACGTACAAAAGAACATGAATCCTAGATTCCCTCATCACCTTTAAATAGAGGCAATTTTCCAACCAACACATTGCAATAAATAAAGAATTTCTTGTTTGGTCCAATGATTGATGTCATTGTAGCCATTAATCATGTAAAACTCACTTGTGCGATCCACATGATCAACGGCTATGATAAATTTGGTATGGAAATCTTAAGTGTAAGAACAAATTTTGCCGACAAAGAAACGTGTAAGTAGTTATGCTAGAGAAACCCAAGATTGAATTAACATTTAATGCTTCCCCATAAATTAAGCAGTTAAAGATTAAGAGATAACCTATTTTGGATCTTATAACACGATAAAGTTTCCTTTACATATGATTAGACTATTAATCTTTCTATCAATTACATTGTATTTAACGATACTTTTATAAGCATCAACCAAGTCCCATTTTCGATATTTGTCAATTTGCATAGAGAGGATTCCTTTTTTTCAAACACGAGAATGTCATTGTCTCTGTTACTCCAGAAGTGAAAAGTAACTTCTTTTAGAAAACTATAATTCCAGAATTAAAAAAAAAAACAAAACATAATTCTATGCGGACATAATCATGATCAGTTTCTTGAGAATCCCACAGTCTCTCTTTCCTTTACTTTTTCTTGCATTTTGTCGTGTTGTTGAAATGATTTCGAGATGACCTGTAAGTCTTCGTGCACAGTCACCAAGTCCTACAACAGCTGGCATAGGGGCCGGTGGTTTTATTGCGCTTCCAGGCCACACTTGCATGAACCGGACGCACAGAGTTCCGATGAATTTCAGCAGTTGATGAGCCCACATAAATCAACGGTGGAGATCTACTGGACTCATCTACATGCGGAGCAGCTTGTCAATATTCGGGTGCAGGGTCAGGCCAACTGGAAAGGAAAAAGGCCTCTTCAAAGGTTGATAAAAAGGTGATTTTCTATATTTCACTTTTGTCGTGAAACGCTTTGCTTTAGTCACGTCAGTTTGTTGAAAAACCTGAAATTATTCGCTAAATGATTTAACGTTTGGTTTGTATGCGGTAGATTCCATCGCAACGCTTCATATTAGATTATGCCTAGAGGCAACGCTGGCAAAAGCAACCACCAACTACGACGATAGCCATAATCTTGGCGAGGGCAGCTTAGGTCCCATTTATAGAGGGACGATAGCATGGGACACTATGCTCACGGTAAAAAAAAAATTAAAGATTTGCACAAGTCTCTACTGAAGGGGGATTTCCAGCCAATTTGTACATCAAAATATTTGTGAGAGCGTCTTTGCAAGTTTAAGTGTGAGAATCTAATATGTGTTATAACTTATGGAAAGCTATGCATTGAAGTAGACTTGTATAGGAGGCTTGTATATGGCCTTCGACATTATCATAATCCCTCTTCCCGTTTACCTTTTCTTCTTTGTCATAACCTCTTTCCATTATTTTAGTAAATTGAGTGAGAAGTTTTTGTTCTTACCCAAACCTATACAAGAGGATCACAAGATGAAGAAAGAAGAATCAGGAATTTATTTGATAATAACTTTATTTATGGGCTTAGAATATTAATAAAAAAATTTACAACATCAAATTTGATCCGGCAACTCTTCCGTCCAAAATTTGGGTACTCTCTTTTTTAAAATGGAAGCTTCTTCGTTCTTCAGATAGCGCATGCTAGGGCTCTGTCTGGGAACCCTTAGGTGGACAAAATTGGAAAAAATACGCATAATTCTAAATTTTCTCTCTTAAAATTTAGAATATTCAAGCTTTTCCACTCAAATTTTTGTCACCGCCATTTTCCCCAATCTCCCAAACATAGCATTACTAACAGTGAAATGAATAGAATGAAAAACAAATAGTACTTGCAGAAAAGTAAAATTTAACAGAAATTAAAGAGAACATATTAGTAAGATTAACTTATTTTGGCTTTTATTTTATGAACGGATTGCAAAACCTCCAGCGTTCAGTGATGAGTGAAAATTTTGCTAATAAAAATATTAACACATAACTAACAGTCAAATTAACAAAATAAAGCTAAAATTAGTATAATCACCACAAATGAAAGACAAAACAAAAGTAAATGCAAGAAACCTCTTTTCTTTTCTTTTCTTTTTTTTTTTTTGTTTGGGGGAGGCGACGGACCATACATTAAGGAGAAGAAGATATTCAAGAATTTAAGAGAGGCAATGAATTGTGAAAAGCACGAAAATTGATTGATTGACAATTGATTTTCAAGGCTACAATTGTTGATTAGAAAAGAACCAAAATTTTTTTAAAACCCATTGTAATTACGCTAATTCAATCCATAACCTTTTAATAATATCAATTTAATCATAATTTTTTTCAATTTTGTCAATTGAGCCTATCTAGCCAAATGTAATTGAAAATCGTTGACATATATACTAGTTATCCTACATGGCGCGTTTGGTGATGGCATAGACATCTTTAATAATTTTTTTCATTTTATTTTCTTTTATTTTCTTTTCTTTTTCCGCAATGTTGACGTAGACATATTTTGATAATTTTCTGAATTTTTATAATTCTTTTTTATTTTATTTTATTTTTAATTATTCTTTTTATTTTTGTTTCATTTTAGCCGACAAAGGCCACGGTCCCACCAGATCTAGGTGAGAGTCGTGACCATTGCCAATGGCCAATGAGGGCTTACTGCCCTTCCCCAGTGGCCGACAAGGGTCGCCAGCCTTTGCGGCCCCACCAGCCAAGGGAGTGTCAAGTTTTAAATCATCGACTTGTGTTCTGAGATCACATCGAATTTACCATTTTTCTGAAATATTAAAACTACTATTCACGTGCCCACAAATTATTTATCTCATATAACTTCACAAAATTATTCCGCGTCACACATTCTTGGAGTCGATAATTGCTGAAATGTTTGAGAATCAAGACAAAGTGTGCCTTCATTTAATTATCCAGCAATTACATACTACATTATCTAGCAAGCATAATACGCCATATCTTTTCCAAAAAACATGTCATACACCGCCAAATGGAAATTTTACAAAAGCAACCTCATCCACTCACAATTTGAGGATATAATTGCCAAGTCTTTTAAATCAATGGTGTATGTGACTACGTGTATAAAATTTTGTTTACGTTGATTGTTTATGCTATAATTATTCTCTATTTTCTCCAGTATGGCATTTCTTATCTTGCAATTATGTATCTTTACAACAAAGATACTTGTGCCAAAAAAAGAGAGAAAGTTCATTGTACTTCACTATAGCATTACTGTGATAATATTATTTAACATATAAACTTGGAGGAAAGGGCATCCAACATTGATGATTCCTGTAAGCATTATCATAAGAGTTCCATACATGCAACATGATGTTAAATTAGAAATATTGCTAATATGAGCGAACCTTTCACCGTCAGCTTACGACAATATAGTGAGAGTATAATCGGGATAATCCTTTATCATGACATAATCAAACATACGCAATAAACGAATTAAGGTTTTCTGAGGTCAGGAAGCAACTAGAAAGTTTCGAACTTGCAGTTCACCAGTGTGTCCCAAGAGGTCCAAAACTACTAAGTATTAATCCTTACCCAAATGGTGATAATTTGTATTGTACATTTTACTTCATCTTGCATTTCTTGATAAAACTATATCTATATGAGCAATGCTATACGTACTAAGAAATCATATTAAAATTTCTATAATAAATAATATGGAAATTTTTGTAGTTATTTCTTAAACGAGCCTTAATAGGGTTTCTTTATACATATTGAAGTTCTTACACTATATACGCTTGTTTCTTCTTAGATACAAGATAGATCAAAGTTTGGTATGCAGCCTCAACATCATAGTCATGTAATTGTATTAGTCTTCAGTATACCGTGACCATGCTTTTCACTAGAACAACGACGAAGGGCGCATTGCCCTTCATACGTACACTGCCTTTTGCACCGGCAATTGAATAAAAATCCTTCGTGTATTGGTTTCTTTATTCTGTGTTGCCTTTCTTCGTATATGCAATCGGGTCCCTTCAATATGTTCTACAGATAAAAAGTAGTCCTTCCGCCCTCTTTTTTTTTTTTTTTGGTAAGGCCTTCCGCCCTCTTTTATCTTGCTTAATTTCACCAATTCTTCGACGTGCCTATAATTGGTTGCTGTGAACGGCTCACGCTTGAATCCCACTCTATGAACAAGGGCAGAAGCACAAAGGTCCCAAAGAGGGAAAATATGAGAGAGCAAGTCTGAGAGTTTTTTTTGGAAAACCACATAAGCAAGATTCTGTGGTGAATACTTATAAAGAAAAAAACCTCAGATAAGGGCCAGTTCTGTGCTATCGGGAATAGGTTCTTGGATTGTAATGGATTGTTACTATTTTTCTCGTGTTATATTGTCAAACAATCATGGCTTTATAATGTGTGCAATTTGAGTGAAAATGAAACTGTATATATGCATCACTTATATTTAAATTTACGTCAGTTTTCATATGGAAATATTCACAATTTGTACAAATGAAAACATGGTTTGCGGGAAAAGCCAGCAATGACATTCCCACGGGTCAGCATCGATGACTTGGTCTTCCGGTGTGTTGACTGACTTGGCTGCAGCTGAAGCATCGGCATTCACGAAACTAGGTCAACAAAAACCGGTAAGAGGAGAGCCAGAGCAAAGCACGGATTGGAAAAAGATACGATGAAGGCGGCTTTGTTGTGTTTTCTTCCAATGGCCTTGGCCTTGGCCACTTATACCGAGAAGGACAACTGTGACCGAAGGTGCGGCAACATGATCGTGCCTTTCCCATTCGGGCTCGATGAAAGTTGTGCGTGGAACTTCCAACTCGTCCTCACCTGCAAACGCACATCAGGGAACCTGGTTCGCGGTGACACCATTCCGTTGTATGACATATCCGTGGAGAATGGGATAGTGACCATTGGCCTGTACAGAGCTTTAGGCTGCTATAGCGAGACTGGCGGTCGGCTTGACAGCTCTAACTCTGACCGTCAATCACAGCGGGCGAAGGTGGGCAACATACATTCTCGGACACCTGGAACAAGCTCATTGTTTTAGGTCGCAACACCTTGGCTCTTAACTCGGACGCCTCCAACACTTTTGGGAGTGGATGCTTCTCCTATTGCACCAAGGCCGTCAACTTCACGGCCGAGGGTGCTTGCTCTGGCGTTGGGTGCTGTCAGACATCAATCCCCAAGAGCCTCAGGAGCCTCGGTATATCCTTGGCCAGCATGAGGAATTACACCTCAGTTCACAGCTTCAGCTCTTCCGGATCAGCGTTCGTTGCGGACCAGGAGTAGTTTAATGTCTCCGATTACAAGCTTCCTGTCCCGGATGACATGCTCGTTAAAAACCACTCAAAGGTTGTCGTGGACTGGGTGGTTGAACGGGATTTGACCTGCGAGAAGCGCAATTGAACCGATCGAGGTACGCCTGCAGCGCCAAAAGTAACTGCTCTGACTTCGAAAACAGGAAGGGTTATCGTTGCTTCTGTAAGCCTGGGTACACGGGGAATCCCAATACCTCCACTGTTCTCACTGCCAGGATGTCAAGGTATTCTTCTGTTCTCTTTGCGAGCCAAAAATTATTTTGTTTGGATTGGGCCATAATTTCCGCGATCTAACCTCCTCAAGGCAGTTTTTCATTGAGTTTGAGTTAGATGCTTCAATACAACCACTACGTTATTTTTAAGGAGCAAAGAACATGAAGTACATTTGTAGTTTCGCCTTTGATTCTATTTGATATAGACATCGACGAGTGCCAGGATTGAGTACAACGGGAATTGCAAGAATACGCTCAGGAACTACACATGTGACTACCCATTTGGCATGATTGGTGATGGCAAAGTTGGTTGCCAAATTTCTCGTCTTGCCATAGTTGCTGCAGGTAATTCTACTTCCTTTGTGATGGTCACTCGAATCTAAGCCACTCTTGCTTTAGACCATGTGTCCACTTGATATTGTATATGATTTCACTTTGCAACCGAGTGATCATCAGTCACCACTCGATAACCATTGCATAAAAGAAACTAAAAAAGAATTTAGTCTTGCTCGTTGATCACAAATACTATAAGATTGTGCGTCTTACGTTATTTTGTTTAGGAATTACGAAAACTTGTGAGGAGTTAATATCCGTTACAGTTCGAGAATCCGTTCCGGGTAATGCAGAACTGCCCTCATCTAAAGTTTTTTTTTCCTTTCTCAGTAATCACCAAGAGACGCACGTGATCACACTCAGTTTTTCTTTCTTTTGTTCTTATATTCACCGCAAACACCTCACTTCTTTTTCCTTTTACTTCAAAAACACCATAACCCTTTTAGCTAAAAGGCTAGAAGGTCCAACCTCTATCTAAAAATTGCAAGTTTACCCACATGACTAAAAGTACATAAACGAACTCAATTGAGTTTAAGAAAAAAATACTAACCAACATCCGATACAAGAGTCGAAGATTTAAGAATTCTAAGATCCAAGGTCATCGACCCCAAAACGTGACTCAGGGTACGTACAATCATTCCGGATAACGCTCGTATCTGAGGTATTACAGAGGCTGCTGGCACAGAGTTAAAGAACCAGTTTTTAGTGGGCGCTTCTATAACCGCGGTGGCAATCATGATGACGATGGCTTCCACGGGCATTTGATGGCCAATGGCTAAGGTGGTGGAGGTGGCGGAGGTGGCCTACGAGGAATTTGATTGGTGTGCACGTGCGTGCATGCGAATATGGTTTTCTAAAATTAAAAAAGAATTCCTTTCCGACTAAACTCAATTCGCTTAAAATAATCAATCAATAAAAAATATTTTTATTATCAATAACAATAATTTATATCTAAATATATTTATGAATAATAAAATTATTTTCGTTTATTCATTTTTATGAACGATATAAGTGATCATTTTTTACGAAAATGTTATTTAAAATTATTTTTTTTCGTGAAATAAACAAAGCCTAAATGTTATTTAGACTCGCAGGTCATGTTTAAGTTTCAAGTTTGATAAAAATTGTTCCCTTTAGGCATCCTCCTGTGTATTAAACAATTATTCAATTAATTATCTACCAAAGCAATGCAAAAGAAAAATAAAGAAACAAAGTAAAACGAGTAGAAAAAGACAAATGGAGTTGTTAAGAGTAAATAGAAGGAAGCTATGGGATAAGTGGCATAGACTACTTGTGTAATTTGAGTTTATGTTGATAGAGAATAGTATGATAATCTATATTTTAAATAAAAATTTTCCAGTGGATGTGTTAATTTTTCCCAAGGTATAAAATTACATTTTACCATCTATCTTGCATATTTAAAGCTATTGAAGTGAAACATATAAATTTAAATGTTAAAATTTGGATAATAATAGCTGCAAAAAAGGAACGGATCCATATTTTAAAAGCTAAGGTGGGGGAGCGAGGCTCTTGAAGCAAAGGATGGGCATTAGGCACGGACAATCTGTCTGGCAGGCTAAATTTCCCCGCGGGGTGGGGCTATTACCGCTGCCCCGCCAGACAAATCTGCCCCGGGTAAACTTCGGAAGGAAATTTATTTCATTTGTTTGATTTGTCATTTTTATTCTGAAGATAATGAAATAATAATAATAAAACCCAAAGAACGATCACTTCTTTTTACAAGTCTTGTTTTTATAGAAGATAATGAAATAATAATATAAAACCCATAGAACGATCACTTCTTTTTACAAGTCTTGTTTTTATAGAAGATGAAAGCTTGGAAAGCGTCGCGACCTTTCCAGAGGTGAACCCACAACCAACCACCTATTTAAAGTTGAGTTCCTTAAGACAGGAACCAAATCGACAATTGTTGGTATTTTAAACCGACCGAAAGCGTGGGATCATCCTTGTTGTTCGAGAAAACACCCATTTAAAGTTGAATTCCTTACGAAAGATTTCGAAGCCACCACAACCACTGGTTTTCCTAGCCGAGACCATGGGACGCCCGTGCGATTGAGTCAATTCCTAGATAGGTTTTCAGAATTTTCCAATACGAGATAAGCAAACCGAATAAGACCCGTCAGCAGTCTAACAATCTAGGTTGCGAATACAGGTAGTGTTGATCATGTAGGAAGTTCTGATCCAACAATGAAAAATTCTGGGTCCATAGCATCATGAGTGGATGACTTGACAAGTCGTCGGAGAAGACAGACTTTTTTTTTTTTTTTGACCGGGACGAGAAGACGCACTTGGCAAGTGTCGTTCGGGTGTCTCAACAAAAGAAGGCGGTATTCACGATCACGAGCAGCAAGTCTTCGTCCCGCGCCGCCATCCAGTCGAAGAAAAATCAAGGAAGAAGACATTTTGGAGAAGTGACAAAGTAGTCCTTGCCACTATTTGTACCTTTCCTTGCACCAACCTGGAAAGATGCAGTCTGGGATAGGATCAGAAGGAAGGTAGACCCAAGAAAGTTTCTGAGTCCTTCAAAATTATCACCTGATATTTCAAATTTCGTGTCTTCATGCCAAACAAGACCTGACAAGGATTACTACTTCGTCACTTTCTTTCTCCAAAATGTCTTTTTCCTTAATGAATTTTCCCCGGTAGAGCTCGAGGATGAAGACTTGCTCGCAAACTCCCCACCTTCTTTTGCGGAAACATCCAAACGATGACGACTTGCCAAGTCCGTCTTCTCCGACAACTTGTCGAGTCATCCCCTCGTGATGCTATCCCGCAGCACTCACCCGTATTCGCGACCTAGATTTGTCTGTTCCCCTTACGAAAAGATGCAGACCGCAGAACTTAGATTCCATTGAAGATTAGAAGGAAGGTTGACCCAGAAAAGTTTCCTAGTTTTCTGTTAATAGTTAAAACCATTGAGGACCCCCGCCACGCACGAACATCCTTTTCACTGATATAGTTCGTTAAAACTACGATAATATTGTATACTAATTTATAGCACTTTTGAAAAAATATTAGAGTTGGCCTTTCTATTAATCTTCCCGTTTTCAATACCATAAAGCGCTAATCTAAATAACTAAGGAAAACTAGCAATGTGGTAAATTATAGACTTCTAGATGTGATGATAAGTGAACTTGTTTCTAAAGGAGGAGTTATATATATTAGAATAATTAAATATTAAACTACGGCTTCGTCTAACAATTTAAGCTAACAACGTAAGCTTTTAAAACAATTGATAGTGATTTTATAAAATCTCATATGGCTCAAATCTTTCCAGGTTTCATCTGCCTCCCTAATTAATATGTACACATTTAGCACTAGATAAAAAGACTAGACTAAGTGTAAGGGGATTGTAGAGTAATTAAATATTAAACAACATTTTCGTTTAACAGTTACTAGCATTATTTATTATATGATGCAATGCTACACTATGTCTAAACATAAATAATTAAAAATATATATGCTTTTTTTAAGTGCGCAATACAATATGCTTTTTGTTCTTTACAAACTATTAGATACCGTCAAAATAGTAAAATATTTGCATTTTAAATCACGGTTAATTTTTGATAGATACTGCTTCTTTCAACATTTGAGATCTTTGGCTTGCAATTTCAATTATTCAAGTGTATACTCTTCCCATTGATTTATTGCCTCCTAATCCAAAAGCATAATAATCGCGACCTCGCCGAGCGGCACCTTTTGAGCGGGTGCATCTGAAGGCTAATGGTTGGCTAATGCTTAGGGCTTAGCCCGGGCTCTCCTCAGGCTCCAATTCAACTTGCAAGTCAATTTAAAATGAGAATCGTCACTAATCAATTTGTGATGAGTCTATTAAAAACTCAAATAAAATATTAGGAGAAAAATCTATTTTTTCAGTTATGTTTTCTTGGGACTAGGCTTTTTTAACCACCAAAAACATCAAATTAGTACATTTATAACAAATTTACCCTCCGTTAATTTTCGTTAAATTAAATTAACATCATAAAAAATCACAAACTAATATGCCTTTGAAAAATGGAGAGTAAAACCCACTGGTATCCCACCAATTATCATAAGTTATCCAATTTAGCAATTTGACGATAAAATTTAATGAAAACTAACAGGGGATAAAATTGTTATATGTGTACCAGTTTGAGGTTTTTCGTGAAATTAACCTTTGTATAATTGATGCACTTTTGTAGCTCTTGCTTCTCTACGAAGCAGCATTTTTTGCTACAGCGACAAAGAAGTTAAAATAAAAAAATCCAATTTCATTCTGAAAAGTAGGAAATTGCCTTCGCGCTTTATTTGGGGAAGGTGTATGTGAAATTGAAATTCAAAAGACTAATTTCCCATTTAATTGTTCAAAATGATATTCGAGCAGTCTTCCATAATTATTCATTCATCAAATAAGATGTCTATTCTTCAGAGCTGTGCAATCTATAGCTAGATCAGAAGGGAGAACAATCATGCATAATCCCCGGTACTTAATTTAAAATAGAATCACCCCTTATAAAAACTTCAAAATCGCTAATAAATCAGGACCTTAACCAAAAGATCAAGGACGAACAGACGACAGTTAGTTTGTTTCTTGTACAGAGCCCCGCCTCGGAAAGCACGAATCAGATGCTTGAACTAGAAGTGGTTGCTTCGATGTCAAATACCAAAAGATCAGTTGACTCCGGTTTGTTCATTGCATCAGTTGAAGTCCATAGAGAATCACATCTCGTATCGTCGAGTAAACTTTGAGTCTCCTCATTGCTCCGTTGATCGGCCCACAAGTTCTTATTGATCCTAGCCAGTTGCTCGGCCACTTCCCACATTGTTGGCCTATTCACGCCATTATGGTTCAAGCACCTTCTAGTGAGCGAACCAACTGCCTCGATCTCCCGCACTTCACCTTCATTGGATGCCTCAAAATTTATCATACGGAGGAGGGCCCGGTTCTCCACAGCAGAGATGAAAGCTCGGATGATGTTGATTTTTTCCCCAGATTTTGCTCGCCGAGTCGGCGTCTCTCCAGTAAGGAGCTCCACAAGGACTACCCCGAAGCTATAAACATCACTCTTCGTGGTTAATTCCCCAGTGGTGAGATACTCAGGGTCAAGATAACCTATTGTGCCTTGTATTCTTTCGACTATATGAATCTTTCCAGGTGAAATCAAAACCGAGGCTCCAAAATCGGATACTTTAGCAGAGTATTTCTCATCCAAAAGTATATTAAGAGACTTGACATCACTGTGAATGACTGGCGGGTCTGCTAGGGAATGCAAGTACTCGAGGGCCAACGCAGCTTCTGAGGCAATCTTGAGGCGATTCTTCCATGATTGCAAGACTGTTGATCTCGTGTCATGAATGTGGTGATAGAGAGTTCCATTGGGGATGAATTCGTAGACCAACAATGGCACTTTTGTCTCCAAACATATTCCTAGGAGCTTGACCAAGTTCTTGTGATTCACCTGTGAAATAATGCCAATTTCATGCAGGAATTCATCATGCGTGCTAAGAGAGCTGTCTTTGTTCATGTCCTTCGGCTGCTTGACAAGGACATCTCTAGGCTTCTTGACAGCAACTAAAACATTGCCGTCGATTCTCCCTCTATAAACTGAAGCAAAACCGCCCTCACCAAGCTTGTTGCTAGCATCATAGTTGTTGGTGGCTTTAGCCAACTGTGCCTCAGTGAAGATTTTCACTCTCTGATGCTTCAAGATCTCTCCTCCATTTTGTCTGAAGTGTCTCTCTTTAGCCCTCCTCTTGCATATGAACAAGACTAGGCCACTGACAATTATGCATAATGTTACCGCTACAATGACTGCCACACAAAATTGAGGAATGGATGGATTAGTTTCTCTCCCGAACGATTGATTTACTATGCCAAATAATGAATTTGGGTAAAATTGTAAGTTTCATATACGGTTGGAGCTTTTAGCCTTTTAGCCAAAAGGGGTTGGGGTGTACTAAAAGAAAAAAAGTGGGGTGTGTGCGGTGGATGTATATACGACCAAAAGAGGGAAAACAGAGAATACCTTACACCTTCCAATTTTTTTTAAATTTCCGTACAAAATGTATCGATAAACAAAATCTTAATTTTTTTTATGTGATGATCATCGAGCAATTGGGTGCCCGTTCCCCAAAGATCCTGTGAAACAACCCAGAGGAGAAGCGGCACTTTTTAGAGGAAGAACTTTGAGTGACTAGAGCGGGGGCTTCTTGAAGCGGGGCACACGAGTTTCAAGACTCTAAATTGGTGCCCGCCGCTTCTTTGGTGAAAGAACATTGAGGATTTGATAAAGGCAGTTGAAGTAAAGAATTCGGAAGCTAGAGTGTGAGTTTGAAGCATCTAGCATGGATGAGTCGGAGGCCGCTAAAGGCTATATCGGTGACTGGTGATCGCTCAAAGTGGAATGCGGAGTGAGAACAATTTCAGCACATGTTAGCATAAGAGGGATCAATATTAAGCAGACTCGTAGTCTAGAGCAAGAGCTGCTTAGATTGTTGAGCAACTATTGGAAAGGAATTAGAGTTACCTGCGAGGATTATAGCAATACGAGAAATTTGGCAACCGACTTTGCCATCACCATAAATGCCAAATGGGCAGCTGCATGTGTAGTTCCCGGGTATATTCTTGCAATTCCAGCGACATGAATATCGTATTGGATCCTTGCACTCGTCGATGTCTATATGCGGAACCAAAAGTGAAACAGTAAGTGGACGTTCATGTGTCCTTTTGCTCCTTAAAAAAAACGTATTGGTTGTATTAGAGGCATGAAGCATCTAAGTCAAACTCAATGAAGAACTGGCTTGGGGAGGTTGGATCACGGAAATTATGGCCCAATCCAAACAAATAATTTTTGGCTTGCCACGAGAACAGAAGAATACCTTCACATCCTGGGAGTGGGAACTGTCGGGAGGTATAGGGATTGCCCGTGTACCCAGGCTTACAGAAGCAACGATAACCCTTCCCGTTTACGAAGTCAGAGCAGTTACTGTTGGTGCCGCAGGCGTACCTCGATAGGTTCAATTGCGCTTCCTCGCAGGTCAAATCCCGTTCAACCACCCAGTCCATGACAACCTTTGAGTGGTTTTTAAGGAGCATATCAGCCGGGACAGGAAGCTTGTAATCGGAGACATTAAACGACTCCTGGTCCACGACAAACGCCGATCCGCAAGAGCTGAAGTTGTGAACTGAGGTGTAATCCCTCATGCTGGCCATGGATATACTGAGGCTCCTGAGGCTCTTGGGGATCGACGTCTGACAGCACCCGACGCCAGAGCAAGCGCCTTCGGCCGTGAAGTTGATTGCCTTGGTGCAATAGGAGAAGCATCCACTCTCGAAAGTGTTGGAGGCGTCTGTGATAAGAGCCAAGGTGTCGCAACCTAAGACAATGAGCTTGTTCCGGGTGTCCGATAATGTATAGTGCCCAGCTTCGCTGAATTTGGTCTGTGGGTTAGGGGTAGAGCCGTTAAGCCGACGGCCACTCTTGCTATAGCAGTCTACAGCTCCGTATATGCCAACGGTCATCGTCCCACTCTCTACGGATATGTTGTACACCGGAATGTTCTTGCCACGGATCAAGTTCCCCGATGTGAGGTTGCAGCTGAGGACGAGGCCGGAGTTCCACGCACAATTTTTGTCGAGCCCGAATGGGAAAGGCACGCTTATGTTGCCGCACATTCGATTGCAGCTGTTCTTCTCGGTAGAAGTGGCCAAGGCCAAGGCCATCGGAAGAAAACACAACACAGCCGCTTTCATCTTTTATGTTTTTCTCCAATCTGTGCTTTCCTCCTGCTCCCCTCTCACCGGTTTTTATAATCCTAGTTTCGCTGGTGCCGATGCCTCCGCGGCGGCCAAGTCAGTCAACACATTGCAAGACCGAGTCATCAATTAGACAAATCTCCTACCGTTGGAGAGCGTGAGCTGGGTTTCTCCTGCGTACTTAACTTGATATAAACGCGGCTCATATTCTTATTGCTTCATTTTCACTTAAAATTCAAATGTTCTGGAGAAATTTTCAATTCTCAAAATATTAACTGCATTTAGCACAAGAAAAATCAGTATTTTGAATCTACAAGTTTCATAATTGGTTATTCGGTTATAAAAAAAAACTGACAGATAAGTTTCATTCCCAGAAAAAAAAAAAAAAAACTAAAGTCCTTTGCCTCCATAGTGAAAGATCTCATTTGACTTTCTAATATCATAATATTCCAATAAACTAATCAGTTACTTAAAATCTGAACAAGTGATCTAAACATAGATTTTTACACTTTATTCAGTTAAAATGTTTAGGACTGAATTGGTATTTAGGATTGAATTAGCAAAATTAAAAGGTTTAGGACTGATTTGACAAAAATGCAATATGTTTAGGTTTTTTTGGACAATTTTCCCAATTTGTCTAAAACTTTACAAATATATCATTTAACAATGTAAGTTGAGAGAACCACCACAACTATGTGCACATTGGCGTTCTTGCACAGAGTTTAAATACTTCTTCCATCGCACCATCTTGATTTTAATCTCCTTCCGTGTCAATTCTACTTTGTGTCAATTCTACTTTTTTCCTTTTTTTACCATTGGAAATTTTGAATCTTAGAGGATAATCGCATCTTATCTTCTACACATTGTGAAACGCATAAATAATCCTTGAGGATAGTGCTAGCACAACTCATGTGTTCTTGATTGCTATATTTTTTGTCAATGTTTCTTAAAATATTTAAAAATAATCCAAAGACTTGACCATAATTAAATATAACCTGTTACCATGACCACCTACTTAAAGTTGAGTTCTCCAGTGTAGGAGTTGGATCCACAGCTATCACATTTTTGGAGCCAAAAGCATGAGAATGTCCTCATCATTGGGTCGATTTCAAGGAAGGTTCTTGGAGTTGCACCATCCATAAAAAATACATAAGCAGAATTAGACCCCTTAGTATTTAAACAAGAAGTGAGAAGACGGGCTCCATACCGACATGGGGGACGACTCCACAAGTCGTCGCCGTTACACGTTTCAACAAAGGAAGGCGGAATTCCAATGTAAGACTTCGTCCCCCTATATAACGCGGAAATTTCACTAGGGGAAATGGCATTTTCGATGAGAAGTGACAAAGTCGTCCTTGCCAGTTTTTGTTCGGTGGGTAGACATGAGATTTGACCATTTCCTTGCACCGCTCGTGGGAAGATAAAACGCGCTAGAATTTATTATCTATTGAGGATCAGAAGGAAGGTTGACCCTTACTCCTCTCAAAATTCAGCTGATATTTTATCAAGTTTTTACCCAAGGCTAGTTTGAGGACCCCTGCCATGCGCACATATCCTTTTTACAGATATAATTATTTAATACTACGATAATATAGTATACTAATTTATAGAACATTTGGAAAATATTAGAGTTGACCTTTTTGTTAATTTTCCCTTTCTCAATACAATATAAGATCTATGTTTGTTATAACTAGGGTTTTGTTCATTTCGTGAAAAATAACTTATAGGAAAATGTTTTCCAAATTTTTCGGCATTCATTTCAAGGAAAACGAATTGGTTAGGGAGAATATTTTTCATCAATGAAAAAAATATAAAATATTTTCCACTTTTCAAATAGAGGAAATTTTTTTCCTCACTCACTCTCTCTTATCTCACACCCTTGCTAGCCCCCTCTTTTTTAAATTCTTTTTCTTTTAAAAAAATTTGAACTTTATTTCTTTTATATTTATATTTATTTTTTCTCTTCTTTTTTTCCTTTTCTCCCCTTCTTTCTCCTCTGGTCGTCGGTTGCCAGCCATGGGCAAGCTCGAGGCTCGCCAACATTTAGCAAGCTCAAGCTAGTTGCTTGTTGACCTTGGGCCTCACCAAATCGACGAGTCTTTTTTAGGCCAACAAGCTCAAGCTTGCCTTTGATTGGTCGTTGGCCTAAAGAAGAAGAAGGAGGAAAAAAAGAATAAAAAAATAGAAAGAAAAATTAAAAATTTGATTAAAAAGAGAATAAAAAAATTATTAAAAGGAAAGCATAGAGGAAAATCGAATTGAATTTTCCATACCAAACAACATATAATATTTTCTTGTTCATTTTCAAATTTCAGTGAAATATCGGAAAATATTATCATTTTCCTAGAAAATGGTTTCATGAAAAATGCTTTACAAAAATATCACATTTTTCGTGAAACAAATAGAGTATAAGTTGTAAAATAGATTCATGATTCTATTACATTGCAATGTTTTGACAAATTAGTGAGAAAATGCATACAGTGCTAATGTAAATAATTAAGGAAACCTGGTAATGTGGTAAACTATAGACTTCTAGATGCGATAATAAGTGAACTTGTTTTTAAAGAAAGAGTTACGGGCATTATTTAGACTACGTGGTAAACATATATGTGCCTTTTCTTTTAATGGTGCAATGCAATTTTTTTTTGTTCTTTAAAGATACCAGATACCGTGAAAATGGTAAAACATTAGCATTTTAAATCGCGGTTAATTTTTGATAGATTTTATGCAAAATACTGCTCCTTCCAAAATTTGAGATCTCTGGCTTGCAATGTCAATTATTCAGTTGTACACTCTTCCCATTGACTCGCTGCCTCTAATCCAAAAGTGTAACTTCACCTACCACGATGGGCAAAGTTAAAAGGGAAATATATATATATATATATATATATATATATATATATATATATATATATATATATATATATACACACATACTTACATTTCAGAAATACTTGAAACTCAAAATATTTTTAGACCTACTTTGGGCTGAAGGTCTTTAAAAATGCATTGCATCTTTCCTCAAACTATCCAAAAAATTTGTCAAACAATATTTATATTTGCCTAAAAGGCCCAAAGCTCCCTTGTTAAAGCAATTCCCAAACGAAGCCGATATCTAGTTGCAGATAAAGGCTCTAAAAAGTGTGGGGACAAAGAGCCAAATACAAAATTACATATCTAGTCCACCCTTATGTAACTTATTTTCAGGTTGTTGTGCAATGATTTGTATTGTCGTTTTACATCAGGCATTGTCAATACGATTCCATAGTCATAATCATCATGGTAATATTTGTAGACTCGAACTTAAATGTCAGCATGTGAATGATTCTACTAAGAGAATCTTGAATCTAAGGACAAAATTGTCTTGTAGGTTTATGTTACATAAGTCTAGTATGTATCACCTAAGTTAAAATATATTTTTTCAGTTGTGTTTTTCTTTCGTACATTTTGTTGTATTTTGTTGTTGAGGTTTTAAGAATGTGTTTGAATTTCTTAGACTAGGTTTTTTTTTTTTTTTAGCAAATACCACCAAAAACCATAAATTATGCCACTTGTGATAATTTTACCCTGAAATATTCGTTGTGCCACTAAAAATCCTAAATTATGCCACTTGTGATAATTTTACCTTAAACTTTTTTTTGTGCCACCAAAAAACTCCAAATTATGCCATTTGTGACAATTTTACAAACTTTTTTTTGTGTCACAAAAAATCCCAAACTATACCACTTATGACAAATTTATCCCCAACTTTTTTGGCTAAAGAGCATTTTTATCCTTTTCCATTTTTTCTTCTTCTTCTTCCTTTTCTTCTCCTTCTTCCCTCTACCATGGCTGGCAGAGGGAAGCCAGCGACGGCTGCCCTGTAGCGTGGTTGCAGCTGAGGACGTGGTCAGAGGTCTGTGCGCAACTCTCGTTGAGCGCGAATGGGAAAGGCACGTCCGTGTTGCCGCACCTTCGGTTGCAGTTGTCCTTCTCGGTAAAATTGACCAAGGCCAAGGCCATTGGAATCGAAAGAAAACACAACACAGCCGCTCTCATCTTTTATGTTTTTCTCCAGTCTCTGCTTTCCTCTGGCTCTCCTATTACCGGTTTTTATAATCCTAGTTTCGCTGACGCCGATGCCTCCGCGGTAGCCAAGTTTGGAGCACATTGGAAGACCGGGTCGTCAATTACGACCCTGTTGGCGAGAGTGAGCTGGGTTTTCCTGAAAACAGGTATAGATATGCTTTCATTTTCACTTGAGGAACTCCTCAACAGAATCCTTTTCTAAATATTCCCTTTGCTTCAACTTCTTATAAAAAATTAAAACTGACATATAAGTTTCATTCTCTATAAAAATCCTTAAGTCCTTTACCTCCATTGTTGCGACCTAACTTTTTGGGCTCTTGCCAGTGACTAGGGGAGCTTTGGATTAAATTTAGGGGTATTGTCAATTTCAGACCATGACCTTCCATTAACTTGGACTCTCCCAAGCCCATACCCTACATAACGTCAGGCATTCAACATATTAATCAATTAAGCTTATGCACATTTTAACAAAGGAGTTGACACTAGCTTTGTTGCAGTCGGCTAGAAATCAAAGTAAGATATGAAAGAATATCTTATTATTTACGCAACCAGAAATTCTAGTCTCGGGGATTTAATTACGTTAATATTAAGATTAACACTATTTCGGTACCTAACTTAATTGTGTGCTAATTAGCGACATAGCAACTTATCCAAGAAATTTCAAGTCCATCCTAATCATTCCAAAGTAGGGAAATAGCATCCAAGATATTAAAATGCGTAATTAATTATAATCGCAAAATAAAGCAAGCAAGTATCCTAATATTGTCTATAAAAAATACAACACAAAACAAAGGACTCTATTGTAAAGCCCTAGAAATTTGTCTAATATTGGGTTTTTACATTTTTAAGGGTTTTTCCTAATTTTTTAAATTGTTCTATTTGATTTTTCTAAATTTTTATGAGTTTTTTTCAAAATTTTATATCTTTTTATTTTATTTTTTATATTTTTTTATATTTTCCGAAATAAAAAATGAGCTTTCTGGATTTTTTATGTTTTAAGGTTTTTCTAAATTTTTCGGAAAAAATTTTACTAATACTTTTGGAATTTTCTAATTTTCCTTTTTTTTTGAAATTTTTTGAAATTTTTTAATATTTTTTATATTTTCCGAAATAAAAAAAAATGAGCTTTCTGGATTTTTATGTTTTAAGGTTTTTCTGGATTTTTTGGAAAAACTTTTACTAATACTTTTGAAATTTTCTAATTTTCCTTTTTTTTTGGAATTTTTGAATATTTCAGAATTTTTTGTCTTTTTAGTGAATTTTGAAAATTTTCGATTTTTAATGATTTTCACAATTTTTATGAATAAATTTTTTAAATTTATTAATTACTTTTCCTAATTTTAAACATTTTTACGATTTTTTATAATTTTTTAATGAATTTTTAAGGATTCGGACCGGGTCAAGACCCGGATCGAATAAACCGACCCGGACCCTATCGGTCCGGATTGGACTAAAAATCGGGCCGACTTTGAGGCCCACTTGGGACAAACCAAATCGGCCCTTGAAAGATTTTTTAATCTATTCTTAGCCCAATATTCCAACCCACAATCGGTCCGAAGCAATCTAGCCCACAAAAGAAAAGCAGCCCATTTCCTTATCCTCTTCTATTTTCTCTTTTTTTTGTTTTCCTTTTTTTTGTTTTCTCTTTTGTCTTATTTGGTGGTCGTCTTCTTCTTCATGCATCGTCTTCAACCCGAAGCTCCTTCGCCTGCAACTCGTTCGGTCATTCCACCTGCAACCTCCAGCAAGGCTGCCACTACACCAAGCCCTCGCCGGAATTTAAGGCTGCCGCTAGACCACCGTCCGATGTCAACCGTTCGCCGGCCATCGTCGGCCCCTGGTTGGCCGGCAGTTTCCAATGAACACGGTAAACAAGAACGGAAGGGAAACCGATGTTGCTTTCGGCCAAGAAATTGTAAAACTAGCAATCAGACACCGTAAGGACAACATTATGAGGCCAAACAAGCAATGATGACTCGGTTTTTACCAAAAAGACAAGATTCAACACCGGATCTCGTTCCGGCATTCGTCGAATAATTGGGGTACGCCAGCTAACAGGAGGTAAACTGATCCATCCAAGACTACGCCGGCTAATAGGAGGAAAACCGATCCATCCAAGACTCAAACTCACATCATGACTTACGAAAAACCACAAGTATTGACCCAAAACAGCAAACCCTGGAAGGGATGGACGAGGGCCGGAGTTCGCACGAGCGGTCGGCCGCAAGCTCCGGCCCGACTAGTCTAAAAACAGGAGAAGAAAACGGGTTGCGGCTTACCGGTTTCAGGCGCGAGATAGGAGGTACGGCAGCAGGTCGTCGGCTACGATTCAAGCCTGGCCAACGGCTGTCTCCCCCTCCAGTTTGTTTCGCTCGTTCACAGCTCGCTTTTTGCTCAGTCGAATGCTCTCTGGTTCGATCAAGCTCTCTCTCGAGATGTGACGTCCGAAGCCAAAGTCGGAAGGCAAAGTTCTCTCGACTCAAACGGGTTGCTCCGACCATCCACGAACTTCAAGAAATGCGCCATATCATTAAGCGAAAGCACAGTAAAGTGCAAGCATTAGCTTATATTCAAACAATTACAAAAGCAAACGCGAATCGATCTCGGGCTAAAAAACAAATGTCAATTCAGCCTCTCTCCAACATTCCATCAACCGGTGATATGCAGGTATGACACATGAGCTTTCAACTCGGAGGCGACCCTATTTCAGGCAAAAACATGGCATGCCAGATTTCTAACATCATCCTCTCTCCCAGACCTGTCTCGGTTTCAAGGGATTAAGCCATGAGCTCATCGACAAAAATCCAAGTTCTTGGTTCCGTAACAAGATGAAGAAGGCAGAGCAGAACGTTTGAGAAGAAGTACTTGCCTGGTCGGGGACGGCGTTACAGCTGCTACTCGCTCACCTGTGAAGCTCCAATGGACGACCCACGCTTCTCCTTTCTTCCGGCGGACTGGTGGTCATGACAGAACTTGATGCCTCCACCCCTCAGAATCTGCCCCTCTCTCTCATTTTTCTCAGTTTTTTCTTCTTCTCTAAAGCAGCCTCACGGTCGCTCTTTTTTTCCTCGCCGAATGCTCCCCATTCTGCCTTTTTCTTTCTGCCGAGCCCCATGGTCCCCTCTTGCTCACGCCTTCCTCATCTTTTTTTCTGCTCCCCTCACCCCCGCTGCTTGCCGCGGAGGATTTTTTTTTATAGCGTTGTGGCCACTCTCCACACGACAGCGCAACAGGGGGCACGCCCTCTGCTGGTGTCACGCTGCCAACGTCACTCGCGTTGGAGCGGCGTCGTTGCGCACCGCTGCTGTTTACGCGCAAGTGTTCGTACGTGTATATGTGTGTGAGTGCAGAAGGTGAGACATGAAGCAAAAGGAAAAGGGCTGGGCTTTGCTTAAGCTTTAATGGGCTTTGAAAACATAAGGGAGATGGGCTATGGAAAGAACAAACAAAAATGGGCTAAGGGAATAAATAAATAAAATGGGTTGGACGAACGTTTCTTGAAAGAGTTGGCCGGACTCGATTCCATTTTTTCATCTTTCTTTTCTTTTCTTTTTAATTTTCATTTGCATTTTTATATATATTTTTCCTCTTTTTATAAATTTTAATATTTTTGCAAAATAAATGGATATTTAAAAAGATGTCGACAAAAATTCGGGTGTCAACATCCATAACGAGGGATCTCATTTGACTTACCATTATCATAATGTTTTAATAAACTAATTGGTCACTTAAAATCCAAATGAGGTGATCTAAACATAGATTTTTATGCTTTATTAAATTAAATCTAGCATGGGCTTTTCGATTTTTGACATGAAAATCCTAAGAGGTGTGATCTATTATTTATGCTGCCTATAAGCAAAGAGATTCAAGAAGCGACTTCTCACATAATTGCCACTTCACTGTGACTTCTCCAACTTCCACTTTCTTCTTAACTTATCCCTTTTGTTTTATACACTAATTTTTCTACATTTTAATGAATATATCATTTACCAATGTAATTTGAGAGAACCACCACAAATGCGTACACATTGGCGTTCTTGCAGAGAATTTAAATACCTCTTCCACTCCACCATCTTGATTGTAATCTCGTCCTATGTACTTCTATTTTTTTCTCTCTCTTTTTTTAACCTTGGGGAATTTTGAATTTTAAAGGATAGTAGCTTCTTACCTTGTACATTTTTGAAAGACATATAATTCCTGAGGATGGTGCTAGCACACCTCATGCATTCTTGATTTCTGTATTTTTGGTCAGTGGTCTCGGAATTTTTTTAAATAATCAGTGGACTTAATCATAATTAGGTGGTTGTCAAGAGAGAAATTAATACAACAACCCACGACCATGACCATCCGCTTAAAGTTGAGTTCCCAGGGGTAGCAATCGGACCCACATCAATTGATTTTTTGAGCCAAACACATGAGAACGCCCTTATCATTGGGTAGATTTCAAGGTAGGTTCTCAGAGTTTCACAATCCATACAAAATACATAAACAAAATAAGACCCGTTAGTATTTCGACACGAAGTGCTCCATATCAACTTGGGAGACAACTTGACAAGTTGTTGCGGAAGACGGACTTCACAAGCCATCGTCGTTTCATGTTTCAACCAAAGAAGGCGGAATTCACAAGCAAGTCTTTCGTCCCGCTAGGCGCTATGTACCGCAGTATGTTCACTAAGGAAAATGACATTTTGGAGAAGAAGTGACGAAGTGATCCTTGCCAGTTTTTGTTTGATAGGTAGACATGAGATTTGTAACTTTCCCTTGCCCTGCTCATGGGAAGATGCAGTCCGCTAGAAATTACTAACTATTGAGGATTAGAAGGGAGGTTGACCCAGAAAAGTTTCTTAGTCCTCTCAAATATCGGCTGATGTTTTATCAAAATTTTGCGGAAGGCTAATTTGAGGACCTCTGCCACTCTTTTTACAGGTATTATTAGTTAGAACTCCAATAAATATAGTAAACTGATTGCACTTTCAAAAAATATTTGAATCAACCTTTCTGTTGATCTTTCTATTTTTAATACAATAATACAATATCGATGTTTATCATGACAAAGTTTTAAAATAGATTAATGATTCTATAAGTCATTGCCACAAAGCATAATGCACTAATATAAACATAGAGTTCTAGATGCAATGTTATGTAGACCTGAGAGTTATGTGCATTTAGGATTGGGTTACTACAAAAAAATCCCAAACTTGTATGATCATACTAGTTTCATCTCAAATTAATGTGTCACAAAAACTCTCGAATTGGTATACCAATGCTACATGTATCATACAATTCTTAGAAACTCTCTTATAGCTGCATCACAAAACCAAACTACTTATAAAAGTTTCAATGTTATCGTGCAATTGGTCAGGAAGGAAATTCTCAAAACCTATATATCTTATTTCATTGAGTAGAGTTTGTCATTCATGCATTCTTGCAGCTCTTGCTTTTCTAGGAAGCGGTACTTCTCGCTATAGTGACAAAAAGAAGTGGAAGCAAAAAAAAAACAAGTGCGATGCATTGCCAAAAAGTAGGAAATTGCCTTCATGCTTTATTTGGGAAAGAAAGTGAAACTGCATTTCCAAAAAATAATTTCCAATAGAATTGTTCGAATAGATATTCAACGTAGCAATCTTTCCATAAATATTCATTCATTAGATAAATTGGGCATTTGTCACATAGCCTTGCAAACTATAGCTAGAGCACAAGTGAGCACAATCATGTGTAATTCCCCGTACTTACTTTAAATAGAATCATCCTCTTATAGGACTTCCAAATCGGTAATTAATCAGCTGCAAGAAAAACGGAACCTTTTATTCAAAAGATCAGTATAAAGCATACGACCGTTGGGACTTGTTTCTCGTATGTAGCTGCGCGCTAGATTCATGAATCAGACTCTGGAACTATTAGTTGCTGCTTGGATCTCAAGTGCCGAATGGTAGGTCGAGTCCAGTTTGTTTGGTTCACTGATTGAAGTCCACAGAGAATCAGACCTTGTCTCGTCAAGTAAACTTTGAGTCTCTTCATCGTTGCGTTGATCGGCCCATAAGTTCTTGTTGATCCTAGCAAGTTGCTCAGCCACTTCCCTCATTGTTGGCCTATTCACACCATTATAGTTCAAGCACTTTCTAGCTAGCCAACCAACCGCCTCGATCTCCCGCATTTCACCTTCATTGGAGGCCTTGATATTTATTATATGGACGAGTGTCCGGTTCTCCACGGCACAGATGAAAGATTGGACCATGTTGATAGTTTCCCCGGATTTTGCCCTCTGAATCGGAGTCTTTCCAGTGAGGAGCTCTACAAGGACAACCCCGAAACTGTAAACATCACTCTTCATGGTTAATTCACCTGTGTTGAGATACTCAGGGTCGAGGTAACCTATGGTGCCTTGTACTCTTTCAGCCATGCGAGTTTGTCCAGGTGAAATCAAAATTGAGGCTCCGAAATCAGATACTTTTACAGAGTAATTCTCATCCAAAAGTATATTTAGGGTCTTGACATCGCTGTGAATGACTGGTGGGTAGACCGAGAAATGCAGGTACTTGAGGGCCAAGGCTGCTTCCAAGGCAATCCTGAGGCGATTCTTCCACGATTGTAAGATTGTCAATCTCTTGTCATGAATATGGTGATAGAGAGTCCCATTTGGGATGAATTCATAGACCAACAATGGCACTTTTGTCTCCAAGCATATGCCCAAGAGCTTGACCAAGTTCTTGTGATTCACCTGTGAAATAATGCTGATTTCGTGCTGGAATTCACTGTGAGTGCACAAAGACCCGTCATTGTTCATGTCTTTCGACTTCTTCATAGAGACATCTCTAGGCTTCTTGACTGCGACTAAAATGTCGCCATCGATTCTTCCTCTGTAAACTGAAGCAAAACCACCCTCACCCAACTTGTTGCTAGCATCGTAGTTGTTAGTGGCTTTAGCCAACTCTGCCTTGGTGAAGATTTTCACTCTCTGGTTCTTTAAGATCTCTCCTCCATTTTGCCTAAAGTATCTCTCTTTAGCAATCCACTTGCGTATGAACAAGACTAGGCCACTCAGAATTACACAGCATAACATTGTCGCGGCAACGGCTGCCACAAAAAATTGAGGAATGGATGCATTAGTTTTCTCCCAAACAATTGATTTACTTCGACAAATAATGAAGTTGGACCATAAATTTTGATCTTAAATGTAGCCACTTAGATACTTGATAGTCACCAAATGGAGGATCCGGATTAGCTACGCCACAAAAATGCCTCAACTTTTCCACATCAATCAACTCCCTATCACAACTTTTCCTCTCCCTCTCTGCCCACCACCCCCAACCTTAGCGGATGGCCATCAAATAAACGACGAAGCGGCAATCCAGTCAAGATGAGGACCACCGCTGCCGCCACAGCCCCACTAGCCTCTCTCTCTCTCTCTCTCTAGTGGTCACTTTGGGATCGATCTCGTAATTCTTCAAATTTCAACCCTTGGATCAGAGGTTGAAGGCCTCAATCCGGGGCAGCAGTCTCGAATTTAACCTGGAGTGTGGTTAGGGCGAGAGAGAGAGAGAGAGGCTGAAGGTGGCCAGTTGCCGGTGGCTGGCAGAGGCATGCACCATGGGTGTTGGTGACCACTGAACGGTTGGTTGCAATGTTGAGTCAGATACAATAGTAGAACATCTTAATGCAAGCCAGATCACAATAGCCAGTGGACTCGTAGTCTTAAAGCAAGAATAGCTTAGATTATTGAGAGCGAACATCGCAAGGAGTAGAATTACCTGCAGCAATTATGACAAGATGAGAAGTTTGGCAACCAATTTTGCCATCACCGGTCATACCAAATGGGCAGTTGCATGTGTAGTTCCCGCGGGTATTCTTGCAATTCCCGTGACATGGATATCGTACTGGATCCTGACACTCATCGATGTCTATATCAAACAGAATTAAAGGCAAAACTGTAAGTGTACGTGTACATTCATATGTTCTTGGCTCCTTAAAAATAACGTATTGGTTGTATTGAAGCATCTAACTCAAACACTATGAAAAACTGGCTTGAGGAAGTTGGATCGTGGAAATTATGGCTCAATCCAAACAAAATAAATTTTTGGCTCGCAAAGAGAACAGACGAATACCTTGACATCCTGGGAGTGGGAAAAGTGGGGAGCTATAGGGATTCCCCGTGTACCCAGGCTTACAGACGCAACGATAACCATCCCCCTTTTCGAAGTCAGAGCAGTTACTGTTGGCGCCGCAGGGATACCTCGATAAGTTCGATCGCGCTTCCTCGCAGGTCAAACTCCGTTCAACCACCCAATCCAGGACAACCTTTGAGGGGTTTTTATCGATCATATCATTGGGGACAGGAAGCCTGTAATCAGAGGCATTAAAAGACTCCTGGTCCACTAGGAACGCTGATCCGCAAGTGCTGAAGTCCTGAACGTCCACGTAATTTGTTGAGCTGCTCATGGATATGTTGAGGCTCCTGATGCTCTTGGGGATCGACGTCTGACAGCATCCAAGGCCGGAGCAACCGCCCTCGGCTGTGAAAGCGCCCTCGGCTGTGAAGTCGATGTCATGGCTGCAATAGGAGAAGCAT
Source organism: Angophora floribunda (assembly GCA_014182895.1). Taxonomy (NCBI): domain Eukaryota; kingdom Viridiplantae; phylum Streptophyta; class Magnoliopsida; order Myrtales; family Myrtaceae; genus Angophora; species Angophora floribunda. The sequence goes on along the minus strand of CM024710.1, from coordinate 11,888,210 downwards.
CCACTTCCGAAATCCATGTCAGCATCCGTGATAAAAGCCGCGGTGTCGCAGCCAAAGACAGTGAGCCTGTTCCGGGTGTCTGAGAGTGTATAGTGCTCCTTGTCACCCAAGCTGATCGATAGCTTAGGGTTAGAGCCGTCAAGCTGAAGGCCACTCTCGTGGCAGTCCAAGTTTCTGGGCAAGAGAATGGTCATCGTCCCACTCTCCGCGGATATGTCGAACACCGCAATGTTCTGGCCAAGGACCAGTTTCTCTGATAGCTGTTCGCAGCTGAGGACGAAGTGGGAGTTCCACGCGCAACTTTTGTCGAGCCCGAATGGGAAAGGCACGCTTATGTTGCCACACGTTCGGTCGCAGTTGTCCTTCTCGGGAAAAGTGGCCAAGGCCAAGGCCATTGGAATTGAAAGAAAACACAACACAGCCGCTCTCATCTTTTATGTTTCTCCAGTCTCTGCTTTCCTCTGGCTCTGCTCTTACCAGTTTTTATAATCCCTTGCTTTCGTCGATGCCGATGCCTCGACGGCAGCCAAGTCCGTCAACACATTGAAAGACCGAGTCATGAATTAGACAAATTCCTACCATCGGAGAGCGTGAGCGCTTCTCAATACTTACCTTAATATAAACGCAGCTGATATTCATATGGCTTTCATTTTCACTTAAAATTCTAATGTTCTTAAGAAATTTTCAATTCTCAAAGTATTAATTGCATTTAGCGCAAGAAAAATCAGGTTTTTTTTTTAAATCTACAAGTTTCATGATTGGTTATTTGATTATAAAAATTAAAAATTGACAGATAAGTCTCATTCCCTAGAAAAAAAAAACCCCAAAATCCTTTGCCTCCATAACGAGGGATCTCATTTGACTTAATATTATCATAATGTTACAATAAACTAATCGATCACTTAAAATTTGAGTGAGTGATCCAAACATAGATTTTTACGCTTTATTCAGTTAAATCTAGCAAGGGACTTTTCGATTTTCGACATGAAATTTGGAATGGGTATAGTATATAATCCATCCTGCCAATAAGCTAAGAAATTCAAGGAGTGACTTCTCACGTGATTGCCATTTTATCCTCCACCGTAACTTCTCTAACTTCCAATTTATTCTTAGCTTATCCTTTTTGTTTTGTACACTAATTTGTCTACAACTTTATGAATATATAATTTACCAATGCAATTTGAGAGAACCACCACAAATGCATGCACATTGGCGTTCTTGCGCAGAGTTTAAATACCTCTTCCACGGCACCATCTTGATTTCAATCTCCTGCCATATTAATTCTACTTTTTTTGAAATTTTGTTTACCGTCGGGAACTTTGAATCTTAGGATAATCGCATCTTACCTTCTGCACGTCGTGAAACCGCAAAGTCGGACTTTTGGACTTGTTAAATGATTATTTGTGGTGAAGCTCTCTTTAACCCACAAAAGAGAGAGTCGAAGAAAGAGGCAAGAAGAGTCCACGAAGACGGCGGCCCACTCATTGCATTTAATTCCCCTCATGCGTAGAAGACAAAGAAAGCAAGAAGGACGTGCATGGGTAAGTAAACTAGAAGTCACAAAACTTATTTATGGCGCTCATTTTAGTGTCAAAAGTTTATTTTGGATCAATTAAGTGCTATAAATATGAAAAATCAATCATTTGAGTGCTACAAATTTGAAAAACCGATCACTTGAGTATCACTTCTAACATGGCCACCGGAAAAGCTAACATAAACGGACAAGCGGTCACGTCGGACAACCGGTAGCCACGTCAATTTTTCTGACGTCCACATCAAAAGTGGTATTCAAGTCATCAATTTTTCAAATTTCTGGTATTTAACTAATTAAAAATAAATTTTTGGCACCAAAATCAATTCTCTACACAAGTTTTGACACTCTTAACGTCCAAAACCCGACATGCATATGTTATTCAACTCTCTCAAGCAGGGGCACACAATATTTAACAATACAAAAAGGAAGAATAATTTCGAGGCCTCATGTTGAGTTGAAAAGCAAAGCATGTCCATGGAACTCTCTGATGACTCCTTTCGCCCCTGCTGTACTCCTGCTGCTCCTCCATGGCTATAGACGGGACACTGGACCGAGCGACGACCAGCTCGCGTGACACACATTTCGTGGCTCTGAATCTCCCGTGTGCCGTCCTCAGTTCGCGGAAGACGCGTTTCGTCATTAAGAAAGATCACGATGAACCCCCCCCCCCCGCCGCACGCTTTTTCCCTGGCATGTTGTCTTGTTCTCCGAAAGACTCGGAGACGACTTGAAGTCTTCATGCGCCGAGTCTCCCCTGTTGGTCAACAGGAGGTGGGCCCGATGGTTTTGTTGTGGATCCAAGTCGCACTTGCTTGAACCGGGGGCACAATATCCCGATGAATTTCAACCATTAGAGGTTTGTCTTATACGAGGCCCACATAAATCAATGCTGAAATCGACTAGGCTCATTTACATGCGAAGCATGTCGTTGATTTATTTTTTCCTTCAGGGCCTACCAACTGGGTCCGAACCTAACACGAAAAGCATGTCGTTGATTAATTCAAGGCGTTTTTCTATATTTAATTTTGACATACAGGTACAGGCGCGGAGTCTTAAAAAACTTGGCGTGGAGATCTTAAGTCTTACAAAGTTATAAAATGTACGTTTAAGTCTTAAAATCGGAGCAAAAAGGAGTCAACGAAAAAATTCACCAAACCGCCACGTCCATTTTTCCTAAATTTCATTTGTTTAACATTTTTTTTCAAAATGAAAAAAATCCATATGGCAATTTGAACAAAAAAAAATGCCAAGTCAAACTAAAAAATATTATAATCAATTTTATTTTTAAAAAGAGAGAGAGAGCCCTCACCGGATCCCCCTTCCTCTCTCTTTTTAAAATATATTTTTAATTATTTTATATTATTTAATTAATAATTTTTAATATCCACGTCAAGACAAAACGACGTCATTTTGGCTGATTTTTTGCCAACTCAATTTCCAGCGAATGAGCCATGTGGGCGAGAAAATTAATAAAAAATTGCCATGTGGAATTTCCGAGAGAGTTCCAATGACTTAGTACTGAAATAATCCATTTGTTTTGAAAAATAGCATACATTTTGTAACTTTTGGCACTTAAGCGTCCCTTCGTGTCAAGTTTTGGCACTTGGGTTGTACTTATGCCTTTAATTTTTGTTGTGTAACACATGGTTACTTAAGTTTGCTCTAGAGACAGAGGCCTAGTGAATGTTGCAGATAATAGAAAAAATGATAGCTCGAAAAGACCCTACGATCAAAACCACTTGGTGGTAACTTTCAAGTCGAATTTTTATTTTACAATCTCAAATTATTGATTGACTAACTAAATTAAATATTTTTTGATAATAAATACAATCGCAACATCGCACATTCATAATAAATCTAACCAAACATGACTGAAGGAGCTTTATTAGATGCATGTAAACAAGCGAATTACGTGTAATTGTGGCATTAAACTAAATACTTTGTCCTGTAAAAAAAATTAATAACTTGTCATGATTTTTGAAGTTAAAATAGCAAATCAATTATCTTTCAAAATAAGGATCAGAGTTTGCCCCAACAATCATCCTTCTCACTTTGAAGAGGAATGTGGAAAGTTCGACTCCCACCTTTTTGGGGGGCTAGGGGGATGCATGAAAGAATGAGTAAGGTTTTGCAACTTGCACATAAAGTAGCTTGTAAAATAGATATAGGGAAAGATCAAACAGAAAAGAATACCTTTTAACATAGAATGATTTTAATTAAAATACGATAGCTATTCTATTCAACGCCCATGTAGGGTCTTTCCCTAGCACCACCAATAGTTTAGAGATTTAGATTGCATCTTCGTACACTAAAATTATTTCTCTATATTAAGAAGGTGAAACTTGTAAAGTAACCCAAAAGTGCATATGTTATTAAATTTTTAATACTAATTTTTATTGTTATATGGGTCGTTAATATTTATAAATCAAATCCTTTTTCATAATGAGGTGGCATTGATTTTTCAAAACTCAAACACAAGATTGACCAAAATTTCTATCACATGGACATTGTGATTGACTTGTTATATCATATCAATAAAGCAATCGATCTATGATATTAACAAGAAAATTCTAGAAAAAGGGAGAGTATTCCATTTTACAGGCAATCCTAATTTTATTAATCGCTAAACATTGAAATATTGCATGCAAAGGGACATCACTCCTAGGTTCGTTGCCTCTTAACTTTTAAATAGAGGCAATTTTCCAACTAAAACATTGTGGTAGATATATAATCTCTTGATTGGTCCATCAACCTAACACAAATGCAACAATTGATCATGCAGGACTCACTTGTGCACTCCACATTATTAATGACTATGATTGATTGGTCCAGTGGTCTTAAGTGCATGAAAAAAATTTGATGGTGAGAAATACGTTTCTTAAGTAGTTTTGTTAAAGAAGAAAGTTATCCAGACATTGAAATAACGGTTAACGTTTTCTGATAAAATAGATGGTTAAAGGGAGAGAGATCCTATTTTGGATCCCATAATACTTATAATAAAGTTATGCTTTACATTGCCTTATGACTGGACTATTAATCTTTCTATTAATTAATGATGTATTTAACTATACTTTAATAACCATCAACCAAGCCCCTTTTCAATTTTTTTCTCTTTGTTTGGAACTACCATTACAAATGTACTTTTGGATGTTTACCTCATTTAATCAAACACTACTGCATATCATCATAATATTCTTAAGATTACTGCATGATTATGGTTTTGATGATTTTAATACATCTTTGTATCACCCTAATTATAGTTGCGGGATGTCAAGTCTACGCGATAAATACACAATAACTGTTAATACACATAGAAGGGGAATACTTTTTTCAAACAATAGAACGTCATTATCACTATTATTTAAGATGTGAAAAATAACTTATTTTAGAAAATAAGGTTCCTAGAGTTAAAAAAAAAGATGATTCTATGTAGAGATAATCATAATTATTTTCTTCCGAGTCCCACAATCTCCTTTTTTTTTGTTATTTTTCTCTCGCATTCTGTGGTGCTGGAAAAAAAGACTTGGAGACGACTTGTAAGTCTTCATGTACCATCACCATCAGCAAGTCTTCCCGTACCAGACATCATGCGATCACCTCACCAGGCTTTGGGCCCGGAGGTTTTTGTCCTCATCTAGGCCACACTTGCAAGAACCGGATTCACCAAATCCTATTGAATTTCAGCAGTTAGATTACGACGATCTCAAGTGGAGCCAACATAAATAAACGTTGGAGATCCACTGGACTCATTTCATGCGAAGCATGTTGCCAATGTTTGGACGCAAGGTCAGGCCAACTGGAAAGGCCAAGGTCTCCATTAACGTTGGTTTTTTTTTTTTTTTTTGGACATACGCACATTCATCTAATAAGGTATTGCTGATTACATCAAACATTGTATGAATTGAAGTAAACTCATCATCCATGGTACTCATTTATCTTAGTCTTATGGATGCTAACATCTCTTGAACTTGATTTCCAAATATCTTTCTAAACACTAATATTTTGGCCCGAAGGGAAAGAGGTTTGGTGAAAGCCTTTCCCAAATTCTGCCAACGTCATTATCTCTATTATCCGAAATGTTAAAAAAGGAGAAAAAAATAGCTCCCGAAGTAAAAACATAGATGATTTTATGCAGAGATAATCATATTATGTTCTTAGGAATCCCACAATCTCTCTTTTCTTTTCTTTTTCTCTTACATTTTGACAAGTTCTTAGAAAGACTTCAAGGTGACTTGGAAGTCTTCGTCCACCGTCACGAAGTCTTTCACCAAGCGTTAGGCCCGGAGGTTTTAGTGCGGATTTAGGCCACACTTGCATGAACCAGATGCACAAAGTCCCAATGAATTTCAGCAGTTAGATGACATGGCTCTTATGTGGAGCGCACATAAATCAAGTTGGAGATCCTCTATGCTCATCTACATGCGGAACATCTTGCTAATGTTTGGATGTAGTGTCAGGCCAACTGGAAAGGAAGAGATCTCCTCTAAGGTTGATAAAAAGGTAATTGTCTATGTTTCACTATGTCGTGAAACACGTTCCTTTCGATTGTTTTTTTTTTGGCTATCATTTCTTTAGATTGGATAATAAAAAAAAGGACTGCTTGAAAGGGGACTCAATAATTAGGCTATGACTAGGTTGCAAGAGCCCATAGGGTGAATTCTCTCCCATCCAATTGGATTGCAAAAACACCCCAGTCACTGGAGTTAATCTTATGTTCAGACTTTGAATTCTCATGTAATCCTTTATTTTTGGAATAATAATGCAAGTCCTATATTTCTGACCAAAAAAAAAAGGACTCAATAATCAAAATAATTTTTTAGACAACTTTTATCTTAATTTTATTATTTTCTTTTTAAATCTCGTGACCAAATAATTAAACGTGTAATTTGTATACAAAAACAGAGCGAACAAAAGCAATCAACAACTGTAATGATAGCCATAAGTTCGGCAAGGGCGATTTAGATCCTATCTATAGAGGGGATGATAGCGCGGTCATCATGGTTGCAAATTGGTCGTGGGAGAAAAAATTGGTCGTGGGAGACACGCACCTGGGCCCCTCAACTTTCTTGTTGCTTTATTTATTTCCCTTTGGTCCACCATCGTGACTTTTCTAAGATGAAAATAAAACATCTTTGCCGAGAAATTTGCACTTCATCTTCTATTTCTCTTTTTCTTCATTTATGAACCCAAAGGACAACGGAAGCCTACGAGACAAAGAGTGCTCACCAATTTCCATGTACATGCATGCATATGGCCAGAGAGAGGAGAGAGAGAGGAGAGCGTGTAGAGAGGGGAGAGGAGACAGAGAGCTTGCAGAGGAGAGAGGAGAGAGAGAACAGTCTGATATGTGGGGCATTCAGGACACGTGTTGCAAAAAACTTATGATCCTTCTTATTTGCCACACTGGCATATGGGCTCTTCAACTTTCCTCTTTCACTTATATAAACCCATGTGCTCAGGATTTGTCGAACTTCATTTATTACCCTTGCGCATAGTTAAAGAAAGAAGTTAAAACTCGACACATATTTTAACAGTTAGCTTGTTCCCTATTGAACTAGCCATTGCCTCTTTGTTCTTGTAGCCATTGTGACATGTACTCTGGCAGCTTGCTTGTTTGCCCATAGATAACTACCATCTTGTTCATTATTGCCGCACTAGAATACATACACCCACTTCAATCTTCTGTTTCGGATCTCTGTTGGTTTCACATTTCCTGTTATTCCTACTCCACCTGAACATTGAGAGTTGCACATTATTTAGAAAGTCTGTCGGATCCTCATGGATCACACAACTCTACCTTCTGCACTTTGCAAAGGGGCAGAATTTATCATAAAAACAATGCTTGCACACCCTAGATGTTCGAGATTGCTACATAATCAGTCGACAGTTCTTGAAATTTACAACAATGTCAAGGATAAATCAAGTCTCTTCCGATGCTACTGCTAGAAATGGCATTACTCTTTCTATTGCAATTGCCGATGCTGATGCTGCTGCTGCTGCAATCCCGACTGTTATTGCTGTTGTGCCATCACTTTCTGTCACTGCTGTTAGATCTACTGCCTTGACCATGTCATAAGCAAAGCCTTTCCTATATATTTTCGAGATTGAGGTGATTACTGGTCGGAAAATACCAAGGCCTTCGAAGATTATTACCATATCGTCATAGAAGAGACCAACATAGGGAGCTGCATGCAATTTAGTCAAAGGAGATGATTTCCAAAGCTAATCTGGTGAAAAACAACCAGCACCAATAGAGGTACACGAATAAATTTTGTTAACATGATTATTGACAACATGTAGAGCTAATGCTAGATTAGGATATGTTGATAAGTCATCCGTACTAAAAATGCATTTTATGGGTCTGATTTTTGGTATGAATTCTGATAGCGCGAGTGAATGTGAAATGTGTGCCGCAACTAAACAGATTAAAAAGTATAGTTCATCTGTTTGTAGAATCTGCAGAATTAGATTAATCCATACGAACTTTGGTGTCTTCAAAACTGTCCATAATTAGAGGAAGAAATATTATGAAATACCCATTGATTGCCATTCTAATTATTCAAAATTATGATTGCTTAGGAATAGACATGAAGGCTTGAGATATGAAATGTTACATAAAGTTGAGGTAAAAAAAATAGAAATTAAAAGAGTTAGATACTGACAGAGGAAGAGAGCATGTTTTGTTTAGTGATTATTGTGAAAGGGAATGTATTATTCATGATATTACTTGTCCATATTCACCCAAGTCAAATGGTATAACTTAATGGAAAAATTCAATTCATAATTAGTTAATGAATGTTTTGATTGTTAATAGGTGTGCACCTGATAATCTGTGAGGTGAACCCACAACCAACCACCAATTTAAAGTTGAGTTCCTTAGGACAGGAACCAAATTGACAATCGTTAGTATTTTAAACTGACTGAAAGTGTGAGATCGTCCTTGTCGTTCGAGAAAACACCCATTTAAAGTTGAATTCCTTACGAAAGATTTCAAAGCCACCACAACCACCGGTTTTCCTAGCCGAGAGCATGGGACGCCCGTGCGATTGAGTCAATCCCTAGATAGGTTTTCAGAATTTTCCTATACGAGATACATAAACTGAATAAGACTCGTCAGCACTCTAACAATCTAGGTTGCGAGTACGGGTAGTGCTGATCGTGTAGGAAGGTCAGGTCCAACAATGAAAATTTCTGGGTCCATAGCATCATGAGGGGATGACTTGACAAGACTTCGGAGAAGACAAACTTTTCTTTTTCTTTTTCTTTTTTCTTTGTTTGATCGGGACGAGAAGACGGACTTCGCAAGTCAGTCGCTCGAGTGTCTCAACAAAAGAAGGTGGCATTCACGATCACAAGCAGCAAGTCTTCGTCCCGCACCGCCATCCAATCGAAGAAAAATCAAGGAAGAAGACATTTTGGAGAAGTGACAAAGTAGTCCTTGCCACTATTTGTACCTTTCCTTGCACCAACCTGGAAAGATGCAGTCTGGGATAGGATCGGAAGGAAGGTAGACCCAAGAAAGTTTCTAAGTCCTCCAAAATATCAGCTGATATTTCAAATCTCGTGTTTTCATGCCAAACAAGAACCGGCAAGGATTATTACTTCGTCACTTTCTTTCTCCAAAATGTCTTTTTCCTCAATGAATTTTCCCCGGTAGAGCGCGGGGATGAAGACTTGCTCGCGAACTCTCCACCTTCTTTTGCGGAAACGTCCAAACGACGACGACTTGCCAAGTCCGTCTTCTCCGACGACTTGTCGAGTCATCACCTCGTGATGCTATCCCGCAGCATTGACCCGTATTCGCGACCTAGGTTTGTCCGTTCCCCTTACGGAAAGATGCAGACCGCAGAACTCAGATTCCATTGAGGATTAGAAGGAAGGTTGACCCAGAAAAGTTTCCCAGTCTTCTGTTAATAGTTAAAACAATTGAGGACCCCCGCCACGCACGAACATCCTTTTGACTGATATAGTTCGTTAAAACTACAATAATCTTGTATACTAATTTATAGCACTTTCAAAAAAATACTAGAGTTGGCCTTTCTATTAATCTTCCTGTTTTCCATACCATATAAGATCTATGTTCATTGTAACTAAATTGTGAAATAGACTCACGATTCTATTACATTGCATTCTCTCGATAAATTAGTGAGAAAAAGCATAAAGCGCTCGTCAAAATAATTAAGGAAAACTGGCAATGTGGTATACTGTAGACTTCTAGATGTGATGATAAGTGAACTTGTTTCTAAAGGAGGAGTCATATATGTTATAATAATTAAATATTAAACTACAATTTTGTCTAATAATTTAAGCTAACAACGTAAGTTTTTTAGACAATTGACAATGATTTCATAAAATCTCACATAGCTCAAATATTTCCAAACCTCATTTTCCTCCATAATTAATATGTACACGTTTAGCACTAGACAAAAAGACTAGACTAAGTGTAAGGGAATTGTTAGAGTAATTAAATATTAAATCATGTTTTCGTTTAACAATTACTAACATTATTTATTATATGATGCAATGCTACACTATGTCTAAACATAAATAACTAAACATATATGTGCTTTTTTTTAGTGGGAAATACAATATGCTTTTTGTTCTTTACAAAATATCATATACCATCGAAATGGTAAAATATTTGCATTTTAAATCACGGTTAATTTTTGATAAATATTGCCCCTTTCAATATTTGAGATCTTTGGCTTGCAATTTCAATTATTCAAGTGTACACTCTTCCCATTGACATATTGCCTCCTAATCCAAAAGCATAATTGTCGCGACCTCCCGAGCGGCGCCTTTTGAGTGGGTGCATCCAAAGGCTAACGGTTGGCTAATACTTAGGCCTTAGCCCGCATTCTCCTCAAGCTCCAATTCAACCTACAAGTCAATTTAAAATGAGAGTCAGCACTAATCAAATTTGTGATGAGTTTATTAGAAACTTAAATAAAATAGTAAGAGAAAATTATTTTATTCCTATGCAATTAGAGTAATTTAAATTAGAATTTTGATTACATAGTTAATTACTAATATCTTTCTGATTTCTAATCTTTGTTTAAACATAGAGATTCAATTTTTTTTTGGCTTTTCAAGGACTTCCCATGCTTTTGCAGAAAAAAAAATTAATTTTCTTTTTTGACTTATTTTTTGGAAAATATAAAATATTTTTGGATTTTCTGAATTTTTCTGTTTCAAAAATATTTTAACGTTAAAAAATAATATTATATTATTTTTAAAAGGACTCGGGTCGGGTCCGACCCGGGTCAGCAAGGCAAGGCCGGACTAGTCCTGATACGCAAGCCCAGTCTGGTTACCCTTCAAAACGGGAAAAAAAAAAAAGGAGGCCCAGCCCGAAGTAAGACAGGAGCCGAACTTAGATTAAACTAAACCAGCCCGAATCATATTTCTTGTCCTAAGCCCACCGCGAATTTGACCTATGGCAAAAGGTCCAGACTAAACCTATTTTAAAAAAACACTAGGCCCACTTTTAAATAAAGGAAGTGTCCGGCCCACACTTGTCAACCCCCCGCTAATCAAGAACCCTACCCGACTTACGCATCACCCTACCCGGCTCATAGCCGCCGACCCGACTCACGCATCTCTCCCTCTGCCGGCGCCCCAGATGAAACGGCGCCGGAATATCTTTTGCCACAACATCAGCCGCCGAGCCGGCCTACGCGGCCACGGACGAGCGACGAGGTTGCTTCAGGTGGTCCCAAGTTCCGGCGACCCAACTAAACCGATCTGCCACTCCCGTGCCTCTCTCCTTTGGTCGGCCACACTCGTTCCTCGAAGCTCCCTCGCCGACCGAGCGGTGACGCTCGCACGTGTCGACCTCGACCAAGGAAAAGAGGCATTGACAGCCAAGGACAAGACGGCACGACGAACAAGCGATTACAGAGACGAACACTCAAGCCGAGCTTTCAGATCTAGCTTAGGCATTTCGTCGAACAGGTAATGTGTGTTTTCTGTGGGGTGGGAAACGCGAACGTCCTAGTCCGAATACAGGCCGAGACTCACAACAATCAACGAGCAACAACCAAACGCAAACGACCGAGTCTGAATTCAGTTCGCCCTCATGCTCCTTCTCAGTTTTACTCTCTCAGATCTCACTATTTCCAGATATCTCTGTCGGGGCTCTCTTTCTTTCAGATCTTCTCTCTCCTCTACCTCCTCTTTCTCGAGCTCCCGAAAGCCCTATTTAGGATTTTAACAATATAGGAGTGAGAACAAGGGCCCCATGTCAACTTCGGGGAAGGCATGACAAGTCCACGTGGAAGACGGACTTTACAAGTCGTCGTCATCGTTTCATGTTATGACAAAAGAAGGCGGACTTGACAAGCAATTTTCGTCCTGCTCTATTGCCGCCGTAGAAAATTCATTTAAAAAAAAAAAAGACATTATGGAGAGGAAGTGACAACGTTGTCCTTGGCCCTTTTTGTTTGGTGTTTTCACATGAGATTTGTACATTTCCCTTGGCCTTACTCATTCGAAGATGAAGTCCGAAAAACTTCGTGTCCATTGCGGATTAGAAGATAGTTTGACCCAGAAAAGTTTCTCTATCCTCTCAAATATCAGCTGCTAGGAAAATACCATCAAAAATTTCAAACTATGTTATTCGGGATAATTTTACCATAAATTCCGTTTCATGCCACTAAAAATCACAAACTATGCATTTTAAGATAATTTTACCCTGAACTTTTTTTTATGTCACAAAAAATCACAAACTACGTCACTTTGGACACATTTACTCCAAATTCTTTAACTGAAGGGCATTTTCGTTTTTCGTTTTTCTTTTTTTTTCTTTTTCCCTCTCTTCCCTCTGCCATGGCCGGTAGAGGGAAGCCGGCAAGGGTGGGCCTCGCCGATGGTGGCGTCGGGCGAGGTGACCCTTGCCCAACTCAGGCGACTCGGTTGGCGGCCCTCGGCTACGCCGGGCAAGGGTCATCCCCCCAGATCTGGCAACAAATTCAACAAGGGCAGCCTTCACCTTGGGTAGGCGAGGGCAACCCTCACCCAAGTCAACGAGGACATCCCTCACTTAAGTCGAGCCAAGCGAAGGACGCCTTTGCTAGATCTGGTGTGGGCAACCCTCCCTGTCGTTAGGCGAGGGCCGCCCTCACCTGAGCAGAGCCCTCCCTAATGAGGGCCACCCTCGCCCAACTCCGCCATCGGTGAGGGTGACCCCTGCCAGCTTCCCTTTACTAGCCATAACAGAGGGAAGAAGGGGAAAAGGAAAAAAAAAAAAGAGAGACAAAAATGCCCTTCAGTTAAAGAGTTTGGGGTAAATGTATTCTAAGTGGCATAATTTAGGGTCTTTTATGGCATAAGAAAAAAATTAAGGTAAAATTGTCTCAAGTAGCATAATTTAGAGTTTTTGGTGGTAAAAAAAAAAATTTAAGGTAAAATTATTCCAAGTGGCATAGTTTAGAATTTTTGGTGGTATTTTCCCTATTAAATTTTAACAAGGCCAGTTTGAGGACCCGTGCCATGCACGAACACCATTTTTATTGATACAATTAGTTAAAACTACAATAATATATTACCAATTTATACGGAAAATTGTCCCCAAAAAAATCATAAACTTATTGTATGGCGGCTAATTTAGTTCTCAACTTTTCAATCATACCAATTTAGTCCTAGATATATTTACCACTTGCCAATTTAATTGTTAATATTTTAAGATTGGCCACTATGTATGTAAACCTTTTTATGATATGTCAATTTAATCATTTTGACCAAAATTGATCGTAAATCATTGATGTGACAATCCGAAAAGATGTCGAAAAGTTATAAACATTTTGGATTGGTGTCAATTTAGTCATAAACCTTTTAATAATGCCAATTTAGTCCTAGACTTTTTGACTCGATGCCAATTTAGTTATAAACATTTTATTGGTACCAATTTAGTCCTAAAACTTTTGAAGACGCCGGTTGGTTAACGTGGCACAATCGATGCTAACATGTACAATTTTAATAATATTTTAGTATTTTTTCTATTTTTTTATTTTTTTGGTTTTTTCTTTTCCTTTTCCTTTTTTTTTTTTCCCCTTTCCTCCTTCATCCAGCCAATCGCCGGTTACATGACTAGCCACAGGCGAGGCCAGGCGAGGTTGACCTTGATCTTGCCGACATCTGACAAGCATCACTAGCTGCCACAAGGGTGACCTTTCGATGGGTGGGCAAGGCTCGCCCTCCCCAAATTTGGCGAGGGTTGAACCTCCTTGGCCATGGGTGAGGCTTAACCTTGTTAGATTTGATGAGGTCGAGCTTTGCCCCCATTGGTGTGGGCTCGAGGTGGCACTAGTGGCTGGGGATGCTGCCCTCACAGCCATTGGCAAGGCTCACTAAAGGCTAATGAGGTCGAGGAAGGAGGGAGGGGGAAAAAGAAAAGAAAAAAGGAAAATGAAAAAATAAATAAATAATGAAAAATTTCGAAAAAATATTAAAATATTATTAAAAGTCGTACATATCAGCATTGGCCATGCTAGGTCAATCAACTAGTATCCATGTTAGCAATATCCAACCAAAATTAGCTGGAATGACTAAGTTGGCACAAGATTAAAAGTTTTAAGACTAAATTAGTATCAAGTCAAAAGCTTTAAGGTTAAATTGGCACCAATAAAATGTTTAGGATTGAATTGACGCCATTAGTAGATTTAAGACTTAATTGGCACCAAGCTAAAAGGTTTAGGGCTAAATTAGTACCAATTAAAGGTTTAGGATTAAATTGGTATTAATGCAAAAGATTTATGACTATTCTAACACTTTTCCTTGTGGTGATCTAAGGTGCATTTGGTAACCATATTGTTCCTGGGAAAAATTTATGTTCATAAATAGAATTTTCTTATTCTATTTCTTAAATAAGTTTCTAAGTATTCAAAGGCATTTGGTAACTGGATAAATTTTCTATTCCTGTAATAGAAATGTGTTTGATATAACCCTCCAATTTTTTTTTTTTATGAATTAAAGTTTCTTTAATTTTTTAATAATTTTATTAGAATTTTCCCTTTTTTTCCTTTTCTACTTTTTCTTCTTCCTCTAGTCAATCACTGACCTCGACCATGGTCAACGATTGGCCAGATGAGAGTTGACAACCTTGTTGACCTCAGGGGAGCTTTGTCGGCTCAAGCCTCGCCCAATCATTGGCAAGGCTTCGGTGAGGTTGTCAACCTCGCTTGGTTGATCGCTAGCCGACGACCAACTAGAGGAAGAAGAAGAAGAAGAAGAAGAAAAGGAAAAGAAGAGAAAAAAAGAAGAGAAAAGAAAAGAAAGAGAAAATTGCTTGATTCTTGAATTGTTCTTAGGAACAAAAAAATAATTTTATTTAATTATCGATTCTGCTTTAAATCTATTTCTATGAACAAAAAAATTGCCAAAATGGATTTCTATTTTTTTGGGGGGATAAAAGAATAAAAATAGGCATTGTTTGGTATGTTATCAAATAGGCCCCTAGTCACCAGCAGCCATCTAACGTAATATGGTCGGTGCCACAATTTTGTAAATTTTTTCAATTTTTCAAAGTATTTTTAGTTTTTTTACTCTTTTTCTTCCTTCCTTTTTTTTTTATTATCTTATCTTATCTTTCTTTATTATTATTTTTTGTTTTGCAAATCAAGGCCTATGAAGTTGCTAATCGACCATTGTAGGACACAAATGAGGGCTGGTGACCTCGCCTATTACCAAGCAAGGGCCACCCTTGCTTGGTCTAGAGGAGAGTGTTTCGACCTTTGCTTGTATTTGGACAAAGGCTAATGCCCTCATCGACCAACAGGCAAGGGCATTATACCCTCCCCTAGATGTGGGCAAAGGTCGACCCCCTCGTTGGCGAACAGGCAAGGGCATCATAGCCCTCCCCTTGATTTGGGTGAAGGCTAACCTCGTCATCGACCAACAGGCAAGGGTGTCATGGCCTTGGCCTTGGCTATGGCCGTGGCTGAGAAAGGCCACAACACCCTCATTCATAGTAGGTTAGGGTCACCAACCCTCGCTTATGGCTAGTGAAGGTCGCTTGGTGATATTGCCAGTCTAGAGTTGCCAAAAAAAAAAAAAAAAAACAAGAAGACTAAGAAAGAAAAGAAAAGAAAAATTGAAAAATTTGTCTACATTAGCGTTGCCCATGCCATATAAGATGGTCAACTCTAACTAAACCGCTATGTTAATGATTTCCAGCCAAAATTAGTCAAAATGACTAAATTGACAAATTGTAAAAAAGTTTATGATTACATTGAGAAATTGTTAAAATGTTTAGAACTGAATTGACACAACTAAAATGTTTAGAAATAAAATGGCAAGTCATAAAAAAAAGGTTTAGGACTAATCAGACGAATGGAAAATGTTAACATGGTATTTTTTATTATTTTCTCTATCCTACGTGAATTTTTTTTATATTCTTTTCTCTCCTACATGGCATTGGCATTACTTACATAAGAGTAAAACAATGTTATTTTTTTCCAAATCCTTACTTTTTTAACCAAATCCTGATTAATTAGATTTGAAAAAAAAGCTAATTTTTCTATAAAAAAAATTAACACAAAAAAGGGAAAAAAAAGGCCAGGACGTTGGCCCTCACTGCTGCCGCCCGTATGTCTCCAGAAAGGGCTGGTGGGCCTTGAGGATGGCCAGCGAGGGCCTGTAGCCTTGGCCTTTTTCCTTCGGCTTTTTGTGTTCCTTTTTTTTTTGAAAGAAAAATCGCCATTTTTTCAAACTTAATTTGATCAAGATTTTGGTTAAGAATTGAGATTATTCTTATGTTTCGTGTTTTAGTAAGGTTGAGAAATTTAAAAGTCACATATAAGAGAGAAAATTATAAAGAAAGTCATGTAGCATGTTTTCTGTCAGCCTAATTTTGAAATAATTCAATTCCATCAATTTGATAAGTTTAGGACTTAATATGCTTTTTTGAAAATTTTAGGACACTATTGCACTTTTGTGACAAATTTTAGAACTTTCATTGAAATTGTTTATTGATTTTACTATTCTACTAGCTACGAAGCCCATGCTATGCATGAGAAGAGAACCGGCTAATTAGTCTCTATTTTTTCCTTCGGCGGGAGATGAAGCTGATACTTGATGGCACTGACTACTGATAAACTTTTACCCTATGTCTGTATATGAATATTTACTGGGGAATGAAATATTTTGGGAAGAGAAGGGGAGTGGCATTTCTATCTCATGGATCTTTTCCTTTTGAAAATGAAAATGTTGCAAAAGAATTCCTGAATCTTTGTCTCTTCCCAAGAATGCTTCAACAAACAATGTTACCAAGTACGAAAGGAAACTACTATGTGCTTATCACCACCAATGGCATTATTTCATTATAGAAAATTGCCAAAAAGTTTTAAATCTATTATAATTGTCTCAATTCAATTTTAGACTTTTTTTTAGCGTAATCAGTTTTAAACCTTTTGTAATTGAGACAATTCAATCAATCTAGTTAATTTTCGCCGGCAGGCCAACATTGATGTAATCAATTTTTAATAATATTTTATTTTATTTTTCAAATTTATTTATTCATTTTTTTTTTTCCTTTCTTTCTTTTTTGGTTTTTTCCCCACAGTGGCCAATGAAGCTCCTGCAAGGATCAGGAAACCCTCATTGGCTGCCGGCAAGGGTTGCAAGCCTTACCCAACCTTGCCCAAATTGGGTGACGCCTAAGGGGGTGGGTGATGGGGCTTTGCCCCCATAGTTGGCGAGGTGATGGCCGCCTTCGCCCTACCGCCATCTATGGTACTAGCAAGGTAGCCATGGCCCTACCAATTGTGGGTGAGGCCGCCTTCACTTGTGGCCAAGGTGGCCATGGCGAGGATGGCCTCACCCAAATCTAGGCATGGATTGCAATCCTTGCTGAAGCCTTGCCAGAGTCTTGTTGGCCATTGTGGGGAAATAAACTAAAGAAGGAAGAAAGGAAAAAAGGAAAAAAAATCGAAAAATAAATAAAATATTATTAAAAGCAATCTACGTCAGCGTCGGCCAGTATTCACGTTAGCACCAGCTGGCCAAAATTGACTAGATAAAATGAATTGACACAATAACAAAAGTTTTATTGAATTAGAAAAAAAATTATGACTGAATTGACATAATAAAATTAATTTAGGACTTTTTTGATAATTTTCACTGTTTCATTCAATCTCGCACCCACTATTTTCTTATACATGTATCGAAAAATTCTTAAAAGCTCTGGCGTTCTTCCTTGTGGCTGTGTCCTGGAACCGAACTATTTCTGAAGGTTGTAACGTTATCGTGCGATCGGTAAGGGACAGAAAATACTCGAGAACGGATATTTTATATTGTGAGTAGGAGTTTGTCATTCTTGCACTCCTGCAGCTCTTGCTTCTCTATGAGCGGCATTCTTTCGCTATAGCAACAAAAAAATGAAAAAAAAAAAAAGAGAGAAAAAAAGCGATGCAATGCCAAAGAGTAGGGAATTGCCTTCGCGCTTTATTTGGGAAATTGCAATTCAAAAAAGTAATTTCCCATTAAATTGCTCGAATATATAATTAAGCAATCCTCCACAATTATTTATTCATTAGACAGAATGGGTATTCGTCGGAGCTTTGCAAAGTATAGCTCGAACAAAAGTGAGTACAATTATGCACGACCCACCATACTTAAACTTAAAAATAGATTCATCCCTTGTAAAACTTCAAATCGCTAATTAATCTAGACCTCAACCAAATGATCGAGGATGTACATACGACCATTGGACTTGTTTCTTCTATATAGCCCCGCACAAGAAACCACGAATCAGATGCTGGAACTAGTAGTGGGTGCTTCGATGTCAAACACAGTGGGTGCTTCGATGTCAAACACCAAAAGATCAGTCGACTCCGGTTTGTTCATTTCACTGATCGAAGTCCAGGGAGAATCGCATCTTGCCTCGCCGAGTAAACTTTGAGTCTCTTCATCATTCCGCTGATCGGCCCACGAGGTCTTGTTGATCCTAGCCAGCTGCTCGGCTACTTCCCTCATTGTAGGCCTATTCACGCCATTATAGTTTAAGCACCTTCTGGCGAGCAAACCGACCGCCTCGATCTCCCGCACTTCACCTTCATTGGATGCCTCGAAATTTGTCATATGGAGGAGTGTCCGGTTCTCCACGGCGGAGATGAAAGATTGGATGATGGTTTTTTCCCCAGATTTTGCTCGCCGAGTTGGCGTTTCTCCAGTGAGGAGCTCCACGAGGACAACCCCGAAACTATAAACATCACTCTTTGTGGTTAATTCACCGGTGGTGAGATACTCAGGGTCGAGGTAACCTATTGTGCCCTGTATTCTTTTGTCTATACTAGTCTTTTCCGGTGATATCAAAACAGAGGCTCCAAAATCGGATACTTTAGCAGAGTATTCCTCATCCAAGAGTATATTCAAAGACTTAACATCGCCGTGAATGACCGGTGGATCAGCCAGGGAATGCAAGTAGTCGAGGGCTGAGGCAGCTTCCGAGGCAATCCTGAGGCAATTCTTCCACAAGCGTAGGACAGTCAATCTCTTGTCATGAATGTGGTGATAGAGAGTCCCGTTCGGGATGAATTCATAGACCAACAATGGCACTTTTGTCTCCAAACATATGCCCAAGAGCTTGACCAAGTTCTTGTGATTTATTTGTGAAATGATGCTGATTTCATGCTGGAATTCATCGTGTGTGCTCAGAGACAAGTCCTTGTTCATATCTTTCGGCTTCCTGATAGGGACATCTCTAGGCTTCTTGATCGCGGCTAAAATGTCGCCGTCTATTCTTCCTTTGTAGACTGAAGCAAAACCACCCTCACCGAGCTTGTTGCTAGCATCGTAGTTGTTGGTGGCTTTAGCCAACTGTGCCTCTGTGAAGATCTTCACTCTCTGATGCTTCAAGAACTCTCCTCCATTTTGCCTGAAGTATCTCTCTTTAGCCCGCCTATTGCATATGAACAGGACTAGGCCACTGGCAATTATGCAGGACGTTACCGCTACAATGACTGCCACACAAAATTGAGGAATGGATGGATTAGTTTCTCTCCCGAACGATTGATTTACTTTGACAAATAATGAATTTGGGTGAAATTGTAAGTTTCATATACAGTTGGCGCTTTTAGCCTTTCAGCCGAAAGGGGCTGGGGTGTATTGAAAGAAAAAAGAAGTGTGGTGGATGCAGTGGATGGATATACAACCGAAAAAAAAGGAAACAGAGAATACCTTACACCTTACAATTTTTTGTGATTTCCGCACAAAATGTCGCGATAAACAAATTCTTAAATTTTTTTTTTGATGCGATGATCATGGAGTGATTGGGTACCCGTTCCCCGAAGATCCTGTGAAACAACTCAGAGGAGAAGCGGCACTTTTTAGAGGAAGAACTTTGAGAAACTAGAGCGGGGGTTTCTTGAAGCTATGTGAATAGGCTTATACTTGTAAGCAGGGCACACAAGCTTGAAGACTCTAGATCGGTGCCCGCCACTTCTTTGGTGAAAGTACATTGGGGAGTTGATAAAGGTAGTTTAAGTAAAGAATTCGGATGCTAAAGTGTGAGTTTGAAGCATCGAGCATGGATAAGTTGGAGGCCGCTGATGGCTATATCAATAACCGGTGATCGTTCAAATTGGAATGTGGAGTGAGAACAATTTTAGGACATGTTAGCATAAGCCAGATCAATAGCAAGCGGACTCATAGTCTAAAGTGGGAGTAGCTTAGATTGTTGAGCGACCATTGGAAGGGAATTAGAGTTACCTGCCACGATTATGGCAAGATGAGAAATTTGGCAACCGGCTTTGCCATCACCATCCATGCCAAATGGGCAGTGGCATGTGTAGTTCCCGTCCGTATTCTTGCAATTCCCGTGACATGGATATTGTTCCGCATGCTCGCACTCATTGATGTCTATATGAAACAGAAGCAAAGGTGAAACTGTAAGTGTACGTTCATGTGTCTTTTTAATCCTTAAAAATAATGTATTGGTTATATCGAAGCATCTAAGTCAAACTCAATGAAGAACTGGCTTGAGGAGGTTGGATCGCGGAAATTATGGCCCAACCCAAACAAAAAAAAATTGGCTCGCAAAGAGAACAGAGGTATACCTTGACATCCTGGGAGTGGGAAAAGTGGGGAGCTATAGGGATTCCCTGTGTACCCAGGCTTACAGACGCAACGATAACCATTCCCCTTTTCGAAGTCAGAGCAGTTACTGTTGGTGCCGCAGGGATAGCTCGATAGGTTCGAGTGCGCTTCCATGCAGGTCAAATTCCGTTCAACTACCCAATCCAGGACAACCTTTGAGTAAACGCGTTTGCCAATATCATCCGGAACAGGAAGCCGGTAATCGGAGACATTAAACGACTCCTGGTCCACTAGGAACGCTGATCCGCAAGAGCTGGAGTCCTGAACGTCCACGTAATTCGTTGAGCTGCTCATGGATATGCGGAGGCTCCTGATGCTCTTGGGGATCGGCGTCTGACAGCATCCAAGGCCGGAGCAACCGCCCTCGGCTGTGAAAGCGCCCTCGGCTGTGAAGTTGATGTCATGGCTGCAATAGGAGAAGCATCCACTTCCGAAATCCACGTCAGCATCCGTGATAAAAGCCGCGGTGTCACAGCCGAAGACAGTGAGCTTGTTCCGGGTGTCCGAGAGTGTATAGTGCCCCTTGTCACCCAAGCTGATCCATAGCTTAGGGTTAGAGCCGTCAAGCGGATCGCCATTCTCGTAGCAGTCCAAGTTTCTGGGCAAGAGAATGGTCATCGTCCCATTCTCCGCGGATATGTCGAACACCGTAATGTTCTGGCCAAGGACCAGTTTCTGTGATGGCTGTTCGCAGCTGAGGACGAAGTGGGAGTTCCTCGCGCAACTTTTGCTGAGCCCGAATGGGAAAGGCACGCTTATGTTGCCGCACGTTCGGTCGCAGTTGTCCTCCTCGGTAAAAGTGGCCAAAGCCAAGGCCATTGGAATTGAAAGAAAACACAACACAGCTGCTCTCATCTTTTATGTTTCTCCAGCCTCTGCTTTCCTCTGGCTCTCCTGTTACCGGTTTTTATAATCCTTGCTTTTGTTGATGCCGATGCCTCGACGGCAGCCAAGTCGGTCAGCACATTGAAAGACCGAGTCATCAATTAAACAAATTCCTACCATCGGAGAGCGTGAGCTGAGTCGCTTCTCAATACTTACCTTAATATAAACGCGGTTGATATTCACATGGCTTTCGTTTTTACTTAAAATTCAAACGTTCTTAAGAAATTTTCAATTCTCAAAGTATTAATTGCATTTAGCGCAAGAAAAATCAGGTTTTTTTTTTAAATCTACTAGTTTCATAATTGGTTATTTGATTATAAAAATTGAAAATTGATAGATAAGTTTCATTCCCTAGAAAAAAAAAACCCCAAAATCCTTTGCCTCCATAACGAGGGATCTCATTTAACTTAATATTATCATAATGTTACAATAAACTAATCGGTCGCTTAAAATCTAAGTAAGTGATTTAAACATAGATTTTTACGCTTTATTCAATTAAATCTAGCACGGGACTTTTCGATTTTCGACATGAAATTTGGAATGGGTTTAGTATATAATCCATCCTGCCAATAAGCTAAGAAATTCAAGGAGCGACTTCTCACATGATTGCCATTTTATCCTCCACCGTAACTTCTCTAACTTCCAATTTATTCTTAGCTTATCCTTTTTGTTTTGTACACTAATTTGTCTACAACTTTATGAGTATATCATTTACCAATGCAATTTGAGAGAACCACCACAAATGCGTGCACATTGGTGTTCTTGTGCAGAGTTTAAATACCTCTTCCACGGCACCATCTTGATTTCAATCTCCTGCCATATTAATTCTACTTTTTTAACATTTTTTTTACTGTCAGGAACTTTGAATCTTACGATAATCGCATCTTACCTTCTGCACGTCGTGAAACCGCAAAGTCGGACTTTTGGACTTGGCAAATGATTATTTGTGGTGAAGCTCTCTTCAACATACAAAATAGAGAAAGTCGAAGAAAGAGGCAAGAAGAGTAAATGAAGACGGCGGCCCACTCATTGCATTTAATTCCCCTCATGCGTAGAAGACAAAGAAAGCAAGAAGGATGTGCATGGGTAAGTACACTAGAAGTTACAAAACTTATTTACGGCGCTCATTTTAGTGTCAAAAATTTATTTTGGATCAATTAAGTGCTACAAGTATGAAAAATCGATTATTTGAATGTCACAAATTTGAAAAATCGATCACTTGAGTATCGCTTCTAGTGTGGCCACCGGAAAAACTGACATAGACAAACAAGCGGTCACGTCAGACAATCGGCAGCCACATCAGATTTTCTGACGTTCACGTCAAAAGTGGTATTCAAATCATCGATTTTTCAAATTTGTGGTATTTAACTGATCAAAAATAAATTTTTTGCACCAAAATTAATGCTCTACATGAGTTTTGACACTCTTAACATCCAAAACCCAACTTGCATGTGTTATTCAACTCTCTCAAGCAGGGGCACACAATATTTGACAATACAAAAAGGAAGAATAATTTCGAGGCCTCATGTTGAGTTGAAAAGCAAAGCATGTCCATGGAACTCTCTGATGACTCCTTTCGCCCCTGCTGTACTCCTGCTGCTCCTCCATGGCTATAGACGGGACGGTGGACCGAGCGACGACCAGCTCGCGTGACACACATTTCGTGGCTCTGAATCTCCCTTGTGCCGTCCTCAATTCGCGGAAGACGCGTTTCGTCATTAAGAAAGATCACGGTGAACCCCCAAACGTCTCGTCTTTTCCCTACGCTTTGTCTCTGGCATGTCTTGTTCTCCGAAAGACTTCGAGACGACTTGAAGTCTTCATGTGCCGAGTCTCCTCCGTTGGTCAACAGGCGGTGGGCCCGATGGTTTTATTGCAGATCCAAGTCGCACTTGCATGAACCTGATGCACATCATCCCGATGAATTTCAACCATTACAGGTTTGTCTTATATGAGGCCCACAGAGACCAACGCCGAGATCGACTAGGCTCATTTACATGCTAAGCATGTTGTTGATTTATTTTTTCCTTCAGGGCCGTACCAACTGGGTCCGAACCCAGCACGAAAAGGTGAAGGTCTGCCCACTTATTAATTCAAGGTGCTTTTCTATATTTAATTTTTGTTGTGTAACACATGGTTACTTTGGTTTGCTCAAGACAGAGGTCTAGTGAATTTTGCAGATAATAGAAAAAATGACAGCTCGAAAGGACCCTACGATCAAAACCACTCGGTGGTAATTTTCAAGTCGAATTTTTGTTTTACAATCTCAAATTATTGATTGACTAATTAAATACTTAATTTGTTGATAATAAATACAATCGCAACATCGCACATTCATAATAAGTCTCACCAAACACGGTGTGAAGGAGCTTTATTAGATGCATGTAAACAAGCAAATTACGTGTAATTGTGGCATTAAACTAAATACTTTGTCCTATAAAAAAAATTAATAACTAGTCAAGATTTTTGTAGTTGAAATAGAAAATCAATTATCTTTCAAAATAACTATTGAGTTTACCTCAACAGCCACCATTCTCCCTTGGAAGAGGAATGTGGAAAGTTCAACTTCCACCTTTCTTGGGGGCCGGGGGGATGCGTGAAAGAATGAGTAAAGTTTGCATGAAAAAAATTTGATGGGAAGAAATACGTTTCTTAAGTAGTTTTGTTAAAGAAGAAAGTTATCCGGACATTGAAATAATGGTTAATGTTTCCAAGTAAAATAGATGGTTAAAGGGAGAGAGATCCTATTTTGGATCCCATAATACTAATAATAAAGTTATGCTTTACATTGCTTATGAAAAGATCCTATTTTGGATCCCATATTCAATGAAAAGATAACACTCAATATTTTTATATAATTCAAGAACTACATTGAATACGTACCAAAAATTCAAAATCATATTGAATAAATTAAAAGCTCGTAGATCATATTATATATTGAATTAAAGTTTATGAATTATATCTAATAAACTCAAAGTTGAGAATCACATTATATATATTTTTGGTAATCCTGGGAACCCCGCACCCCGCCGACAGCTAAGGGAGTAAACTCAGGGGGCAAAAATGTGTGACCACCACATACGTGCCACCGGGGTAAGTCACCCCCAGTGCGAAGTGGGGTTTCGAACTCTCGACCTTTGCGAGAAGAGGAGAGTTCGAGCCAACGCAACCTACCCAGGTGAGTGGTATCATTTGTGTCAAGGCATCATTTGTGTCGCCATCGATTAATTATTCAATCATGTACTCTGTCTTGACCCGCCTAAAGTTGTGTGCCCAGTCTCCACATCTCCTCTCTTCCCGGGCGACTTCCAACTTGTTGGTCACCATCTTCATCCGATAAAATCCTCGGGAGTAGACTAAACAAGGCCTCTGTCCACCCTCGAGAAGCCTATCATCATCAGTCGAAGAAAAAGCAAAGAACAGCTTCGGTTCTCTTTCTCCCTGCCTTCTTCTTGCCGATCCGTTGTCTGGACTCTGCCTCACCACGACTGCCTGCACATCTGCGAATTATATGAAAATATTGAGTGTTATCTTTTCATTGAAAGGACAGAATTTATTATAAAAACAATGCTAGCACACCCTAGATGTTCGGGACTTCTACATAATCTCGAAATTTACAACAATGTCAAGGATAAATCAAGTCTCTTTCGATGCTACTGCTAGAAATGGCATTCCTCTTTCTATTGCAATTGTCGATGCTACTGCTGCTACGATTCCGACTATTACTGTTGTCGTGCCATCACTTTCTGTCACTGTTGTTACGCCTACTGCCCCGACCATGTCATAAGGAAAGCCTTTCCTATACATTTCCGAGATTGAGGTGATTACTGGTCGGAAAATACCAACGCCTTTGAAGATTATTACCATATCGTCATAGAAGAGACCAACATAAGGAGATGCATGCAAATTAGTCAAAGGAGATGATTTCCAAAGCTTATTTGGTGAAAAACAACCAGCACCAATAGAGGCACACGAATAAATTTCTTAGTCCTCCAAAAATTTCTAAGTCCTTCAAAAATATCAGCCGATATTTCAAATTTCGTGTCTTCATGCCAAACAAGAACCGACAAGGATTACTACTTCGTCACTTTCTTTCTCCAAAATGTCTTTTTCCTCAATGAATTTTCCCCGGTAGAGCTCGGGGATGAAGACTTGCTTGCGAACTCTCCACCTTATTCTGCGGGAACGTCCAAACAACGATGAGAAGTTGAAGGTTGACGCAAGAAAGTTTCTTAGTCCTCCAAAAATATCAGCTGATATTTCAAATCTCGTGTCTTCATGACAAACAAGAATTGGCAAGGATTACTACTCCGTCACTTTCTTTCTCCGAAATGTCTTTTTCCCCAATGAATTTTCCCCGGTAGAGCACAGGGACAAAGACTTGCTCGCGAACTCTTCACCATCTTTCGTGGAAACGTCCAAACGACAACAACATGCAGAGTTAAAGGTTGATGTAGGAAAGTTTCTTAGTCCTCTAAAAATATCAGTTGATATTTCAAATCTCGTATCTTCATGCCAAACATGAACCAGTAAGGATTATTACTTCGTCGCTTTCTTTCTCCAAAATGTCTTTTTTTCCTCAATGAATTTTCCCCGATAGAGCGCGGGGACGAAGACTTGCTCTCGAACTCTCCACCTTCTTTTGTAGAAACGTCCAAACGACGACGACTTGCTAAGTCCATCTTCTCCGACGACTTGTCAAGTCATCCCCTCGTGATGCTATCCCACATCATTCACCTGTATTCGCGACCTAGATTTGTCCGTTCCCCTTACGAAAAGATGCAGACCGCAGAACTTAGATTCCATTGAAGATTAGAAGGAAGGTTGACCAAGAAAAGTTTCCTAGTTTTCTGTTAATAGTTAAAACCATTGAGGACCCCCGCCACGCACGAACATCCTTTTGACTGATATAGTTCGTTAAAACTACGACATTATATATATTTTTGGTAATCCTGGGAACCCCGCACCCCGCCGACAGCTAAGGGAGTAAACTCAGGGGGCAAAAATGTGTGACCACCACATACGTGCCACCAGGGTAAGTCACCCTGTAGCGAAGTGGGGTTTCGAACTCCCGACCTTTTGCGAGAAGAGGAGAGTTCGAGCCAACAGCGCTACCTGGGTGAGTGGTATCATTTGTGTCAAGGCATCATTTGTGTCGCCATCGATTAATTATTCAATCATGTACTCTGTCTTGACCCGCCTAAAGTTGTGTGCCCAGTCTCCACATCTCCTCTCTTCCCGGGCGACTTCCAACTTGTTGGTCACCATCTTCATCCGATAAAATCCTCGGGAGTAGACTAAACAAGGCCTCTGTCCACCCTCGAGAAGCCTATCATCATCAGTCGAAGAAAAAGCAAAGAACAGCTTCGGTTCTCTTTCTCCCCGCCTTCTTCTTGCCGATCCGTTGTCTGGACTCGCCTCACCACGACTGCCTGCACATCTGCGAATTATATGAAAATATTGAGTGTTATCTTTTCATTGAAAGGACAGAATTTATTATAAAAACAATGCTAGCACACCCTAGATGTTCGGGACTTCTACATAATCTCGAAATTTACAACAATGTCAAGGATAAATCAAGTCTCTTCCGATGCTACTGCTGGAAATGGCATTCCTCTTTCTATTGCAATTGTCGATGCTAATGCTGCTGCGATTCCGACTATTACTGTTGTCGTGCCATCACTTTCTGTCACTGTTGTTACGCCTATTGCCCCGACCATGTCATAAGGAAAGCCTTTCCTATACATTTCCGAGATTGAGGTGATTACTGGTCGGAAAATACCAACGCCTTTGAAGATTATTACCATATCGTCATAGAAGAGACCAACATAAGGAGATGCATGCAAATTAGTCAAAGGAGATGATTTCCAAAGCTTATTTGGTGAAAAACAACCAGCACCAATAGAGGCACACGAATAAATTTCTTAGTCCTCCAAAAATTTCTAAGTCCTTCAAAAATATCAGCCGATATTTCAAATTTCGTGTCTTCATGCCAAACAAGAACCGACAAGGATTACTACTTCGTCACTTTCTTTCTCCAAAATGTCTTTTTCCTCAATGAATTTTCCCCGGTAGAGCTCGGGGATGAAGACTTGCTTGCGAACTCTCCACCTTATTCTGCGGGAACGTCCAAACAACGATGAGAAGTTGAAGGTTGACGCAAGAAAGTTTCTTAGTCCTCCAAAAATATCAGCTGATATTTCAAATCTCGTGTCTTCATGACAAACAAGAATTGGCAAGGATTACTACTCCGTCACTTTCTTTCTCCGAAATGTCTTTTTCCCCAATGAATTTTCCCCGGTAGAGCACAGGGACAAAGACTTGCTCGCGAACTCTTCACCATCTTTCGTGGAAACGTCCAAACGACAACAACATGCAGAGTTAAAGGTTGATGTAGGAAAGTTTCTTAGTCCTCTAAAAATATCAGTTGATATTTCAAATCTCGTATCTTCATGCCAAACATGAACCAGTAAGGATTATTACTTCGTCGCTTTCTTTCTCCAAAATGTCTTTTTCCTCAATGAATTTTCCCCG
This sequence comes from Angophora floribunda, assembly GCA_014182895.1. Taxonomy (NCBI): domain Eukaryota; kingdom Viridiplantae; phylum Streptophyta; class Magnoliopsida; order Myrtales; family Myrtaceae; genus Angophora; species Angophora floribunda. Next base: position 11,860,165 of record CM024710.1, on the reverse strand, counting down.
ATAGAGCGCGGGGACGAAGACTTGCTCTCGAACTCTCCACCTTCTTTTGTAGAAACGTCCAAACGACGACGACTTGCTAAGTCCGTCTTCTCCGACGACTTGTCAAGTCATCCCCTCGTGATGCTATCCCACATCATTCACCTGTATTCGCGACCTAGATTTGTCCGTTCCCCTTACGAAAAGATGCAGACCGCAGAACTTAGATTCCATTGAAGATTAGAAGGAAGGTTGACCCAGAAAAGTTTCCTAGTTTTCTGTTAATAGTTAAAACCATTGAGGACCCCCGCCACGCACGAACATCCTTTTGACTGATATAGTTCGTTAAAACTACGACATTATATATATTTTTGGTAATCCTGGGAACCCCGCACCCCGCCGATAGCTAAGGGAGTAAACTCAGGGGGCAAAAATGTGTGACCACCACATACGTGCCACCAGGGTAAGTCACCCTGTAGCGAAGTGGGGTTTCGAACTCCCGACCTTTTGCGAGAAGAGGAGAGTTCGAGCCAACAACGCTACCCAGGTGAGTGGTATCATTTGTGTCAAGGCATCATTTGTGTCGCCATCGATTAATTATTCAATCATGTACTCTGTCTTGACCCGCCTAAAGTTGTGTGCCCAGTCTCCACATCTCCTCTCTTCCCGGGCGACTTCCAACTTGTTGGTCACCATCTTCATCCGATAAAATCCTCGGGAGTAGACTAAACAAGGCCTCTGTCCACCCTCGAGAAGCCTATCATCATCAGTCGAAGAAAAAGCAAAGAACAGCTTCGGTTCTCTTTCTCCCTGCCTTCTTCTTGCCGATCCGTTGTCTGGACTCTGCCTCACCACGACTGCCTGCACATCTGCGAATTATATGAAAATATTGAGTGTTATCTTTTCATTGAAAGGACATAATTTATTATAAAAACAATGCTAGCACACCCTAGATGTTCGGGACTTCTACATAATCTCGAAATTTACAACAATGTCAAGGATAAATCAAGTCTCTTCCGATGCTACTGCTGGAAATGGCATTCCTCTTTCTATTGCAATTGTCGATGCTACTGCTGCTGCGATTCCGACTATTACTGTTGTCGTGCCATCACTTTCTCGTCACTGTTGTTACGCCTACTGCCCGACCATGTCATAAGGAAAGCCTTTCCTATACATTTCCGAGATTGAGGTGATTACTGGTCGGAAAATACCAACGCCTTTGAAGATTATTACCATATCGTCATAGAAGAGACCAACATAAGGAGATGCATGCAAATTAGTCAAAGGAGATGATTTCCAAAGCTTATTTGGTGAAAAACAACCAGCACCAATAGAGGCACACGAATAAATTTCTTAGTCCTCCAAAAAATTTCTAAGTCCTTCAAAAATATCAGCCGATATTTCAAATTTCGTGTCTTCATGCCAAACAAGAACCGACAAGGATTACTACTTCGTCACTTTCTTTCTCCAAAATGTCTTTTTCCTCAATGAATTTTCCCGGTAGAGCTCGGGGATGAAGACTTGCTTGCGAACTCTCCACCTTATTCTGCGGGAACGTCCAAACAACGATGAGAAGTTGAAGGTTGACGCAAGAAAGTTTCTTAGTCCTCCAAAAATATCAGCTGATATTTCAAATCTCGTGTCTTCATGACAAACAAGAATTGGCAAGGATTACTACTCCGTCACTTTCTTTCTCCGAAATGTCTTTTTCCCCAATGAATTTTCCCCGGTAGAGCACAGGGACAAAGACTTGCTCGCGAACTCTTCACCATCTTTCGTGGAAACGTCCAAACGACAACAACATGCAGAGTTAAAGGTTGATGTAGGAAAGTTTCTTAGTCCTCTAAAAATATCAGTTGATATTTCAAATCTCGTATCTTCATGCCAAACATGAACCAGTAAGGATTATTACTTCGTCGCTTTCTTTCTCCAAAATGTCTTTTTCTCAATGAATTTTCCCCGATAGAGCGCGGGGACGAAGACTTGCTCTCGAACTCTCCACCTTCTTTTGTAGAAACGTCCAAACGACGACGACTTGCTAAGTCCGTCTTCTCCGACGACTTGTCAAGTCATCCCCTCGTGATGCTATCCCACATCATTCACCTGTATTCGCGACCTAGATTTGTCCGTTCCCCTTACGAAAAGATGCAGACCGCAGAACTTAGATTCCATTGAAGATTAGAAGGAAGGTTGACCCAGAAAAGTTTCCTAGTTTTCTGTTAATAGTTAAAACCATTGAGGACCCCCGCCACGCACGAACATCCTTTTGACTGATATAGTTCGTTAAAACTACGACATTATATATATTTTTGGTAATCCCGGGAACCCCGCACCCCGCCGATAGCTAAGGAGTAAACTCGGGGGCAAAAATGTGTGACCACCACATACGTGCCACCGGGGTAAGTCACCTGTAGCGAAGTGGGGTTTCGAACTCACGACCTTTTGCGAGAAGAGGAGAGTTCGAGCCAACAGCGCTACCCAGGTGAGTGGTATCATTTGTGTCAAGGCATCATTTGTGTCGCCATCGATTAATTATTCAATCATGTACTCTGTCTTGACCCGCCTAAAGTTGTGTGCCCAGTCTCCACATCTCCTCTCTTCCCGGGCGACTTCCAACTTGTTGGTCACCATCTTCATCCGATAAAATCCTCGGGAGTAGACTAAACAAGGCCTCTGTCCACCCTCGAGAAGCCTATCATCATCAGTCGAAGAAAAGCAAAGAACAGCTTCGGTTCTCTTTCTCCCCGCCTTCTTCTTGCCGATCCGTTGTCTGGACTCTGCCTCACCACGACTGCCTGCACATCTGCGAATTATATGAAAATATTGAGTGTTATCTTTTCATTGAAAGGACATAATTTATTATAAAAACAATGCTAGCACACCCTAGATGTTCGGGACTTCTACATAATCTCGAAATTTACAACAATGTCAAGGATAAATCAAGTCTCTTCCGATGCTACTGCTGGAAATGGCATTCCTCTTTCTATTGCAATTGTCGATGCTACTGCTGCTGCGATTCCGACTATTACCGTTGTCGTGCCATCACTTTCTGTCACCGTTGTTACGCCTACTGCCCGACCATGTCATAAGGAAAGCCTTTCCTATACATTTCCGAGATTGAGGTGATTACTGGTCGGAAAATACCAACGCCTTTGAAGATTATTACCATATCGTCATAGAAGAGACCAACATAAGGAGATGCATGCAAATTAGTCAAAGGAGATGATTTCCAAAGCTTATTTGGTGAAAAACAACCAGCACCAATAGAGGCACACGAATAAATTTCTTAGTCCTCCAAAAATTTCTAAGTCCTTCAAAAATATCAGCCGATATTTCAAATTTCGTGTCTTCATGCCAAACAAGAACCGACAAGGATTACTACTTCGTCACTTTCTTTCTCCAAAATGTCTTTTTCCTCAATGAATTTTCCCCGGTAGAGCTCGGGGATGAAGACTTGCTTGCGAACTCTCCACCTTATTCTGCGGGAACGTCCAAACAACGATGAGAAGTTGAAGGTTGACGCAAGAAAGTTTCTTAGTCCTCCAAAAATATCAGCTGATATTTCAAATCTCGTGTCTTCATGACAAACAAGAATTGGCAAGGATTACTACTCCGTCACTTTCTTTCTCCGAAATGTCTTTTTCCCCAATGAATTTTCCCCGGTAGAGCACAGGGACAAAGACTTGCTCGCGAACTCTTCACCATCTTTCGTGGAAACGTCCAAACGACAACAACATGCAGAGTTAAAGGTTGATGTAGGAAAGTTTCTTAGTCCTCTAAAAATATCAGTTGATATTTCAAATCTCGTATCTTCATGCCAAACATGAACCAGTAAGGATTATTACTTCGTCGCTTTCTTTCTCCAAAATGTCTTTTTCCTCAATGAATTTTCCCCGATAGAGCGCGCGGGACGAAGACTTGCTCTCGAACTCTCCACCTTCTTTTGTAGAAACGTCCAAACGACGACGACTTGCTAAGTCCGTCTTCTCCGACGACTTGTCAAGTCATCCCCTCGTGATGCTATCCCACATCATTCACCTGTATTCGCGACCTAGATTTGTCCGTTCCCCTTACGAAAAGATGCAGACCGCAGAACTTAGATTCCATTGAAGATTAGAAGGAAGGTTGACCCAGAAAAGTTTCCTAGTTTTCTGTTAATAGTTAAAACCATTGAGGACCCCGCCACGCACGAACATCCTTTTGACTGATATAGTTCGTTAAAACTACGACATTATATATATTTTTGGTAATCCTGGGAACCCCGCACCCAGCCGACAGCTAGGGGAGTAAACTCGGGGGCAAAAAATGTGTGACCACCACATACGTGCCACCGGGGTAAGTCACCCCAGTAATAAGTGGGGTTTCGAACTCCCGACCTTTTGCGAGAAGAGGAGAGTTCGAGCCAACAACGCTACCCAGGTGAGTGGTATCATTTGTGTCAAGGCATCATTTGTGTCGCCATCGATTAATTATTCAATCATGTACTCTGTCTTGACCCGCCTAAAGTTGTGTGCCCAGTCTCCACATCTCCTCTCTTCCCGGGCGACTTCCAACTTGTTGGTCACCATCTTCATCCGATAAAATCCTCGGGAGTAGACTAAACAAGGCCTCTGTCCACCCTCGAGAAGCCTATCATCATCAGTCGAAGAAAAAGCAAAGAACAGCTTCGGTTCTCTTTCTCCCTGCCTTCTTCTTGCCGATCCGTTGTCTGGACTCTGCCTCACCACGACTGCCTGCACATCTGCGAATTATATGAAAATATTGAGTGTTATCTTTTCATTGAAAGGACATAATTTATTATAAAAACAATGCTAGCACACCCTAGATGTTCGGGACTTCTACGTAATCTCGAAATTTACAACAATGTCAAGGATAAATCAAGTCTCTTCCGATGCTACTGCTGGAAATGGCATTCCTCTTTCTATTGCAATTGTCGATGCTACTGCTGCTGCGATTCCGACTATTACTTGTTGTCGTGCCATCACTTTCTGTCACTTTGTTGTTACGCCTACTGCCCCGACCATGTCATAAGGAAAGCCTTTCCTATACATTTCCGAGATTGAGGTGATTACTGGTCGGAAAATACCAACGCCTTTGAAGATTATTACCATATCGTCATAGAAGAGACCAACATAAGGAGATGCATGCAAATTAGTCAAAGGAGATGATTTCCAAAGCTTATTTGGTGAAAAACAACCAGCACCAATAGAGGCACACGAATAAATTTCTTAGTCCTCCAAAAATTTCTAAGTCCTTCAAAAATATCAGCCGATATTTCAAATTTCGTGTCTTCATGCCAAACAAGAACCGACAAGGATTACTACTTCGTCACTTTCTTTCTCCAAAATGTCTTTTCCTCAATGAATTTTCCCCGGTAGAGCTCGGGGATGAAGACTTGCTTGCGAACTCTCCACCTTATTCTGCGGGAACGTCCAAACAACGATGAGAAGTTGAAGGTTGACGCAAGAAAGTTTCTTAGTCCTCCAAAAATATCAGCTGATATTTCAAATCTCGTGTCTTCATGACAAACAAGAATTGGCAAGGATTACTACTTCGTCACTTTCTTTCTCCGAAATGTCTTTTTCCCCAATGAATTTTCCCCGGTAGAGCACAGGGACAAAGACTTGCTCGCGAACTCTTCACCATCTTTCGTGGAAACGTCCAAACGACAACAACATGCAGAGTTAAAGGTTGATGTAGGAAAGTTTCTTAGTCCTCTAAAAATATCAGTTGATATTTCAAATCTCGTATCTTCATGCCAAACATGAACCAGTAAGGATTATTACTTCGTCGCTTTCTTTCTCCAAAATGTCTTTTTCCTCAATGAATTTTCCTCGATAGAGCGCGGGGACGAAGACTTGCTCTCGAACTCTCCACCTTCTTTTGTAGAAACGTCCAAACGACGACGACTTGCTAAGTCCGTCTTCTCCGACGACTTGTCAAGTCATCCCCTCGTGATGCTATCCCACATCATTCACCTGTATTCGCGACCTAGATTTGTCCGTTCCCCTTACGAAAAGATGCAGACCGCAGAACTTAGATTCCATTGAAGATTAGAAGGAAGGTTGACCCAGAAAAGTTTCCTAGTTTTCTGTTAATAGTTAAAACCATTGAGGACCCCCGCCACGCACGAACATCCTTTTGATTGATATAGTTCGTTAAAACTACGATAATATTGTATACTAATTTATAGCACTTTTGAAAAAATATTAGAGTTGGCCTTTCTATTAATCTTCCCGTTTTCAATACCATATAAGATCTATGTTCGTTGTAACTAAATTGTGAAATAGACTCACAATTCTATTACATTGCATTCTCTCGATAAATTAATTTGAAAAAGCATAAAGCGCTAATCAAAATAATTAAGGAAAACTGACAATGTGGTATACTATGGACTTCTAGATGTGATGATATGTGAACTTGTTTCTAAAGGAGGAGTTATACATTAGAATAATTAAATATTAAACTACAGTTTCATCTAATAATTTAAGCTAACAAAGTAAGTTTTTATAACAATTAATAATGGTCTCATAAAATCACACATAGCTCAAATATTTCCAAACCTCATTTTCCTCCCTAATTAATATGTGAACTTGTTTCTAAAGGAGGAGTTATACGTTAGAAAAATTAAATATTAAGGACTTAGCCCAGGTTCTCCTCAAGCTCCAATTCAACTTGCAAGTCAATTTAAAATGAGAGATGTCACTAATTAAATTTGTGATGAGTTTATTAGAAACTCAAATAAAATATTAAGAGAAAAATATTTTATTCTGTGCGATTAGAGAAATTTAAATCAAAAATTTTATTACATAGTTAATTACTAATATCTTTTTGATTTCTAATCTTTGTTTAAACATAGAGATTCCATTTTTGGCTTTTCAAGGACTTCCCATGCTTTTGCAGAAAAAAATTAATTTTCTTTTGTGACCTATTTTTGGAAAATATAAAATATTTTTGGATTTTTCTGAATTTTTCTGTTTTAAAAATAATTTTAACGTTAAAATAATAATATATATATATTATTTTTAAAAGGACTTGGGTCGGGTCCGACCCGGGTCAGCAAGGCAAGCCCGGACTAGTCCTGATACGCAAGCCCAGTCCTGTTTTCCTTCAAAACGGGGAAAACAAAAAAACAAAAGGTGGCCCAGCCCGAAGTAAGACAGGAGCCGAACTTAGATTAAACTAAACCAGCCCAAATCATATTTCTTGTCCTAAGCCCACCGCGAATTTGACCAATGGCAAAAGGTCCAAGACTAAACCTATTTTAAAACAGCACTAGGCCCACTTTTAAATAAAGGAAGTGTCCGGCCCGCACTTGTCAACCCCCCGCTAATCAGGAACCCTACCCGACTCACGCATCACCCTACCCGGCTCATAGCCGCCGACCCGACTCACGCATCTCTCCCTCTGCCGGCGTCCGAGATAAAACGGCGCCGGAAACGTCCTTTGCCACAACATCAGCCGCCGAGCCGGCCTACGCCGCCACGGACGAGCGCCGAGGGTGCTTCAGGTGGTCCCAAGTTCCGGCGACCCAACTAAACCGATCTGCCACTCCCGTGCCTCTCTCCTTTGGTCGGCCACACTCGTTCCTCGAAGCTCCCTCGCCGACCGAGCGGTGACGCTCGCACGTGTCGACCTCGACCAAGGAAAAGAGGCATTGACAGCCAAGGACAAGACGACACGACGAACAAGCGATTACAGAGACGAACACTCAAGCCGAGCTTTCAGATCTAGCTTAGGCATTTCGTCGAACAGGTAATGTGTGTTTTCTGTGGGGTGGGAAACGCGAACGACCTAGTCCGAATACAGGCCGAGACTCACAACAATCAACGAGCAACAACCAAACGCAAACGACCGAGTCTGAATTCAGTTCGCCCTCATGCTCCTTCTCAGTTTTACTCTCTCAGATCTCACTATTTCCAGATATCTCTGTCGGGGCTCTCTTTCTTTCAGATCTTCTCTCTCCTCTACCTCCTCTTTCTCGAGCTCCCGAAAGCCCTATTTATGGGCTGGAGGGTCCGGTCGACAGAGCGTTTCGGCCGCCGGTTCTTGGCGAGCCGACTGGCCTCCCCCTTGGCCGAACCGGCGTCCAATCGGCCAGTCCATCCACGGAAGATCTGCTCGGCATTGAAAGTGCCCGATCCGCGTCCCATCCACCCGGATCTCTCGCCGGCCACTCCTCTGCTCCACGTGCGGGCGTCGTCCTCTGCGCGCGAGGTGCCGCCCAACGAAGAAGAAAGCAGGAAGGATGAGAAGGGAAGACGGCCGGGCCGCGGGAGAGATAAGGCGGCCGAGATGGGCCCTGTGCCCGCCAAGCCGTTCTTCTTTATATATAAATATTATTTTTTTATGATTTTGCCTCTGGAATCTTATAATTAATTTGAGGCTTACCCTCAAATGCTGTTTTAGAAATTATAAAATATGGAATTAAAATTAAAAAATTACTTTTAAATTATTATTTTATTCTAAATTTTATATGTTTTTCAATGTAACCTTTAAAAAACATACTTGTTTACTTTATAACCATTCCAAAAAGGTTGCCTTGGATAAGTATATTGATTTTAGAACGAATGAGTTGAGTCATTTCGAGTTTTTTCTTTTCAAAAAATTCAGGCATCATTTCGATTGTTTTCCTTGAGAGATGATGGAGAGTTACTAGAATTACTATCAATCGAAACTTTATTATATTTAGAAGGAATTTGCTAGTGACCATGAGTAACGTTATCGAGCAAATAATTATTTAAAAAAATAATATCACGCCTCAAAATTTGATTTCATTCTACCCAATTTTGAAGCAATGTTCCAACAATTTGGAGGAGAGAAGGAATAGGGCTTGCAGAGAAAGGTGAAGAGGTAGGGGAACCACCCATGAAGAGGAAGTCTCTATATGTACAGGAAGCACACTATGCATTAAAAGAAAGCAAAGAGTTGTTTGAAGGAAGGGGGGAAACTCTTATTACATCAAGTTTTGGACTGAATTAAAGGAGATGAAAGAGAGTCCGTGACAATTGAAATTGTCCAAGCAAAATTTCTCTAAGCGTTATGCATTTTTTCCTAGTGAACAAACTTCTGCATATACGTGAGGTTAGATCATCAAATGAGAGCTTCTATTAGTGAGCGAAATCAACTCCGGTCACTTCATGGGAGGTCATGACCTGTGAACTTGTTTAGACAGCATCACAAGTACTAAGCATTTTTGCCATTATATACATAAGAAAAAAGAAGAAGAAGAGAGAACTTATGCTCTAATATCTCTTCTCTGCTCTGATGCTTGAAGAGGAACTTATGTTTTTAAAGAGCATGTGCTAATTATCCATTTTATTGCTCTGTTACTTATAAAGGAGAGCAAGAGCTAACTACACACATTTTATTGTCATGATATTGAAGAGGAAATTAAGTTGGCAAAGAGTGAGCATGAACTAGCAAGATATATCTCTTGTCGCTCAGATACTTACAGAGGAAGCAGTGCTTACAATGGAAGCGCATATGCTTGCAGAAGAAGATCGTCTATAAAAAGCTCACTTCAAATTCATTAATAGATGAAAACTTATGCAGAAACTTGGGCTTACGAAGATTCTTGTTCCATACTCGGGCTCCTAAGTCTTGAACCGAGAACACATCTATTATGCTTTGTTGCTTAAATAGAAAAAAAATAAAAATTAACGTGCTCTGATCTATAAATAGAAGAAGTGGACTCTACAAATCATAAATCATTTATTTCCTCTATGTTTTTTTCTAAAATTGCAAACCTGCTTCTCTTTGGAAAATATGATCTTAAACTTATTCATTTCATTTGACACACAGGGAATTTGTCATACATGCCAAGCAAGTGCTTTGATCTGAATTTTATATATCACTTTGGCTGAAGGGGAAAAAACTCTTACTTTGGGTGAACATATTTATATAATTAAAAGATATAGGAAGTTTTTATATCATAAAAGGGGAGCTTTTTGGATAAACTTCCTATATTTTCTAAAGTAGAGAAAAACAATCTAATATAGTCTAGAGACAAAATTGAACATGTACCAAAAGTCTAATGATCGCATTAAATAAATTCTTGCACATGTCTATGTTGCTATGTTGTCCCTAAATCATTAGTTTAATGACATTCACTTTCCCCATTTTAATTCCATCTCTCTCGTTTACGAAACCCGTGCTTTAAAGTCTTTTAACTGCCCAAATGAAACCTTTTTGCATTGGACTTTTGTGCAACTCATTAGATTGGCAAAGCCCAATTTCTTATGTGTTTTATAAGTCGCGTTGGACCTTCCCACCAAATATAGGGCTCATTTAAAAAAAAAATTAAAGTAGCATTGGGCCTCCCACTTCCAATGAGATATAAGAATCATTTTCCAAAAGTGTCTTGGAAATCGGATAGTAAGGCCCTTTGGCTATCTAAATTCATTGGACTTAGCCTGTTTGCATCACCTCAGATGTGAGTCTCATTGTCCTAAAACTTTCGAAATGGCATTTGGGCTGCTCATGGACAATCCCAGTTTCGGATTTGTATCGGGCCTTGACAATATTACATTAGGCTTTCATAGAGGCCCATTTCCCGAATCTCTTGTGAGACTAGCCAACATGGGACATCAAGCTCTTCTTTCTGATCAGGGAATGGATTCGGCAGGTTCCAGCATTCAGAATATATATTATGTTTGGCATTTGCTTTGGACTTATAGTTGTGCACGGCTGCAAGCATTCGTGTTAGTTTAAGGGTCACAATCTATATGATACATGTACAGCTATGCATTGAAGTGGATTTATTCAAGAAGGTTGGCATATGGCCATTTTGACATTATCATAATCTCTCTTCCCCGTTTATCTTTTCTTCTTTGTCTAATTTTCCTTACATATAATAATAATAGGTGAGGAAAAAAAAATCCTACTCAGTCCTTTTTATCTTATTTTTCCCTTAATATAATCCCAATTCACTTTTGTGGTACTTCCGGTCTTTACTTTTCCCTCGTTATATTGCACTAAATTCTAATATTATAACCATATCCAAACAAAGACAATAACTGTCGGCCAAAAAGACAATAACAGGGCCAGAAAAAGTATCTACTTTCACTATTGTTTCCTTTTCTTATAAATTTGATCTTAATTTGAAAAAAATAAAATCCCAATTTAATTTACTTTCTCCTTATTTGTAGTTCATTTAAAATAATTTCAGTTTGGATGATAAATGGGGAGCGAGAGTGGGAAAGACAAATTGATTTAGAACTCAAAAAATACCACATCTTCCAACCATGATATGATTACTCATAAATATAACAAAGGCGTCCCAGGTATGCGTAAGCTAGATGCTTTTTGCTGCTAGGCATTCTTGTAGTTTATCTTTGAATAATGCATCTTTGCTTCGTTTATATAGCTTCCTTTACATACCACGTTTCGAGATGCTTCACTTAGGCCTGTCGTGCACGCGCTATATAGAATCTGAGTGATGGTCACTACCACTGCCACACCACTACCATGTGTAATGCTAGAATGGCAATTATCTGCAGCTTAAAGCCATGTTATCGATAAATTTCTTAATCGATGGACCAATACATGTAAAGAAACATGTACTTAAACAAGAAAAATATGTATAGAATAAGGTTTTCTTTTCACCATCCTCACATATCTCATATAGCATTCTCAAGTAATTTTAGATCATTTATCAAATTGGTCGATTTTGACAATTCTTTGATAGAATTAGTGAATTAAATAGATAGAATTACCATGCAAGTTTGAACTTATTGGCTTTAAGCATGAAAAGTTGGTGACTTCAAAATGGACAATTTATCATACTCATCAAAAGCATGAGAAGCTTAGTTTCGGGCATTCATTTAAAAATTGTCCCTGCAATAAGTGTTAGATTTCAAGAATAGCAAATGCTTCAGATGAATCGATTTCTTGTATTTATTTACAATTTCACAATTTACATCACTTGTAACTTGAAAATAACATTAGTTTGCGAGAGATCACGTTGAATAGAAAGCTTGGATTTATAAATTAAGATCAAAGAATAATTAAAAATACATAATTCCATCATGAAAATTTTGTGTTCTTAACTCAGTGGACATGATGGTGGAATTTTCAGAAAAGCTGTAGTAAAAAGATAGGCTATATCTTTCGCCTTCAAGAGGCACACCACAACAAGACACCTTTTTCATGGAACTTCAGACGAAAATGGTTGACATTTAATAGACATAGAAATGGCTTGTATAAAGTCACTTGCCCATAGAATTGCTACTTTGGATAACAGTTGTGGGTATAGTTATTGGGGTTAGGATTAGTGCTTGGCACCGAGCAAATTAAACCATTAGTGTTAATCAATTGATCTATCCTTGTCTTTTAATTCTATCTATTATAAATCGAAAAATAGTTACTATACGTAGATCTAAAAACAATGTTGAGTTTGTATATATGGTAAATTTATTAAAACTGATTTATTTCATGGGTAGAAGATTGATTGAAAAGAAAATATCTCTATTCTGATTTTAATCATTTTAAACTCACTTTGGAATTCCCTTAACCGATGGTGACATGACAACGTGAATCAGGCTCCTAATGAAAGCGAGCCTCCACATTCGAATTGAACAATTATTGAAGCGCCAATCATAGAGAGATGAGTTGGCCATATAAGTCTTTGTGTTGCTTTCCAGGTGAAGGCTAACGTCAAGATTGCACGGACGGTCATATCATGGATTCCTTAGTAAAGAGTAGGGATGGATGTCTTAGGCCCACAAATTGGGATCCAGCTCTGCTTTTGTCAATTGCATCTGCTGGTTGGATAGGGAGTGGCACTGAATGTCTTTGTTCCAAGCTAAAGGAGCAAAGAAAGTGGATCTTCTTTAGAGAGTTAAAATCAAGAGCAATAGTGATAGAAATTCTACTTTGATTTTTCTAATGTTATTTGGTTGGAATCAGGTACTACTGGTAAACGATGGAAACAAAAATCAATGGGTCTGACTTTTTTTAGTTTTTCTTCACTACTACTGCAAAGTATGCCACGGAGCTACCATTGCAGATTCCGCAAGCCACGATGCATTCACCGAAACCCGATGAGTGATGCAAGACCCTCATCATGCTTGGGCGACTCTCCCATTTTCTGAATTTTTCAAAAATATTTTTTGTTTCGTGTTGTTTAAGGTTTTTGACGACAACATCTAACGCCACATGTGATGCTAGAATGGTAATAAACTACAAATGTACTTTTGGATGATAATTCTTATTTAATTAAATACTGCGATACACTATTAGAAAATTCTTGAGATTGTTGCGAGGTTATTATTATTTTTGATGATTTTAACACGTCTTTATATGATCATAAACATAGTTATAGGTACATATCTAGACTACACGGAGAGGATACAATATTTGTTAATATACATATAGGAGGACTGCTATTTTTAAACACTAGAACGTCAATATTTCTGTAATCCAAGATATAAAAAGTGACTTCCGCTAGAAACTAATACTTCCTTGAATGAAAAAGGTACTCCATAGATTTAATGGTTAATACTTTCTTCTAGTATAGACATGCATCTTTATTTTATGAATTCAATGTTTTCAGTCTTTTAAGATTTAACCGACTTAAAACATATTAAAGTAGAACAAGTAAATTAAATTGTGATGTTAGACGAAACAACCTCTTTGAAATAAAAATACTAAAATAGGAATACAAATAAGGGGAAATGCGAAAAACATCATTACGTTCTCTTGGGTGCCGTTGTTGTTATAATTCATCATATCTGCTTCGGAGGCAAAGAGATCATCAACAAAATCCCATGGCGCCAGTTTAAGAGGACTGAGAAACACACTCTATGGAACCCCGTGCTCCTCCTGGTCGTCCATGGCGATAGAGAATGGTCGAGTGACGACCATCTCGCGAGGCAGATGACCATTATATCGTCATTAAGAAAGATCATCCTTCGGATGGATCAAACTGAACCCCATGACGTCTTTTGTTGATGCTTTTTTTTTCTGGCATTTGTCTTGTTCTTCGAAAGACTTCAAGAAGACTCGTAAGTTTTCTTGCACAGGGAGGGATTCTCATGTCGCCGTCACCACGCTTCCCCTGTGGTCACCAGCCGTTGGGTCCCAGGGTTTGAGTGCGGATCTAGTCTGGTCGTTTTAGTGCGGATACAAGCCGCACTTGCATGAATCAAGCCTTAAGATCCCGATGAATTTCAATCGTTAGATGAGCTCAGTCTTGTATGGGGCTCACATAGACGAAGTTCGGACATTGACTAGGCTCATTTTAGTGTAGAGAACTTTTTTTTTTATTTTTTTTGTGTCAGGAGGGCCGAGTCAGCTGCGTCCGTAGCCCAAATAAAAAGGTAAAGGTCTCCCCCCATAATACAAGGTACTTTTCTATATTTAATTTTTGTGTGCAACACATGTTAATTTAGTTTTGGTCAAGAGAGCGGGGCGTAGTGGACTTTGCATCTAATATAAAAAAACGACTGTTCTAAAGGATTATTTGGTCAAAAAAGACTTTGAGACGACTTGTACGTCTACGTATGCCGTCACCATCACCAAGTCTTTTCGTACTACACACCATTCAGTTAACTCACCAGGCGTTGGGCTCAGAGGATTTTGTCCGCATCCAGGCACTTGCATGAACTGCATTCATCAATTCCAATGAATTTCAGCAGTACGACGGTCTCATGTGGAACCCACATAAATCAACGTTGGACATCCACTGGACTCATCTTCATGCGGATCATGTTGTTAACGTTTGGATGTAAGGTCAGGCCAAGGTGTCCTCAGACGTTGTTCTTTTCTTTGTTTCGGACGTACACTTATTCATCTAATAAAGTGTTGCCTTATCAAGCATTGTGTGAATTGAAGCAAACTCATCATACATGATATTCATTCATCTTAGTCTTTCAGAGAATAACTTCTATTGAACATGATTTCCAAATATCTTTCCAAACACTTATATTTTGGTCAAGAGGAAAACCTTTCCCAAATCCCGCCAACATCATTTATCTCTATTATTTGAAATGTGAAAAAGTAGAAGACAATAGTTCTTGAAGTATAAAACATATGATTTTATGTAGAGATAATCATATTATTTTCTTGAGGATTCCACAATCTCTCTTTTCTTTGCTTTTTCTCTTGCATTTTGTCCTGTTCTTAGAAAGACTTCGAGACGACTTGGAAGTCTTCGTCCGCCGTCACCAAGTCTTCCACCAGGCATTGGGCCCAGAGGTTTTAGTGCGGATTTAGGCCACACTTGCATGAACTAGATGCACAAAGTCCCAAATGAATTTGATCAGTTAGATGACATCGGTCTTATGTGGAGCTGACATAAATCAACGTTGTAGATCCTCTGTGTTCATCTACATGCGGAGCATCTTGCTAATGTTTGGATGCAATGTCAAGACAACTGCAAAGGAAAATGTCTCCCCTCAAAGGTTGATAAAAATGTCATTGTCTGTGTTTCACTTTGTCGTGAAACATGTTACTTTAGATTTTGTTTTTTTGGGCTACCGTTTCTTTAGATTGGATAATAAAAAAATGACCACCCGAAAGAAGACTCCATATTTTGACAAAAAAAGAAAGAAAGAAGAAGACTCTATGATCAAAATAATTTGTTAAACAACTTTTATCTTAATTTTATCGTTTTCTTTTAAAATCTCAAATTATTGACCGAATGATTAAACATTTAATTTGTATAAAGAGTCAGAGCTAACAAAAGCAATCAACAACTATGATAATAGCCATAAAGTTAGGCAAGGGCAATTTGGATCCCATCTATAGAGAGGACAATAACACAGTCACCATGGTTGCAATCAGGAAACCTAAAGATGTGCATGAGTCTCTAATGAAGGGGTATTTCCAGCCTATTTGTGGCGTGTTCTACAAGAATTCGCCATCATATTTAAAGTTTGCATTACATGGGTGTAACCTAATTTAAAAATTCATGAATAAGATTCACCTTCAAATGATCATCACTCTTCTATCATAAGCACTATTTTGGCATGAGGAAGCACTTGATTTAAGTAATTTGACCAAAATCATTGTTATAGCCCAGTCGTTGGAATTTTAGAAGAATAGTTGTGTTACAACTTACAGGGATTGAAACATCGAGAATCAACCTGTGGAAAGCAGCAGAATCGGGTCGAAACTATTTCTTTATTTTTGGTAAGAGGGTCGAAGCTTAATTATCGCAGAAAATATGGAAGCTTTTGAGGCAGCCAAAACCCCTCCCTCGCTCTCTCCCATATCCCTTTCTCTCTCCACGAAGTCTACACAAAGTCAAGGGGGAAGGCTATGGAGCGAGCCCGACAATTGCCATCAGCCACGGTTACCCTGACTTTTCTTCTCATTTCGTTCACACCAACCCGAAGTTATCCTCACACCACCAATAAACACAAAGTTGAACAGTCCAAATACTCTTGTTAAAAAAGAAAAAAAGCTAATGACTTCTTTTGGACTTTGTGTCTAGATTTTTTGGATTGTCATAACAAGCCAATCACAGTTTCAAAATAAATGATTTTAATCAAAATTAAGATACGAAAATCATTTTATTTATCGCCTAAGCAGGGCCTTCTCTTATTAGTGATCTTAATTACTACACATAGTACCACAAATAATTTAGAGATTTTTTTTAGTAGCGATTTAGATTGCACCTTCGTGCACTAGAATTATTTTCAGAAATTAAGAAGGTATCCCCTCAGGACACTTTTCAAGTAACCAAAAAGTGGATGTATAATTAATTTTTATTGATAATGCATAATTAATATTAATAAATCAAATTCTTTTTCATAACAAGGTGGCATTGATTTTTCAAAACTCAAACACAAGATTGACTATAATTTGTATTACATGGACATTGTGATCAACTTATTTGGTCACATCGCCATGCAGCCTATCCATAATATTAACAAGAAAATTCTAGGAAAAGGGAGTGTATTCCATCTTACAGACAATTCTAACCATATTAATTGCTAAACACTGATATATTGCGTAGAAAAGGACAAGACTCCTAGGTTTGAACCACTATTATGATGTACTTAACTATACTTTAATAACCATCAACCAAGTCTCATTTTCTTTTCTTTTTTCCTTCGTTTGAACCACTATTATGATGCTAATCTCAATTAACTAGATATTACCATCAGAAAATTCTTGAGATTATTGTAAAATTATGATTTTTGATGATCTTAGTACATCTATAGATAATCCAAAATATGATTACGGGTACATATTGAGTCTACACAGAAAGTATATGATATTTATTAATATATATATCTATATATATATATATATATATATATATATATATATATATAAAAGATGATTATCTTTTAAAAAAAAATTGGAATGTAATTATCTTGGTAACCAAGACGTGAATGGTGACTTCCTTTAGAATCCGAGGGTGAGAAAGATGATTCCATAGAGAATGCTACAATCTCTCTTTTGTTTGTTTTTTCTCTCGCATTTTATCATGTTCATGCACCGATAAGGTGTTACTAGTCTTGTCATTGTCACCAAGTCTTCCCCATACGAGTTATTATCTGGTCACTAGGTGTTGGGCCCAAGGGCTTTAGTGCGCATCTAGTCCACACTTCCATGAACTGAATGCACAAGATCCCAATAAATTTCAATCGTTCAATTATGTCAATTTCACATGGAACCCACGTAAATAAACATCAAAGATCCACTAGGCTCAGTTATATGCGAAGTGCGTTATAAAGGTTTCTTTGGGTGTTGGTTCGGTTCAACTGGGTCCGAAGCTAGCATAAAGAAAAGAAAGCAAATTAAAAAGAATAGTCTTCTCTAGCTAACTTTTGTTGTGAAGCACGTTAATTCAATTTGGTTTCAATAGAGGGCGCAACGGATGTTATAAAGAAAAATGACTATCTAACTCGATGATCAAAATAAGTCTTTGACAACTTTCATTTTAATCAAAGTCATTTTATTTTAAAACCTCCATTTATTGGTTGAGCAATTATATATTTGATTTGTATACAATAGATTCCGTCTTAGCGTTTCAGATTCAGAATAACCTCGCCAGCCTCTCAGGGGAAGGGGATTTGCTAGATGCATGTGAAGCGGCAAATTGCATGCATTTACGACATTTATTTAAGTTGCAGAGTCTAGATTTATTGTATTGGAAAAAAAATAGAAAAGAAGTCAATATCTTGTTTTGAGCGCATCCACAGCATCGCGAACCACGGCATTATTTATTTTGAACCCCACGACGTCTTTTATTTATGCTTTTTTGTCTGCCATGTTGTGTTGTTCTTCAAAAGATTAGTTTACTTTTCTCTCGCATTTTGTTGTTTTCTTGCACCGATAAGGTGTCATGAGTCTCTTGTCACTGTCGCCAAGTCTTCCACCTACAAGATATTATTCGGTCGCCAGGCGCCAGGCCTCGAGGTTTTAGTGCACATCCAAGCCCCACTTCCATGAACTGAATGCATTCGATTCCAATGAATTTCAACCGTTCAATGATGTCGGTTTCGCAAACCTTTTTATGGCAAGGAAATAAAATCTCATGGAACTACAATTACAAATGTTCTTTTGGATGCTTATCAATCTTAACCAAATGCATCCATAAGTTTATAGAAAAATGTCAAAATTATTGCCAAGATTTTATTTCTTGATGGTGATTTTAATACTCCTTTTACAAACGATAAATATGATTATGGATTGGGTACATGTCCTGACTCCACGAAAAGTATACGATATTTTCTAATATTCATAGAAGAGGATTAATCTTTTTAAAGCACCCAAATGTCCTTATATTTGCAATCCGAGATTTTAGAAAATAACAGTTTGCAGAGTCAAATAACAATTCTCTGCAGGGGTAATTATTAATTCAACATTTTCAGTTTTCGAAGAGTCAAACAACTTAAAACCTATAAAAGTAATCCACAGAATTGCGAAAATCATTATTATCTATTTTTGGGAGGCGCCATTGTACATCCCCTTGCTCCGATTCCAAAGGATCATCAACAAAATCCTGTAAATCAGTAAGAAGAAGATTGAGAAACACATTGAGGAAGCCCTGTACTCCTACCGCTCCATGGCTCACTTAATCCACATTTTGTCATTGGGAAATCTCCCACCTGACGTTCTCAGTTTGCGTAATCCACATTTCATCATTGAGAACGCTTTTTCTTTGGATGGATCACACTGAATCCCCACAACAAGTCCTCTGGATATACTTTTTTCTCTGTCATTTCGTCTTTTTCTTCGAAAGACTTCAAGATTACTTGAAGTCTTCTTACACCGGGAGAGAGCACTGCAAGACCGACTCAACCCGTGGTCACCGGGAATTGGGTTCAGTGGTTTTAGTGCAGATCCAAGCGACACTACAATGAAGCGGATTGCACAAGATCCTAATGAGTTTCAATTGTTAGATAAAGTCAATTTTATATACAGTCCACATAAATCAAAGTCGGGAATCAACCAAGTTAATTTATGTGCGGAACATGTTTATTAAATTCTTTCTTGGGTCGAGGGCCGGGCTAACTGGGTCCAAAGCTAGCATAAAAAGGTAAAGGTCTTCCTGCATCTTAATCCAAGGTACTTTTCTATAATTTTATTTTGTTGTGTAACACATGTTACTTTAGTTTGGTCAAGAGAGAGGTGCAATGGACTTTGCATCTAACATATGAATGACTGTCGAAAGGACTTCATGATCCAAACCATTTGGTGATAACTTTCAATCAAATCATTTTGTCTTACAATTCACAAATTATTGGCTTGCGTGGTTAAACATGTATGCAATAAATTCCGTCACAACATTTCACATTTATAATATATCTTGCCAACCACACTATGGAGGAGCTTTACTAGATGTACATGAACAAAAAAATTGCATATGTTCGTGATATTTAAATCGAACAATCTAGATACCTTGCTATATAAGAAAAGGCTAATAACCATTTTAATCGCTAAACACTGAACTATTGCATACAAAATGACATGATTCCTATGTTCATTGCCTCAGAATCTTTAAATAGGGGCAATTTTTCACCTACAACAAACTATGACAATTCAAAGTACATTAAAATAAATAAAGAATCTCTTGCCTAAACTCAGTCCATTGACCCAATGTAATTGTAACAATTGATTATGCAAGACTCATTTGTGACTAACATCTATAATGAATCATCTATAATGAATCTAGTCCAATGGTCCCAGGTGCATGAAAAAACTTTTGCCAATAAAGAGACGTTTCGAAAGTAGTTTTGCTAGAGAACATAGTTATCCCATTGATAGATTTGCCATAAATTAGGTGGTTAAAGGCTCACGAAGATCCTATTTCTGATCCTATAATGTAATAATAAAGTAATCCTTTACATCGTCCCATGAATAGACTATTAAACCTTCTATTAATTTATGATGTATTTAACTATAGTTCAATAACCATCAACCAAGTCCCATTTTCAATTTTTTTTCCTCTCGTTTGAACTACTATTATGATGCTAATCTCAATTAACTAGATATTACCGTCAGAAAATTCTTGAGATTATTTCAAGATTATGATTTTAATACTTCTTTATGTGATCCAAAATATGATTAAGGTACATGTTGAGTCCACATAGAGAGTATATGACATTTGTTAATATATTGTTTCGCTGGTTTTAATTCCCACGAAAAATCTTTCGTTGAACAGTGCATTTCGGGTTTTAATATAAGAAACTCAAGTTATGTGTTGAATTTGGACAAAGAATGTCAAATGCAAGTGCGAATATTATTCCCAACCTATATATTACAACTTTTACAATCAACACAAAGATGCTCAATGACCAGCAACCTTGAGGAATGAATTGTACTGGAATCTAATTGACGATGTAATTTGAACTGAGCAAATTATATAACTTGTTTAGGTATATGGCTGGAATTTGGTCAACAGCAATACCCTTGAATAGGAAACACAATGCTGGAATTCAATCGACGACGCTGAGCTTGTGGAACAACACCAGAATCTAATCAATGATTCCGAATCAAATAAAAATACACGCTAGAATTTAATCAAATGACAAAGATCTTGAAAACTACAGCTAATTAATCCATTGAAACTTATTTATTTCTTGGGTAGAGGATTGAAAAGGAAAATGTCTCTATTCCCAATTTTAATCATTTTAAACTTACTTCAGAAATTCCTTCAACCAATCGCAACATGACAATATAAATCAGGCTCTGATGAAAGCCTATCTCCGTGATCGGATTGAACAATTATTGAAGCTCGAATCATAGAGATATGAGTTGGCCATGTAAGTTATTGCTTTGCCTTCTTGGTCAAGGCCAACGTCAAGCTTGCACGGATGCTCTTTTCTAGATTCTTTAGTAAAGAGAGGGAATGATGGATGTCATAGGCCCACAATTTGGAATCCAACGCTGCTTCTATCAATTGTGATGGAAATTTTACTTTGATTTTTCTAATGTTATCTGGTTGGAATCATATATGGCTAGTAAACAATGAAAACAAAAATCAATGGGTCCGACTCTTACAATTTTTCTTAACTACGACTACAAAATGCCACATAGCTATCATTGCAGATTCCGCAAGTTCCGCAAGTTTTCTTGAATAATTAGGCAATGCTGCATTCGCTGAAACTCGACGAGAGATGCAAGACCCTCATTGTGCTTGTGCGACTCTCCCATTTTCTGAAATATTTATTGTTTCGTGTTGTTTAAGATTTTTGACGATAGCATCAAACAACATGTGATGCTTGAATGGCAGTAAACTGCAAATGTACTTTTGGATGCTAATCTTATTTAATTGTTAATATACATATAAGGGGATTGCTTTTTTCAAGCCCCAGAACGTCACTGTCTCTGCTATTGGAGACGTGAATAGTAACATTTTTTTTTTTTCAGAAGACAACGGCTCCCAGAGTAAAGAAAAGACAATTTTATGTAGAGACAATCTTATTTATTTTCCCGGGAATACCAAAATATCTCTTTTCTTTACTTTTTCTCTCGCATTTTGTTGTTTTCTTCGAAAGATTCCGAGACGACTCGTAAGTCTTGGTGCACACCGGGTCTTCCCACACGAGGATCATGCGGTCCCCAGGCCACACTTGCATGAACCGGATCCACAAAATCCCAATGAATTTCAGCAGTTAGATGAGTTCGTCTCATGTGGAGCCCACGTAAATCAACGTCGGAGATCCACCGGACTCATCTTCATGGGGGGCATGTTGTTGACGTTTGCATGCAGGGTCGGGCTAACTAGAAAAGAGAAGGTCTCCTCGAAGGTTGACAGAAGGTTGGCCTCTTACGTTTCACTTTTGTCGTGAAACACGTTACTCTTGTTTGGCCGCGATAGAGATGCGCATTAGATAATATGAAAACGACTGTCCGAAGGAGGACTCAATGATCAAAATAATTGTTTACAATTTTCCTCGCCAAATCATTTTATGAAATATTTAATTTGAATGCGATATATTCTATCAAAGAGTCTCGTATTAGAATAACCTCGACTGTCTCCTTGGTAATGGAGTTTTACTAGATATATGTGAATAGATGAATTGCATGCATTAGTGATATTTGTTTAAGTTATATAGTCCATATTCTTTGTTGTAAAATAAAAAGGCAATATCTTATTTTTAACTACATTCAAGATTTTTGGGGTTTTGATGGCAAGTCAATTACTGTTTAATCTAAGAAGATTCAAATAAAATTGAGATGGGCTTTTTCCTATAAGAGATCTTAATTACTACAAATAATTTTTACTAATTATGTAGAGATTTTGATCGCACCATGCAATACAATTATATAAACTTTCATATATTAAGAAGTAGTCACCTTTATGACACTTATTAAGTAATCGGACAGAAGAAGAAGATGTATATGAATAATATTAGACAGTAATTTTTATCGTAATAGGTGTAATTAACATTTATCAATCAAATCCTTTTCCAAACGGTATACTTCACACTTGCTCTCTAGAACTCATAAACAAAATTTCATATGTTTATTTAGGGCAATGTCTTACGCGTCTTTTCTTCCACTGTGTATTGAAAATAAAAATCCAATAAGAACACAACAAAATTTTGTCTATACAAGCAATTTTATATGTAGTTAACGCATGCTCAGTCTCCAACTAGATAATTAATCAATGGAAAAACTGACAAAATATGAGATTGATAGGAATAATAAGCAAGAGAAAATTGAGAGAGCGTCAGAATTTAAATAATATGTTCTCGGATCATGTTAAACTTTCCATTTTTCTGAAAATTTTAAATTATTAAAAACCATGTCAACAATTTATTTGTGAGTCACTACGTCACAAAATAATGCGGCGTCGTACATTCTTGTCGTCGATTTATTGCTGAAAGCATGAGACCCAACATGGAGCATGCCTTCGTTTAATTATCCGGCAATCACATAATATATCATCTAGCCAGTATAGTTCACTATATCTTTTTGGAAAAATAGATCATGCATCGCCAGCATAAAAGAAGTTCCATATAAATAGTCTCACCCATCTGGATTTAAAGATTATTACTACCAATCTTTCAAATCAACGGTGCATGCAAATCGTTACTGGTAAAATTTAATTTACACTGGTTGCATATATTACACTTATTCTATCTTTTTTCCGATATAGCTTTTCGCATCTTGCAATATTTATTAATAAATCATATTAAAAATTTATATTAAATGATGTAGCAATTTCCTATTGGTTTATTAAACAAGCTGGCCATTCAAAGAATGGATCCCACTTATTTGAATGCTCAATTGAAACTTATCACATCTTTAGTGAAAATGTTTCCGTAGAATTTCTTATTGCTATACGTGCTTGTTTCTTTTTAGATACAAGATGCATCAAAGTTTGAGAAGCATCCACGTGTATTCATTTTCATATGTTGTGATCATCCGTTTCACAAGGATAACGATTTAAGACTCATCGTGTGAGATGAACCGCTATCAACTGTTCTAAACGATATTAGATGAAAACGCGATTTTAATATTTAAATATTTTATCACATTGTCCTTAATTTGTAAACTATCTTTTGCACCGGTAGTTTGATTAAAAAAAAAACCTTTGTATGTCTTTTTTTTATGTATTATTCTGTCTTGCAGTTCTCCATTTAGGCAATCTTCAATTTGTTCTATTAACACAATTACCCTTCCGCCCTCCATTACTGTACTTAATTTCACCCATTTGTCCATGTAAATATATAATGGGTTGGGGTGAACGGCTCATACTTAAATCCCACTCTGTGAACAAGGACAGAAGCACAAAGGTCCCAAAAAGGAGAGAGAGAGAGAGAGAGAGAGTCGAGAGTTTTTTGGAAATGAAGGTAGTGCATCGGCTTCTACTGGTGGCTGTGACCTGTTGGTTGCGAGAAGGCGGCGCTCCCGCCGTGGCCGGAGACACTGCACAGGCGTGTGGGGGCGTGTCCGTACCTTATCCGTTCGGGCTCAAACCCCAGAATGCGAGATCCGGAGAGTTTTTGCTCAATTGCAATACGTCCGAGGAGAGCCGTCCGAGACTACTGCTGGGGGATATGCCGATACGCAAGATCTCAGTCGAGGACTCCACCATGGTCGTCAACCTCCCCGAACTATACGACTGCTACGGCAAGTATGGCAACTTAACAAACAGCAGCGGTGATCTGTTCATCAATCTAACTTCATTTCGACAGTACAGATTGTCGGACACCCGGAACAACCTCATAGTCCTCGGCTGCGACACCTACGCGCTCATGACCGACGAACGTGGAATTTTCCGGAGCGGCTGCATCTCCTACTGCAACAACTCCGTCGACTTGGCAAAGGAGACCACTTGCTCTGGTCTCGGTTGCTGTCAAGCATCCATTCCGAAGGGGCTCAATACGCTCCGCATTAGGCTCTTCTCCTTGGACGTATACGCGTCGGTCTGGCAATTCAACCCCTGTGGAGTGGCCTTCGCGGGGGACAGAAAGTCATTCAATATCTCCAACAGGACACTCCCGACCTTCGATAATTTGGGCAAGAGGACGGACCTTGTTTTGGACTGGATGATCGAATGGGACGTGACTTGCGCACGGGCATTGAACCGGTCGAGCTATGCCTGTGGCAACAACACTGACTGCAAGGACTACGCAGATGGACCGGGTTATCGCTGCTTTTGCAAGGCTGGGTACGAGGGGAATCCCTATAATCGCTTCCACGGGTGTCAAGGTAATTAATATAAATGACTCATGCACCACCTTAGGCATGCCTAGCGTCGGCCTTCATGGCATTGGACCCCCACAGCTCTCTCTCTCTCTCTCCACGAGTCTGTCTTGTACCTCATCTCAGCCTAATTTATTGTATGTATGTAAAAATCAACCTCCTCCTTCTTAGGCTTAGTCATTGTCCCCATTGACCATATACGCCCCTTGCTGGGCTCTTGCAACGTAGGGTTCATGCTTTATTGCAAAAGCTCGATTTTCGCAAGTTCCGTATGCCAGATCCTTTCCTAGCTCGTGTGCCCTCAATGGGTCTCATACATAGAGTTCAAGGCAGCATCGATCTCCAGTGATGGCAAAGAAAAAGGCCATTGCCGAGCTTGGATTCAACGTGGAGAGAGACAGAGAGTAGAGAAAAAAAAAATATAACTTGAGAGAGAGTGGACACATGTCACAGCACTATAACCGAAAGCTAGATGAGATAATATTATCTGTCTAATAATCCATGCACAAATTTTTTCAATTTGCTTTTGCCATTAATTGAGAGAGATAACGGTTCAATTTGTCTTCTGCATTACGTAGACATCGATGAGTGTAAGGATCTAAAAAAATTTCCATGCCATGGGAAGTGCAAGAATAAGCTCGGGTCCTACACATGCCAGTGCCCATTTGGAATGCATGGCAACGCTCTTGTGCGTTGCCAAATTTCTCGTTGGGTTATAATTGTTCCAGGTAATTCGATATATATTCTATCATTTATTAGATGGTTCATTGTTGATTTTGTGGTAGATTTGATGTATGCCTTAGGGATTATTATTATACTGTACTTAGTCGGTGTAATCCCCCGTAACACAAGCAGTGAGCCACAGGCTGCCACGTGTCCCTATTCAGTCCCAGTCTAACGCCCATTACATCTTTCCTTTGTTTTTTTTCCGAACCTCCTTTTTCGTCCTTTTTTTCCCTTTTTTCTGAAGCTAACACTTTGAAACTCCACTTGAGGGAGGATACACAGCATCTTTAAGTGAATAACTTACTCCAACCAAACGTACGAATCTTGGGCCAAAACGAACAACAAGAGCTTCTGATTTCAAGAGGAGAAAATCCTAATAATGGTATAAATTTCGAGAATTTCTTTCTTCTAACATCTTGTGAATTGCTGAAGTAATAATGGCTCCTAAACACTAGAGGGACACGAAGGCCCAACGCCTTTGTTTTCTATATATTTCATCTTCACATTATCCCTCGTTGAAGGTTGGAGCTTGTTCGGCACCGTAAAACCAGCCCATGAGCCCACATGTTTCGTATGAAATCCAATCATGAAACCATTCATTTTTCTTAAAATGAGAAAAATGTTTGGTGGCCATTTGAGAAAAATTAATTCCCGTCGTTGCCCCCACACAGGGCATGGGAAGGCGCCGGGCAATTTTTCATTTCAAGGTCGTTAAAATTAGTTTTAGAGACATATATAATATGTAGAAAAAAAATGGTCATATTTTCTTTCATCTGTGGTTAGAGTATATATTCTTCAATCATGTTTTTCAATTGGCATGTTATACATTTATAATTGGAAAAAGCTAAAACAACGGGAGGTGAATGCTTCCTTGTTCTTTTTTGTTTATTACAAACCTTCTTCATTAATTGGGAGGAGTAATAGAAGACGCTAGTAATATGTACTCGAATAGAGTTCGATTGATTACTCATTCCATGTTGTAATGATGCGCATCAAGTTTTGGATAAGGAATCACATAAGAATTGTTACATGATACATAATGTGTAGCTCATTTGTTTCAGAAATCATAGTTATCACCGTTTAATTGGGTAGTTGTATTTTGAGAGATAGAATGATCATCCAAATAGATGGTAATGGATGTGGATTATGTAATAATAGATTGAATGGGCAGTCTTTTGAAATTAACATCTTTTATGAACTATGCGGACCGGATAAGGATTACATGCTCGAATCATTAATCTAGTTATATACTTTGGCAGCAACTATTGGGGGGGCGCTCTTCATCATGCTTGTTTGTACTTTAGTCTTTACCAAATGGTAGAGGAGGAGAATCAAAGAGAAAAACTTCCACCGAAATAGAGGAGAACTCTTGAAACACCAAAGAGTTCAAATCTTTACAGAGGCTGAGTTGGCAAAATCGACCAACAATTATGATGATAGCAATAAGCTTGGCGAGGGTGGTTTTGGTTTAGTCTATAAAGCCAGATTAGCAGGGGGCTGTGTGGTTGCGGTCAAGAAGCCTAGAGATGTGCACAAGTCTCTAATCAAGGGAGATTTCCAGCATGAACTTCAAATTGTGATGCAAATAAATCATAAAAATGTGGTGAAGCTCCATGGCATATGTTTGGAGACTAGAATACCATTGTTGGTTTATGAATATATATCAAATGGTACCTTATTCCAGCACATCTATCAGAATGCGTCAACCATATTAAGATTGTGGAAAAACCAGCTTAGAATAGCCGCCGAAGCAGCTCTTGCACTTGAGTATATGCATTCATGTGCAAATCCCCCAATCATTCACGGCGACATCAAGTCGGTGAATATACTTCTGGATCAAAATTACTCGGTAAAAGTATCTGATTTTGGACTTTCAGTACTTATATCACCAGATCATAGTCATATTGTAACCAATGAAATACAAGGCACATTAGGCTACATGGATCCGGAATATTTAACCACTGGTATGCTAACAATTAAGAGTGATGTATACAGTTTTGGAGTTGTCCTAGTGGAGTTGCTCATAGGAAAGAAGCCTACTAGTTTTATTACTAAGTTCGAAGAGTCCATCAATATCATCCATTTTTTTATCTCTTCCGTGAAGGATAAGACACTCTCCGATGTCATAAACTTGGATGCCGCTAGTGAAGATGAAATGGAGAGAGTAGGAATGGTTGCCGAGATTGCAATGAAGTGCTTGGACCCAAGTGGTGCGAGGAGGCCGGCAATGAGGGAAGTGGCTGAGCAACTCGCTAGGATTAACCGCGATCTCGACAGCTCAACAGTTGAAGAAAACGATGAAGAGACCGAAAGTGAGGTGGACAAAGAAAACCTCTACTCCCATGCGACTTCAACTACTTCCAAGTTGAGCCAACATGGGACGTCGGGCTCTCTTTTCTATACAGGAGGTTCCAGCATCTGATCCTTTGTTACTATAGAGGCATGTTTACAAAATTTCCATAAAGACTTCTAGGGCTGATTGTGTATTATACATATGTGTGTTATGTTCGTCATTTGTTTTGGACTTATAGTTGTGCAACCATTTGTGCAAGTTTAAGTGTCTCAATGTAATATTATATAGATGCAGCTGTGCAAGGTAGACTTATAGAAGGCTGACATATGGCCATTTTGACATTGTCATAAAGCCCTTTTTCCCTTTATCTTTTCTTCGTTGTCTTTTTTTTTCCCTTACAAAAGATAATAATAGGTCAGAAAAATAATTTTTTTGGTCTATCAAAAAAATAATTTATTCGCTCATTTTTATCTCTTTTTTTCTTATTATAATCCCAGTTCATTTATTTGATAAGTAAAAATCTCCATTTACTTTCGGTCTTCACTTTTCCCTAATTATATTGCAATTAATATTAATATAATTTTCCTTTCCGTAAAAAAGATAAAAGAATTGTTGGCCAAAAGGCCAGAAAAAGTATCTACTTTCAGTCTTTGTTCCTTTTTTGTAATTGGATCTTAATTTGATGTGATGGAAACACAAAAATAAAATCTCAATTTGCTTTACTTTCTCTTTATTTCTAGTTCATTTAATCAGTTTAGATGTTGAATCTAAGTGAAAGTAGGAAAGACAAACTGATTTAAAATTGAAAATACCATGTCTTCCGACCTTGATATGATTACTTATAAATATGACAAAGAGATGAAAAACGCTATATCAGTCAATTCATCAAGAACAAAAAAAATCTTGTCCAAGAGAGGATCACAAGATCAAGAAAGAAGTATTAGGAATTTACGTGATGATAACTTCATTTCAGAGCAAACTCGTTTTATTTTTTGGATGAAAGAACTTGAATTGTTTTGTAAGTTTGGTATTAATAAACCACGATTGAAAACATTAGCTAACAAGAAATATTTAAACTATATTAAAGGCAATAGAAAATTTTCTTCTAAAAGGACAATAGACATAACTAGTACTTTTTTGTACTTTATACCAAAAATTTACAAATTAATGGCTCATACTAAATTAATATTTTAGTCATTAACTGGGGTCCTGTGTAATATATCAAATGACAGTGCAAAGAAATAGTCTCAAATTATAATTTAATTGATTTGCAGGTGTAACCAAAAAAAAAAAAATCTCTTATCAAAAGACTGAAAACAAATGTATTTTTTGTAGTTTACCTTCGAGTAATGCATCTTTGCTCTATTTCTAAGGCTTCCTTACAAATCAAGTCACCACGATGCCTCACATTATATTGAAACTTAAGTCAGAAGAATGCTTCTTCGCGTCGCAGCTGTTGCAGTTTGGCCAATCGTGATACCTAGTTTTTTTGCAATTTGGAAAGAATGCATCCGGCGAGGTACCCCCACGGGATTTATTCCCCCGGGGAACCCACGAACACAAGCTGGTCTAACACCTTAGCCTAAAACTGAGATGTCTGCTCAGGTTGCAGTGGAAGCATAACCCATGACTGTCTTCCGGAATTCCATGGACTTTATTTCGTGGACCGACTGCATGTACATCCTGTGCATTTTGTCCCTTAAATCAGATGGGTCTCGCATGACCAGATTGTCAGATGCGCCGAGCGTATCGCAATTTTATATTAGGACAATTCGACATCAAAATGTGGCAGTTGAGTTCAAGCCTTGATGGCAGTTTGGATTAGGGGTTGGATCAACTAACAGAACCGCATCACCCGCATTGGCTAACTCCCGCTGAGGGTGGGCCTAGAAACAAGGCATGGGCTGGCCCAGCGAAGCCTAGTAAGCGGGACGGTGTTGGGCTCTTCTTCATGACCCCGAGCGAACGCGAGCTCCTGCTGTCCCCGAAGCAAGGAAAACGCCACGTGCCGATTTCTCCTGCAACGACGACAGGAAAAAGAAAAGAAGAAAATATATTGGAATGGGGAAGTTGACCGAAGGGAGAGGGGAAGTGGTGGGTTGGCTTCAAAGCCTATAAGCATAAGCATAAGGCGACCCCCGTGGCTGCGGCCACCGATGGGGCGGCCACCATGTCGTCTCCTTCTTTCTGTCTCTCTCTCTTTAATTTCCCTTCATCTTTTGAGCCCTGACTCCTCACATTTTGCTCCTTCCTAGGATTCAAAAAATATTAAACCTTCGATATTGTTTAAGATTTTTTTTAGCCACATCTAATACCACGTGTGGTGCTACGGTAGCAATTAACTGCAACTTAGTGCCATATTGGCAGCAATTTCATAAATCTTTTTAATAGATGGATCGATGCAAATAAAAAAAAACATATACTTAAAAAACCCACTAAATAAATAAAAAATCACGGGCTTGATTGGACGTTGCATAAAAGTTCTGATTAAATAGTTACACTATCATGCCAAAGATTAATCTGATGAGAAAACACATGCTAGAGACCTGGTAGCTACAATCATCTATTGGCACCAATAGATTAATTGGGCTCATCTACATGCGAAGCATGCTTTTAATGTTTCCTCGGATGCTAGTCGGGCCAAATGGGTCCGAAGCTAGCATAAAAACGAAAAGACCCCTTTTACCCGCAGGTACTTTTCAGAGTTTAGCTTTAATTGTGTAACACATGCTCTCTTTGTTTGGTTTGGATAGATGGGCATAATGGATTTGCATGCAACATCAAAAGTGAAACTTCGAAAGGGGACTCAATTTTTTAAAATAATTTGATATCTTAGCCAAATCGTTATGTTTTAATATCTTGAATTAGTGACTAAGTAATCAAACATAAAATTTGGATATAATGAATTTCGTCATAGCGTATCATATTTAGAATAATCCCGCTAGCCACTCTATGCATGGAACTTTACTAGATCTATGTATTTGCATTGATGACATTTTTTTAAGTCACATATTCAGTATCCTTTATACTGTGAAAAAAGAAACTAATACTTTCTTTGGAGTACGTATCAAAGTTTTTAGGGTTGTAAAGCAAGTCAATTACCCTTTTAATCTAGAATGATTTCAATTTAAATTAAATTACAGCAGTTGCTCTATTCACAGCCTTAGCAGGGTCTTCTCCTATAAATGATCTTAATTACTATGCAAACTTGGCTAATACTTTAGTGATTTAGATCACACCTTCAGGTGATACCATATAAATTTTCAAATATTAAGGAAGTGTCACCCTCATGCAACTCGTGAAGTAATCAAACAAAAATAATATATCGATAAATTTTAACATTGATTTTTTTATTGAAATATGTGTAATCAATAATTAAAAGTTAAATCATTTTCACTAAAATGTGCTTAATCATTGCTCCTGCGAACTCATTAACAATATTTCATATGTTTATTTGGGGAAACATCTAACACGTTTTCTTTGTAAATGTGTACTCACAACAAAAATCCAATAAAACACCACAACTACAAAATTTTCTCTATATAAGCAATTTTAGTCGTCGACATGTGCTTATTTTCCCACTAGATAATAAATGAGAAGAAAAAAAATGACAAAACATGAGATTAATAGGAATGACAAGCATGAGAAAATTGAGAGGGAGTGTCAGATTTTGAACCATTGACTTGTCTTCTGAGACGAAACTTACCCTTTTTTTTCGAAATACATAAACGACTAACAAATTACTTCACAATGTTATGCGGTGTCACTTATTCTTGGGGTCGACAATTACCAGAAGTATGTGACCCAAGACATGGTAAGCCTTTATTTAATTATCCAGCAAGTACATACAAGATCATCTAGCAAGCATACTTCGCCATGTCTTTTCCAAAAAAACACGTCATACAGCTTCAATATAAAGAAATTTAAGATAAACAGCCTCATCCATTCACAATTTGAGGATTATAATTACCAACTCTTTCAAATCAACGATGCATGCAACTACTTGCATAAAATTTTGTTTACAATGACTTTTTTTGGGTCAAAAAACTAGTTTTATTGAATAAAAGAGTTCTTAAGCATATGATCCCAATAGTGGGGCATCATGACAAAGTAAATTTTAAAAATTTCTAGGGAATAGGTTACCTAATTATGGGGATAAAGTTTAAACGCTAGGCTTTAGCCACTCAGTCTATAGCTTGATTTGCACTCTTGCCCACATGAGAAACAGCAGTCTTCTTGAGTCGGCCCAAATATTCGTGGGCCTCGACGATAAGAGCGTGCGCTTCCCATACCACATGATCTGTACTATTGACGGCTTTGACCACTTCCAAACAATCTGACTGAACCTCCAGCACTTCGCTTTCTCTTTCTTGCACGAACTTCAGCCCCTCAAGAAGAGCCAGAGCTTCGAGCTGTACGGCGAACGACGCAAGAGCAGATCCGGCAAATCCTTCCTGGAGAACTCCAGACTCGTCTCGGATTATGCATGCAATAGCTCCCGTCGGTGACCCCTTCACAAAGGAGCTGTCGATGTTTATCCTCAGAGTACCGCTCCTCGGTGGGTTCCCAGTATGAGGTTATTCTATATTCACCGCTTCCAAGTTCCTTTTTGGGGGATTCCACTGGCTGCACGTGCTGAGTGTGTCGAGGCCAGAATCAATCAGGGCTTCTAGATCTGGAATCTGTTTTTGGAAAACAAAATTATTCCTGGCCTTCCAAATGCACCAAAGACTTACTGCAATCATGTCAAAAGAGGGTAAGTAATTTCCTTGTTCCAGAAAGTTTTGCAGCCAAACCTCCATTCTTGACACGCTATAACTCGAAATCTGAACTTGGAGAACTGGTTTCTCCCAAATCCGACTGGTCCGGGGGCAGAGCATAAATAAATGCTCCATTGTCTCTGCTTCTTGGCTACAGAACGGGAAACTTGGGTCTGGGAATATCTTTCGTCCGAATAGATTGTCTTTTGTTGGCAATGCATTTTGACAGACATTCCAAAGGAAAATTTTGACTGTGGGTGGTGAATTCATTTGCCAAATTTGGTTCCATAATTTGCGAGGTGGCTGAAATGATGATGATGCATGTTCTGTGGACTGATTTTTGCCTTGTGCTCGTAACAAATTATATGCACTCTTGACAGTGAATTCACCTAACTTGGTGACTGTCCACACCAACTTGTCTTGTAAAGTTTGAGTCTTTAATGGTATTGAGAGAATGTCATTTACAATGTGCTCGTCATATAGTTGATGAAGGATTTGTTCATCCCATCTACTCTCCTCCTGTATGATCACTTCCACAACTTTGATTTTTTCTCTAAAGTTTGCCGGTCCCCCTATGAGTCCTCTCTTCAGCCATCTATCTTCACAAATATCTATTTTTTCTCCCGTTCCAACTGACCATTGAACATGATTGGCAATTGTTTCTCTCCCCATCAGAATACTCTGCCAACCCCAAGAAGAGCGAGACCCTTTATCTGCTTGCCAAAAGGTTTTAATTGGGAAGTATAGCCCTTTAAGGACTTGGCACCATAGCGAGGTTGGGTTTTGAGACAGCCTCCAAGCTTGTTTCCCAAGCATAGCTCAATTAAAGGATAGTAGATCCCTAAACCCCATGCCGCCCTTATCCTTTCGACTTTCAGAATCTCCCAATTTCTCCAGTGAAGTCCAGTTCTTGACTTGCTGTTTTTCCACCGAAAGGCAGCAACTTTCTTTTCAATTGCTTTGCAAATAGAAACAGGGATTCTAAAAATGGACATAGCATATTGGGGTATAGCTTGGAACACTGTCTTGATCAGAACTTCTTTTCCAGCTTTGGAAATTAGGTTTTCCTTCCATCCCTCTAGCTTCATATTCACTCTGGCACTTATCCATGCAAACATTTGTTTTTTTGAATCTCCCCAATCCGAAGGGATCTCTAGGTATTTCCCTGTTTTCTTGATTTCGGGACCCTTAGCATTCTGGCCATGTTATGCCTCAAATTCTGTGGACAGCTTGCACTGAAGTAAATTCCTGACTTGTTCAAATTAATTTCTTGCCCGGAAGCAATACAGTATTGGCTCAAAATTGAAACAAGGTCTTGACATTCCATCATCTTTCCATCTACGAGAAATATGGAATCATCCGCAAATAAGAGATGTGAGAGAGTAGGACATTGTCTGTTCAGTTTTATCCCCTTGATTGTTCCTTCATTGACAGCTTTCTTCAACAGAACTGAAAGTGTATTCGCCACTATAATGAACAAATACGGTGATAAATGGTTGCCTTGTCTGATTCCTCTTGATGGGTGAAGGAAGGAAAGTGGTTCTCCATTAAATTTCACACTAAAGGATATAGTTTCCACACATTTCATCACTCTATCCACCCATTCGTCACAAAATCCTAATCTTTTCATGCACGCCTTCAAGAAATCCCATTCTACTCTATTGTATGCTTTTTTCATATCCAATTTGAGCATAGCTTGGAACTTTCTTTTTCCCTTTCTCATGCGCAATTGATGTAGCACTTCTTGCACTATAAGAATATTATCCTAGATTTTCCTCCCTCCCACGAAAGCACTTTGTTCCACTTCTATTATATCAGGGAGCAATGGTTTCAATCTATTCACCATCACCTTTGAAATGATTTTGTATGCAAAATTACATAGGCTTATTAGGCGAATTGATTCAGTCTTTCTGGATTATGAGTTTTTGGGATTAGGGTAATACAGGTTTTGTTTAGTTCAGGGTTGAGAAGCCCAGAATCGAAGAAAGTTTTAACTTCGTCGTAGACACTCAATTTAATTACTTCCGAATAATGCTGATAGAATTGGCCATTTAGGCCATTCGGACCTAGGGCTTTCAAAGTTCCAAGCTAGAAAGCTGCATTCTTTACTTTTTCCATTGTTAACTCTGTTGTTAAACTCATATTCATTTCCTCAGTGACAATAGAAAGGCATTGTTGCAACACGGGTTCGAAATTTCGACGCCCAACTGTTGTGTACAAATCTTTGAATAATTCGACATGATATTTTGTGAAGTTTTTGGATCTCGGCACCAACTGTCATCCGTTTGCTTTAACATAGAGATTCTATTTCTCTGTTGCCTTTGGATCATCATAGCATGAAAATATTTCGTATTTTTATCACTCAATTTCAACCAATTGATTCGTGATTGAAGACTCCAATATATCTCCTCTTGCCTCCACAAGTCATCAATTTCTCTCTTCAATATTTGCTACCTTTTTCTGTCTATTCGGAGGGACTGAGAGTTCATGAGAACCTGCAGTTCATTTTTCAGTTCATCAATTCTCTTTTTGCTATTTGGTAATGCCTTCTTGCTCCATCTTGTCAACTTGATTGCCACTTTCTTTAGTCTGACTGCTAAGTCTCCAGCTTCCAAATTTGTGGTTTCCCAAATATCCCTTATGATTCTCCCACATTCCTCTACCCACCCAAAAGGCTTCAAAGTTAAAGCATTTTTTCTTTTTGACTTTTTCCACAGCAAGTGATCGCAGAATGGGACTATGGTCAGAACCTATCGCTGGCAACATAAAAGTTTAGCTTCAGGGTACATAATTCTCCATTCAATATTGCAAACCACTCTGTCTAATCTCTTCTTTACATATTTCTCTCCTTTGCGATTATTAGCCCAAGTGAAGGCGCAGCCCTTGCTCTCCATATCCATTAATCTACAAGCATTTAAGAACTCTCAGAAAGTGTTTAGTCTATAGTGTTGAGCCATCCGTTTCCCTACCTTCTCTCAATTGTATAACACCTCATTAAAATCCCCTAGGCAAACCCAAGGAAGAAAATTTACCAAGCTCAAATGCTTGAGTTGTTCTTATAATGCAAGTCTCTCTTGAAAATTTGCCGGTGCCTGCACAAAAGTCAGCCTGAATTGCTTCCTTGTCTCATTCTCTTCCACATTTAAATCCAAGAATTCATTAGTAGCTAAGTTCACCGATATTGGTATCATCTCATTCCATAACAGGGCCAATCCTCCCCCAATCCCTACTAGATTCCTTACAAAACAGTTTTGGAATTTTAGTCTCCTTTTCAGCCTTTGAATCACCATCTCCTGATTTTTTGTTTCCATTAAAAATGCCACATTAGGCCTTTCTTGAGCCACAAGGGTCCTCAGGGTATGAACTATCAAAGGTGTGCCCAACTGTTGATAGTTTTAATATATTAGCTTCATTTGTAAACTGGTGTCTTATTAGGGCTAGCCACCAAAGCCCGTTTACCATCTTCCCCAACAAATAGAATTGGGGTATCAAGAAGCTCAGAATCGTCTAACAGAGTTTTGCTTGAGTTCTGCCCATCATATGGATTATATTTACACACTTTCTTGGACTATCTAGTCCTTGTCTTGAGGTTCTTCTTTTGAATTTGGGTCTCTGCTACCTGCATTGAAGGGGGCTCTAAACACAGTATGGGAGATACAACAGAGAATTCATTTTCTATCAGCTCTTTTGTGATCAAAGGGGATGTAGAATTCGCCTCCATAACTTTGCTTTTGCCTCTCTCTTCCTGCACCACGTTGTTTAACCCCTGAGAGTCCATCATGACTCTTTGAAACATTACTAACTGTCCCGAGTAGGCTGGATTTTCAGGTATCATATCTACATCTCCTTCTTCCTCAGGAATTTCCCCATAAAACCCTTTCTAGAAAGGGCTATTAGCATTAGACTCAGCTTTAGACTCAGCTTTTAACCAAGAACCAAAGAGGATCTTGTCATTTGAGGGAAAGAAATTTTCATCATATGGCACCTCCTCACAATTTTTAGCATAATGGCCAATTCTTCCACATGAATAGAAGTGTGGCAACCTTTCATACTTTAAATCCAGCCAATGCTCCCTCCCCTTAAAGCTTGAATTTATGCCAGATACAAGAGGAGTGTTTAGTTTTAATACTACCCTTGCTCTCCCAATTGTAATTGCAGCATAGCCTCTTGATTCTATTTTCAACTCAGACACCACCCCAATCTTTTCTGCGATACTTGTTATAGCTTCTTCTGTTCTTCCTTCTATAGGCAGCCCATGTATTTGCATCCAAAATGGACGGGGCCGAAATGAATGCTGTGAGGTGGTGTACTCGGCTCCCACTCTTTGAGCACTAGAAGATAGCCGGAGAAAGACCAAGGCCCAGAGCCTAATATTCTCTTTTTCTCCTCAATCGATGGAAATTCAAAGGAAAATAGCCCAGGCTCAAGGTGCTTAATAACGGCATTTTCAGATTTCCATGCCTTTTTCATTGTAGATTGGAAGGCTTGGAAATTCACATTAGTCCGCCAAACAAGTTACGTTGACATTCAAGCAATGTTTCCTCTGTTACCACTTCCATCTAGCAGCACTCTTTTCCTTCCTGACCACAAATGTCGAATCTTTTGCACAGGGCAGCCATGCATCTGTCTTGGTCCCAGTCATCTCCCATTATTAAATTTGCCAGAAGGAAAGGAGAAATCCCAAGGAGCCAATAAGTACTAACCTCAATCGCTAGAGAGAGCATCTCCCATTTCGCTTTGTTTGGAGCTACATCAATGCAGAATTTAAGGAATGCATATAGAAAAACCTGTAAACGTGGATGGATGGCACAGCTTCTACCCAGCAAGAAATCGGAGAATCCAGGAAATGCGTTCTCAGTACAGACCCCAGGGCGAAAACCCAAGGATCAAATTAGGGTTTGTTGTGCTGGCTAAGTTCCGTATCTTCTACATTCTGGATGGAAATTACAACGGAGTATATGTGTTAGGGTTTGTATGATATGGGGCAAGACTACCCAGTGGTGGGAGATTGCTCTTCAGTCGAGAGAGAGGAGCTCCAGCGGAGAGTCCCATCTGTTTACAATGGCTTTACATGCTATAATTACTCTATTTTCTCCAGTCTAGCATTTCGTTTCTTGCAATTATTTATCTTTACAACAAGGATACTCGCACTCATCTTCCGGAAAATCACACATGCACGCCGCGAGCGCGAGTGCATTTTAGCCCACCTCCACCTTACGCATCGGCCATCAAATGCCCATCGAAGCCACAATTATCACGAGTACCACCACGGTCATGGAAACGCCCACAAGCCCCTTGTTCTCTCTCTCCGGTGGTCACGTTTCAGGGTCGACGACCTTGTGATATTTTCTTAAAATCAAGTTCTTATAATCACGTTTCACGGGCATCTATGTACTTTAGGTCATGTGGGTAAACTTGCAATTTTTAGATAGAAGTTGGACCTTCTAGCCTTCTAGGCAAAAGGGGTTGGGGTGTTTCCGAAGTAAAAGTATAAAAAGTGAGGCGTGTGCAGTGAAGATACGACCAAAAGAAAGAATCAGAGATTGTGCCCTCTGTGGGTCTCTCGATGAATACCGAGAAAGGAGAAAAACCTCAGATGAGGGCCGGTTCTGCGATACGTGGAACAGACTCTTGGATTGGAATGAATCGTAACTTGTAAGTTTTGTTGAGATGAAATACAATGTGGAGAGACTTGGGCATATATTCTCCTCTTAACGCTTTATCCATGACAATGCAGTTGGTTGGTATCGACGGGACTTGTTTTTGGGGGGGGTGGGTTACGTAAACGTGCGGGCAAGGGAGAAAGAATCAAAGGGAGATTATTACAGAGAAGAGAAAAAGTGTTCTGAAGAATTCGCAAGGCCACCTTAATGAACTTTGGGATAGCCCACAATTGTTCAGGATGAAAAATTGCATAGGCCGTTCTATCTGTGGATAGCAATATTAATGGATCTCTAACTACTCTGTAAGAGAGAAAATTTCGAAGGCCATATGTTGGATGCACAAAAAAAAAATCCAAAAATCTACAAAAAGCTGTTTTCTTAGCAAAAAGTGTTCCATTCTTTTACCATCTTCATTGTTGTATTCTTGCTGGAAGTAATTATGTGAAAGATGAAGTGTATGTGAGCGATCGCAACACCTAATTCTCAATACTAGGATCTATCATCTAATAGGATTGCTGTTTGCTGGTTATAACTTGTCTAAGTAGAATACTTAGTGCAATCTAGTCCGACTTGTGGCTATTAGTGTGGGCAATGGATGTAAGCTTAGGGATAAAGCCCGACCACTATATCTCATTGTGTGCCCCTAGTTCTCTCTCTTTCTTATACCAGCACTCATCATGTTCACGATATCTAAAATCTTTGCATAATAATTGCCAATTTTCACAAAATTATCAAAGTCTTTTAAAGCTGACAGAAAACGTAAAATAGGCCTTAAAAGAATTTTCTAGTCTATATATTTTCATTAATTATGTTCTCAATATATAAATAATAAAGGGAAGGAATATTTTCCAAAATCAAATCTAATCCTAAATTGATTTAACAATCAATTACAATCCCAGAATGATTTAAAATATCATTGGAATATCTTGCAATAATTCAAGTATATCTTCCACGAAAATAATCATGAAGGAAATTTCCACTGAGCTATAGCCTTGCTGTCTAACGAAAACAACCTATTCACCCTCTTTCTAGGTTGTATTGTTAGCCTCGACGGTATTCTTCTTGCTAGAAGGGGAAAATATTTTCCTTTAATTGAGGTTGTTGTTTTCAATTCATGGAAAACATTTTCTATCATCCAAACACGGAAAACTTGGAAAACAAATTTTCCAAAATTGTTTTCCTTCAAACAAATGAACTTTCAGACTAATCTTGGACAAGCCCACCTTTAGATTTCCAAAATCATTGTAAAAGTTGCATAGGACTTTAATTGATCTCACGACGGGTGAAGGACTGGAATTCATCCCATATGGGTACAGTTGGACGGTTAAAAGGCTTAGCATAGTTTTCAAACCTTCTGAGATGATTTCTCATATATAAAACCTTAGCAAGAGGTGAACCGAAGTTTTTAAGACCTTGATATATTCCATAGGAGCAATATACGTATGAAAGCAATATAAGAAAGACTCTAGGGCAAACGGCTCTTTGTTGCTCAGATTTTAATGTAAAAGAAATCTTGTCTCGGGTGGTAACAGCGAGATTATGCCTAATGGTGGCCCGGGACAGCTTGGGTTACCCAAAAAAAAAAAGCTCGGGTTATTATTTTTTTATTTATTTACTATTCGATTTATTCATTGCTTTATCTACATTGTTCGTATTTGGTTTTTTATTAGTGTTTGACCTATTACCATAAATGCTTGAACATGTTGATGCATGTGAGGAAATAAAATCGACTAAGACCACATGAAAACTTTCCTTGAATGAAAACACATACTGATCCTCTGACTCATAGAGACATAAAGCGATATTCCACGTTTTATTCAGCGTCTAACCAGTTTACAATAGGTTAGTGGCAACGGTCAGCTCAATTTTTATATGATTTGTAAGAAAAAATCAGATTGCGATAAATATGACATGGGAGAGACCATGTGAAGCGCGAGTGCCACCTTGCAAGATGGTTATTGGCGCCCATGGATTAATTTGTTTACTTCCTCGTGGATGCCTCGAAAGGGTCCGACAAATGGACATTACAATGTTATAGTCATTATGATAATAAAACGTATCATCGATATTTGAGGAGAAGTTTTATTTGGACAATCTCGTGTCTTTGGAATGAATAACGAAGTAACTGGAGAGGAAAAAATACGAAAGAATTTGCCGTGAATGCTGCACCATAGCTTGCACATCCTCTAAAGCTCCTAACGTCGCAACAATGTCGAGGTGGCATGATTTTCCAAAAATCAAATGCAAGGTTGATTAGAATTCATATCACATTAATATTGTGATAAACTCATTACACTATATCTGACTAATCCATGATATGATAAGAAAATTGTTGGAAAGAGGAAGTATTCCATTTCACACGTAGCCCCAACCATATCTAGTTGCTGGACACGGTAAAATATTGCATACGAAGGACACAACTCCTAGGTTCATTGCCTTAGAACCTTTAAACAGAGGCAATTTCCAACTAAAATGAAGTATGACCATTGAAAGCATGTTATAGAAAATAAAGAAGCTCTTGTCTAGATCGGTATATCAATCAAATGAAATTACAATCATTAATTATGTGGGACTCATGTATGATAATGAATCCAAACCAATGGTCCTACGTGCATGTAAAAAGAATTGCCGGTAAACAAATACATTTCGTAAGTAGATTTGCTAGAGGACATGTATATCGCATTAATAAATTGGGATAACATTTAAAATTTCCCCATAAATAATGTGGTTAAAGGGTTAAGAGAGATCTTACTTTGCATCATATAAGACAATAGCAATAGTACATCCCATACTCTAAAAAGTTACTTTACATTGTCCCATGACTAGACTATTAATCTTTCTATAAAATAACGATGCGTTTAAGTATGCTTTTATAACCATCAACCAAGTCCCTTCTTTCAGTTTTTTTTTTCTTTGGTTGGAACTATATTTCAATTGTACTCTTGGATACTAATCTCATTCAACCAAACACTGCCGTATATTACCATAAAATTCTTGGAATTATTGCAAGTTTATTTGTTTTGATGATTTTAATACATCTTTATGTGGCATAAGTAGGATTATGGGCACACATCGCATCACTGTAAATGACCTCCTCCGGATGGATCACCTAAAACAGTAGAATCTTTCTTTTGTTCACTTTTTCGCCAGCATGTTGTCTTGTTCTTCAATGGTGCTAGACATGATGTGATCCCCCAGCGATCAGGCCCAGCGGTTATAGTACTGATCCAAGCTATAATTACATTAACCCGACACATAAAATCACAATAAATTGTAACTGTTAGACGGTGTTAGTCTCATATGAAGTTGACACAAATTGACGTAGGAGATCCACTAGGATTATTTATACACGGAGCATGGTACTATTATAGTTACTATTATGGGTGCAAGGTCGGACCAACTGGGTCCGAAGCCAGCGCTAAAACGAAATGGTCACTTCATAGGTCAATCCAAGCCGCTTTTCTCTCTCACTTTTGCAAAGTAAGACATGTTACTTTAATTTGGTCTCGGTAAAGGAGGGGCATAGTGGACTTTGCGCCAAATACAGAAAATGATTTCTTGAAAGAGTACTCTTTGGTTAAAATAATTCGGTGATGACTTTCATCTCCGTCAAATTTATTTTGTGATAAAACCTCTTTATTTGTTGAGTGATTAAACGTTAATTTGAATACGACAAATGAACCTACTGATTGTTGTGTGGATGGAGCTTGACTAGATGCATGTGAACTGGCAAATTGATTGCATTATTGACATCTATTTAAGTCGAATAGTCTGGATATTTTATATTGTCAAAAAGAAGCTAATGACTTTTTTTGACCACGTGTCAAGGTCTTCAGGGTTTAATAGAAAAATCAATTATTCTTTTGATTTGAGATGATTTTAATCAAAATTAAAATACAATCGCTGTTCTATTCACTGCCTAAGAAGTGTCTTCTCCTATAAGTGATCTTAATTTTTACACATAGTATCACTTATAATTTATAGATTTTGATAGCACCTGCAAACGATTCAATCAAATAAATTTCACATATTAAGAAGGCATCATCCTTATGATACTTATTTAAGTAACCAAACAAACATATTGATTATTTTTAATACTGATTTTTTTATTGTAATACATGTAAGCAATATGTATAAACCAAATACTTTTTCACAAAGTGTACTTAACGATTGCTCTAAATAACTCACTGACTAAAAAGATTTCATATGTTTATCGAGGCCACTATCTAACGTCTTCTTTCCAACTATACACTCACAACGGAAATCCAATAAGAACACCACAAGATGCAGAGTTTTCTCTATATAGACAATTCTATGTGGTGGACACGTGCTTATTTTCCTACTGGATATTGAAAGAGCAGAAAATGTGACGGAATATGAGACCCTATTAAACTTACCATTTTTTTCCCAAAAATTTAAACTGTTAAAGAAATGTGAACAACATATTTATTGCAAATTAGTTCACAAAATAATAAGGCATCGTACATTTATGTGTTCAATTAATTGTGGAAGCATGAAAGCCAAGAGAAAGCGTGTCTTCATATGATTATTTTAGCAATTACATACGGCATTCATCTGGCAAGCATAGTTCACTATTTCTTTTTGGAAAATTAGGTTCATACCGCTGGTATTGAAAAAAAAAAAGGTTTTCATAAGTGATCTTATCCATTCTTAATTTGAGGATTATAACTGTCCATTCCATTTGTAGACATGCAACTATACAATCTTAATCCAACAACTTCAGTTTTCCAAAATTCAAACAATATAAAACACCCATAGAAGTAGTATAACTAAATTAACAGCAAACCTACATGACAAGAGCTCACTAACATAAATGGGAATACGTTAGAATATATAAATAATAAACCATACTTTCATATAACAGTTTAATTTTTAAAAATAGTTAGCAATGGTGTCACAAAATCTCATATGATATTAGAGTTAGAGTTTTTGAGTTTGAATTTTACCAGGCACATATGCCTCTCCAATTAAATATTCACATGCTTAGTAATAGGCAAAATGACCAAACTAAATACAAGAGGAGTATTAAAACATTCAAATAATAAATCACATAATTATCTAACAATTTAAACTTTTTAAAAAGTTAGCGGTGATCCAGCAAAATTTTATAGAATACACATCCAAGGTATTGCGAAAGTCTTCATCGTCATTTTTTTTGGGGGCGCCGGTAACGTCATTAAAAGAGGTCCTCCTCCATATGGATCAACAGAGAATCCCTCAGTCTCTCAATTGTTTTATTTTTCTTTGGCGTTTTGTCTTGGTTCTTCCGAAGGACTCGAGACAACTTGGG
The DNA here is from genome assembly GCA_014182895.1 of Angophora floribunda. Lineage (NCBI taxonomy): Eukaryota > Viridiplantae > Streptophyta > Magnoliopsida > Myrtales > Myrtaceae > Angophora > Angophora floribunda. The sequence goes on along the minus strand of CM024710.1, from coordinate 11,816,317 downwards.
AGTCTTTTCGTGAGACCTTATGTGGGTCACCTGGAGTTGGGCCCGGTGGGTTAGTACGGATCCAAGCCACACTTGCATGAATTATGTCAACCGTTAAATTACTTCAATTTCAATCACTAAGCTTTGCCTTAGTGACCACTCTTCTCACATGGAAGGAAGAGATAAGGAGTTCAAATCTTCACTTTTTCAAGAGGGTGGGGTTAGAACAATTTAATTTCAGATGTTGATTTCAACTCTTACGTCCTGTAAAAAGACATGACAAAAGTTTGAAAGTGAAAATTAGAGTAGGATCAATAAATAAAAAAAATGATGTCCATCTCACATGGTGCTTTATGAATTGACGTTAAAGATCCACTAGGCTCGTATACATATAAAGCGTGCTTTTTTATTTTCTTGAGGGCCGGTCGGGCAGGCTAGATCTAAAGCTGGCATGAAAATGAAAAGGCCTCTTTATATGTAAGATCATTTTCTATGTTTACCTTTAGTTATGCAACACATGTTACCTTTATTTGGTCTCAATCGACGGGCGTAATGGATTTGCATCTAACACCAAAAGCGATAGTTCAAAAGGGGACTCAATGATCAAAACAATTCAATATCTTACACGAATCATTTTGTTTTAAAATCTTGAATTATTTGTTGTGTGATTAAACATTAAATTTGGGTACGATAAATTTTGTCATAGGGTTCACATTCAAAAAAATCGCGCGCATCCATCCCAAAAATGGAGCTTTACTTTGCATGTATGTGCATTGCTAACATTTTGTTAGGCCAAATATATATTTTTTTGGTAAGGAAAGCCAAATATTTTAGATCCTTTATAATGTAAAAAAGAAGGTAACACCTTTTTCGGACCACGTGTTAAGGTTTTCGGGGTTGCGAAGCAATTCAATTACCTTCCTACAGCAATTGTTCTATTCACAGCCTTAGAAGGGTCTTCTCCTATAAGCAATCTTAATTACTATGCATACTTGACTAATACTTTAGAGATTTAGATCACATCTTCCCGTGGTATCATATAGATTTTCACATATTAAGATGGTGTCATTCTTTATGACACTTATTAAGTAACCAAACATTAAAAAAAAAATTATTGATGAATTTTAACACTAATCTTTTATCGTAATATGTGTGATCAATATATTAAACTTAAATCCTTTTCAATAAAGTATGCTTAACTATTGCTCTTGATAACTCATTAACAATATTTTATATGTTTATTTAGGGCAACATCTAACAAGTTTTCTCTCCAACCATTTACTCACCATAAAAGCCCAATAAGAACACCATAACTACAAAAAAATTTCTTTAAATAACCAATTTTATATGTAGTTGACACGTGCTTATTTTTCTACTAAATAATTAATGAGCAGAAAAAATGACAGAGTGTGACAATAATAGGAATGACGGGCATGGAAAAATTGAGAGGGAGTGTTAGGTTTGTAACCATTGACTTGTCTCTTGAGACCATATTAAACTTACCTTTTTCCGAAATATTTAAACTAAAATTAACGTGCCAACAATTTATTTATTTCCAAAACACTTTACAAAATTATGCGGCATCATACATTCTTGGGGGTCGATAACTGCTGAAAGTATGAGATCCAAGACAAAGTATGCCTTCATTTGGTTATCCAGCAATCGCATACCACATCATCTAGCAAGCATAGTTTTTACAAACAAAAAAAAAAAATCTAGCAAGCACAGTTCTCTATATCTTTTCCAAAAAAACATGTCATACACAATACACAACCAATATAAAGGAAATTTTTACATTAGCAGTTTCATTCATTCTCGATTTAAGAATTATAATTACCAACTCTTTCAAATCCGTGGTGTGTGCAACTACTTGTACAAAATTTTGTTTACGCTGACTGTATATGCTATAATTACTCTCTATTATCTCTAGGATAGCATTTCTTATTTTGTAATTATGTATCTTTTCAGCAAGGATACTAGTGCAATTTTTTTATTTCATTAATGTACATCACATTAGCATTCAGCAGTAATATTATTTGACAAATAAAGTGGGAGGAAAGGACGTCTAGCATTGATGACTCCCTCTAAGCGTTACCATAACAATTTCATACATCCCATTTGAAATACCGCTAATTTGGGCGCACCCCTTACCGTCAACTTACTACAATATAATGAAGGTATAATCAGGATAATCCAATATCACAGTGTGATTAAACATACGCAACAAATGAATTAAGGTTTCTTGGGGTTAAGAAGCAACTAGAAAGTTTCAAAGATGTCATTAGTGTGTCTTGAGAGATCTGAAACTACTAAGCAGTAATTCCTATCCAAATGGTGATAATTTGTATTGTTCATTTTACTTTGTCTTGCATTTCTTGGTAAAACTATTTCTATACGAGTAATGCTATATGTAGTAAAAATATTAAAAAATTTATAATGAATAATATGGCAATCTTTTATTAGTTTCTTAAACAAGCCAGAAAAAAATGGATCCCACTTGTTTGAACGCTCAACCGAATCTTTCATATCACTTATTATAAAAGTTTTAGTAGGATTTCTTTATACATTTTCAATTTCTTATTACTTTATAGGCTTGTTTCTTTCTAGTGTAACCATCCTTTTCACTAGGACAATGACCAAGGGCGCATTGCCCTTCATGTATAAGCTGTCTTTTGCGCCGGCAATTGAATAAAAAGTCTTTTGTATGCGGGTTTCTTTATTCTGTCTTGCATTTCTTCGTATATGCAAGCAGGTCCCTCCAATTTGTTCTACTGATAAAAGTAGTCCTTCCACCCTTTATTATCGTACTTGGTTTCACCAATTCTTCGATGTGCCTATAATTAGTTGCTGTGGACGGCTCACGCTTGAATCCCATTTTATGAACAAAGGGCAGAAGCAGAGAGGTCCCAAAGGAGTCAAAAATCTGAGAGAGAGAGAGAGAGAGTCTCAGAGAGTTTTTTTAGGAAATGAAGGTAGTGCAGTGGCTTCTGCTGGTGGCTGTGGCCTGGTGGTTGGGACAAGGCGGCGCTCCCACCATGGCCGGAGAGTGCGCAACCAAGTGCGGGGATGTAGACGTTCCATATCCGTTCGGGCTTGAACTCAAGTGTGCGAGGTCCAAAGATTTTTTCCTCAATTGCACCACTGAAGGGAATCATCCAAAACTAAGGCTTGCCTCCGGGTGGGATTATCCGATATGCAATATCGCAATCGAGAACGCTACCATGGTTATCAGGGTCCCTGAAGTATACATCTGCCCCAACCGGGAAGACCAAGCACAAAACAAAAGGACCATCGATCTATCTCGATATCCACTGTACAAATTTTCGGACACCTGGAACAAGCTCACGGTCCTCGGCTGCAACGCCTATACGCTTGTGTCTGACTCAGATGAGACGTTCATGAGCGGGTGCATCTCCTACTGCAGCCGCAGTGTTAACTTCCCCAACGAGACCACTTGCTCCGGACACGGTTGCTGTCAAACGTCTATCCCGAAGGGGCTTAAGACGCTCTCCATTAGCGTCTACTCCCTCGACAAAAACTTCAGCGCCTGCGGAGTGGCCCTCGTGGTGAACGAGACGTCATTTAATATATCCAAAGGAAATCGCCGACCATCAATGATGTGGATCAAAGCTCGGAACTTGTTCTGGACTGGATGGTCGAATGGGACGTAACTTGCGAAAAGGCCAGATCGAGGTCGGGCTATGCTTGTGGCAACAACACGGCCTGCAAGGACTTCCCAAATGAATCGGGTTATCATTGCTTATGCAAGGCTAGGTACAAAGGGAATCCCTACAATCGCTCCCACGGGTGTCAAGGTAAATAGCATATATGACTCCTCATGCATTATCGCCCTTAAATTAATTCTGTGTATAACTAACTAATTAATCAACATTCAAGAGCCAGATATAGGAGTACTGTATCTATCTATTGATTACATCTAGTTTACCCATTTAATTGGGCGCCGTTTGATTTGGGCTATCCTTTCTCTCTCTCCTCAAGCTCTACCTCCCCTCTTCTGCTTGCCCTCACGTCACTGCCAGTCACCATCATCATCATCATCATCATCATCATCATCATCATCTCTCTCTCTCTCTCTCTCTCTCTACTAGGCTGATACGCACTCCCTCTCCTCCGCTGACAACACTACCCCCACTATGGTGTTCATTTCTCACGTATATTGTAACAACCTAGTCTAACAAGAGCAGTCTAATCGTCGAGGCCAAAGGACTTAGTTAAGGAGTGAATCTTGACAAACTTCTAGGATAGCAAATGGGAAAGGAATGAATTTTAATTGTGCACCGAATAGAAAGAGAGCCTTTTCTTAGGTTTATGTATAAAACCGAAATTAACTCATAAGGTGTGTCTTTTGACATAACTGCAAATTTAGCATTGAAATTTTAACATTAAGCACACTTAGATGAAAGCACTACCAGAATGAGTGATTTTTTAAGAAAGTGCTCACCTATACATCAAATGACAAAATGGTGAAACTCGGTTTAGGATGGGTCAAAATGAACAATATCTCAAGTGAATTAATTTAAGAATATCATAATATGTTATCAAAGCGAGATCACCTTTAGTGGGTATGTGGTTTGGATGAACCACGCAAAAGTTGGTGGGCCTATAACGACCCAATCTGAAAAGGGTAAGGTAGTGATCGTTAGGGATAGAGGACCCAAATAGGAACGGCTCTTAGCAAGTTTTTTTAATATGGCAAAAGTAATATGAACGAATCGAATTATACACTCAATAGAGGGAGAGTGCTCTTGTGATATTTATGTAAAATTAGAATTAACTCACAAAAGATGCATTTTTACATAATGACAAGTTTAGTATTAAAACTTCAATATTATGTGAGCTCAAGTGGGAGCACAATCAAAATGGTGACCTATTGGAAAAGTACCCACATGTATGTTAAAGGACAAAATGATGAGACATGTATGTCAAGTCAAAATGAACAATATGTTAAGTTGGTATAAAGATGTGAGCAAAGAGTAGAGAAAGAAGTATCTTAAGAGAAGGTGGACAAATGTCGCGATACTATAACCAAAACCTCAATGGGATAATATTACTCGATTAATAATTTATGCACTGACTTGTTCAATTTGTTTTTGCCATTAACTAACATAACGATTCAATTTGTCTTCTCCATAATGTAGACATAGATGAGTGCAAGGAGCCAAATAAAAACCGCTGTCCTGTAAAGTGCAAGAATACGATCGGGAACTTCACATGCCAGTGCCGGTTTGGAATGCAGCCCGATCCCGATTATAAATTCCGTTGCCAAATTTCTCGTTGGGCCGTACTTGTTGCAGGTAATTTCCTTCCATTTGTCCCCTCATCATTCACCAGATGATTCATATCCTATCAATTCGTTCTTGATTTTGCAATAGGTTGGAAGTACATGCTTTATGGTTTATTACACCCTATAAACCCCGATAAAACAAACAATTAGTCACGCCAATTACATCTTTCCTCTCTCTTTTTTTTTTCCTGAAGCTAACACTTCTTTAATTAATCCGTGGGAGAATACGCTGCAAATTCAAAATAAAAATTCCTCCTTTAACCGAATCTACAAATCTCGGGCCGAAAAGAAGAACAAGACCTGTAGATCACTAGAGGAAAGGAACCCTAAAATTTCTAGCGAAAGTGAGCACAAATTTGGACTAGAAAAAGTAAAAAGAAAAGGAAGCACAGAATTAAGCAAGGGAATTATCAAGGTGATTGTTGAAGAAGGTGATGGGGTGGAGCTTCGTTAATCTGAATTATGAAAACATTGGCCAAAAAAGCAGCTCGAGAAGAGTTTATTGATTCTGTCAGATCGATGAAAGAAGACGGTACTAATTTCGAGAGTATCTCGCTTCGCTTTGGAGTTGCTGAAGCAATAATGGCTCCTAAGCACTAGAGGGACAAGAATGCCAAAGGCAATTGCTTGGTGAACTTGCGCATAAGGATGACCTCTAAGATTGATGAAGCTCAATTGTATTATCAGAATTCATGAAGCTCGACTCACCTACAAGGATCACATCCCTCTAGTAGATTGGGGCTCATTTTGTGCTTTTTTTTCCTTCGGCCAAATCCTTTTATAATAAGACTCTATTTATTACACAAAAAATGAAAGATTTCAGAAACATATTTCTTAAAAATATTGCTTGTATCGCTTGAAATAATTAGTTAATAAAAAATATTTTCATTACCAACAATAATTTATGTATAAATAAATTTGTAGACAATGAAAATAGCTTTTGTTTATTAATTGTTTAAGCTATACAATAAATATTTTTTTTTCAGAAACAAACGAAGCCTAAAAATTATTGAGACTAGTAGGTCATGTTTGAGTTTTGAATTGGGAAAAAATTGTTCCCTTTAGGCGTCCTCCCATGAATTCAAAATTTATTCAATTTATTATCTGTTAAAGCAAAGAAATGGAAAAATAAAGAAACAAAGTAAAACGGAAGGAAGTTGTGGGGCACGGTTTGTGTAATTTGAGATGATGCAGGCAGAAAACAGTATGACAAGTCATATTTTAATAGAGATTTTGCAAACAGTATGATAATCCATATTTAAATTGAGATTTTGCAGTGGATGTATTATTTTTTCCCTATGCATGAAATCACATTTTACCATCTATCTTGCATATTTAAAGTTATTGAAGTTAAACATATGTGTGTGTCTTAAAGAAGGAATGGATCCATTCCTAAAAACTTGGGGGAGCGGAGTTCTTAAAACAATGGATGGGCACAAGGCACGGGCAATCCGTGTCGGGGCACCACCTCGAAATGGACAAATTTCCCCACAAAAGATGCCTTGCAAGGCATTTGGCAGGACAATAGGCGAGGCAGGGTGAGGCTAGCATGAGCTCTGCCTGGCCTGGCAAATCTACCCCGAAGATATGAAATAATAACGATAAAACCCTAAGAACGATCACTTCTCCTTATAAGTCTTGTTTTTACGGAAGATGAAAGCTTGGAAAGTCCTTTAGGTGAGCAATGTGATCCAATTGTTTTCCATGTATTTCATCTTCACATTTTCCACATGGACTAATTTGTGAAGGTTGGAGCTTGTTTGGCTCTATAAAACCAATCAACGAGGTCTTTCCTTTTGTGTAAAATCCACCCATCTGGCCATTCCTTCTCTTAAAAATAGTGAAAAATAAGAAAATTGGCGAGGCCATCTAGTGGGGGGATTAGCTTGTTTTGAGGAAAACGATTAACTCTATAGTGGAGCCCCGCATGGGGCGGTGGAGAGCAAGTTTTCATTTCGAGGGGTGAGGACGAGGGAAATGATCCGGGTCCTTGGCCCGTTCCCATCCCTATTTAAAACTAGTTTTAGAGAAATAATTAATTTGTAGATGAAAATGGCATTGTTTTCTTTCTTCTTTAGCTAGGAAAAATCTCCTTCAATCATGCTTTTGATTCGCAGGTTATACATATACACATCATCCAATTCGATTTTGAATGGTATTAATGTTCATAACCACACCAGTTAAAGTTTCCTTAGAATGGACATAAACACATAATCATGATAATTACAATGTGCCACGAATATTAAACTGAGTTTTCCTACCATTTGTAAATGGAAAGAGGTAAAATAAAGTAAGGTGAAGGCTTTCCTCACCCTCTTTCGTTTATTGCAAACTTTGTCATTATAATCAAGGAAAGAGATTTGGAAGAGTTATAGAAGATGCGGAAAATATGTATTTCAATCTACGTTCAATAGATTAGATATGAACTTTTATAAAGATAGTTACATGATACATAATTTGTGTAACCCATTTGTTACAGAAACCATTTTTATCACTATTAAATTAGTATTTGTATTTTGAAAGGTAGACCAATCATCCAAATAAATGGTGATGGTTGCGGATTATGTAATTAAAGATTAAATGAGTAGTTCATTTGAAATTGATTTCTTTTCTGAAATATGTGGACTATATAAGGATTACATCCTTGAATCATTAATCTAGTAATATATATTCTTTGGCAGTGATTGCTTCGTCCATCTTTGGCATAATTTCTGTTGCCCTGGTCTTTGACACGTGGAGGAGGAGAAGCAAACAAAAAAACTTTAGACGAAATGGAGGAAAGCTTTTGAAACACCACAGAGTTAAAATCTTTACTGAGGCAGAGCTAGCAAAAGCAACCAACAACTATGATGATAACAACAAGCTTGGCGAGGGCGGTTTCGGATCCATATATAGAGGAAGAATAGTGGCAAACACCATGGTCGCAGTCAAGAAACCTAAAAATGTGCACAAGTCTCTGATAAGGAAGGATTTCCAGCATGAACTGGAAACTGTGATGCAAATGAACCACAAAAATGTGGTGAAGCTCCATGGCATATGTTTGGAGACTAGAATACCCTTGCTAGTTTATGAATACATTTCCAATGGTATCCTCTTCCAACACATCCATCAAAGTACGTCGACCATCTTAAGATCATGGAAAATCCGGCTCAGAATAGCCACCAAAGCTGCTCTTGCACTCGAGTATATGCATTCCTATGCAAAACCCCCAATCATTCACGGCGACATCAAGTCGATGAATATACTCCTAGATCACAATTACTCGGCAAAAGTGTCTGATTTTGGAACTTCGGTACTGATATCACCAAAGCATAGTAATATTGTAGCCACTGAAATACAAGGTACATTGGGCTACATCGATCCAGAATATTTAACTACTGGTATGATAACAATTAAGAGTGATGTGTATAGCTTTGGAGCCGTCCTCGTGGAGTTACTCACAGGAAGGATGCCAACAAGTTTCATTACTAAGTCCGAAGAGTCGATCAATATTATCCATTATTTCATATCCTCCGTGAAGGATAAGACACTGTCCGATGTCATAAACCTTGAGGATGCTAGTGGAGAGGAAATGGAGAGAGTAGGAATGGTTGCTGAGATTGCAGTGAAATGCTTAGACCAAAGCGGTGCGAGGAGGCCCATAATGAGGGAAGTGGTTGAGCAACTCACCAGGATTAACCACGAGCTCAATAGCTTGACAGTTGAAGAAAACATAGAGGAGACTAAATGCAAAGTGGATGAGGCAAACATATACCCCCAGGCGACTTCAATTACCTGTGAGACTAGCCAACATGGGACATCAAGCTCTTTTCTCTGATCAGGGAATGGATTCGGCAGGTTCCAGCATTCAGAATATATATTATGTTTGGCATTTGCTTTGCACTTATAGTTGTGCAAGGCTGCAAGCATTCGTGTTAGTTTAAGGGTCACAATCTATATGATATATGTACAGCTATGCATTGAAGTGGACTTATTCAAGAAGGTTGGCATATAGCCTTTTTGACATTATCATAATCTCTCTTTCCCATTTATCTTTTCTTCTTTGTTTTATTTTCCTTACATATAATAATAGGTCAGAAAAAAAATCCTACTCAGTCCTTACTATCTTATTTTTCCCTTGATTTAATCCCAATTCACTTTTGTGGCACTTCCAATCTTTACTCTTCCCTCGTTATATCGCACTAAATTCTAATATAATAACCATATCCAAACAAAGATAATAACTGTCGGCCAAAAAGACAACAACAAGGCCAGAAAAAGTATCTACTTTCACTATTGTTTCCTTTTCTTTAAATTCGATCTTAATTTGAAAAAAAATCCCCAATTTAATTTACTTTCTCTTTATTTGTAGTTCATTTAAAATAATTTCATTTTGGATGATAAATCAGAGTGAGAGTGGGAAAGGCAAACCGATTTAGAACTCAAAAAATACCACATCTTCCAACCATGATATGATTACCCATAAATATGACAAAGGCATCCCAGGCGTGCGTAAGCTAGATGCTTTTCGCTACTAGGCATTCTTGTAGTTTACCTTCGAGTAATGCATCTTTGCTCCATTTATATAACTTCCTTTACATACCACGTATTATTTTGAAGCTGAAGCCACACTAATGGCCTTGACGGATGATGGAAACCCCTTCCAAATGTGGCCTTATCATATTCCTCATGCTTCCAGATGTTTCACTTGGGCCTATTGGGCACGCGTCTTTTAAAATCTAAGTGATGGTCACTACCACCGCCACGTCACTATCACATGTAATGCTAGAATGGCAATTATCTGCAACTTAAAGCCATGTTATCGATAAATTTCTTAATCGATGGACCAACACATGTAAAGAAACATGTACTTAAGCAAGAAAAATATGTATAGAATAAGGTTTGCTTTTCGTCATCCTCACACATCTATTTAACATTAAGTAATTCTAGATCATTTATCAAATTGGTCGATCTTGACAATTCTTTGATAGAATTAGTGAATTAAACAGATAGAATTACTGTGCAAAATCTTTGAGCATTTCGAACTTATTGGCTTTAAGCACGAAAAGTTGGTAACTTCAAAACAGACAATTTATCATACTCATCAAAAGCATGAGAAGCTTAGTTTCAAGCATTCATTTAAAAATTTGTCCCCGCAATAAATGTTAGATCTCAAGAATATCAAATGTTTCAAATGAATCAATTTCTTGTATTTATTTAGAATTTCACAATTTACATGACTTGTAACATGAAAATAACCTTAGTTTGTGAGATATCGCATTGAATAAAAAGCTAGAATTTAGAAATTAAGATCACAGAATAATTCAAAAATACATGATTCCATCATGAAAATTTTGTGTTCTTAACTTAGTGGACACGTTGGTGGAATTTTCAGAAAAGCTGTAATAAAAAGACAGGTTGTATTTTCCGCCTTCGAGAGGCACACCACTGTTATATATATGGTTAATGGATCAACGAATGCAAACAAATCAAGATACGTATTTTCTGTTAACGTATCTCTTGAATTCATGAATCTCTCGGATACACGTATCTCTTAAATTCATGAATCTTTCGGATACACGTATCTTTTGAATTCATGAATCTCTCGGATTCACGTATCTCCGGAATTCATGAATCTTTCGAATACACGTATCTCCTAAATTCATGAATTTCTCGAATTCACATATCTCCTGAATTCATGAATCTCTTCTTGAATACATGTATTTATTTAATTCATGTATTGCTTCTGTACATGAACTTGAAAGTTCTATAAATAGATAAGAGCATAGAGCTTCAAAAAGGTTTTTGGGGGTTCTTCAGAAAAAGAAAAATTCTACTCTACTCTTCTTATTCTTCTGAGTGTGCCAATTCAATTGAACGGTTCGACTGAGTCATGTTTGCATAGTGCTAATCCAAACAGATTCGAGGTGTTGTATCTTGGGAGACATAGTTCGCGAATCTGCAGAGCACCATTGGCAGGAACTAATCGCCTTAAGGAGATTCGGACATCCGTACCCCATCTCCAATTTTGTGTGATTTTTAAGTGATATCTTATTTTTATCTTCTCAAAGAATTGTAAATTTATTCAGTTACCATCGTCTTTTTGCATTGATATTCTAATTACAACAAATAGTTCACTTTTTCATTGGATTATATTCCAACAACCACAACAAGACACCCTTTTCATGGAACTTCAACGAAACTGGTTGATATTTAATAGACATAGAGATGGTTTGTATAAAGTCACTTGCCCATGGAATTGCTACTTTGGATCTCCCAAAACAGTTGTGGATCTAGTTATTGGGGTTAGGATTAGTGTGTTAGCATCAAGCAAATTAAACCACTAGTGTTAATCAATTGATCTATCCTTGTCTTTTAATTCTATCTACCGTAAATTGAAAAATAGTTACTACATGTAGATCTAGATACAATGTCAAGTTTGTATATATGGAAAATTTATTGAAACTGATTTATTTCATGGGTAGAAGATTGATTGAAAAGAAAATATCTCTGTTCTAATTTTAATCATTTTAAACTCACTTTGGAAATTTCTACAACCACGGCAACATGACAACGTGAATCAGGCTCCTAATGAAAGCGAGCCTCCACATTTGGATTGAACAATCATTGAAGCTCCAATCATAGAGATATGAGTTGGCCATATAAGTCTTTGTGTTGCTTTCCAAGTGAAGGCTAACTTCAAGATTGCACGGACGGCCTTGTCGGGGATTCCTTAGTAAAGAGCAGGGGATGGGTGTCTTAGGCCCACAAATTGGGATCCAGCTCTGCTTTTGTCAATTGCATCTACTGGTTGGATGGGGAATGGCACTGAATGTCTTTGTTTCAAGCTAAAGGAGCAAAGAAAGTTGCTCTTCTTTAGAGAGTTAAAATCAAGAGCAATAGTGATAGCAATTCTACTTTGATTTTTCTTTGGAATCAGGTATGGCTAGTAAACGATGGAAACAAAAATCAATGGGTCCGACTCTTTATTTTTTTTCTTGACCACTACTGCAAAGTATGCCACACAGCTACCATTGCAGATTCCGCAAGTCACAATACCCAACGAAAGATCCAAGACCCTTATCGTGCTTGGGTGACTCCCATTTTCTAAATTTTTTAAAAATATTTTTTGTTTCGTATTGTTTAAGGTTTTTGACGACACCATGTAACACCACATGTGATGGTAGAATGGTAATAAACTGCAAATGTACTTTTGGATGCTAATTCTTATTTAATTAAATAATGTGATACACTATTAGAAAATTCCTAAGGTTATTGCGAGATTATTATTATTTTTGATGATTTTAATGTCTTTATATGATCATAAGCATGGTTTTGGGTACATGTCTAGACTACATGGATAGTATACAATATTTTTTAATATACATATAGGAGGATTGCTATTTTTAAACACTAGAATGTCATTATCACTGTAATCCGAGATATAAAAAGTGACTTCCCTTAATAGTTTCCTGAATGAAAAATGTAATTCTCCTTAGAGATAATGGTTGATAGTTTCTTCTAGTATAGATATATATCTATACTATATGAATTCAACATTTTCAATATGTTGAAATTCAAACGACTTAAATCATATAAAAGTAGTATAATTATATTAAGCGGTGATGTTACGTGGCAAGACCTCATTGAAATAAAAATACTAAAATAGGAATATAAATATACAGAAATGCAGGAAAAATCATTATCTTCTTTTGGGTGCCACTGTTGTTATAATTCACCATCTTGCTTGGAGATCGAGATATCATCAACAAAATTCCATAGGTTGAGTTTAAGAGGATTGAGAAACACACTGCATGGAACCCTATGTGCTCCTGCTAGTTGTCCATGGCGAAAGAGAATGGTCGAGTGACAACCATCTCGCGTGGCAAATGACGACCATATCGTCATTAAGAAAGATCATCCTCCGGATGGAACAAACTGAACCCCACGGCGTCTTTTCTTGATGCTTTTTTTCTCTGGCGTTTGTCTCGTTCTTCGAAAGACTTCAAGAAGACTCGTGAGTTTTCTTGCACAGGGAGGGATTCTCGTGTCGCCGTCACCAAGTTTCCCCTGTGACGTTGGGTCCGGGGGTTTGAGTGCGGATCCAGTCAAGTCATTTTAGTGCAGATCCAAGCCGCACTTGCATGAATCAGATCACAAGATCCCGATAAATTTCAACCGTTAGATGAGGTCAGTCTTATATGGGGCTCACATAAATCAAGTTCGGAGATTGACTGGGCTCATTTTAGTGTGGAGAACTTTTCTTTTTCCTCGTGTCCAGAGGGCCGAGTTAGCTGGGTCCGAAGCCCAAATAAAAAGGTAAATGTCTCCTCCCATAATCCAAGGTACTTTTCTATATTTAATTTTTGTGTGCAACTCATGTCACTTTAGTGTTGGCCAAGAGAGTGGGGCGTAATGGACTTGGCGTTTGATATAAAAAAGTTACTGTTCTAAAGGACTCTATGGTCAAAAAAGACTTTGAGACGACTTGTACGTCTTCATGTGCCGTCACCATCACCAAGCTTTCCGTACCAGGATCATTTGGTCACCTCACCAGGCGGTGGGCCTGGAGATTTTTGTCCGCATCCAAGCCACACTTGCATGAACTGCATTCATAAAATCCCAATGAATTTCAGCAGTTAGATTACGATGGTTTCATGTGGAGTCCACGTAAATCAACGTTGGAGATCCACTGGACTCATCTTCATGCGGAGCATGTTGTTAATGTTTGGATGCAAGGTCAGGCCAACTAGAAAGGCCAAGGTCTCCTCAAACGTTTCTTTTTTTTTCCCGTTCGGACATACAGTTATTCATCTAATAAAGTGTTGCCAGCAAACTCATCGTACGTGATACTCATTCATCTTAGTATTTCAGAGGTTCACTTCTTTTGAACATGATTTCCAAATATCTTTCCAAACACTTATATTTTGGCCCAAGGGGAAAGCCTTTCCCAAATCCTGCCAACGTCATATTTCTCTATTATTCTAGATGTGAAAAAGTAGAAAACAATAGTTCTTGAAGTATAAAACATATGATTTTATATAAAGATAATCATATTTTTTTCTTGAGAATCCCACAATCTCTCTTTTCTTTGCTTTTTCTCTTGCATTTTGTCCTATTCTTAAAAAGACTTCGAGACGACTTGGAAGTCTTCATCCATCGTCACCAAGTCTTCCACCAGGCCTTGGGCCCGGAGGTTTTAGTGCAAATTGAGGCCCGCTTGCATGGACTAGATGCACAAAGTCCCAAATGAATTTCAACAGTTAGATGACATCGGTTTTATGTGGAGCTGACATAAATCAACGTTGTAGATCCTTTGTGCTCATCAACATGCGGAGCATCTTGTTAATGTTTGGATGCAGTGTCAAGACAACTGCAAAGGAAAATGTCTCCCCTCAAAGGTTGATAAAAAGGTAATTGTCTATGTTTCACTTTGTCGTGAAACACGTTACTTTAGATTTTATTTTTTTTGGGCTACCATTTCTTTAGATTGGATAATGAAAAAATGACCACCCGAAAGAAGACTCTATATTCAAAAAGAAGAAGAAGAAGACTCTATGATCAAAATAATTTGTTAAATAACTTTTATCTTAATCTTATCGTTTTCTTTTAAAATCTCGAATTATTGACAGAATGATTAAACATTTAATTTGTATAAAGAGGCAGAGCTAACAAAAGCAATCAACAACTATGATGATAGCCATAAAGTTCGGCAAGGCGATTTGGATCCCATCTATAGAGAGGACAATAACACGGTCACCATGGTTGCAATCAAGAAACCTAAAGATGTGCATGAGTCTCTAATGAAGGGGGATTCCCAGCCTATTTGTGGCGTGTTCTACAAGAATTTGCCATCATATTTAAAGTTTGCATTACATAGGTGTAACCTAATTTAAAAATTCATGAATAAGATTCACCTTCAAATGATCATCACTCTTCTATCATAAGCACTAATTGGCATGAGGAAGCACTTGATATAAGTAATTTGACTGAAATCATCGTTATAGCCCAGTCGTTGGAATTTTAGAAGAATAGTTGTGCTACAACTTACAGGGATTGAAACATCGAGAATCAACCTTTGGAAAGCAGCAGAATCGGGTCGAAACTATTTCTTTATTTTTGGTAAGAGGGTTGAAGCTTAATTCTCGCAGAAAATATGGAAGCTTTTGAGGCAACCAAAACCCCTCCCTCGCTCTCTCCCATATCCCCTTCTCTCTCCACGAAGTCTACACAAACTCAAGGGGGAAGACTATGGAGCAAGCCCAACAATTGCCATCAGCCACAGTTACCCTGACTTTTCTTCTCATTTCATTCACACCAACCCGAAGTTATCCTCACACCACCAACAAACACAAAGTCGAACAGTCCGAATACTCTTGTTAAAGAAGAAAAAAAGCTAATGACTTCTTTTGGACTTTGTGTCTAGATTTTTTGACAATCACACTTTCAAAATAGAAGGATTTTAATCAAAATTAAGATACGACCATCATTTTATTCACCGCCTAAGCATGGCCTTCTCTTATTAGCGATCTTAATTACTACACAGAGTACCACAAATAATTTAGAGATTTGTTTTGGTAGCAATTTAGATTGCACCTTCATGCACTAGAATTATTTTCAAAAATTAAGAAGGTATCCCCTCGGGACACTTGTCAAGTAACCAAAAAGTGAACGTTAATTAATTTTTATTGATAATGTGTAATTAATATTTATAAATCAAATTCTTTTCCATAACAAGGTGGCATTGATTTTCCAAAACTCAAACACAAGATTGACTAGAATTTGTATTACATGGACATTGTGATTGACTTATTTCATCATATCGCCATGCAGCCTATCCATAATATTAACAAGAAAATTCTAGGAAAAGGGAGTGTATTCCATCTTATAGACAATTCTAACCATATTGATTGCTAAACACTGATATATTGCATAGAAAAGGACAAGACTCCTAGGTTCATTGTCTCATGACCTTCAAATGAAGGCAATTTTCTAATTAAAACGTTGTGGTAAATAAATGATGTCTCAATCCAAGCCAATTGGAGCCATTCATCACGCGGGACTTATTTGTGTGTTCCACGTGATCAATGATTACGATAGATCTAGTCCAGTAGTCTTAGTTGCATGAAAAAATTTTGCTGGTAAAAGAACACATTTCATTAGTAATTTCACAAGAGGATGTAGTCACTACGAGATCGAAACAATATTTAATATTTTCCCATAAATTCGGTGGTTAAAGGTCAAGAGAAATCCTATTTTGGATCCTATAATACAATGATAATAATGTCATGCTTTACATTGTCCTACAACAAGACTATTCTCATCTTTCTAGAAATTAATGATGAATCTAACTGTACTTTAACAACCATAAGCCAAGTCCCTTATTCAATTTTTTCCCCTTGCTTGGAACTGCCATTACAAATGGACTTTTGGTCCCTGGATGCTTAACTCATTTAATTAAATACTACCGCATATTGTTTGAAAATTCTTGAGATTATTGCAAGATTATTGATTTTGATGATTTTAATGCATCTTTGCGTGACCCTAAATAAGATTAAGGGCACATGTCGAGCCTCTGTAGAGGACACGATATTTTTTAATATACATATAAGGAGGCTGTTTTTTTCAACACTAGAACGTTATTATCTCTGCCATTCACCCAGGATGCAAAAAGTAACTTCTTCCATAAAAAAATAATTTCAGAGTACAAAGAAAAGATAATCCTCTGTAGAGATAATGATGATTATTTTCTTGAGAGTCCCACGGTCCCTTTTTTTGTTACTTTTTCTCTCGCATTTTGTCGTGTTCTTCGAAAGACTTCGAGACGACTTGTGAGTCTTCGTGCACGGTCACCAAGTCTTTCCGTACGGTACGAGACACCATGCGATCAGTCACTCGGCGTTGGGCCCGGAGGTTTTTATTTGCATCCAGGCCACACTTGCACGGACTCGGTGCACCAAATTCAAATGAATTTCAGCAGTTAGATGGCGTCTATCTCATGTGGAGCCCACGTAAATCAACGTTGGAGATCCACTGAACGCATCACAAAGTACGGAGCCCGTTGTTGATGTTTGGGTGCAGGGTCAGGCCAACTGGAAAGGTAAAGGTCTCCTCATAGGTTGATAGAGATGCGCAGTAGATAATATAAAAAATGACCGCCGGAAAGAGGACTCGATGATATAAATAATTTGTCAGACAACTTTCCTCTTAATCGTATCGTTTTGTTTTAAAACTTCAAATTATTGTGTGAATTATATGGCAAATTCCGTTGTAGCATTTCACGTTCGAAATAACCTTATCAGCCTCTTTATAAATAGGGCTTTTTTAGATACATATGAACAGGCGAATTTTATGCATTCACGACATTTATTTATGTCGAGTAGTATGAATTCTCTGTATTGAGAAAAAAAAGAGTCTTGATTTGGATTGCTTTCATGGTTTCCAAGATTGTGATACAAAATCTATTACTGTTTAATTTAAGACGAATTCAATCAAAATTGAAATAAAGTCAGTCTTTCATTCACTGCATAAGAAGGGTCTTTTCTTATAAGTGATTTGAATTGCTACACATAGTAACTGCTAATAATTTAGAGATTTAGATAGCACAAGCATGCAATTCAATTATATAAACTTTCACATATTAAGAAGGTGCCACCCTGATGACAGTGTTTAAGTGATCCAATAATATATATATTGATAATTTTTAACACTAATTTTTTTTCGTAATAGGAGTATGTAATATTTATAAATCAAATCCTTTTTCATAAAATTTACTTTGCCATTGCTCTAAACAAGATTCCGCATGTTTATTTAGGGTGATATCTAACATGTCTTCTCTCCAACTGTGTACTCACGAGAAAAATCCAATAAGAACGCCGCAAATACAAAATCTCTATACGAGCAACTTTATATGTAGTTGACAGGTGATTGTCTTCCTACTAGATAATTAATGAGTGGAAAGACTTGACAAAATATGAGAATAATAGCACGAAAATTGAGAGGGAGAATATAAGTCATCGCGTTCTAAGACCATGGTAAACTAATCGTTATTCCAAGAAAACCTAAGCCATTAAAAACCGTGTCAATAATTTATTTATCGCAAATTACATCACAAAATAATGTGGCATTGTACATTCTTGTGGTTGATCAATTACTGAAAGCACGAGACCTACGACAACTTTTGCCTTCATTTAATATCTAGCAATTACATATTTAATCAACTAGCAAGCATACTTCTCCACATCATTTTTTGAGAAATAGATTATACACCACCAGTATAAAAGAAATTTATATAAGCGATATCATCCATCATTGATTGAAGGATTATAACTACCCACTCTTTGAAATCAATAGTGTATGTGACCACTTATGTAAATTTTTTGTTTACACAAGCTATTTATGCTATAATTACTCTATATTTTCCGATATAGTGTTTTTCATCTTGCAATTATGTGCCTTTACAACAAGGATACTTGTACAAATAAAATTTATTATTCTACATCATAATAGCATTACTGTGATATATGATAGGTAAAATGGGAGAAAAGGGCAACTAGCATTGGTGACTCCCTTAGAGTATTGCCATAAGGGTTCCACACACGTAAAGCCATGTTCTATCTGAGCTGCTACTAATTTGAGCAAGCCTATCACTGTCGGCTTACCATGATATAGTAAAAGTACAACCAGAATAATCCTACGTGGCATAACCGAACCTATGCAACAAGTTAGCCACAATGAAAACAAGATAAACACTTAAAAAGAAGAAAACAATCACAATTAAGATACCTAAGAACGAAACAAATTATTATTTTGATTTAACGTCATAGAATAACTTGATTGTTTTCTCTGGTATCAATTTTACGAATTTCAAATCTTACATCATGAGAAATTGTAAAATAAATATGGTCAAAAGCTCTATGTGATTTTTTGGTTTTGGATAAAATTGATTTATTTGTGATGTTATACCCTTGATGGCCAAAAAAAAGAACTATAGAATATATTTCTTTATTATTTTATTTTTTTACGAGTTCAGAATTCTAAGGTCACCTTAGACATAATTTTAATAAATTGTTTAAATTTCATCATTGAAGTCGATGAACTCCTTAACACGTGTAAAGTAGATGCAAATTTGATGTGTCATGTTGAAATTCCCCTTCTTACTCTAAAATTTTACAGTAAACCATGTGGCAATTTCTCAGTGATTTCTTAAACAAGCCAGCCATTCAAAAAATGGATCCAATTTGTTTGAACGCTTAACATAAACTTGTCATATCACTTAGTGAAAAAGCATTAGTAGGATTTCTTTGTATATTTAGAATTTCTCATTAATATATATGCTTGTTTCTTCTTAAATACAAGATAGAGCGAAGTTTGCTGAGTAGCCTCAATATCACCATCATGTCTTCATTTTCATATAATAAGACCATCCTTTCCAGCAGGACAATTATTTTTTTATATGCAATGGGTCCCTTGAATTTGTTCTTTGGACACTATTACTAGACTTGATTTCACCAATTTGCCGATGTGAATATAAGGGGTAGATGAGAACGGCTTACACGCGAATCCCACTTTATGAACGAGGACAGCAGCACAGTGGTTCCAAAAAGGAAGGAGAGAGAGATTTCTGGAAATGAAGGCAGTGCATTGGCTTCTAATGTTGGCTCTGGCCTGGTGGTTGCAACAAGGCGGCGTCTTCGCCGTGCCCAGAGAATGCGAACACCGGTGCGAGGACGTGATTGCACCTTATCTGTTCGGGATCGAAGCCAATTTGTTCCCGGTCCACAGATTTTTTGCTCAGTTGTACCAACACCACTGAAAGGGAGCAGTTTTCAACTACTGTTTGGGGAATCTTATGATACGCAATATCTCCGTAAGGGACTCGACCATGGTCGTCAGCCTCCCCAACGTACATATTGATACTCAACTCGGGAGGATAATTCGGACGCTCAAAACCTGGGGCAAGGACATGGCCATTTGTCTGGATTGGATGGTCGAATCGGACGTGACTTGCCGAAAGGCCAAGCTGAACGGGTCGAGCTCCGCCTGTGGTAAAAACACGGACTGTGTGGACATCGGGAATGCATCCGGTTATCGTTTCGTCTGCGAGCCTGGGTACTATGGGAATTTCTAGTCCCTTCGAAGGGTGTAAAGGTAATCTAACATGCACGACTATCCATGCATTATCGCGCTGGAATGAGAAGTACTGTATAGAGAAGTGTATCTACCTGCTGATTCCATCTAGTTTAACCCCATTTAATTAGCCGCCGTTTGATTTGCGCTACCCTTTCTCTCACTCCTCAACCTATTCCTCCGCTCTCTAGCTAACACCTCACGCCAATGCTGCTGCCTCCGTCATCTGCCCACCACCTTGTGCAAGCCTGCCATCGGTCTTCACGCGTGGTCGGACCACCACAGCCGTCTCTCTCTCTGTACTGATACACCCTCCCTCTCTTGCACCGACAACAATTACTCCACTTTGAAGACGACATTAACGCTCGATTTGTTTCACAAAAAATAATAATTTAAAAAATATTTTTAAAAAATAATCATTTACATCATTTAAACTAATTAATTAATGAAATATATTTTTATTAATGAAAATTTTTTGCTTAATTATTTTTATGAATAATAAAAATATTTTTCGTTCATATATTTTTATAAATAATAAAAGTAATTATTTTTATAAAAATATTTTTCTAAATCATTCTTTTTTCGCGAAATAAATGCACTCTAATGTCACCACCATTGCATGCAACAAACATGTCAACTCTCTTTCTATCACTCTTCCCTAGTAAGCCTGGCTTGTACCTCATCTCGGCAGCGGCAAGGCCTCGGTGCCGTCACCACTGCAATAAAGGAGATGAGATTTGCTTGCTATTGTCTCCCATGAACAGAGGAGACCTAATGAGGATTTGACGAGTCCATGGCTCGACGGTGGTGGGGATGGTGATGTGGTCCCGATGGCTGAGCACTGGTGACAGTGGAGGGGATGGCAGGTTGAGTGGAAAGCGAAAGCGGGAAAAGCGGGTGAGTTTTCTCATTAGTATAATTTTAATGGGAGGTCTATATAAAGTTTGTGGAATTTTGCTTAGACCCTGCTCTATGTCTGGCGCCCGACTCCACTCGGTCAACAGCCGTGGGGGACCTGATTTTGAGTAAATTTAAATGTAGAGAAAATGCTTCTCTTTGAGGTTCCAACTTTTTGCTCGCCAGAATAAGTCAAGGCCGTTGCCACCACCTGCCAACATCATGGTCAACATCATTTCTAGCGACTCTATCCCAACTTTGCAACGATAATACATATGCATATAAGCACATCCACCTCACTCATAGAATAGTGGCTCATATTAACAAAAAGTTTGTATGCATGTCAAGATCAATGCCCTCCTTCCTAGGCTTAGTCGTCTTCCCCAACGACTATATCTAATATGGCAACAATGAAACCTCACCACGCTCTTGCAACATAGGGTTTGCGCATCATTGCAAAAGTTCGAGACTGTTGATCTCCGTTGATGGTAAAGTACAACACCATTGTTGAGCTTGGATTCAAAGTAAATAGGTGAAGAGGTCAAATCAGCTCCAAACTCGTGCGGTGTTGTTATTGTCTCCATTTAATGTGGCGTTTCCTGGCCTCTTCGAATAAATATGCAACGAGGACGAGAAACGCTTTGGGGGAACCCCTGCTGTACTCCTACTGCTCCTCCACGGCTATAGACAGTGACGGTGGACCGAGCGACGACCAGCTCGGGTGATACACGTTTCGTGGCTCTGAATCTCCTGCGTCACGTCCTCAATTCGCGGAAGACGCGTTTCCTCATTAAGAAAGATCACAGTGAACCCCACAGCGTCTCGTCTCTTCCGTTTGCGTTTTTCCTTGGCATTTTGTCTTGCCCTCCAAAAGACTTCGAGACGATTTGAAGTCTTCATGCACCCCTGTTGGCCACCAGGCGTGGGGCCCGGTGGTTTTATTGCGGATCCAAGTCGCACTTGCATGGACCGGGTGCACAATATCCCGATGAATTTCAACCATTAGATGAGGTTGGTCTTATGTGAGGCCCACATAAACCAACGCTGGGATCGACTAGGCTCATTTACATGCAAAGCATGTTGTTGATTTATTTTTTCCCTTCAGGGCCGGACCAACTGGGTCCGAACCCAGCACAAAAAGGTGAAGTTTTGCCCACTTATTGATTCAAGGTGCTTTTGTATATTTAATTTTTGTTGTGTAACACATGGTTACTTTAGTTTGGTCAAGGGACAGAGGCCTCGTGAATTTTGCAGATGATAGAAAAAATGATAGCTCGAAAGGACCCCCTGATCAAAGCCACTTGGTGGTGACTTGCCGTCGGATTTTTGTTTTACAATCTCAAATTATTGATTGCTTGATTAAATATTTAATTTATATGTAATAAATACAATCACAATATCGCACATTCAAAATAAGTCTCACCAAACACACTATGAAGGAGCTTTACTAGATGCATGTAAACAAGTGAATTAAGTGTAATCGTGATATTAAACTGAATACTTTCTCCTATAAAAATAATTAATAACTTGTCGAGACTTTTGAAGTTGAAGTAGCAAGTCAGTTATCTTATAAAATAGGAAAATGCCACAAAAAACCTTGAAATTTACCCCGTGTGACACATTTACCCTATTTTTTTTTTGTGACACAAAAAACCCAAAACTTAGCCATGTATGACACATTTACCCTAAACCTTTTTTTGTGCCACCAAAAATCCTAAACTATGCCACTTGTGACAATTATACTATGAATTATATTACTTATAACAAATTTATCCCCAAATCTTTTGGGCTGAAGGGCATTTTCGTCATTTTCTATTTTCTATTTTTATTCATTGGAGAAAGCCGGCGAGGGCGGCCGGTCTGGGCGACCCTCGCCCGACGCTAGATCCGACCCGAGCGGCCCTCGCCCGATCTGGCTTAGGTAGCCCTCGCTCGACGCCGGTGAGGGCGCCCTCGCTCAACTCAAGCAAAGGTCGCCCTCACCAAATCCAGCAAGGGCAACCCAAGCAAAGGTGAGGGCCACCCAAGTCAGATCCGGCGAGGGTAGCCCTTCGTCGGATCTAGCAGCCCTCGCCGACGTTGGGCGATAGCCGCCTAGGTCAAATCGGGTGAGGGCGACCCTCGCTAGTGTCCGGCAAGGGCCACCTGAGCCGGATCTGGCCTAGGCGGCCCTTGCCCAATGCCGGTGAGGATCACCCAGGACTGGGCTGCCCTCGCCTAACTCTGATGCCGGCAAGGATGGCATTGCCGACTTCCTCCATTCAATAAAAAAAGAAAAAATAGAAAATGACGAAAATGCCCTTCAGCCTTAAAAAATTTTGGGTAAATTTGTCATAAGTAATATAGTTTAGGGTAAAATTGTCACAAGTGGCATAGTTTAGAGTTTTTGGCGGTACAAAAAAAAGTTTAGGGTAAATGTGTCACACGAAGCAAAGTTTGGGGTAAATGTGTCACACATGACAAAGTTTGGGGTTTTTTGTGTCACAAAAAAAAGTTTAGAGTAAATGTGTCATACGAGGTAAAGTACAGGATTTTTCATGACATTATCCCTATAAAATAATTATTAGGAGTTTGCTCTGGTGGCCATTTTTCCCATTTGGCGAAGGATGTGGAAAGTTCAACTTCCACCTTCTCGAGGGATTGGGTGTGAGGACGTATAAAAGAAGGAGTAAGGTTTTACAACTTGCACATACAGTAGTTTGTAAAATAAATATAGGGTAAGATCAAATAAAAAAAACTTTTAACATAGAATGATTTTAATGAAAATTAAAGTACGATAGCTATTCTATTCACTGCCTATGTAGGGTCTTCCCCTAGCACCACTAATACTTTTCTATAATTTTATTTTGTTGTGTAACCCATGTTACTTTAGTTTGGTCAAGAGAGAGGTGCAATGGACTTTGCATCTAACATATGAATGACTGTTGAAATGACTTCATGATCCAAACCATTTGGTGATAACTTTCAGTCAAATCATTTTGTCTTACAATTCACAAATTATTGGCTTGCGTGGTTAAATATGTATGCAATAAATTCCGTTACAATATTTCACATTTAGAATATATCTTGCCAACCACACTATGGAGGAGCTTTACTAGATGTACGTGAACAAAAAAAATTGCATATGTTCGTGATATTTAAATCGAACAATCTAGATACCTTGCTATATAAGAAAAGGCTAATAACCATTTTAATCGCTAAACATTGAACTATTGCATACAAAATGACATGATTCCTATGTTCATTGCCTCAGAACCTTTAACTAGGGGCGATTTTTTACCTACAACAAACTATGACAATTCAAAGTACATTAAAATAAATAAAGAATCTCTTGCCTAAACTCAATCCATTGACCCAATGTAATTGTAACCATTGATTATGCAAGACTCATTTGTGACTAACATCTATAATGAATCATCTATAATGAATCTAGTCCAATGGTCCCAGGTGCATGAAAAAACTTTTGCCAATAAAGAGACATGTTTTGAAAGTAGTTTTGCTAGAGAACTTGATAGATTTACCATAAATTAGGTGGTTAAAAGCTCATGAAGATCCTATTTTGGATCCTATAATGTAATAATAAAGTAATCCTTTACATCGTCCCATGAATTGACTATTAAACCTTCTATTAATTTATGATGTACTTAACTATAGTTTAATAACCATCAACCAAGTCCATTTTCAATTTTTTTTCCTCTCGTTTGAACTAATATTATGATGCTAATCTCAATTAACTAGATATTACCATCAGAAAATTCTTGAGATTATTTCAAGATTATGATTTTAATACTTCTTTATATGATCCAAAATATGATCATGGTACATGTCGAGTCCGCATAGAGAGTATATGACATTTGTTAATATATTGTTTCGCTAGTTTTAATTCCCACGAAAAATCTTTCGTTGAACAATGCATTTCGGTTTTTAATATAGGAAACTCAAGTTCTGTGTTAAATTTGGATAAAGAATGTCAAATGCAAGTGCGAATATTATTCCCAACCTATATATTACAACTTTTACAATCAACACAAAGATGCTCAATGACTAGCAACCTCGGAGAATGAACTATAACGGAATCTAATCGAAAATGTAATTTGAACTAAGCAAATTGTAAAACTTGTTTAGGCATATGGCTGAAATTTAGTCAATAGAAATACCCCTGAATAGGAAACACAACGCTGGAATTCAATCGACATCGCTGAGCTTGTGGAACAACACCGAAATCTAATCAATGATGCTAAATCGAATACAAATACACGCTAGAATTTAATCAATCCATTGAATCTTATTTATTTCTTGGGTAGAGGATTGAAAAAGAAAATGTCTCTATTCCCAATTTTAATCATTTTAAACTTACTTTGGAAATTCCTTCAACCGATCACAACATGACAATATAAATCAGGCTCTAATGAAAGCCTATCTCCACAATTGGATTGAACAATTATTGAAGCTCAAATCATAGAGGTATGAGTTGGCCATGTAAGTCATTGCTTTGCCTTCTTCTAGGTCAAGGCCAACGTCAAACTTGCACGGATGCTCTTATCGAGATTTTTTAGTAAAGAGAGGGAATGATGGATGTCATAGGCCTATAATTTGGAATCCAGTGCTGCTTCTGTCAATTGTGATGGAAATTCTACTTTGATTTTTCTAATGTTATCCGGTTGAAATCAGATATGGCTAGTAAACAATGAAAACAAAAATCAATGGGTCCGACTCTTATAATTTTTCTTAATTATGACTGCAAAGCATGCCACATAGCTACCATTGCAGATTCCGCAAGTTCCACAAGTTTTCTTGAATAATCAGGCAACGTTGCATTCGCGTTGTTTAAGATTTTCGACGAGAGATGCAAATCGTGCTTGGGTGACTCTCATTTTCTGAAATTTTCAAAAATATTTATTGTTTCATGTTGTTTAAGATTTTCGACGACATCATCAAACAACACGTGATGCCAAAATGGCAGTAAATTGCAAATGTACTTTTAGATGCTAATTTTATTTAATTAAAAACTGTGATACATCATTATAAAATTCTTGAGATTATTGCGAGGTTATTATTATTTTTGGTGATTTGGGTACATGTGTAGACTACATGGAGGTTTGTAATATTTGTTAATACGAGATATAAAAAGTGACTTCTCTTATAAACAAATAGTTCCTCCATAAAAATAAAAATAAAAGTAATTCTTTGCAGGGATAATGGTTGATACTTTCTTTAAGTATGGACATACATGTGTGCCATATGAATTCGACATTGTCGGTTTTTAAAGATTTAAATGACTTAAAACATTGAAAAAAACTAGTATAATTAAATTAAGTAGCAACGTCATGTGACAAACCTCATTGAAATAAAAAATACTAAAATAGGAATACAAATCTACGGAAATGCAAAAAACATTATTATCTTCTTTTGGGCGCTGTTGTCATATTTCATCTTGCTCAAAAACCGAGAAATCATCAACAAAATTCCATAGGTCGAGTTCAAGAGGAGTGAGAAACACGCTCTGTGGGTCCCCCCTGTACTCCTGGTCGTCCATGGCGATAGAGAATGGTTGAGAGACGACCATCTCGCGTAACACACGTATCGTCATTGAGAAAGATCATCCTCGAGATGGATCAAACAGAACCCCACGTCGTCTTTTCTTAAAACTTTTTTCTTCGGCATTTGTCTTCTATCAAAAGACTTCAAGGAGACTCGAAAGTCTCCTTGCATAGGGAGAGATTCTCATGTCACTGTCACCAAGTTTCCCTGTAGTCGACAGGCGTTAGGTCCGGGGGTTTAAGTGCGGATCCAGTCTGGTTGTTTTAGGGCGAATTACAGGTGCCCAAAAGATTCGAGAACCGCCTGGATTGACTGGAACTGGACCAAATTGGATTGGAACTAACAATTCCTAAGAGAGCCGGTTTGGTTCTCGATTCCAATTTAATGGAATTGGTGAGTACCAGTCCGATTCCCAGTTCTATGTGTGAAACTGACTACCCATCCGTTCAGATCAGACTGGTAATATTTGAATATATATTAAATTTTTAAGAAAAAATTCTGACCAAAATTATTTTAAGAAAAATGAAAACTCCAAAATCCCTAATTTGAAGCTCAACACCTATTAACTAAGTGTTCGTCTTGTCTCACTCTTACCTCATTTGAGACACATCTCTATCTCTTACTTATCTCCACTCTCAAGCTCAACAACCATCAACTCACGAGTTTGACTCTCAACTTTTAATATAAGTCTAATCCTTTTTCTGATTTTGCAATTAAAAATAGGGAAGTTCTTTGTTTTTTGCTTTAATTTGGTTCTCTAAAAAATGTTGCACTGAATCTGTGAAACTTGGTGGGACCGGTTTCATGGGCCCACCCAAGAACCAGACCGGACAAATAGGCCGGTTTTCGAGCGGATCCATGAAACCAACGGATAATTTTCAAGTCTAATTTTTCAAAATTGGTTTTTGATAGGCAATTTACAATTCTAGGGTGGGAACTGCCCACCCCAACCATGCTCACCCGCAGATCCAAGTTGCACTTGCCTGAGTTAGGTCACAAGATTCCGATGAATTTTAACCGTTCGATGCGGTCAGTCTTATATGGGGCTCACATAAATCAAGGTCAAAGATTGACTAGGCTCATTTTAACGTGGATAACTTTTTCTCGTGTCCAGAGGCCAGGGCCAGCTGGGTCCGAAGCCAAAATAAAAAGGTAAAGATCTCTCCCCATAATCCAAGGTACTTTTCTATATTTTATTTTTGTGTGCAACACATGTTACTTTAGTTTTGGTACGGAGAGAGGGGCGTAATGGACTTTGCATCTAATACAAAAAATGACTGTTCAAAAGGAGTCCATGGTCAAAAAAATTTGGTGATAGCTTTCGGTCAATTTTTTTTTTTTCAATTGACTGAGTGATTAAACGTTTAATTTGTATGCAATGAATTCCATTATAACATGTCGCATTCAAAATCGGTCTCACCAGCCATATTATGGAGAAGCTTCACTAGATGCTTGTGAACTTATATTCATGACATCTAGTTAAGTCAAATCGTTCGGATACTTTGAACTATGAAAACATAAAATGGCTAATAACTTATTTTGGACTAGGTGTCAAGATTTGTTGTGATAGCAAGTGAATTACCCTTTTAAAATAAGATGATTTTAATCAAAAGTAAAATACGACATTATTCTATTCACCGCCTAACTAGGGGCTTCTCCTATGAGTAATCTTAATTACCATACATAGTACCACTAATAATTTAGAAAATTTAGATTGCACCATCATGTGATACAATTATATAAATTTTCAGATATTGAGAAGGTATCGCCTCATGACACTAGTTATGTAACCATAAAGTATAGATTAATAATTCTTAATACTGATTTATATTGTTATATGTATAATTACTATGTTTAAATCAAATCCCTTTCTATTACAAGGTTGCATTAATTTTTCACAACTCAGACACAAAGTTGACTAGAATTACATGACATGGATTTTATGATTGACTTAGTTACATAATATCTGTATGCGACCGGTTCATGGTATTAACAAGAAAATTTTAGAAAAAGAAGAGTATTCCATCTTGTAGGCACACCTAACCATATAATTGCTGAACACTGAAAAATAGCGTACAAAAGGACGTGACTCCTAGGTTCATTGCCTCATAACTTTTAAAGGAAATTTTCCAATTAAAAATTATGGTAAATAAAGGATCTCTTGTTTGGTCCATCAACCCAATGCAATTGCAATCATTGGTCATGCAGAACTCACTTGTGCAGTATGCATGATCAATGACTATAATGGATCTAATCCAATGGACTTAGGTGCAAGAAAAAAATTGACCAGTAAAGAAACATAAGTAGTTTTGCTTAAGAACTAGTTCAAACGAGATTGAAACAACATTTAATATTTTCCCATAAATTAGGTGGTTAAAGGTCAAGAAAGATGCTATTTTGATCCCATAATACAATGAAGATATGCTTTATATTGTCCCACGACTGGATTATTAATCTTTCTATTAGTTAATGATGTATTAAACTATAATTTAATAACCATCAACCAAGTCCCCTTTTCAATTTTTTTTTTCGTTTTGTTTGAAACTACTATTACAAATTTACTTTTGGATGCCTATCTCATTTAATCAAATACTATCGCATATCATTAGAAAATTCTTGAGATTATTGCAGGATTGTTTATTTTTTGATGATTTTAATACATCTTTGTACAACCCTTAATATGGTTACGAATACATGTCGAGTCTATCCGAAGAGTACACAATCTTCGTTAATATATATATATATATATGGGATTGCTTTTTCTAAACACTAGAATGTATCTCTGTTATTCAAGATGTATAAAAGTAACATCTTTTTAGAAAACAATGATTCCCGGAGTAAAAAAAAGATAACTTTATATAGAGATAATCTTAATTATTTTCTGGGGAATTCCAAAATCTCTTTTCTTTATTTTTTTTTCTCGTATTTTGTTGTTTTCTTCGGAAGATTCCGAGAGGACTCATAAGTCCTCGTGCACTGTCGTCACCGGGTCTTCCCCCGCGTGGATCATGCGGTCACCAGGCCACACTTGCATGAACCAGATACACAAAATTCAAATGACTTCATCTCATGTGGAGCCCAGACAAATCACCGTCGGACATCAACCGGACTCGTCTTCATGCGGAGCATGTTGTTAACGTTTGTATGCAGGGTCAGGCCCACTGGAGTAGAAAAGTTTTCCTCAAAGGTTGACAGAAAGGTGGTCTCTTACGTTGCACTTTTGTCGTGAAAGGCATTATTCTAGTTTGGCCTCGATAGAGATGCGCATTAGATAATATGAAGACAACTGTCCAGGACTCAATGATCAAAATAATTGTTTCAAATTTTCCCTGCCAAATCATTTTATTAATATTTAATTTGAATGCGATATATCCTATCGAAGAGTCTCGTATTAGAATGACAGTCTCCTTAAGAGTGGAGTTTTACTAGATATATGTGAATAAGTGAATTGCATGCATTATCGAAACATGTTTAAGTTGTATAGCCAATATTCTTTGTAGCAAAATAAAAAGGGAATATCTTGTTTTGAACTACATTCAAGATTTTCGGGATTTTGATGGCAAGTCAATTACTGTTTTATCTAAGAAGATTCAATTAAAATTAAAATAAAATTGATATGGGTTTTTTTCCTACAAGCGATCTTAATAACTACAAGTAGTTTTTACTAATTATGTAGAGATTTTGATTGCATTAGCATGCAATACGATTGTATAAACTTTCACATATTAAGAAGGGGTCACCTTTTTGACACTTATTAATTAATCAGACGGAAGAAGATGTATATGGATAATATCATACACTAATTTTTATCGTAGTAGATGTAATTAATATTTATCAATCAAATCCTTTTCCAAACGGTATACTTCACACTTGCTCTCAAGAACTCATTAACAAAATTTCATATGTTTATTTAGGGCAATGGCTTACGCGCCTTTTCTCCCACTGTGTAATCAAATAAAAATCCAATAAGAACACAAAAATGACAAAATTTTGTCTATGCAAGCAATTTTATATGTAGTTAACACGTGCTTATTCTGCAACTAGATAATTAATCAGTGGAAAAACCAACAAAATATGACAAGCAAGAGAAAAATTGAGAAAACATTAGAATTCAAATAATATGTTCTCGGATCATGTTAAACTTACCATTTTTCTGAAAAAAAATAAATTGTTAAAAACCATGTCAACAATTTATTTGTGAGTCACTACGTCACAAAATAATGCGGCATCATACGTTTTTGTAGTCCATTTATTGCTGAAAGCATGAGACCCAACATGGAGCATGTCTTCGTTTAATTATCCGGCAATCACATAATATGTCATCTAGCAAGTATAGTTCACTATATCTTTTTGGAAAAATAGACCATGCATCGCCAGCATAAAAGAAGTTCCACATAAACAGTCTCATCCATCTTTGATTTAAAGATTAAAAACTACCAATCTTTCAAATCATGGGTGCATGCAGTCGTTCTTGTAAAATTTAATTTACCTGGTTTCATATACTACAATTACTCTATCTTTTTTCCGATATAGCTTTTTGCATCTTGCAATATGTATTGATAAATCATATTAAACTTTTATATTAAATGATGTGGCAATTTCTTATTGGTTTATTAAACAAGCCGGCTATTCAAAGAATGGATCCCACTTATTTGAATGCTCAATTGAAACTTATCACATCATTTAGTGAAAATGTTTCAATAGAATTTCTTATTATTGCTGTACGTGCTTGTTTCCTTTTATATACAAGATACATCAAAGTTTGCAAAGCAGCCACATGTATTCATTTTCATATGTTGTGACCATCCGTTTCACAAAAATAACGACTTAAGGCCCCTCATGTAAGATGAATTGCTGTCAACTGTTATAAATGATATTAGATGAAAACCCAATTTGAATATTTAAATATTTTATCACATTGTCCTTAATTTGTAAACTATCTTTTGCACTGATAGTTTGATAAAACAAAAACCTTCGTATGTCTATTTTTTATGTATATTCTGTCTTGCAGTTCCCCATATATGCAATCGGATCCTTCAATTTGTTCTATTGACACAATTAGGCTTTCCGCCCTCCATTACTGTACTTAATTTCACCTATTTGTCCATGTGAATATATAATGGGTTGGGGTGAACGGCTCATACTTAAATCCCACTCTGTGAACAAGGACAGAAGCACAAAGGTCCCAAAAAGGGGGGAGAGAGAGAGAGAGAGAGAGAGAGAGAGAGAGAGAGAGAGAGAGTATTTTGGAAATGAAGGTAGTGCATCGGCTTCTACTGGTGGCTGTGACCTGGTGGTTGCGAGAAGGCGGCGCTCCCACCGTGGCCGGAGACCCTGCACACGCGTGTGGGGGCGTGTCCATACCTTATCCGTTCGGGCTCAAACTCCAGTATGCGAGATCCGAAGAGTTTTTGCTCAATTGCAATACGTCCGAGGGGAGCCGTCCTCGACTACTGCTGGGGAATATTCCGATACGCAAGATCTCAGTCGAGGACTCCACCATGGTCGTCAACCTCCCCGAACTATACGACTGCTACGACGAGGTTGGCCGCTCAATAAACAGAAGCGATAATCTGTTCATCGATCTAACTTCACTTCCACAGTACAGATTGTCGGACACCCGGAACAACCTCATAGTCCTCGGCTGTGACACCTATGTGCTCATGACCGACAAAGATGGGATGTTCCGGAGCGGCTGCATCTCCTACTGCAGCAACTACGTCGACTTGGCGAAGGAGACCACTTGCTCTGGTCTCGGTTGCTGTCAAGCATCCCTTCCGAAGGGGCTCAAGATGCTCCGCATTAGAATCTCCTCCATCGACGGACACAGGTCGGTCTCGCGATTCAGCCCCTGTGGAGTGTCCTTCGTGGGGGACAAAAAGTCATTCAATATCTCCAGCAGGACACTCCCGAGCACCAATGATTTGGGCAAGAGGGCGGACCTTGTTTTAGACTGGATGATCGGATGGAACGTGACTTGCTCACAGGCCATGTTGAACCGGTCGAGCTATGCCTGTGGCAACAACACTTCCTGCAACGACTACGCAGATGGACCGGGTTATCGCTGCTTTTGCAAGGATGGGTACAAGGGGAATCCCTATAATCGCTTCCACGGGTGTCAAGGTAATTAATATATGTGACTCATGCCTTATCGTCCACCACCTTAGGTAGGCACAGCAGCCCCCTCTCAACGGTTCGGTTCGAGATGGTTTCAGTTTAGTTTGGTATTATTTCCTTATCGGTTCGGTTTTTCAAAAAAAACCGAACCGAACCGAACCGAAAAACCGAACCGAACCGAACCGTTTACATCCTTACCTCTCGAGGTCCCTTACAGCTCCACCCTCCACTACTCATCCGCCGCCCCCACAGGTTTAAGAACAAGCCCAAGCCACCCGTCCTCCACGACCCCAAGCCTTCCTTCAGCCCCTGCATCCTCGAGGCTTCCTGTAGCTCAGATGTCGTCGCCTCCGTCCACAGCTTCCGGATATGGTGAGGCGGTCAAAATGAGGGCAACCCTCGCCCTAGCCCTACGGACGTCAACGTCAACATCATTTCTAGTAATTCAATCCCCACGATTCGACAACAATTTTCCCTTCTCCTTGAAACCTCTCTGCCTCTGCCCTCTTGATTATACATTCACTAAACCTGGTACACGTACTAAAATGCATCTAAATAGAAAGATACAACGAGCCCATTGTATTTAGTGATAGGTATACTTATCAGCACACACACCTCACTCGTCCTTGTAAAAGATCAATCTTCTCCTTCCTAGGTAAATAATATGGAAACAGCAACCCCTCGTCTCGCTCTTGCAACGTGGGGTTCATGCATCACTACTAAAGCTCGATTTCTGCAAGTTCTGTACGCAGGATCCTTTCCGAGCTCTTGTGTTCTCAACGGGGTCTCGTACGTAGATTTTAAGGCAGCGATTATCTCCATCGATGGCAAAGAACGACGCTATTGTTGAGCTCGGATTTCACAGGGAGAGAGACGGAGGGTAGGGAAAAGAGATATCTTAAAAGAGAGTGGATATCTATCACAATACTATGACCAAAACCTGAATGGGAGAGTATTGGCCGTCTGATAATCCATGCATCAACTTATTCGATCTGTTTTTGCCATTAACTGAGATAAAGGTTCAATTTGTCTTCTGCATAATGTAGACATCAATGAATGCGACGAGCCACAGAAATACCCATGTGGTGGAAAGTGCCAGAATCAGCCTGGGAGCTACACATGCGATTACCCATTTGGAAAACCCGACCACCGTGAAGGCAGTCACCACCAAGATTATCGTCCCTACATAGCTGTTGGAGGTAATTCCATATATATATATATATATATATATTATTCACCTGATGGTTCACATTCTATCAACCCATTCTCGATTTTGCAGTAGGTTTGACGTATATGTTTTAACGATTATTATACTGTACTTAGCCGGTGTAATCCCCGATAACACAAGCAGTGAGCCACAAGCTGCCAGGTGTCCGTATTCTGTCCCAGGCTAAAGCTGTTCACATCTTTTCTTTGATTTTTTCCTTTTAACTTTCTTCTTCGCCCTTTTTTGTCCCTCTTTTCTGAAGCTAACACCTTTGAAACTACATTTGTGGAGGATCCGCAGCAGATCTAAATGAAAATTCCCCCTCTAAGCAAACCTGCAAATCTTGGGCCAAAAAGAACAGCTAAACCTGCAGATTTCAAGAGGAAAAAAACCCTAAAATTTCAAGAGAAAATGAGCACAAATTTGCACTAGAGAAAGAAAAAAATGGAGCACAGAATAAATCAATGACATACGAAGGTGATTGTTAAAGAAGGCAACGCGGTTGGGCTCCGTTAAAATCTGAACTGTGAAAAAATTATTGGCCAAAAAAAGCAATACGAGCAGAGCTGAGTGACTCTTGAGTCTGATCAATGATTTATTTCGAAACTTTCTTAGCTTCTCTTACTGAAGTGATAATGGCTCTTGAGCACCAGGTGGACGCAAAGGCCCAAATAAGACAAAAAATATTAGCCCAAAAAGAAGTGAATGCATTAGTTTTTCTCAGGGTATAAAAAGTTAATTTCTTATTTATTTTGCATACTTAAAGCAATTAGAATTATATATGCATGTGTGTGAAAAACTTGCCGAATCCGCCCCATGTAAACTTTGAAGAAGAATTTATGCATATTTATATATAAGTGTATATTTATTTCTTTATTTCTTTAATAATATGACAATAATTTGTTTTGAAAATAAGGAATAATAATAAAATTCTAAAAGCAATATCTTCTCCTTATCAATCTTGCTTTTATGGAAGATGCAAGCTTGGTAAGTTCTTTAGGTAAGTAATGTGGCACAATTATATTTTAAATCTTTCATCTTCACATTGTCTCACATTGGCTAATTTGTTAAGATTGGAATTTGTTTGACCCTATAAATGCAATCCACAAGGCCATTATCTTTTTTATTTATAAAATTCATTCATGAGGCCATTTCATTTTTATAAAGATAAGAAAAATGTCAAATGGTCATCTAGAAAGTGGTTTAGATCTTTTTTAGGAAAAAATAAATTCTGCGGCAATGCCTCGCATGGGATGGCGGCATTTCATTTTATGGGGTGGGGATGCCGGACGGGATCCTCGTCCAACCCCTGCCCGTGCCCGTCCCTAGTTAAAACTAGTTTTAGAGTATTAGTCAAATCTGTAAATTATAAATGGTTACATTTTCTTTCGTCTCTAATTAGAGGAAATGTATTTCAATCATGCTTTTGAATGGTGAGTAACATATTATGCAAATTATCCACGTGTCAACTTAATATAAATTTGGGTGATGATATATATGTTCGTAATCCATTAGTTAGAGTTTC
Source organism: Angophora floribunda (assembly GCA_014182895.1). NCBI lineage: Eukaryota > Viridiplantae > Streptophyta > Magnoliopsida > Myrtales > Myrtaceae > Angophora > Angophora floribunda. The sequence goes on along the minus strand of CM024710.1, from coordinate 11,780,638 downwards.
CACAAATAGAATGGACAAAAAAAACATGTAAGCACGATAACTATAATGGTGCATAATTTATTAAACAATTCCTCCAAGTTTTGATACCATTTACAGATGGAAAGATCTAAAACCATGTGAGGTGAATGCCTTCTCTTTCTCTTTTATTACAAACCTTCTTCATTATAATCAAGGAAAGGCGTTTGTAGGACTTATAGAAGACGCTAGTAATATGTATTACATTGAGTTCAGTTGATTACTTATTCACTTTATAATGACACGTCAAATTTCAAATAAGGACTTTTATAAGGATTGTTACACAGTACATAATATGTATAATCCATTTGTCACCGAAACAATTTGTATCACTGTTAAACTGGGTAGTTGTATAATGAAAGATTGACTAACCATCCAAATCAATGGTGATGGTTGCAGATTATACTAAAAAAGAAGATTAAATGGGTTAGATGGGTTGTGTGTTTGAAATTAATTTTTTTTAATGAAGTATGTGGAGTGTATGAGGATTACATGCTTGAATTAGTAATCTGGTAACATCTATTCTTTGGCAGGGATTCTTGTGCCTGTCATCTACATATATGTTGATGCTTCAGTCCGATACACATTAAAGTGGAGAATCAGAAAGATAAACTTCAGACGAAATAAAGGAAAGTTCTTGAAACAACAAGGAGTTCGAATCTTTAAGGAGGCAGAGCTGGCAAAAGCAACCGAGAACTATGATGATAGCAATAAGCTTGGTGAGGGCAGTTTCGGTTTTGTCTATAAAGGGAGAATAAAAGGGGGCACATTGATCGTTGTCAAGAAGCCTAAAGATGTGCACAAGTCTCTGATGAAGGGGGATTTCCAACATAAACTTAAAACCATGATCCAAAAAAACCACAAAAATGTGGTGAAGCTTGAAGGCATATGCTTGGAGACTAAAATACCATTGCTGGTTTATGAATACATTTCAAATGGCACCCTCTTCCAATACATCCATCTGAATGTGTCGGCCATCTTAAAATCGTGGAAAAACCGACTCAAAATAGCCGTTGAAGCTGGTTTTGCACTTAGGTGGATGCATTCATGTACAGAACCACCAATCATTCACGGCAACATCAAGTCGGTGAACATACTTTTGGATCAAAATTACTCGGTGAAAATATCTGATTTCGGAACTTCGATACTTATATCACCAAAGCATAGTCATATCGTAGCCACCAAAATAGAAGGCACCTTGGGCTATATCGATCCGGAATATTTAATCACTGGTAAACTAACAATTAATAGTGATATATACAGTTTCGGAGTTGTGCTCGTGGAGTTGCTCACCGAAAAGAAGCCTACAAATTCTGTTACCAATAAGTCTGGAGAGCCAATCAATATTATCTCTCATTTCATCTCTTCCGTGAAGGATGGGACCCTCTCGGATGTCATAAACTTTGAGGCCGCTAGTGAAGATGAGATCAAGAAAGTAGGAAGGGTTGCTGAGATTGCAGTAAAGTGCTTGGACCAATGCAGTAGGAAGAGGCCGACAATGAATGAAGTGGCTAAGCAACTGAACGAAATTAATCGGAGCTCGACAGATGCAGAAAATATTGAAGAGACCAAACTCGATATGGATGTAGAAATCCATCCCTCCGCTGAAATTTCAATGACTGACGAGGTGAGCCAACATGCGACACCAAGCTGTGAGATTTCAATGACTGATGAGGTGAGTCATGCGACACCAAGCTGTCTTTCCTATCTGGGATTGGATTCAGCATGTTCCTGCATTTGATCCTTTATTCCAATAGTAACATGTTTAATAATTGCCCATATGGACTTTTAGGGTTGATTTTGTGCTTTGAGTATGTGTTATGTTGCCATTTGCTATGGACTTATGTTTGTGCAAGGATTTGTGCTTGTTTAAGTGTGAGAATCTAATATACTATATGTAATCCTATGCATTGAAGTGGACTTATCTTATGGCCATTTTGACATTATAATAATCTCTCTTTCCCTTTATCCTTTCTTTTTTTTTTCATTTTTCCCCTCATATAATAATAATAGGTCAGGAAAAAATCTACTCATTCCTTTATATCTTCTTTTTATTTTCCTTAATCCAATCCTAATTCACTCTTATGGAAAGTAAAAATCTCCATTTACTTTCAATCTTTGCTTTTCCCTAATTATATAGCAATTAATCTTAATATAAAATGCATTTCCAGAAAAAGACAATAATTGTTGGCAAAAAAGACAATTTCAGGCTAGAAAAATATGTATCTTTACTCTCTTTTTTACTTTTTCATTATTTGATTTTAATTTGATATGATGAAAAATAAAATAAAATCTCAATTTATTTTACTTTCTCTTAACTTATAGTTCATTCAATCTACTTTCAAGTCAAATTTTAAATTTTGAGTGAGAGTAGAATAGATGAACTGATTCAAAACTCAAAAAATGCCACATCTTCCAACCATGATATGATTACTTCTATATACGACAAAGGGTGATGGTCAAACTTAATGGACTCTGAGATCTACATTATTTTAGTTATTTCATTAAGAACAAAAAGTTCTTATCCAAACCTATTGTGAGAAGATCATAAGATTGAGAAAGAAGAATTGGGGAATTTACTTAATAATAACTTTAGAGGGCATGCTTTCTCCACTCTTTTCTTGACCTATACACTCCTTGAAACACTTGTTGTGATCTAGCTTTACCATCTAAAGGGGAAAAAACATAAATTAAGGGGTATTGCCTAAAAGGCAGGCTTACGACGTCCGATTAAACATCGGTTCTCCCAAACCTATACCATGCACAATGTTGGGATATTTAATTTTAGCTTCAATTGACGCTACGATAATTTCTAATGAGAAGTCAACATTAACCTATTGAAATCTGCTAGAAACCAAATGAAACCTACGAACATTAACCCATTTCTTAAATTTTTTAATCTGAAATAGGAACACTGGGCTGGGCCCTGGGGCCTTACCCGAACATGGGCTGTGGTCTGGTCCACGAGTTGGGTCCATGGACACAAAAGCTTAAACGATGGAATAGGCTCGCCCGAATCAAGCCCAACTCAGCCACAACAAGTCCATGCCCACTTCAGTTAGCACTATCAAACCCAGATCTAAAAATAGCCTACAACTCAATCCAAGCCCATTCAAGTCAAAACCCAAAATTCTAAAATTGAGATAAGCCCGAATCACCATGAACAAAACCCAGCCCGCTACACCAAACCGAGCCCAACCTGATTAAACCAATTAAACCCATTTAGCTATCTCTTCTAGCCACTTATCCCTCAGAAGGTCGTCTCCTCCAACCCTACCTAATCGGCTCTTTTCATCATCCCGAAAAATCAACTTATCAATCGTCGACATTTGCCCATTAATCCCAGAACAAGCAAAGCTTGAATAACGTCTATATTGGACTGAAAATCACAGATCATGCCACGAAATAAACATCACCAAAATGCACACGTGAACACATAAAATAAAACACAAGGAAAACAGGCGTTTCTCTTGGCCAAGCTGAGCCGAGCGTCCGCAAACCGGGCAACACCAGACGCAATAGGCACACCGCCACAAAGCAAGACAAAGCAAGGACGACTTGGTTTCGACCAAAAAAAAAAAGGATACAACACTGGATCTCATTCCGGCATTTTGTCAAACAGTTGGGGTGTGCTGGCTAGAAGGAGGAAAACCGAACGGACAGAGGCTCAAACTCGCACTGCAACTCATGAAAATCCACATACAAGAACAGGATGAGACATAAGGACGACGTGGGCCGGAGCTCGTGGCTGCGAGCTCCGGCCCGATGTCAAGCCCCCAAAAAACTCACCCTCCTTGACTTCCCAGCTTGCCCTCTCCTTTTAATGGCTAGCGGCAGGCGCGCATGGCCTTGCCACCGCGCCAGCCGCCCTGCTGGTCTGGCACCGACCCAACAATCACACCGCGCGATCTCCTCTGCCTTCTCTGCTTCGTACACCACTGCTTTTCGCAGCGAGCGTGAAAGGCATGGGAAAGAAGAGATGCAAGTAGAGGTGATTGGTTCCCGATCCGGTCGGGTTCCAAGGTGGAACCGAGAATCGGACCAGAAAGACCGATTCTCAAATTTTGGGACCGTAGACCAAATTGGCCAATCCTGGAACCGAGAACCGGACTGATCAATTGGTCCGATGGCATTGGTAACTTTGCAAGCAACCCTAGTTATAATTCAGAAAGAGGCATTAATTTCCAAATTGTACTGATTAATGTTCAATGTAATTGACGTATAATGGCTAGTGGTAAGACATTTTTCATATTTCCTACAATAATATATAAGTAAGAGTGAGCTAAATAGAGTTATGGACCACGTGGCATGCACTGAGGCATGTATTTGGAATTTGAAATTGAAAACGATAATTTTTTTTAATTCTTAAGAATTTTTTAAAACATATATATTTTTAAAAACTACTGGGTCGGTCCCTGCCAGTTCGGTCCGTCGGCCTGTTCCCACCTTAACCGGGAACCGAATCACGGCTATGGGAACCACCCAAAATCGACCGGTTCGGTCTAGGTTGGGCGATTCCCATTGCACACCCCTAGATGCAAGGGCTGAGCTAGGGAAAGAAAAGAGAAAATGGGCCGGCCCGGTCTCGCTTTCTTGCCTCTCTTTTTTTAAATAATTTAAAAAAATTAATTTTCATACCGGTAATACAATCTATATGCCAACAAGATCACTCGCTCTAGTCAAGGTTGCTGTCAAGAATCCATCCCGAAGGGGCTTTGTCACGACCTTCCCGGAGGAAGTTAATGGATTACTAAACGCAGTACTTAGCATGGACTCTCCCAAGTCCTACCAATCACAACTTGGTAATTGATTCAACTGTGATATTTATCTTACCTATTGGAGCCGCCACTAATCGGTTTTGGGTCGATTAGACACCCAAGTAAAATGTGGGACTACATTTTACTTCTGCGAACCAAAAATCGTGAGTTCGGGGACTTGTACATTTTCTCCTTATTTAAAAAAAAAGTGTTTTGCATACAACCTTTGCTTGATTTTGTAATACTACACCATTAACGTGTAAAATATGACCAGACATTTGAGCAACAAAATAACATCCAACGATCATGATCATGAAAAAAATATGAACTTGAACATATTTAAAAAAATGATATTATCATTATCACAAGGTTTCTTAGTTTGAGTAAACTAAGAGAGATTGTCACAAATCGGAAGCACAATATTATAGGAAGCAACTAAAGGGATGTAGCAGCAATGACCAGTAGCAGTGTAGCAACAATGATGCACAAGAGCAGCAACGAATGTTGGCAAAACAATAGTGACCAACAGCAAATCAGCAGCGAACAGCAGCAAATCAGCAGTGAACAGCAACAATGATCAACAATAGAGGTCTTCAGTGGGGCAGAGCTTTTGTAGCCGCTATTGGAGACTCGTTTGAAAACTAAGGACTCAAGAAAAGGACTGCGTCGTGATGTATGCAAGGCACCGGAACATTGTGAAATCACGAGAGAGCTTCATATGGTGATGAGAAAATTGATTATCCTCTCGTGCTCTTCTCCCCTCCTTTTATAATGGCCCCAAGCGTCTCTTTCTACAGGCAATTTTTTGATTTTCATTTTCTCATTGCCTTAATTCATGGTTTGCAAATTGGTATGCGATCTTGTGGCCAGCTCAAACTTTCCTATTTCACGTCTTGATTTCTTCCTTTGTCAAATTTCCTACCTTCTTGTTCACTTGATATTTTGGCTCTTGATTCTTAATCAGAAATTTGGATATTCATTTACCAAAATTTGAATATCCATTAGAACAAGAATGACTGACCAGGATTTCCACCTTCCTTGCATGGCCAATCAAATTGATCCCCTCTTATTTTCCAGCTCATTAGCTTCCTTTTGTAAGTTTCCACAACCCGCACTTTCCACAGATGTTTTCGTTTTCTTCCCTCCATTTTGTCCATCTTATCCCATGAATTCCTCTGAAATTTATTATAGAGAAGATTCTTTGTGGAAATTGCGACCCCCTAATATCCAATTGATTTCCTTCCGAATTTTCTATCCTCACATGTGCAATTTATCTGTCCCCTTCCTCATATTATGGGCGAGGTTCATGGTCCCTTATTAGGCTGAACATAATTTCTGGTTTTGCTTAAGGGTTGAGTCAGCCTGCAAATATAGCCATACGTTAGGTCAAAATTTAGGTGTCAACAAGCTTCAGACGCTTAGCATTAGCATCTCCTCCATCTTCCCAGACATGTCGGCCTAGCAACGAGGCCGCTGTGCACGGGCCTTCGTGGTGGCCAACAGGTCATTCAATATCTCGAACTGGACTCTCCCGAGTTTCGAGGACGTGGGCAAGTCCGCGAGCCTTGTCCTGGACTGGATGTTCGAACCGGATGTGACTTGCCGAGAGGCCTAGCAGAACAAGGCGAGCTATGCCTGTGGCGGCAACACTACATGCGACGACTTCAGACCGGGCTATCGCTGCGTTTGCAAGGATGGGTACAAGGGGAATCCCTACAATCACAGAGTAGGGTGTACAGGTAACTAACCCATACGACTCCTCATGCCTTATGGCACTCGAATGAATTATGTAAATAACTATTTAATTAATCACATTCCTAAACCCGGATAGAGAAGTTGGTGTATCTATGTACTGGTGCCATCTAGTTTTACCCATGTAATTAGCTGCCGTTTAATTTGCGCTTCTCTCTCTCCCATTACTTTACCAATACACACTCCCTTTTATCTACTAATAACTAGGGGTATTAAAAACCGAACCAAAAATTGAAATCGAAATCGAAACTAAACTAAAATTTCGTGCATTTTTTATTCGGTTCGATTTTGATTCGAATAATCGAAAAAAAAGAAATTTATTTTTCTCAATTCGACTTTTATTGGATTCATTTCGGTTAACTAAATTGAACCATCCTTAAAACGTAAAGGTAAAATTACTTCCATCTCTCTCTGTCCCTAGAACTAAATGCAAAATTTACCTTCATCTCTCCTCTCCTTCCATCCAGACCCACGAAACCGGAGAACCCTAGCCTCTCGTCTCCGTCACGCTCATTCTATGCTTATCGTCTTCTCCATTGCTTCCTCTGTTTCTCTGTTGGTTCCCTCGTGTCTTCTTCTCCTTCGGCGCAAGAGCACGAAGCCCCCTTTGTTTTTCTGTTGATTCCTGCAACCACGCACGGCTTGTGTCACACTTTGTTCACTCTCTCCTCTCGCTTCAATGTCGGTTGTCGTCCCTGCTTTTGTGTAGCTATTTCTCTCCCTCTCTCGTTTAAGTGGGGCGGAGCTCGACAGATTGTCAAGTCCATGCCTTTGGCGGGTCTCAAGACCTCGCGTTGAGTTCCTCTCGTCTCCAGATCTGGGGATGCCTCCTCCATATCTAGTCTGTCCATTAAGATTTCGGTGAGATCTCAAAGGCCATGGCCAGATCAGGTCATCAATGGTGGTACCGAGATCTCATGAAGATTTGGCGGCGAGAGAAGAGACAGAGTGAGGGAGAGAGTGTTTTGGGTCAGTAAATAGAGAAAGCAAAGATGGTCATGGATGACACGACAGGGACAATTTTGCCTTCTCTCTCAAACGTTTGTGCCTTCTCGCCTATATACACATATTATATGGATTATATCTACACACTTTCTTGGGGTATCAAGAAGCTCAGAATCATCTAACAGAGTTTTGCTTGAGTTCTGCCCATTATATGGATTATATCTACACACTTTCTTGGACTCTCTAGTCCTAGTCTTGCGGTTCTTCTTTTGAATTTGGGTCTCTGCTACCTGCATTGAAGGGGGCTCTAAACACAGTATGGGAGATACAACAGAGGCTTCATTTTCTATCAGCTCTTTTGTGATCAAAGGGGATGTAGAATTCGCCTCCATAACTTTCCTTTTGCCCCTCTCTTCCTGCACCACGTTGTTTAACCCCTGAGAGTCCATCGTGACTCTTTGAAACATTACTAACTGTCCCGAGTAGGCTGGATTTTCAGGTATCATATCTACATCTCCTTCCTCAGGAATTTCCCCATAAAACCCTTTCTAGAAAGGGCTATTAGCATTAGACTCAGCTTTAGACTCAGCTTTTAACCAAGAACCAAAGAGGATCTTGTCATTTGAGGCAAATAAATTTTCATCATATGGCACCTCCTCACAATTTTTAGCATAATGGCCAATTTTTTCCGCACGAATAACAGAAGTGTGGCAACCTTTCGTACTTTAAATCCAGCCAATGCTCCCTCCCCTTAAAGCTTGAATTTATGCCAGATACAAGAGGAGTGTTTAGTTTTAATACTACCCTTGCTCTCCCAATTGTAATTGCAGCATAGCCTCTTGATTCTATTTTCAACTCAGACACCACCCCAATATTTTCTGCGATACTTCTAATAGCTTCTTCTGTTCTTCCTTCTATAGGCAGCCCATGTATTTGCATCCAAAATGGACAGGGGTCGAAATGAATGCTGTGAGGTGGTGTACTCGGCTCCCACTCTTTGAGCACTAGAAGATAGCCCAAGAAAGACCAAGGCCCAGAGCCTAATATTCTCTTTTTCTCCTCAATCGATGGAAATTCAAAGGAAAATAGCCCAGGCTCAAGGTGCTTAATAACGACATTTTCAGATTTCCATGCGTTTTTCATCGTAGATTGGAAGGCTTGGAAATTCACATTAGGATAGCAATACAGTCCGCCAAACAAGTTACGTTGACATTCAAGCAATGTTTCCTGTGTCACCACTTCATCTAGCAGCACTCTTTTCCTTCCTGACCACAAATGTCGAATCTTTTGCACAAGGCAGCCATGCATCTGTCTTGGTCCCAGTCATCTCCCATTATTAAATTTGCCAGAAGGAAAGGAGAAATCCCAAGGAGTCTATAAGTACTAACCTCAATCGCTAGAGAGAGCATCTCCCATTTCGCTTTGTTTGGAGCTACATCAATGCATAATTTAAGGAATGCATATGGAAAAACCTGTAAACGTGGATGGCACAGCTTCTCCCCAGCAAGAAATCGGAGAATCCAGGAAATGCGTTCTCAGTACAGACCCCAGGGCGAAAACCCAGGGATCAAATTAGGGTTTGTTGTGCTGGCTAAGTTCCGTATCTTCTACATTCTGGATGGAAATTACAACGGAGTATATGAGTTAGGGTTTGGATGATATGGGGCAAGACTACCCAGTGGTAGGAGATTGCTCTTCAGTCGAGAGAGAGGAGCTCCAGCGGAGAGTCCCATCTGTTTACAATGGCTGTACATGCTATAATTACTCTCTATTTTCTCCAGTTTAGCATTTCGTTTCTTGCAATTATTTATCTTTACAACAAGGATACTCGCACTCATTTTCCGGAAAATCACACATGCACGCCACGAGCGCAAGCGCATTTTAGCCCTTCTCCACCTTACGCATTGGCCATCAAATGCCCATCGAAGCCACACTCATCATGAGTACCACCACGGTCATGGAAACGCCCACGAGCCCCTTGTTCTCTCTCACCGGTGGTCACGTTTCAGGGTCGACGACCTTGTGATATTTTCTTAAAATCACGTTCTTATAATCACATTTCACGGTCATCTATGTACTTTTGGTCATGTGGGTAAACTTGCAATTTTTAGATAGAAGTTGGACCTTCTAGCCTTCTAGCCAAAAGGGGTTGGGGTGTTTCCGAAGTAAAAGTATGAAAAAGTGGGGCGTGTGCAGTGAAGATACGACCAAAAGAAAGAATCAGAGATTGTGCCCTCTGTGGGTCTCGGTGAATACCGAGAAAGGAGAAAAAACCTCAGATGAGGGCCAGTTCTGCGATACGTGTCTCGGATTGGAATGAATCGTAACTTGTAAGTTTTGTTGAGATGGAATACAATGTGGAGAGACTTGGGCATATAATCTCCTCTTAACGCTTTATCCACGACAATGCAGTTGGCTGGTATCGACGGGACTTGTTTTGGGGGGGGGGGGGTGGTTTGTGGGGTACATAAACGTGCGGGCAAGGGAGAAAGAATCAAACGGAGATTATTACAGAGAAGAGAAAAAGTGTTCTGAAGAATTCGCAAGGCCACCTTAATGAACTTTGGGATAGCCCACAATTGTTCAGGATGAAAAATTGTATAGGCCGTTCTATCTGTGGATAGCAATATTAATGGATCTCTAACTGCTCTGTAAGAGAGAAAATTTCGAAGGCCATATGTTGGATGCACAAAAAAAAAATCCAAAAATCTACAGAAAGCTGTTTTCTTAGCAAAGAGTGTTCCATTCTTTTACCATCTTCATTGTTGTATTCTTGCTGGAAGTAATTATGTGAAAGATCAAGTGTATGTGAGCGATTGCAATACCTAATTCTCGATACTAGGATCTATCATCTAATAGGATTGCTGTTTGCTGGTTATAACTTGTCTAAGTAGAATACTTAGTGCAATCCAGTCCGACTTGTGGCTATTAGTGTGGGCAATGGATGTAAGCTTAGGGATAAAGCCTGACCACTATATATCATTGTGTGCCCCTAGTTCTCTCTCTCTCTTTCTTATACCAGCACTCATCATGTTCGCGATATCTAAAATGTTTGATTGACCTAATCTTTGCGTAGTAATTGCCAATTTTCACAAAATTATCAAAGTCTTTTAAAGCTGATAGAAAACGTAAAATAGGCCTTAAAAGAATTTTCTAGTCTATATATTTTCATTGATTATGTTCTCAATATATAAATAATAAAGGGAAGGAATATTTTCCAAAATCAAATCTAATCCTAAATTGATTTAACAATCAATTACAATCCCGGAATGATTTAAAGTATCGTTGGAATATCTTGCAATAATTCAAGTATATCTTCCACGAAAATAATCAGGAAGGAAATTTCCACTGAGCTATAGCCTTGCTGTCTAACAAAAACAACCTATTCACCCTCTTTCTAGGTTGTATTGTTAGCCTCGACGGTATTCTTCTTGCTAGAAGGGGAAAATATTTTCCTTTAATTGAGGTTGTTGTTTTCAATCCATGGAAAACATTTTCTATCATCCAAACACAGAAAACTTGGAAAACAAATTTTCCAAAATTGTTTTCCTTCAAACGAATGAACTTTCAGACTAATCTTGGACAAGCCCACCTTTAGATTTCCAAAATCATTGTAAAAGTTGCATAGGACTTTAATTGATCTCACGACGGGTGAAGGACTGGAATTCATCCCATATGGGTACAGTTGGACGGTTAAAAGGCTTAGCATAGTTTTCAAACCTTCTGAGATGATTTCTCATATATAAAACCTTAGCAAGAGGTGAATCGAAGTTTTTAAGACCTTGATATATTCCATAGGAGCAATATACGTATGAAAGCAATATAAGAAAGACTCTAGGGCAAACGACTCTTTGTTGCTCAGATTTTAATTTAAAAAAATCTTGTATCGGGTGGTAACAACGAGATTATGCCTAATGGTGGCCCGGGACAGCTTGGGTTATATTTTGACCCAAAAAAAGAAGCTCGGGTTATTATTTTTGATTTTATTTAATATTCGATTTATTCATTGCTTTACCTACATTGTTCATATTTGGTTTTTTATTAGTGTTTGACCTATTACCATAAATGCTTGAACATGTAGATGCATGTGAGAAAATAAAATCGACTAAGACCGCATGAAAACTTTCCTTAAATGAAAACACATACTGATCCTCTGACTCATAGAGACATAAGGCGATATTCCACGTTTTATTCAGCGTCTAACCAGTTTACAATAGGTTAGTGGCAACGGTCAGCTCAATTTTTATATGATTTGTAAGAAAAAATCAGATTGCGATAAATATGACATGGGAGAGACCATGTGAAGCGCGAGTGCCACCTTGCAAGATGGTTATTGGCGCCCATGGATTAATTTGTTTACTTCCTTGTGGGATGCCTCGAAAGGGTCCGACAAATGGACATTACAATGTTATAGTCATTATGATAATAAAACGTATCATCGATATTTGAGGAGAAATTTTATTTGGACAATCTCGATATTTGACAAGACTTTTTATTAGGACAATCTCGTGTCTTTGGAATGAATAACGAAGTAACTGGAGAGGAAAAAATACGAAAGAATTTGCCGTGAATGCTGCACCATAGCTGGCACATCCTCTAAAGCTCCTAACGTCACAACAATGTCAAGGTGGCATGATTTTCCATAAATCAAATGCAAGGTTGATTAGAATTCATATCATATCAATATTGTGATCAACTCATTACACTATATCTGACTAATCCATGATATGATAAGAAAATTGTTGGAAAGGGAAAGTATTCCATTTCACACGTAGCCCCATTATTATCTAGTCACTGGATAGCTTAGACCAAAGCAGTGCGAAGAGGCCGGCAATGAGGGAAGTGGCCGAGCAACTCACTAGGATTAACCATGAGCTCGATAGCTTGACAATTGAAGAAAACATTGAGGAGACCAAATGCAAAGTGGATGAGGCAAACCTCTACTCCCATGCGACTGCAAGTACTTGCGAGACTAGCCAACATGGGACGTCAAGCTCTTTTTTCTGATTTGGGAATGGATTCAACAGGTTCCAGCATCTGATCCTTATTACCATAACAACATGTCTATTAACTGTCGATTGTGCATTCAGAATAAATATTATGTTTGGCATTTGCTTTGGACTTATAGTTGCGCACGGCTGCAAGCATTCGTGTAAGTTTAAGGGTCACAATCTGTATAATATATGTACAGCTATGCATTGAAGTAGACTTATAGAAGAAGGTTGGCATATGGCCATTTTGACATTATCATAATCTGTCTTTCCCTTTTATCTTTTGTTCTTTGTCTTATTTTCCTTACATATAATAATAATAGGCGAGAAAAAAAAATCCTACTCAGTCCTTTTTATCTCATTTTTTCCCTTAATATAATCCCAATTCACTTTTGTAGTACTTCCGGTCTTTACTTTTCCCTTGTTATATTGCACTAAATTCTAATATTATAACCATATCCAAACAAAGACAATAACTCTCGGCCAAAAAGACAACAATAGGGCCAGAAAAAGTATCTACTTTCACTATTGTTTCCTTTTCTTATAAATTGATCTTAATTTTAAAAAAATAAAATCCCAATTTAATTTACTTTCTCCTTATTTGTAGTTCATTTAAAATAATTTTAGTTTGGATGATAAATGGGGAGTGAGAGTGGGAAAGACAAACCGATTTAGAACTCAAAAATACCACATCTTCCAACAATGATATGATTACTCATTAATATGACAAAGGCGTCCCAGGTGTGCGTCAGCTAGATGCTTTTTGCTGCTAGGCATTCTTGTAGTTTACCTTCGAGTAATGCATCTTTGCTTTGTTTATATAGCTTCCTTTACATACCACGTTTCCTGATGCTTCACTTAGGCCTGTCGTGCACTCACTATATAGAATCTGAGTGATGGTCACTACCACCGCCACGCCACTACCATGTGTAATGCTAGAATGGCAATTATCTGCAGCTTAAAGCCATGTTATCAATAAATTTCTTAATCAATGGACCAATACATGTAAAGAAACATGTACTTAAACAAGAAAAATATGCATAGAATAAGGTTTTCTTTTCATCATCCTCACATATCTCATTTAGCATTCTCAAGTAATTTTAGATCATTTATCAAATTGGTCAATTTTGACAATTCTTTGATAGAATTAGTGAATTAAACAGATAGAATTACCATGCAAAATCTTTGAGCAGCTTGAACTTATTGGCTTTAAGCATGAAAAGTTGGTGACTTCAAAACGGACAATTTATCATACTCATCAAAAGCATGAGAAGCTTAGTTTCAGGCATTCATTTAAAAATTGTCCCTACAATAAGTGTTAGATTTCAAGAATATCAAATGCTTCAGATGAATCAATTTCTTGTATTTATTTAGAATTTCACAATTTACATCACTTGTAACTTGAAAATAACATTAGTTTGTGAGAGATCACATTGAATAGAAAGCTTGGATTTATAAATTAAGATCAATGAATAATTAAAAATACATAGTTCCATCATGAAAATTTTGTGTTCTTAACTTAGTGGACACGGTGGAATTTTCAAAAAAACTGTAGTTTAAGGGGAAAACACTTTCCCTCTTTATCATATCTTTAGGTCCTTCCCTTTTTATTAAGTCAAACGTTATTCAATCATTTTTCAAATATGATCCAAGCGCCTAAAAATATTTTCAATCATATATCATCAAACACAAGAAAATTAATCATTTTCCTAGAAAATGATTTCCTGAAAAATATTTTCTAAAAATGGTATAATTTCTGCAAAATAAATGCACCCTTAAACTCACTTTGGAATTCCTACAACCAACGGCAACATGACAACATGAATCAAGCTCCAAATGAAAGCGAGCCTCCACATTGGGATTGAACAATTATTGAAGCTCCAATCATAGAGAGATGAGTTGGCCAGATAAGTCTCTGTGTTGCTTTCCAGGTGAAGGCTAACGTCAAGATTGCACGAACGGTCTTATCAGGGATACCTTAGCAAAGAGCAGGGATGGATGTCTTAGGCCCACAAATTGGGATCCAACTCTGTTTTTGTCAATTGCATCTGCTAGTTGGATTGGGAGTGGCACTGAATGTCTTTGTTTCAAGCTAAAGGAGCAAAGAAAGTTGCTCTTCTTTAGATAGTTAAAATCAAAAGCAATAGTGATAGAAATTCTACTTTGATTTTTCTAATGTTATTTGGTTGGAATCAGGTACGGCTGGTAAACGATGGAAACAAAAATCAATGGGTCCGACTTTTTTTAGTTTTTCTTGACTACTACAGCAAAGTATGCCATACAGCTACCATTGCAGATTCCGCAAGCCATGATGCATTCGCCGAAACCCGACGAGAGATGCAAGACCCTCATCGTGCTTGGGTGACTCCCATTTTTTGAATTTTTCAAAAATATTTTTTGTTTTGTCTTGTTTAAGGTTTTTGACAACAACATCTAACGCCACATGTGATGCCAGAATGGTAATAAACTACAAATGTACTTTTGGATGATAATTCTTATTTAATTAAATACTGCGATACACTATTAGAAAATTCTTGAGATTGTTGCGAGGTTATTATTATTTTTGATGATTTTAACACGTCTTTATATGATCATAAACATAGTTATAGGTACATATCTAGACTACACGGAGAGGATACAATATTTGTTAATACACATATAGGATGACTTCTATTTTTAAACACTAGAATGTCAATATTTCTGTAATCCAAGATATAAAAAGTGACTTCCGCTAGAAACTAATACTTCCTTGAATGAAAAAGGTACATCACAGATTTAATGGTTAATACTTTCTTCTAGTGTAGACATACATCTTTATTTTATGAATTCAATGTTTTCAATTTTTTAAGATTTAACCGACTTAAAATATATTAAAGCAGAACAAGTAAATTAAATAGTGATGTTAGACGACACAACCTCTTTGAAATAAAAATACTAAAATAGGAATGCAAATATGGGGAAATGCGAAAAACATCATTACGTTCTCTCGGGTGCCGCTGTTGTTATAATTCATCATCTTGCTCTGAGACCGAGAGATCATCAACAAAGTCCCATAGGCCTCAAGTTTAAGAGGACTGAGAAACACACTCTATGGAACCCCCTGTGCTCCTCCTGGTCGTCCATGGTGATAGAGAATGATCGAGTGACGACCATCTCGTGAGGCAGATGACCACCATATCGTCATTAAGAAAGATCATCCTCCGGATGGATCAAACTGAACCCTACGACGTCTTTTGTCGATGCTTTTTTTTTTCTGGCATTTGTCTTGTTCTTCAAATTTTCTTGCACAAGGAGGGATTCTCATGTCGCTGTCACCACGCTTCCCCTGTGGTCACCAGCCGTTGGGTCCCGGGGTTTGAGTGCGGATCCAGTCTGGTCGTTTTAGTGCGGATCCAAGCCGCACTTGCATGAATCAGGCCTTAAGATCCCGATGAATTTCAATAGTTAGATGAGCTCAGTCCTGTATGGGGCTCACATAAATGAAGTTCGGAGATTGACTGGTCTCATTTTAGTGTGTTATTATTTTTTTATTACTTTTTTTGTGTCAGGAGAGCGGGGCGTAATGTACTTCGCATCTAATATAATGTACTTCGCATCTAATATAAAAATCGGGTCAAAACTATTTCTTCATATGCCGTCACCATCACCGTCACCATCACCATCACCAAGTCTTTTCATACCACACACCATTCGATCACCTCACCAGGCGTAGGGCCCAGAGGTTTTTGTTCGCATCCAGCCCACACTTGCATGAACTACACCCATAAAATTCCAATGAATTTCAGCAGTACGACGGTCTCATGTGGAACCCACATAAATCAACGCTGGACATCCACTGGACTCATCTTCATGCGGATCATGTTGTTAACGTTTGGATGCAAGGTCAGGCCAAGGTGTCCTCAGACGTTGTTCTTTTCTTTGTTTCGGACATACACTTATTCATCTAATAAAGTGTTGCCTATTATATCGAGCATTGTGTGAATTGAAGCAAACTCATTGTACATGATATTTATTCATCTTAATCTTTCAGAGGCTAACTTCTCTTGAACATGATTTCCAAATATATTCAAAACACTTATATTTTGGCCAAGGGGAAAGCTTTTCCCAAATCCTGCCAACATCATTTATCTCTATTATCCTAGATGTGAAAAAGTAGAAGACAATAGTTCTTGAAGTACAAAACAGATGACTTTATGTAGAGATAATCATATTATTTTCTTGAGAATCCCACAATCTCTCTTTTCTTTGCTTTTTCTCTTGCATTTTGTCCTGTTCTTAGAAAGACTTCGAGACGACTTGGAAGTCTTCGTCCGCCGTCACCAAGTCTTCTACCAGGCATTGGGCCCGGAGGTTTTAGTGCGGATTTAGGCCACACTTGCATGAACTAGATGTACAAAAATGAATTTCAGCAGTTAGATGACATCGGTCTTATGTGGAGCTGACATAAATCAACATTGTTGATCCTCTGTACTCACCTACATGCGGAGCATCTTGCTAATGTTTGGATGCAGTGTCAAGACAACTGCAAAGGAAAATGTCTCCCCTCAAAGGTTGATAAAAAGGTCATTGTCTATGTTTCACTTTGTCACGAAACACGTTACTTTAGACTCTCTCTTTTTGGGCTACCGTTTCTTTAGATTGGATAATAAAAAAAATGACCACCCGAAAGAAGACTCCATATTTTGACCCCAAAAAAAAGAAAGAAGAAGACTCTATGATCAAAATAATTTGTTACACAACTTTTATCTTAATCTTATCATTTTCTTTTAAAATCTCAAATTATTGACCGAATGATTAAATATTTAATTTTTATAAAGAGGCAGAGCTAACAAAAGCAATCAACAACTATCATGATAGCCATAAAGTCAGGCAAGGGCGATTTGGATCCCATCTATAGAGAGGACAATAACACGGTCACCATGGTTGCAATCAAGAAACCTAAAGATGTGCATGAGTCTCTAATGAAGGGGGATTTCCAGCCTATTTGTGGTGTGTTCTACAAGAATTCGCCATCATATCTAAAGTTAATTTAAAAATTAATGAATAAGATTTACCTTCAAATGACCATCACTCTTCTATCATAAGCACTATTTTGGCATGGGGAAGCACTTGATTTAAGTAATTTGACCAAAATCATCGTTATAGCCCAGTCGTTGGAATTTTAGAAGAATAGTTGTGTTACAACTTACAGGGATTGAAACATCGAGAATCAACCTGGGGAAAGCAGCAGAATCGGGTCAAAACTATTTCTTTATTTTTGGTAAGAGGGTCGAAGCTTAATTCTCGCAGAAAATATGGAAGCTTTTGAGGCAACCAAAACCCCTCCCTCGCTCTCTCCCATATCCCCTTCTCTCTCCACGAAGTCTACACAAAGTCAAGGGGGAAGACTATGGAGCGAGCCCGACAATTGCCATCAGCCACAGTTACCCTGACTTTTCTTCTCATTTCGTTCACACCAACCCGAAGTTATCCTCACACCACCAATAAACACAAAGTCGAACAGTCCGAATACTCTTGTTAAAAAAGAAAAAAAGCTAATGACTTCCTTTTGACTTTGGGTCTAGATTTTTTGGGTTGTCATAACAAGCCAATTACACTTTCAAAATAAAATGATTTTAATCAAAATTAAGATATGACCATCATTTTATTCACCGCCTCAATAGGGCCTTCTCTTATTAGCGATCTTAATTACTACACAAAGTACCACAAATAATTTACAGATTTTTTTTGGTAGCGATTTAGATTGCGCACCTTCATGCACTAGAATTATTTTCAGAAACTAAGAAGGTATCCCCTCAGGACACTTGTTAAGTAACCAAAAAGTGCATGTATTATTAATTTTTATTGATAATGTGTAATTAATATTTATAAATCAAATTCTTTTTCATAACAAGGTGGCATTGATTTTTCAAAACTCAAACACAAGATTGACTATAATTTGTATTATATGGACATTGTGATTGACCTATTTGATCATATCGCCATGCAGCCTATCCATAATATTAACAAGAAAATTCTAGGAAAAGGGAGTGTATTCCATCTTACAGACAATTCTAACCATATTAATTGCTAAACACTGATATATTGCATAGAAAAGGACAAGACTCCTAGGTTTGAACCACTATTATGAAGTATTTAACCATACTTTAATAACCATCAACCAAGTCTCATTTTCATATATTTTTTTTCCTTCGTTTGAACCACTATTATGATGCTAATCTCAATTAACTAGATATTACCATCAGAAAATACTTGAGATTATTGTAAAATTATGATTTTTGATGATCTTAGTACATCTATAGATAATCCAAAATATGATTACAGGTACATATTGAGTCTACACAGAGAATATATGATATTTGTTAATATATATAAGATGATTATTTAAAAAAAAATTGGAATGTAATTATCTTGGTAATCCAAGACGTGAATGGTAACTTCTTTTAGAATCTGGGGGTGAGAAAGATGATTCCACAAAGAACGCTACAATCTCTCTTTTGTTTATTTTTTCTCTCGCATTTTATCGTGTTCATGCATCGATAAGGTGTTACTAGTCTCGTCATTGTCACCAAGTCTCCCCATATGAGATATTATCCAGTCACTAGGTGTTAGGCCCAAGGGCTTTAGCGTGCATCTAGTCCACACTTCCATGAATTGAATGCACAAGATCCCGATAAATTTCAATCATTTAATTATGTCAATTTCACATGGAACCCACGTAAATAAACGTCAAAGATCCACTAGGCTCTGTTAAATGCGAAGTGCGTTATAAAGGTTTCTTTGGGTGTTGGTTCAGTTCAACTGGGTCCGAAGCCAGCATAAAGAAAAGAAAGCAAATTAAAAAGAAGTTAACTTTTATTGTGAAACACGTTAATTCAATTTGGTTTCAATAAAGGGGCGGATGTTATAAAAAAAATGACTATCTGACTCGATGATCAAAATAAGTTTTTGACAACTTTCATTTTAATCAAGTCATTTTATGTTAAAACCTCCATTCATTGGTTGAGCAATTATATATTTGATTTGTATACAATAGATTTCGTCTCAGCGTTTCAGATTTAGAATAACCTCGCCAACCTCTCAGGGGAAGGAGATTTGCTAGATCCATGTGAAGCGGCAAATTGCATGCATTTACAACATTTATTTAAGTTGGATAGTCTAGATTTATTGTATTGGAAAAATAAATAAAAAAGAAGCTAATATCTTGTTTTGAGCGCATCCACAGCATCGCGAACCACGTCATTATATATTTTGAACCCCACGACGTCTTTTATTTATGCTTTTCTGTCTGCCATGTTGTGTTGTTCTTCAAAAGATTAGTTTACTTTTCTCTCACATTTTGTCGTGTTCTTGCACCGATAAGGCGTCACGTCTCTTGTCACTGTCACCAAGTCTTCCACCTACAAGATATTATTCGGTCGCCAGGCGCCAGGCCTCAGGCCTCGAGGTTTTAGTGCGCATCCAGGCCCCACTTCCATGAACTGAATGCACTCGATTCTAGTGAATTTCAACCGTTCAGTGATGTCGGTTTCGCAAACCTTTTTATTGGCAAGGAAATAAAATCTCGTGGAACTACAATTACAAATGTACTTTTGGATGCTTATCAATCTTAACCAAATACATCCATATGTTTATAAAAAAATCTCAAAATTATTGTCAAGAATTAATTTCTTGATGATGATATTAATACTCCTTTTACATAGACGATAAATATGATTATGGATTGGGTACATGTCTGTCTCCACAAAAAGTGCACGATATTTTCTAATATTTATAAAAGAGGATTAATCTTTTTAAAGCACCCAAATGTCCTTATATTTGCAATCCGAGATTTTAGAAAATAATAGTTTCCAGAGTCAAATAATAATTCTCCGCGGGGTAATTATTAATTCAACATTTTCAGTTTTCGAAGAGTCAAACAACTTAAAACCTATAAAAGTAATCCACGGAATTGCGAAAATCATTGTTATCTATTTTTGGGTGCCGCCATTGTACATCCCCTTGCTCCGAGACTAAAGGATCATCAACAAAATCCCGTAAATTAGTAAGAAGACTAAGAAACACATCAAATAAAAATACATGCTAGAATTTAATCAAATGATAAAGATCTTGAAAACTACAGCTAATTAATCCATTGAAACTTATTTATTTATTGGGTAGAGGATTGAAAAAGAAAATGTCTCTATTGCCCAATTTTAATCATTTTAAACTTACTTTGGAAATTCCTTCAACCGATCGCAAACATGACAATATAAATCATGCTCTGATGAAAGCCTATCTCCACGATGGAATCGAACAATTATTGAAGCTCGAATCATAGAGATATGAGTTGGCCATGTAAGTCATTGCTTTTCCTTATAGGTCAAGGCCAACATCAAGCATGCACGGACTCTCTTTTCAAGATTCTTTAGTAAAGAGAGGGATTGATGGATGTCATAGGCCCACAATTTGGAATCTAGTGCTGCTTCTGTCAATTGTGATGGAAATTCTATTTTGATTTTTCTAATGTTATCTGGTTGGAATCAGATATGGCTAGTAAACAATGAAAACAAAAATCAATGGGTCCAACTCTTATAATCTTTCTTAACTATGGCTGCAAAGTATGCCACATAGCTAACATTGCAAATTCCGCAAGTTCCACGAGTTTCTTTGAATAATCAGGCAACGCTACATTTGCCGAAACTAGATGAGAGATGCAAGACCCTCATTGTGATTGGGTGACTCCCATTTTCTGAAATTTTCAAAAATATTTATTATTTGTGTTGTTTAAGATTTTGTACGACAGCATCGAACAACACGTGATACCAAAATGGCAGTAAACTGCAAATGTACTTTAGGATGCTAATCTTATTTAATTGTTAATATACATAAAAGGGGATTGCTTTTTTCAAACCCCAGAACGTCACAGTCTCTGCTATTCGAGATGTGAAAAGTAACATTTTTTTTTAAGAAGACAACTGTTTCCAGAGTAAAGAAAAGACAATTTTATGTAGAGACAATCTTATTTATTTTCCTGGGAATGCCAAAATATCTCTTTTATTTACTTTTTCTCTCGTATTTTGTTGTTTTCTTCAGAAGATTCCGAGACGACTCGTAAGTCTTGGTGCACACCGGGTCTTACCACACGAGGATCATGCGGTCCCCAGGCCACACTTGCATGAACCGGATCCACAAAATCCCAATGAATTTCAGCCGTTAGATGACTTCGTCTCATGTGGAGCCCACGTAAATCAACGTCGGAGATCCACCGGACTCGTCTTCATGCAGAGCATGTTGTTGACGTTTGCATGCAGGGTCGGGCTAACTGGAAAAGAGAAGGTCTCCTGGAAGGTTGACAAAAGGTTGGCCTCTTAAGTTTCACTTTTTTCGTGAAACACGTTACTCTTGTTTGGCCTCGATAGAGATGCGCATTAGATAATATAAAAACGACTGTCCGAAGGAGGACTCAATGATCAAAATAATTGTTTACAATTTTCCTCGCCAAATCGTTCTATGAAATATTAAATTTGAGTGCGATAAATTCTATCGAAGAGTCTCGTATTAAAATAACCTCGACAGTACTAGATATATGTGAATAGATAAATTGCATGCATTAGTGATATTTGTTTAAGTTATATAGTCCATATTCTTTGTTGTAAAATAAAAAGACAATATCTTATTTTTAAGTATATTCAAGATTTTTGGGGTTTTGATGGCAAGTGAATTACTGTTTAATCTAGAAGATTCAAATAAAATTGAGATGGGTTTTTTCCTATAAGAGATCTTAATTACTACAAATAATTTTTACTAATTATGTAAAGATTTTGATTGCACCATGCAATACAATTATATAAACTTTCATATATTAAGAAGGGGTCACCTTTATGATACTTATTAAGTAATCGGACAGAAGAAGATGTATATGAATAATATTAGACAGTAATTTTTATCATAATAGGTGTAATTAACATTTATCAATCAAATCCTTTTCCAAACGGTATACTTCACACTTGCTCTTAAGAACTCATAAACAAAATTTCATATGCTTATTTAGGGCAATGTCTTATGCGTCTTTCTCCCACTGTGTACTCAAAATAAAAATCCAATAAGAACGCGACAAAATTTTGTCTATACAAGCAATTTTATATTTAGTTAACGCATGCTCAGTCTCCAACTAGATAATTAATCAATAGAAAAACTGACAAAATGTGAGATTGATAGGAATAATAAGCAAGAGAAAATTGAGAAAGCGTCAGAATTTAAATAATATGTTCTCAGATCAAGTTAAACTTTCCATTTTTCTGAAAATTTTAAATTATTAAAAACCATGTCAACAATTTATTTGTGAGTCACTACGTCACAAAATAATGCAGCATCATACATCCTTGTTTGTCGATTTGTTGCTGAAAGCATGAGACCCAACATGGAGCATGCCTTCGTTTAATTATCCAGCAATCACATAATATATCATCTAGCTAGTATAGTTCACTATATCTTTTTGGAAAAATAGATCATGCTTCACCAACATAAAAGAAGTTCCATATAAATAGTCTCACCCATCTGGATTTAAGGATTATTACTACCAATCTTTCAAATCAATGGTGCATGCAGTCGTTCTTGTAAAATTTAATTTACACTGGTTGCATATATTACACTTATTCTATCTTTTTTCCGATATAGCTTTTTGCATCTTGCAATATGTATTGATGAATCATATTAAAATTTTATATTAAATGATGTGGCAATTTCCTATTGATTTATTAAACAAGCCGGCCATTCAAAGAATGGATCCCACTTATTTGAATGCTCAATTGAAACTTATCACATCATTTAGTGAAAATGTTTCGGTAGAATTTCTTATTGCAATACGTGCTCGTTTCCTTTTAGATACAAGATACAAGATACATCAAAGTTTGAGAAGTAGCCACATGTATTCATTTTCATATGTTGTGATCATCTGTTTCACAAGGATAACGATTTAAGGCTCATCGTGTGAGATGAACCGCCATCATCTGTTATAAATGATATTAGATGAAAACACGATTTTAATATTTAAATATTTTATCACATTGTCCTTAATTTGTAAACTATCTTTTGCACCGGTAGTTTGATTGAAAAAAAAAAACCTTTGTATGTCTTTTTTTTATGTATTATTCTGTCTTGCAGTTCTCCATATATGCAATCGGATCCTTCAATTTGTTCTATTGACACAATTAGCCCTTCCGCCCTCCATTACTGTACTTAATTTCACCCATTTGTCCATGTGAATATATAATGGGTTGGGGTGAACGGCTCATACTTAAATCCCACTCTGTGAACAAGGACAGAAGCACAAAGGTCCCAAAAAGGAGAGACACACACACACACTCAAGAGAGTTTTTCGGAAATGAAGGTAGTGCATCGGCTTCTACTGGTGGCTGTGACCTGTTGGTTGCGAGAAGGCGGCGCTCCCACCGTGGCCGGAGACCCTGCACACGCGTGTGGGGGCATGCCCGTACCTTATCCGTTCGGGCTCGAACTCCAGTATGCGAGATCCGGAGAGTTTTTACTCAATTGCAATACGTCCGAGGAGAGCCGTCCTCGACTACTGCTGGGGGATATTCCGATACGCAAGATCTCAGTCGAGGACTCCACCATGGTCGTAAGCCAACCCGAACTATACAACTGCTACGACAAGGATGGCGACTCAACAAACAGCAGCAGTGAACTGTTCATCGATCTAACTTCATTTCCACAGTACAGATTGTCGGACACCCGGAACAACCTCATAGTCCTCGGCTGTGACACCTACGCGCTCATGACTGACAAAGGCGGAATGTTCCGGAGCGGCTGCATCTCCTACTGCAATAACTCCGTCGACTTGGCAAAGGAGACCATTTGCTGTGGTCACGGTTGCTGTCAAGCATCCATTCCGAAGGGCCTCAAGACGCTCCGCATTAGAATCTCCTCCTTCGACGAACACGCGTCGGTCTGGCAAACCAACCCCTGTGGAGTGGCCTTCGTGGGGGACAGAAAGTCATTCAATATCTCCAACAGGACACTCCCGACCTCCGATGATTTGGGCAAGAGGACGGACCTTGTTTTGGACTGGATGATCGAATGGGACGTGACTTGCGCACAGGCATTGAACCGGTCGAGCTATGCCTGTGGCAACAACACTGACTGCAACGACTACGCAGATGGACCGGGTTATCGCTGCTTTTGCAAGGCTGGGTACAAGGGGAATCCCTATGATCGCTCCCACGGGTGTCAAGGTAATTAATTTATGTGACTCTTGCACCACCTTAGGCATGCCTAGCGTCGGCATTCATACGCATCCGACCCCCACAGCCCTCTCTCTCTCTCTCTCTCTCTCTCTCTCTCTCTCCACGAGTCTGTCTTGTACCTCATCTCAGCATTGACAAGTCCCCACGAACGTCTCCTCGCAATGAAGGAGATGAGACTTGCTTGCTAGTCTCTTCCATTAACGGAGGAGACCATATCTAATAGGTCTCCGACGAAGAAGATAAAAATGCAGCAACATTTCATGAGGAGCAACATGGCAACGGTGCATGCTTGGGAGAAAATATTGGGAGAAAATATTGAGCGTAGCCCATGTGCCACCGTGGCAAATCAAAAGAACCTTTAGAGCGCACCGCGTGTCCCACGAGCCCACCTATTTTTCTCTCCCCTCTCTCTCCTCCCTTTGTACGCTCTCTCTCCTCTGCAATCCTTCTCCCTCCTCTCTCCCCTCTCCCCCCTCTTTCTCCCTCTGCACACTCTCTCTCCTATGCAATCCTTCTCTCTCCTCTCTCTTCCCCAACGCGCTCTCTCTCTCTTTGCCATCCCCTCATCCAACCGACGAATCACCGGACCGGTGAACCGACAGCAGAGTCGAAGTGGAGGTGGAGGCCGCGCGGTGATTCATCGGACGAGCCACCGCATCCTCGTCTGACTGACGAACCACCGCGCTTGACCGACGAGCGACGGCGGGGGAACCTTTCGAGGCCGCGCGGTGGTTCGTCGGACGAGCCACCGTGCCCTCGCTCAACCAACCTGTCGCCAAATCGCTGCTTCCTCCGATCGTGACTCGGAGGGAGAGAGAGGGCGCCATCCCCTCGTCCAACCGACGAATCACCGGACCAGCGAACTTTGCGATGATAGAGTCGAAGTGGAGGCGGAGGCCGCATGGTGGTTTGTCAGACGAGCCACCGTGCCCTTGTCCAATTGATGAACCATCGCGCTTGACTGACGAGCAACGGTGGGGAACCTTTCGAGGCGGAGGCGGAGGCCCGCGCAGTTCGTCGGACGAGCCACCGTTGCTTCCTCCAATTGTGACTTGGAGGGAGGGAGTCGGGCGAGAGAGAGAGTGCAGGGGAAGAGAGAGGAGAGAGGACAACGTACAAAGTGGGGAAAGACAAAGAAGGCTTGCGGAAGAGAGAGAGCATGTAGAGGGAGAAGAGAGGTTACGGGACACGGGACGCGCTTTGGAGACCTTTTCGATTTATCACGGTGACACATGGGCTGCACCCAATATTTTCTCGCATGCGTGGCAGTGGTGGGGAAGTCGGACAAAATGTTAGGCAACGCAAGTAATACCACCTCAGTTTTGCAATAGTCCATTAAATTAACGACACGTGTCATCCTTTGGGGTCCACCGTCAGAAATTTTAAAAGTGCCTCTCTTACCTCTCTCGCCCTCCCGACTTACAATCTGCTCTCTCGCTGCCGCCTCTGCCTCATCCGTTGCCTCCACCATCCCCTTGTCCGTCAATCCCCCTCCGGTGATGGCTCTACCATTGAGGTAATCCACCGCCCCCTGCAGCCACCCTCAGGTCCAAGATCTAGCGCATGTCCACGGCCGTCATCACCTGCGACCCCGAGCCCTCCCTCCGCCCCTGCATCCTCGAGGTCACTTGCAGCTCCGATGATGTCGCCTCCCTCCACTGGTCGTCGGCCACCACCCAGGTCTAACAACAAGCCCAAGCCCCCCATCGTCTGCGACCCCAAGCCCTCCCTCAGGCCCTGCATCCTCGAGGTCCCTTACAGCTCCATTGATGTTGCCTCCCTCCACTACTCGTCCGCCGCCCCACAGGTTTAAGAACAAGCCCAAGCCACCCGTCCTCCGCGACCCCAAGCCTTCCTTCAGCCCCTGCATCCTCGAGGTTTCCTGTAGCTCAGATGTCATCGCCTCCCTCCACAGCTTCCGGATATGGTGAGGGGGTCAAAATGAGGGCAACCCTCGCCCTAGCCCTACGGACGTCAACGTCAACATCATTTCTAGCAATTCAATCCCCACAATAAGACAACATTTTTCCCTTCTCCTTGAAACGTCTCTGCCCCTGCTCTCTTGATTATACATTCACTAAACCTGGCACACGTACTAAAATGCATCTAAATAGAAAGATACGACGAGCCCATCGTATTTAGTGATAGGTATACATATCAGCACACACACCTCACTCGTGCTTGTAAAGATCAATCTTCTCCTTCCTAGGTAAATAATATGGAAACAGCAACCCCTCGTCTCGCTCTTGCAACGTGGGGTTCATGCATCACTACTAAAGCTCGATTTCTGCAAGTTCTGTACGCAGGATCCTTTCCGAGCTCTTGTGCCCTCAACGGGGTGTCGTACATAGATTTTGAGGCAGCGCTGATCTCCGTCGATGGCAAAGAACGACCCTATTGTTGAGCTCGGATTTCACAGGGAGAGAGACGGAGGGTAGGGAAAAGAGATATCTTAAAAGAGAGTGGATATATGTCACAATACTATGACCAAAACCTAAATGGGATAGTATTGGCCTTCTGATAATCCATGCAGCAACCTGTTCGATCTGTTTTTGCCATTAACTGAGATAACGATTCAATTTGTCTTCTGCATAATGTACATAGATGAGTGCAAGGACCCAGAGAGAAACCCATGTCCTGGCGGAGACGGTGGTAATCGTGCTGTCATAGCTGTTGCAGGTAAGTCCATATATATCGCACCTGATGGTTCACATTCGATCAATCCATTCTTGATTTTGCAGTAGGTTTGACGTATGTGTTTTAAAGATTATTATATTAGCCGATGTAACCCCAATAACAAAAGCAGTGAGCCATAGTCTGCCAGGTGTCCCTATTCAGTTCCAGACTAAAGCTGTTCACATCTATTCTTTTTTTTTTCCCTTCCTTTTTAACTTCTCTCCTCGCCATTTTTTTTCCCTTTTTTCAGAAGCTAACACTTCGAAACTACATTTGTGGGAGGATACACAGTAGATCTAAATGAAAGTTCCTCCCCTATCCAAATCTGTAAATCTTGGGCCAAAAAGAAAGCTAGATCTGCAGATTTCACAACCGAAAAAACTCTAAAATTTATAGTGAAAGTGAGAACAAATTTGGACTAGAAAGAGGAAAAAGAAAAATGGAGTACAGAATTCCGATAACATATGAGGGTGATTGCTCAAGAGGGCAATGCGGTTGAGCTTCATTAAAATATGACCTGTGAAAATATCGGTCTAAAAAGTAGCACGAGAAGAGCTCAATGTTTCTTGAATTTAATCGGTAATTTATTTCAAAAATTTCTCAGCTTCTCTAGTGAGTTGCTAAAGTGATAATGACTTTTAAGCACTAGATGGACGCAAAGGCCCACATGAGACAAAAAAAAACATCAGCCAAAAAAGCAGTGAACGTATTAATTTTTCTCAAGGTATAAAAAGTCATTTTCTCACTTATTTTACATATTTATAGCTACCAAAAAAGAATAGATCTGGACCTGAAAGCTAGGGAAAAATGGGCTTAGGGCGCAAGGAAATCGTGCCCGTGGGTGCACCACCTCAAATGAGGCAAATTTCTCTTTCAAAAAATGCCCCACAAGGCATTAGGCAGGACGAGGCCTCCGCTCCACGTACACTGTGAAGAAGAATATTTACATATTTATACATACATGTCTATTTATTGGTTTCTTTTTATATGACAATATGGAATAACATAGAACCCTAAAAACAATATCTTCTCCTTATCAATCTTGCTTTTATAGAACATGCAAGCTTGGTAAGTTCTTTAGGTAAGTAATTGGGCACACTTACGTTTTAAATATATCATCTTCACATTGTCTCACACTGGCTAATTTGTTAATCATAAGACGTCTTGCTTTTGATTGATGGGTTATAAATTATATACATTAGCCATGCAGGAATTTGGGTGATTTATATGTTCGTAACCCCATTGGTTAGAGTTTCCTCCAATAAGATGGACAAAGAAACATTTAACCGGCATGTCTCGAGTTTTTAAACAAGGACTTTTATAAGATTTCTTACACTAGAAATAATGTGGAATGCATTTGTTACAAAAACCAATTTTGTCATTGTTTAATTGGGTGATTATATTTTGAGATAGTGACTAACCATCCAAATCTTACAATGATAGATGGGGATTATGTAAAAGGAGATTAAATGGGATGTGTTCGAAATTGATTTTTTTGAATGAAGTGTGTGGATCGTATAAGGATTACATGCTTGAATCATTAATTTGGTAACAATATTCTTTGGCAGTGTTGGTTGTCCCCTTCTTCGGTATCACTATGACTGCTTCAGTCTCGTTCACGATGAGGGTGAGACTCAAAGGGATCAACTTCAGACGAAATGGAGGAGAGTTCTTCCTAGAGCGTAAAGTTCGAATCTTCCTAGAGTTGGAGTTGGCAAAAGCAACCAATAACTATGATTACCGCAACAAGCTCGGCAATGGCGGTTTTGGTTCTGTCCATAAGGGGACACTGGAGAAGCACAGGGACACCGTGGTCGTCTGGGACACCGTGGTTGTGGTCAAAAAGCCTAAAGACGTGGACAAGTCCTTAATAAACAAGGATTTCCAGCGTGAGCTAGAAATTCTGATGAAAACAAGGTGCAAAAATGTGGTGAAGCTCAAAGGCATATGCTTGGAGACTAAAATACCATCACTGGTTTATGAATACATTCCAAATGGCACCCTCTTCCAACTCATCCATCAGAATGAGCCGACCATCATGGGAAAAACGCTTCAAAATAGCCACCGAAGCTGCACATGCTCTCAAACATATGCACTCCAAAAAAATCTGTCATGGCAACATCAAATCAGCAAACATACTTCTGGATCAAAACAACTCGGTGAAAATATCCGATTTTGGAACTTCAGTACTCATGTCACCAAAGCATAGACATATCGTAGCCACTCAGAAAGAAGACTCGTTGGGCTACATCGACCCGGAATATTTAATCACTCGTGAGCTAAAGACTCAAAGCGATGTATACAGCTTTGGAGCTGTCCTAGTGGAGTTGCTCACAAGGAAGAAACTTTATGATATCGAGTCTGAGAATTCGATCAATACTATCCATTATTTCATCTCTTCCGTGAAGGGCGACATGCTCTCCAATGTCATTGACTTTGAGGGCGCTAGTGAAGATGAAGTGGGGAAAGTACAAAGCATAGCTAAGATTGCAGTGTGGTGCTTGGACCCAAGCGGTGCGAACAGGCCGGCAATGAGTGAAGTGGCTAAGGAACTCGTCAGTATCAACCGTAGCTCGAAAGTTGAAGAAGAGAATGAAGACCTCGAAGAAGAGAATGAAGACCCCGAAGAAGAATGGGATCCAGAAAAAGTCTCCTGCCTCGAGGAGGCGACGTCAAGCTGTCTTTCCTGTCTGGGATTGGATTAAGCTCCTTCCTACATCTAATCCTTTATTATTACCATGGTGACATGTCCTTCAATTTGTCCATAAGGACTTCTAGGGTTGATTGTGTGCTTTAAATATATGTTATGTTTGCCATTTGCTTTTGGACTTTATGTATGTGGAAGCATCTTTGCAAGTCCAAGTGTGAAAATATAATATATATAAACCCGTACATTGAAGTGGAGTCATACGTGACCGGCATATGGCCTCCGACATTATCATAATCTCTCTTCCCATTTATCTTTTCTTCCTTTTCATAATCTCTTTACATTATTGTAGTCGATTAAATAAGAATAAATAATTCTTATCCAAATCTATATGAGAGGATCACAAAATCAAGAAAGAAGAATCGAGGAACTTTACTTGATAATTACCTTATGGAGGGCTTAGAATACTATTAAAAAAAAAATCTGCAACATGAAATTTGATTCGGCGATGCCTGTGTCTAAAATTTGGATTCTCTCTCTCTCTCTTTTTAAATGAAAGCTTCTTCGTTCTACAAATATCGCACGCTAAGGCTCTGTTTGGGAGCCTTTAGGTGAATAGAATCGGACAAAAATATGGGTCATATGATGGCCCAGGTCCCTGCTCTTCACCAAACGGGCCCAAGTAGGCCCTTATCATGTACATTAGACCACATTGGAGCTATTAATAGGCCCATTTTTGCATCCTTATTGAGCTCTTATTTGGGCCGGTGTGAAAATTGATGGTCCTACAGGGGTGTTGTTTGGGTCTCAGTGCAGCACATATCAGGTCTTTATAGCGCTCCATGAGGAGCTATTGTACCAGCTTATGGCCCCAACTGTGTGAGTTGGAAGTAAGAGCCTGTTTAGGATTTATACAGTGCTGGCCTGGCCTGGGCTCGACTAGTAACGCGCGCGCTAGTCTGGTACCACATACTTGTCGTCCTATGAACGATGAGTAAGGGTATTGTCAAACATTGCATAATTTTATTCTTTTATTGTTTGGAATAAAAAAAAGAATAGAAATCTATTTGGTATCTTCTTCGTTTCTAGGAAAAATTTTGAAACAGAATTAAGAGATAAAAAAAACACTTATTTGTTCCTGAGAATAACTCCAAAATCAAGCCAAACTCATTTTCTTTTTTTATCTGTTCTTTTCTTCTTCCTCTTGTTAGTAAAAGAAGAGAAGGAAAAAGACAAAAAAGAAAAATGTAATAAAATTATTCCAAAAAAATTTAAGGATCGTATCAAACGCATTTTTACTTTGGGAATACAAATTTTGGACAGTTACCAAATACTTTCAAATGCTCAAAACTCGTCCAGGGAAGATAATCATAAAAAATTATTTCTAAGCAAAAATTATTCCCAAGAAAAGAATAATTACCAAATGCATCCTAAATTGTGATAGGTAGAACTCCTCTAAGACTTATGCAGGGGGATAATTACAATGGAATTGAAACAAAAACAAAAGATTCATGACAAAAAAAAAAGATATCAAGGGAAGAATCAGAGGCCTTTATCCTATAAACCCTGGACATAAATCTTACTATAATATGATTTTAGCAGCAGTTCAGACTTCCAAAAACGTTGGCGATATTGATTAGCTGAAACTGCATGGAGGTGGCTCGTTGTTCAAATGGAGTCCTACAACTTGTACCATAGCTTCCCTGTAGGACTAATATTGGTAGAATTACAATAAATTTAGAATTTTTTTAATAATTTTATCATGCCAAAATGACGACAAGAAATGTCGTATAAATTCGATGCTCAAACGTAATTGGGATAAATGCTCATCCTATTTGGTGAGTTTGATGGAAGAAGTTGGGAAAAGATAAAAGAAACATTCCGTGCTCATCAAAGACCACCTTTTCCTCGTAGCCCAAAACAACAATGAAGCGAATTGAATATTCCCCTCAAAATCACTCCCATAGAGCTAAAATAAAAAACGAACCAAAGAACTTCGCATCGTCAATTGGAGAAAAGCTTAAGATGTTCCAGTGGATTCGGTGCATGACTAGGCATATCACCTGGGACAATCCAGCATCTCCAGAACTTATCAAGAAAACAAGTTGCCGTAAAGTTTGTTACATGTGAATCCACCCAAATGTCTAGGTGTGACACAATCTTTCAAAACTCAGATGCAAGGTCGATTAGAATCCACAATACACAAACATCATGATCGAACTTTTGCGCCATATTGGTACATGACCAATCTATAATCTTCAAATACTGTCAAACATTTCACGGTTAAATGGACCCCAAAATTCGTTTCCTCAGGATGCTAGAACAAAGGCATGTTTCCAACTAAAACGAAGTACGATTATTGAAAGTCCAGTGTAGCAATTCTATCTCCACAATTCAACAACGATCTTCCCTTCTCCTTGAAACCTCTGCGCCGCTACCCTCTTAATTATACATTCACTAAACCTGGTACACGTACTAAACTGCATCTAAATAGAAAGATCGGACAAGCCCTCGTATTTAGTGATAGCCTATCACTGATAGGTATACATA
Source organism: Angophora floribunda (assembly GCA_014182895.1). Lineage (NCBI taxonomy): Eukaryota > Viridiplantae > Streptophyta > Magnoliopsida > Myrtales > Myrtaceae > Angophora > Angophora floribunda. The sequence goes on along the minus strand of CM024710.1, from coordinate 11,748,060 downwards.
TCATCACACACTTCGAAACTACATTTGTGGGAGGATACACGGCAGATCTAAATGAAAATTCCTCCTCTATCCAAATCTGCAAATCTTGGGCCAAAAAGAAAGCTAGATCTGCAGATTTCACGACCAAAAAAACTCTAAAATTTATAACGAAAGTGAGAACAAATTTGGACTAGGAAAAGGAAAAAGAAAAATGGAACACAAAATTCCGATAACATATGAAGGTGATTGTTCAAGAGGGCAATGCGGTTGAGCTTCGTTAAAATCTGAACTGTGAAAATATTGGCCTAAAAAGTAGCATGAGGAGAGCTCAATCATTCTTGAATTTAATCGGTAATTTATTTTGAAAATTTCTTGGCTTCTCTAGTGAGTTGCTGAAGTGACAATGACTTTTTTTGAGCACTAGATGGATGCAAAGGCCCACATGAGACAAAAAATATCAGCCAAAAAAGCAGTGAACGTATTAATTTTTCTCAAGTTATAAAAAGTTATTTTCTCACTTATTTTACATATTTATAGCTATCAAAAAAGAATAGATCCGGACCTAAAAATTGGGGAAGAATAGGCTCAGGGCGCAAGGAATTCGTGCCCCGTAGGTGCACCACCTCAAATGAGGCAAATTTCCCTCTCAGAAAATGCCCTGCAAGGCATTAGGCGGGACGAGGTGTTTGCCCCACATACACTTTGAAGAAGAATATATACATATTTATACATACATGTTTATTGGTTTCTTTAATATGACAATATGGAATAACATAGAACCCTAAAAACAATATCTTCTCCTTATCAATCTTGCTTTTATAGAAGATGAAAGCTTGGTAAGTTCTTTAGGTAAGTAATGTGGCACACTTACGTTTTAAATATATCATCTTCACATTGTCTCGCGCCTAATTTGTTAAGCTTGAATTTGTTTGACCCTATAATGGCAATCCCCGAGGCCACTCCTTTTTTATAAATTTCACCCATGAGGCCATTCCATTTTTATAAAATAAGAAAAATGTCAAATATTCATCTAGAAAGTGATTTAGATCTTTATTTAGAAGAAAAAAGTTCTGTGGCATTGCCTCGCATGGGTTGGCGGCATTTCATAATAAGGGATGGGGATGAGGGACATGATCCTCGTCCAACCCCTCCCCGTGCCCGTCCCTACTTAAAACTAGTTTTACAGTATTAGTCAAATCTCTAAATTTTATAAATGGTTACATTTTCTTTCGTTTCTAATTAGAGGAAATGTCTTTCAACCATGCTTTTGGATAGTGAGTAACATATTATACAAATTATTCACGCATCAACTTAACTAAATATAAATTTGGGTGATGATATATATGTTCATAATCCATCGGTTAGATTTCCACCAACAGAATGAACGGAAAAAACATTTAAGCATGACACCAAAAGGTGCATAATCGGTTAAACAATTCCTACAAGTTTTGATACCATTTGTAGATGGAAAGATCTAAAACAATGTGAGGTGAATGCCTTCTCTTTCTCTTTTATTACAAACCTTCTTCATCATAATCAAGGAAAGACATTTGTAGGAGTTATAGAAGACGCTGCCAATATGTATGAAATTGAGTTCAGTTTATTATTTATTCACTTTATAATGACACCAGTCACATTTCAAATACGGACTTTTATAAGAATTGTTACACATAATGTAATGTGTGTAACCTATTTGTCACCGAAACAATTTCTATCACTGTTAAATTGGGTAGTTATATATTGAAAGATTGACTAACTCTCCAATCAATGGTGATGGTTCTACATTATATATATAAGATTAAATGGGTTGTGCATTTGAAATTAATCTTTTTTAGTGAAGTATGTAGAGCGTACATGCTTGAAATAGTAATCTAGTAACATATATTCTTTGGCAGGGACTCTTGCGCCCGTCCTCTGCATATATTTTGGTGCTTCAGTCTCATTCACGTGGAATTGGAGAATCAGAAAGATGAACTTTAGACGAAACGGAGGAAAAGACTTGAAACAACAAGGAGTTCGAATCTTTAAGGAGGTAGAGTTGGCAAAAGCAACTGAGAACTATGATGATAGCAATAAGCTTGGCGAGGTAGTTTTGGTTTTGTCTATAAAGGGAGAATAAAGGGGGCACCTTGGTCGTTGTCAAAAAGCCTAAAGATGTGCACAAATCTCTAATGAAGGGGGATTTCCAGCATAAACTTAAAACCGTGATGCAAATAAACCACAAAAATGTGGTGAAGCTCGAAGGCATATGCTTGGAGACTAGAATACCATTTTATTATGAATACATTTTGAAGGATACCCTCTTCCAACACATCCATCCGGAAGCGTCACCCATCTTAAAATCGTGGAAAAATCGGCTCAAAATAGCTAGCGAAGCTGCTCTTGCACTTGAGTGCATGCATTCCTGCACAAAACCTCCAATCATTCACGGCAACAGCAACATCAAGTCAGCGAATATACTTCTGGATCAAGATTGCTTAGTGAAAATATCTAATTTCGGAACTTCGGTACTTATACCACCAGAGCATAGTCATATTGTAGCCACCAACATAAAAAGCACCATGGGCTACATCAATCCAGAATATTTAATCACTGGTAAACTAACAATTAAGAGTGATATACACAGCTTTGGAGTTGTCCTCGTGGAATTGCTCACCGAAAAGAAGCCTACAAGTTCTGTTACTAATAAGTCCGAAGAGCCAATCGATATTATCCCTCATTTCATCTCTTCCGTGAATGATGGGACCCTCATCGATGTCATAAACTTTGAGGCTGCTAGTGAAGATGAGATCAAGAGAGTAGGAAGGGTTGTTGAGATTGCAGTGAAGTGCTTGGACCAAAGTAGTAGGAAGAGGCCAGCAATGAATGAAGTGGCTCCGCATCTCGCCAAAATTAACCGGAGCTCAACAGTTGCAGAAAACATTGAAGAGACCAAACTCGAAGTGGATGTAGAAATCCGCCCCTCCGCTGAGATTTCAATGACTGACGAGGTGAGCCAACAAGCGACATCAAGTTGTCTTTCCTGTATGGAATTGGCTTCAGCATGTTCCTGCATTTGATCCTTTTTCCTACAGTAACATTTGTAGTAATTGCCCATAAGGACTTTTAGGGTTGATTGTGTGCTTTGAGTATGTGTTATGTTGCCATTTGCTATGGACTTATGTTTGTGCAAGCATTTGTGCTAGTTTAAGTGTGAGAACCTAATACACTGTATGTGAAGCTGTGCATTGAAGTAGACTTATCTTATGGCCATTTTGACATTAAAATAATCTCTCTTTCTCTTTATCCTTTCTCGTTCTTCACTGTTCCCTTCATATAATAATAGTAGGCCAGGAAAAAATATACTCGCTCCTTTATATCTTTTTCTTCTTAATCTAATCCCAATTCACTCTTATGGAAAGTAAAAATCTCCATTTACTTTTTTAATCTTTGGCTTTCCCTAATCATTAGCAATTAATCCTAATATAATATGCATTTCCAGAAAAAGACAATAATTGTTGGCCAAAAAGACAATTATAGGCTAGAAAAATATGTACCTTCACTCTTTTTTTTCCTTTCTCATTATTTGATTTTAATTTGTTATGATTAAAAATAAAATAAAATCTCAATTTACTTTACTTTTTCTTCATTTTTAGTTCATTTAATCTAATTTCAAGTCAAATTTTAAATTTAGAGTGAGAGTGGAACAAATATACTAATTTAAAACTCAAAAAAATGCCACGTCTTCCAACCATTGTATGACTACTTCTATATACTATAAAGGGTGATAGTCAAACCTCTTGGACTCTAAGATCTACATTATTTTAGTTATTTCATTAAGAACAAAAAGTTCTTATCCAATCCTATCGTGAGAGGATCATAAGATCAAGAAAGAACAATCGGGGAATTTAGTTAATAATAACTTTAGAGGATATGCTTTCTCCACTCTCTTCTTGACTTGTACACTCCTTAAAACACTTGCCGTAGCTTATCTTTTCCATCCAAAGGGGAAAAATACATAAGTTTATGAGTATTGCCTAAAAGGCAGGCTTACAATCTCCAATTAGACTGGGCTCTCCCAAGCCCATACCTTGCACGACTTTGGTATATTTAATTTTAACTTCAATTTACACTAAGATAATTTCTAATGAAGAGTCAACACTAACTTATTGGAGTCGGCTTGAAATCAAATTAGGCATGAGAATATATCTCACTTCTTACACAACTAAAGAATCTAGGTTCAAGAACTTGATTATACTAATTAATCAATTAGTGCCATTTCAATCCCTAATCTTGTTCATCTCAAAAAGATTTTTGTCAAGTAGTTAGATTGATTTTAGACCTATCTACTAACATATTAAGTGATCATGCATGTGCACAATTATTAAAATAATAATCAGCAATCGAATGAAGTATGAAATAAATTACAAAGGAAAATAAGCATCTAATTCTTGAGGACAAATCAATGTCAATCCTAACTAGGCTAAAGGGAAACCATGATTATTATATAATCGAAACCTTAAGGTAAAGCCCTAAGAACTAGTTTAATTTTGAACACAATTTTTTATCAATAATTTTCCACACTTTAAGAGAAAACTACCCACAAAAAAATATTTTTTAAGCTTTTTCATAACCTTTAGAAAAAAGAGAAAAATTTTGGAATTTTTATAAAGATATTTTTTTAATTTTTTAATCTGAAATGGGAACACCGGGCTGGGCCCTGGGGCCCTGCCCGAATATGGGCTGTGGTCTGGTCCACGAGTTGGGTCCATGGACTTGTTGTGGCCGAGTTGGGCTTGATTCCGGCGAGCCTACAACTTAGACCAAACCCATTCGAGTCAAAACCCAAAATTCTAAAATTGAAACAAACCCGAATCACCATGAACAAAGCCTAGCCCGCTAGGCCGAACCGAGCCCAACCTGATTAAAACAATTAAACCCATTTAGCTATCTCTTCCAGCAACTTATCCCTCAGACTGTCGTCTCCTCCAAACCTACCTAATCGGCTCTGTTCATCCCCCCGAGAACATCAATTTATCAATCGTCAACATTTGCCCATTAATCCCAGAACAAGCAAAGCTTGAACAACGATCTATATTAGACTGAAAATCACTGATCATACCATGAAATAAACATCACCAGGATGCACACGTGAACACATAAAATAAAACACAAGGAAAACAGGCGTTACTATTGGCCGAGCCGAGCCGAGCCGAGTGTCTGCAAACCGGGCAACGCCAGACGCAATAGGGACACCGCGACAAAGCAAGACAAAACAAGGACGACTTGGTTTCGACAAAAAAAAAAAAAAGGATACGACACTGGATCTCATTCCGGCATTTCGTCGAACAGTTGGGGTGTTCTGGCTAAAAGGAGAAAAACCGAACGGACCGACCTCAGACTCGCGCTGCAACTCGCGAAAATCCACACATAAGAACACAAGGACAAGACACAAGGACGTCCTGGGCTGGAGTTCGCGCGAGCCAAGCGGCCGCAAGCTCCGGCCCGATCTCCAGCCCCCAAGAAACTCCCCCTCCTTGACTCCCCACCTCACCCTCTCCTTTTAATGGCCAGCGGCAGGCGTGCATGGCCTCTGCCACTGCGTCAGCCGCCCTGCCGGTCTGGCACCGACCCAACAATCGCGCCGTTCGATCTCCTCTACCCCCTCTCTGTCTCTGCCTTCTCTGCTTCGTACGCCGCTGGTTTTTGCAGCGAGCGTGAGAGGCGTGGGAAGAAGATATACAAGCGCCGGGCCAGGGAAAGAAAAGAGAAGGTCCCGCTTTCTTCCCTTTTTTGTTTTTTTAAATAATTTGTTTAAAAAAATAAATAATTTTAATTTTAATACTGATAATGTAAATTCTTCTAATATCTATATGTCATGTAATTTAATGAAAATTAATTTTTTCAGAGATTAAAATTAATCTCTAATTTTTTATATAATTAATGAATGATTAATTATGACATCAAAATTCAAGTGTTAATGACATTTTTTATAATATTATATTTTGTATGTTACATTTATTTAGCACGTTATAACCATTGAAGATCATTAAAGTCAAATGCGGGACCCATTTTGTGTCTCACCTTTTTACTTTGTTCTACTTTCTTTTCTTTTTCTTTTTTTTTTATCTCACTGTTCTCTCTCTTGCTTGTTTGTCATCCTCTTCTTCCTCCCTGCCTTCTCCACCTATATCCTCCGCTGCACCCCTGACCCCAAAGACTCCATCGGCCTCGCCATTCGCTCGTTCTGCGACCCCATTGTCATTGAGACTTTTTTTTACCATTTTCTACTCCACCGTGAAGGATCTTTCAGGACTAAGATCCAACCAATGGTGATGAATTGAGAGAGAGAGAGACAGAGAGTCCAGACAAGGAAGGAGGAGGTTCTACCAGCAAGGAAAGAGAGTACATATCTAGACTACGCAGAGAGTACAATATTTTTTTAAACACTAGAAGGTCATCACCTCCATAATCCGAAATGTTAAAAAGTGATGTATCTTAGAAAATAATAGTTTTTTTTTTTTTTGGTAAAGCTTAGAAAATAATAGTTCCTGTAGTGAAAATTTAATAATTTTTGCTGCGAATATAATCATTGATTCTTTTCTCTATTATAGACATGCATCTAACACTATATAAGTTCAACATTTTCAATTTTTCAAGATTTGAACAACTTAAAACATATAACTGCAGCATAATTAAATTAATAATGATCTTATGTGACAAGAGCTCATCAAAACAAAAATACTAAAATAGGAAAACACATCCACTGTATAGCAATGCCAAGAGATGCACAAATTTAAGTACAAGTAACAAATGATAAAAGTAAATCAAAATCACACAAGATGCAAGATATACATGAAAACCCAAAATAGGAAAAACCACGGGTGGAGAGGGGGATTTCATTGTCTTCAACAATGAATATGAAGATACAATTCAAAAGGCTCAAAAAACTACTTGGTGAGTCACGAGATCTAAAGATTCAACAAAAACATAGAAAACACAAAAAGAAGGGAAATAATGTGGAGGCTAGAGTTAGAAATGTATTGTTTAACACTTCTTTTTAAAGCACATCTTCTAAAAAACCTAAAACAAATGTGTATGATCTAATATACTCTTATCATTAATTTGAAAGTCATAATTCAATAGGTGGTGGTGTTGTTATACTTTATCCTCTTGGTCCAAGACCAAGAGATCATCAACAAAATTCCATAGGTCAAGTTTAAGAGGATGTGAGGAACACGTTTCATTTATAAAAGTATGGTCGTTGCTCCAACCAAATCAAGCTATATAGCATCTTTCAATTTTTCTCTCCCACCTGACGTCCTCAATTTGGGTAATATCCATTTCGTCATTGAGAAAGGTCGATGCCCCAGACGGATCAAGGTGAATTCCACGACGTCTTTTATTTATGCTTTTTTCTCTGGCATGTTGTGTTTTTCTTCAAAAGATTCAAGACGACTTGAAGTCTTCATGCTGGATTTCATCTGTTAGATGATGTTGGTGTTATATGGGGCCCGCATAAATGAACGGCCGGGATTCCGTGCAGAGCGGGTTCTTATTTTTTCTTTGTTCTTGGGTCAAGGGCTGGGCCAATTGGGTCCGAAGCCATCACAAAAAGGTGAAGGTGTTTAATTTTTGTTGGGCAACACATGTTACTTTAATTTGGCCAACGGAGAGGGGGAATGGCCTTTGCATCTAATATTAAAAAAAAAAATTGATTGTTCGAAAGGGACTCTATAATCAAAATCACTTGGTGATAATTTTCATATTGATCAAATCATTTTATTATACAACCTTGAATAATTGACTAAATAATTAAACATTTAATTTGAATATAACTAATTTTGTCACAATATCTTACATGCATAATAACATCATCAATTATCTTGTGGATGGAGCTTTATTAGATGCACAAGAGAGAATGAGTTACGTGTATTCAAGGCAATTATATAAATTAAATAGTCCATATACTATATATAGTTTAAAAAAAGGGGCTAATAACATATTTGGAACTATGTGTCAAGAATTTTGGGATTGTGATAGCAAATCAATTACCCTTTTAAAATAAGATGGTTTCAATCAAAACTAAAATACAATTATTATTATTTTTCACGCCTAAGAAGGGTCATTCTCCTATAAGTGATCTTAATCACTACACATAGTACCTAGTAGTTTGGAGATCTGGGTCTCACCTTCATACGCTACAATTTCATAAATTTTCACATATTGAGAAGATGTCACCTTATAACACTTGTTAAGTAACCAAACTAAAAAGGTATGTTAATAATCATTTATACTAATTCTTATCGTTATTTGAGTAATTAATTTTTATAAATCAAATACTTTACCATAACAAGGTAGCATGATTTTTGGAAACTCAAACACAAGGTTGACTAGTATTCACATCATACGAACATTGTCATCAACTTATTACATCATATCAATAGGCAATCAATTCATAATAATAACTATAAAATTTTAGAAAAAGGGAAAGTATTTCATCTTACATGCAGTCCTGGTCATATTTGATCACTAAACACAAAAATATTACATAAAAAAGGACATGACTCCTAGGTTCATTGCCTCATAACCTGTAAATAGATTACAACTAAAATGAACTATGACTATTGAAAGTATATTGCCGTATATAAAGAGACTCTTACCTAGAATCGATCCATCCGACCAAATGTAGTTGCAGCCATTGATTATGTGGAACTCATTTGGAATCAACGGTTTTGATGAATGAAAAAATTTGTTAGTAAAGAAATCCATTTTGCAAGTAATTTTGCTAGAGAACGTAGATGCCCCATTAATAATAGAGTGGAATAAAATTCAACATTTTCCCGGAAATTAGGTGCTTAAAGGTTAAAAAAGATCTTATTTTGCATTCCATAATATAATAATAATAATAATAAAGTTGTGCTTTTCATGTCATATGACTAGGCTATTAATCTTTCTACAAAATTATGGTGTGTTTAATAATACCTTTATAACCATCAACCTAGTCCATCTTTTAATCTCTTTTTTTTTTCCCTCTTCCTTTGGAACTACTACTGCAAATGTATTTTTCGATGCCAATCTCATTTAACCAAAGAAAACCACATATCATTAGAATTTCTTGACATCATTACAAGATTTTTATTTTTTGATGATTTTAGTACATCTTTATTCGACCATAAAGGGATAAAACTTTGTGGAACCCGTGTGCTCCAACTGGCCCAGCATGGCAATAGAGATTCTGCAGTCTAACCCATGATCGTCGCCCTGACCAAACCGAGCGAGGGCATCTTTCAATTGTCTCTAACACCTAACGTCCTGACTTCGCGTAATGCACATTTCGTCATCGAGGAACGTCACCCTCCAGATGAATCGCAGACAACCCCACAACGTCTCTTCTGAATTGCTTTTTCTTTTTCTTTTTTTTTGTCTCTGGCGTTTGTCTTCTTCTTTCGAAAGACTTCGAGACACGTGAAGTCTTCTTGCACCAGGACAGCGTTCGGAGTGTCATGACACTGTCACCGGGCCTCCCCCGCTGGTCACCATCCAGATGTTGGGCCCGGCGGTTTTAGTGGGGATCCAAGGCGACGCTTGCATGAACCGGGTGCAGAAGATCCCGATGAATTTCATCCGTCAGATGATGTCAGTCTTCTATGGGGCCCACAAAAACCAACATCGGAGATCGACTAGGCTCATTTGCATGCGGAGCGGGTTTCTAATTTTTCTCTTGGGTACAAGGCCGGGCCACCGGGGCCTGAAGCCAACGCAAAAAGGTGAAGTTCTCCCCGACATATTACTAATTTTTCTCATCGTACACCGCCACCAAGTCTTCCTGCGATATCACGAGGTCGCCTGGCCCGGAGGTTGTAGTGCGGACATAGGCCCCACTTGCATGAACCTGAGCACAAAATCTCGATGAATTTCAGCTATCAGATGATGTCGATCTTATGTCAACGCCACATAAATCAACGTTGGAAATCCACTAGACTCATCTACATACGGAGCATTTTATCAGTGTTTTGGTGTAGGGTGGGGCCTACTTGGGTCCTCCCAGGAAAAGTAGTTCTCCATATTTCACTTTCGTCATGAAAAACGTTGCTTTGGATTGGTCTCGAAAGGAGGGGGCAAAGGATAATATAAAAAATGACTGCCCGAAAGTGGACTCCATGATCAAAAAATTCGTCGGTTGCTTTTGTCTTAGTCGAGTCATTTTACTTTAAAACCTCGAATTATTGATTGAATGATTGAACATTTAATTTAAAGACATCATCCTTACGACACGTGTTAAGCAATCCGATAGAAAAATATATACAAGTAACCTTTGACATTAACTTTTTAAATCTATTACATTTGTGTCAATTCAGTTATAAACGTTTTAATTTAGTCAAATTTAGTCTTACACATTTCAACAATTTGCCATCACAATCAATCTGGTCAATTGCAGTCAGAATTTATTGAATAGACGTCAATGTTACATACAAGACCGCCAAAGATAGACGTGGATAATTTTTACAAATTTTTCAAAAATTGAATTTTGTTTTTGTTTTTGTTTTTTTTAATTTATTGCAATCAACCAAGGATGGCAAGGATCCAACGATCCTCACTGACCACTAGGTGAGGTCCTACAAGCCCCAGCCACCCATGGCAACCCTCATCTATGGCTATGGTAAGCAACCCTCAGCAAGCCCTCTCTAGCAGTAGTCTCTGACCATCAACAAAATAGAAAGAAAGATAAAAAAAAAAGAGAGGAAAAATTAAGAAAATTTTCATAATTTGTCTATATCAACATCAATCACGTCACGTAAGACGGTCAATGCTGACTGGGACACCACGTCAACATTTTCTAATATGGCCGGAATAATTACATCGACAAATTATTAAAGATTTATGAAGCATAATAAATTTAGGATATTTTTTGTAATTTTCATGAATTTCTCAGTGCTATGTTTGGTTGTTTCTTCTTAGATTCAAGATAGGGAGAAGTTTGCTGGGCAGCCTCAACATCACCGTCTTGTATTCACTTTCATATGCTGTGACCAACCCTTTCACTAGCACAAGGATTAAGGGCGCATTACCCTTTCTGTGTAAGACCTTTGTATATTGTTTTTATTTTTTATTTTTTAATTCCTTGATATATGCAATCGGGTCCCACTAATTTGTTCTATTGACACAATTTGCCCTTCCGCCCTCCATTTTTGTACTTAATTTCACCAATTCGTCGATGTGTATATAATGGCTTGGTGCGAACGGCTTCCACTCAGTAAACACGGACAGAAGCACAAAGGTCCTAAAACGGACTAAAATTACGTGAGACAGAGTTTGAGAGTTTTTTTCGAAATGAAGGGAGCGCATTGGCTTCTAATGGTGGCTGCAGCCTGGTGGCTGCGACAAGGCGGTGCTCACCCTGTGCTCGGAAAGTGCGAACACCGGTGTGGGGACGTGGACATACCTTTTCCGTTCGGGCTCAATACCAGTTGTGCGAAGTCCCAAGATTTTTTGCTCAATTGCACCAACATCGAAGGGGGCGATATTCAACTGCAGTGGGGGAATCTTACGATTCGAAGAATCTCGGTCGGGGACTCGACCGTGGTCGCCAGCCTCCCCGAAGCATACGAGTGCTACGCTCAGAATGGCGAGCTAGCAAATAACAGTCGTCCGACCGTCGATCTACCTTCAAATCCACGGTACAGAATCTCAGAAACCCAGGACAAGCTCACCGTCCTCGGCTGCAACACCCTCGCGGTCGTGGCCGACAGTGAAGGGAAGTTCCGGAGCAGTTGCACCTCCCACTGCAGCGGCAACGTCAACTTCGCCAACAAGACCACTTGCTCCGGTCAAGGTTGCTGTCAAGCATCCATCCCAGAGGGGCTTGAGACGCTCAGCATTAACATCTCTTCCATCGGCCCAAACGTGTCGGCCGAGCAACGAGGCCGCTGTGCACGGGCCTTCGTGGTGGCCGACAGGTCATTCAATATCTCGAACTTGACTCTCCAGAGTTTCGAGGACGTGGGCAACACCCCGAGCCTTGTCCTGGACTGGATGGTCGAACCGAACGTGACTTGCTGGCAGGCCCAGCTGAACAATGCGAGCTATGCCTGTGGCGGCAACACGACATGCCAGAACTTCGGACCGGGGTATCGCTGCGTTTGCAAGGATGGGTACGAGGGGAATCCCTACAATCGCGAAATAGGGTGTACAGGTAACTAACCCATACGACTCCTCATGCCTTACGGCACTCGTATGAATTATGTAAATAACTAATTAATTAATCACCTTCCTAAACCCGGATGGAGAAGTTGGTGTATCTATGTACTGGTGCCATCTAGTTTTACCCATTTAATTAGCCGCCATTTAATTTGCGCTAGTCTTTCTCTCTCCTTGTCCTATTCCTCCACTCTTCGGCTTGCACCTCATGCCATTGCAGCTACCTCAAAATAGGTTTTTTTCGAAACAAATACATCCTTAGTGCCAACACCACTGCACGTAATAAAGATGATAACTCTCACTCTCTTTGTCACTCTTCCTTCCTGAGTCTAGTTTGTACCTCATCTCGACGTAACAAGTCCCCAGTATTGTCTCCACCGCAATGAAGGAGATGAAATTTGCTTGCCGATCTCTTCCATGAACGGAGGAGACCTAATGAGAATTTGACGAGGCCGTGACTCGACGTGGTGGAAATGGTGATGCGATGATCACGATGGCTATCACGTTAGTGGCATGGATGAGCGGTGGTGTCGGAGGGGATGGCAGGTTGAATGGAAAGTGATAGTTGGAAAAGAGAGAAGTGTTTTCTCATAAGTATAATTTTAATGGGAGGTCTACATAAAGTTTGTGGAATTTTGCTAAGACCCCGGTCCACGTCATGCGCCTGACTCCACCTGCTCAACAGCTGTCATAGACCTGGATTTGCTAGATATATATTACTTCTGTTGAGGGTCCAACTTTTTGCCTAATAGAATAAGTCAAGGCTGTGGCCGCCGCCCCGCAACATCATGATCAACATCATTTCTAGCGACTCTGTCCCCACGTTGCAATGATAAGCCTGCCTTCTCCCTCAAACCCCTTCTCCCCAGCCCCCAACCCCTTCTCCCCTTGGGGCCTGTATCATTCATTGAACGTGGTAAACACTTATTAAAGTGCATCTAAATGGACGGACCTGACGAACCCATCATATTTAGGGATACATATGCATATTAGCACATCCCCCCTCACCCATAGAATAGTGGCTCATACTAATAGAAGTATCTATGCATGTCAAGATCAATGCCCTCCTTCCTAGGCTTAGTCGTTGTCCCCAATGACCATAGCTAACATGGCAACAATACTCGCCTTGCTCTTGCAACATAGGGTTCAGGCATCATAGCAAAAGTTCGAGGGAACATTGATCCCCATTGATGGCAAGGAACATCATCACTGTTGAACTTGAATTCAACACAAAGAGACACTCAAGTAGAGAAATAAGAGATATCTTAAGATATAGTAAGCGCACGTATAATTCCATAACTAAAACCTGAATGAGAGAGCATTACCTGACTAAAAATCTATGCAATGACTCATTCAAAAAATTTTGGCATTAACCGAGATAACAGTTCCATTTGTCTCCTGCATGATGTAGACATCAATGAGTGCAAGGACAAAAAGATAAACAAATGTCAAAGAAAGTGCAAGAATACGCTTGGGAGCTATGAATGCCAGTGCGGACTTGGAAGGAAGCGCCGCGGTAAAGAGCGTTGCAAAGTTTCTCCCTGGGGCGTAGCTGTTCCAGGTAATATCATATATATATCCCCTCATCATTCATTAGATGGTTCATATTCTACTGATTTATTTTTGAAACTCAACTCACCTTCAACGATCACACCCATGGATTGGATTGGGGCTATTTTCTATTTTCTTTTTGCCAGATCCTTTTACAATAATTATTATTCAGATTTGCAGATCTTGGTTGATTTAGATTTGGGTAAAAATTGTTCCTTTAGGTATCCTATGGTGAATGGTTCACAAGATTTCAATTGATTATTCGTTAGAAGAGAGAAACAAAAAAAAGATAAAAGAATGGAAGAAAAGGAGTACGAACAGACAGTTTTCAAGAGTGAACAAAAGTGAAGCTATTAGACACATGACACATCCTAGTACATTGCTTGTGTAATTTGAGATTATGCTAATAGAGCATGGTGTGAAAATCCATGTTTTAATTGAGATTTTTTGGTGGATTGTCAAGTTATAAATATATATTATATGATTGTACATATTTAAAGTTAATAAAATTATATATACACGCATCTTAAAAAATATATATTTAAATGTGAAAATTTTGGATAATAATACTTGAAAAAAAAAAGGAATGGATCTACCCGTAAAAGCAAAAGCTTGCAGCAGTGAGGTTCTTAAAATTAAGGATGATTGGAGGGCGCGAGGATTTGTGCCCCGCGGGACATCACCTTGAATGGGGCAAAATCCCTAGCAAAAAATGGCCCATAAGACATTAGGCGAGGTCAAGGCGGGCGGGATGGGGCAGGACACACTGTCAATTGGCAATCCATCCCGTGTACCATTTGAAAAAATATATATACATATTTATCTTTAATTTTATTTGCAATATTTGTTACAAAAACTGAAATAAAATAATAATAATAATGAAACCCCAAGAACAATCTCTTCTCCCCAGATGTGTTGCTTTCATAGAAGATGCAAGGTCGCAAAGTGGTAAGCAATGGGGTACAACTGTTTTCCAGGCACTTCATCTTCACATTTAATTTCGTTGACTGATGCGTGAAGGTTGGAACTTATTTGACTCTGCTACAAAAGCAACCCATGATTCTACTCTGTTTTTTATTAGGATCCACCCATGAGGCCTTTCTTTATAATTAAAATGATAAAAATAAGAACAGAAAAATGTCAAATGGCCATTTAATAAGTATATTAATTCTTTCTGAGGAAAAAATTGATTCTGTGGCAATGAACGCGCCCTGCAGTGCCCATCCCTAGTTAAAACTAGTCTTAGAAAAATAATCAATTTGTAAATAATAAATATTTTTCATCTCTAATCATAAGACATCTTGATGTTGATTGATGGGTTATAAATTATACACATTAGCCATGTGGGAATTTGGGTGATTTATATGTTTGTAACCCCATCGGTTAGAGTTTCCTCCAATAAAATGGATAAAAAAAACATTTAACCATGTAATGGCATGTCTCGAATTTTTAAGCAAGGACTTTTATAAGATTTCTTACACTAGAAATAATGTGGAATGCATTTGTTACAAAAACCATTTTTGTCATTGTTTAATTGGGTGATTATATTTTGAGATAGTGACTAACCATCCAAATCTTACAGTGATAGATGGGGATTATGTAAAAAGAGATTAAATGGGATGTGTTCGAAATCGATTTTTTTGAATGAAGTGTGTGGATTGTATAAAGATTACATGCTTGAATCATTAATTTGGTAACAATATTCTTTGGCAGTGTTAGCTGTCTCCTTCTTCGGGATCACTATGACTGCTTCGGTCTCATTCACGATGAGGGTGAGACTCAAAAGGATAAACTTCAGACAAAATGGAGGAGAGTTCTTCCTAGAGCGTAAAGTTCGAATCTTTCCAGAGTTGGAGCTAGCAAAAGCAACCAATAATTATGATTACCACAAGAAGCTCGGCAATGGCAGTTTTGGTTCTGTCCATAAGGGGACACTGGAGAAGCACAGGGGCACCGAGGTCGTCTGGGACACCGTGGTCGTGGTCAAAAAGCCTAAAGACGTGGACAAGTCCTTAATAAATAAGGATTTCCAGCGTGAGCTTGAAATTCTGATGAAAACAAGGTGCAAAAATGTGGTGAAGCTCAAAGGCATATGCTTGGAGACTAAAATACCATCACTAGTTTATGAACACATTCCGAATGGCACCCTCTTCCAACTCCTCCATCAGAATGAGCTTACCATCTCATGGGAAAAACGCTTCAAAATAGCCACTGAAGCTGCACATGCTCTCAAACATATGCACTCCAAAACAATCTGTCATGGCAACATCAAATCAGCAAACATACTTCTCGATCAAGACGACTCGGTGAAAATATCCGATTTTGGAACTTCGGTACTCATGTCACCAAAGCATAGACATATCGTAGCCACTCAAAAAGAAGACTCGTCGGGCTACATCGATCCGGAATATTTAATCACTCGTGAGCTAAAGACCGAAAGCGATGTATACAGCTTTGGAGCTGTCCTAGTGGAGTTACTCACAAGGAAGAAACTTTATGTTACCGAGTCTGGGAAGCCAATCAATACTATCCATCGTTTCATCTCTTCCGTGAAGGGTGACATGCTCTCCGATGTCATTGACTTTGAGGGTGCTAGTGAAGATGAAGTGGGGAAAGTACAAAGCATAGCTGAGATTGCAGTACGGTGCTTGGACCCAAGCGGTGCGAACAGGCCGGCAATGAGTGAAGTGGCTGACCAACTCGTCAGTATCAACCCTAGCCCGAAAGTTGAAGAAGAGAGTGAAGAAGAGAATGAAGACCTCAAAGAAGAATGGGATCCAGAAAAAGTCTCTTGCCTCTCCTGCCTCGAGGAGGCAACGTCAAACTGTCTTTCCTGTCTGGGATTGAATTAAGCTCCTTCCTGCATCTGATCCTTTATTATTACCATGGTGACATGTCCTTCAGTTTGTCCATAAGGACTTCTAGGGTTGATTGTGTGCTTTAAAAATATGTTATGTTTGCCATTTGCTTTTGGACTTTACGTATGTGGAAGCATCTTTGCAAGTTCAAGTGTGAGAATATAATATATGTAAACCCGTACATTGAAGTGGACTCATAGGTGGCCGCCATATGGCCTCCGACATTATCATAATCTCTCTTCCCATTTATCTTTCTTCCTTTTCATAATCTCTTTACATTATTGTAGTCGATTGAATAAGAACAAATAATTCTTATCCAAATCTATACGAGAGGATCACAAGATCAAGATAGAAGAATCCGGGAACTTTACTTGATAATTACCTTATGGAGGGCTTAGAATATTATTAAAAAAAAAAAACTGCAACATGAAATTTGATTCGGCGATGCCTGTGTCTAAAATTTGGATTCTCTCTCTCTTCTTAAATGAAAGCTTCTTCATTCTACAAATATCGCACGCTAAGGCTCTGTTCGGGAGCCTTTAGGTGAACAAAATCGGACAAAAATATGGGTTATATGATGGCCCAGGTCCCTGCTCTTCACCAAACGGGCCCAAGTAGGCCCTTATCATATACATTAGACCACATTGGAGCTATTAATAGGCCCATTTTTGCGTCCTTATTGAGCTCTTATTTGGGCCGGTGTGAAAATTGATGGTCCTACAGGGGTGCTGTTTGGGTCTCAGTGCAGCACATATCAAGTCTTTATAGCGCTCCATGAGGAGCTATTGTACCAGCTTATGGCCCCAACTGTGTGAGTTGGAAGTAAGCGCCTGTTTAGGATTTATATGGTGCTGGCCTGGCCTGGCCTCGGCTAGTAACGCGTGCGCTTGTCTGGTACCATATACTTGTCGTCCTATGAACGATGACTAAGGGTATATTTGATAACATGTCAAACATTGCATAATTTTGTTCTTTTATTGTTTGGAACAAAAAAAGAATAGAAATCTATTTGGTAACTTCTTCCTTCTTAGGAAAAAATTTGGAATAGAATCAAGAGATAAAAAAAATCACTTCTTTGTTCCTAAGAACAACTCCAAAATCAAGCCAAAATCATTTTCTTTTTTTATCTTTTCTTTTCTTCTTCCTCTTGCCAATAAAAGAAGAGAAGGAAAAAGACAAAAAATAAAAATGTAATAAAATTATTCCAAAAAAATTTAAGGATCGTATCAAATGCATTTCTACTCCAAGAATAAAAATTTTGGGCAGTTACCAAATACCTTCAAATGCTCAAAAACTCGTCCAGGAAACATAATCATAAAAAATTATTTCTAAGCAAAAATTATCCCCAAGAACAAAATGATTATCAAATGCATCCTAAATTGTGATAGGTAGAACTCCTCTAAGACTTATGTGGAACTAAAACAAAAACAAATTATTCATGACAAAAAAAGAAGATATCAAGGGAAGAATCAGAGGCCTTTATCCTATAACCCCCGGACATAAATCTTACTATAATATGATTATAGCAGCAACTCAGACTTTCAAAAATGTTGGCAATATTGATCAACCGAAACTGCATGGAGGTGGCTCGTTGTTCAAATGGAGTCCTACAACTTAGAATTTTTTTAATAATTTTATCATACCCAAATGACGATAGGAAATGTAGTATAAATTCAATGCTCAAATGTAGTTGGGATAAATGCTCATCCTATTTGGTGAGTTTGATGGAAGAAGTTGGGAAAAGATAAAAAAAGAAACATTTCGTGCTCATCAAAGACCGCCTTTTCCTCGTAGCCCAAAACAACAACGAAGCGAATTGAACATTCCCCTCAAAATCACTCCCATAGGGCTAAAATCGAAAACAAAGCAAAGAACTTCACATCGTCAGTTGGAGAAAAGCTTAAGATGTTCCAATGGATTCAGTGCATGACTAGGCATATCACCCAAGACAATCCAGCATCTCCAGAACTTATCAAGAAAACAATTTGCCGAAAAATTTGTTGTATGTGAATCCATCCAGATGTCTAGGTGCGACACAATCTTTCAAAACTCATATGCAAGGTTGATTAGAATCCACAATACACAAACATCATGATCGAACTTTTGCGCCAGATTGGTACATGACCAATCTATAATCTTCAAACACTGTCAAACATTTCACGGTTAAATGGACCCCAAAATTCGTTTCCTCAGGATGCTAGAACAGAGGCATGTTTCCAGCTAACACGGAGTACGATTATTGAAAGTCCAGTGTAGCAATTCTATCTCCACGATTCAACGACGATCTTCCCTTCTCCTTGAAACCTCTGTGCCGCTACCCTCTTAATTATACATTCACTAAACCTGGTACACGTACTAAACTGCATCTAAATAGAAAGATCGGACGAGCCCTCGTATTTAGTGATAGGTATACATATCAGCACACACACCTCGCTCGTGCTTGTAAAGATCAATCTTCTCCTTCCTAAGTAAATAATATTGAAACAGCAACCCCTCGCCTCGCTCTTGCAACATGGGGTTCATGCATCACTGCAAAAGCTCGATTTCTGCAACTTCTGTATGCAGGATCCTTTCCGAGCTCTTGTGCCCTCAACGGGGTCTCGTACATAGATTTTGAGGCAGCGATGATCTCCATCGATGGCAAAGATCAACGCTATTGTTGAGCTCGGATTCCACACAGAGAGAGACGGTGGGTAGGGAGAAGAGATCTTAAAAGAGAGTGGATATCTGTCACAATACTATGATCAAAATCTGAATGAGATAGTATTGCCCGTCTGATAATTCATGCATTAACTTATTCAATCTGTTTATGCCATTAACTGAGATAAAGGTTCAATTTGTCTTCTGCATAATGTAGACATCAACGAGTGCGAGGAGCCATGGAAATATCCATGTCGTGGAAAGTGCGAGAATCAGCCCGGAAACTACACATGTTATTTCGGAAAATACGGCAATGGTGATCATCGTGCTGCCATAGCTGTTGCAGGTAAGTCCATATATCTCACATGATGGTTCACATTCTATCAATCCATTCTTGATTTTGCAGTAGGTTTGACCTATGTGTTTTAAAGATTATTATATTAGCCGATGTAACCCCAATAACAAAAGCAATGAGCCATAGTCTGCCGGGTGTCCCTATCCAGTCCCTGGCTAAAGCTGTTAACATCTATTCTCTTTTCTTCTTTTTTCCTTCCTTTTTAACTTCTCTCCTCGCCATTTTTTTCCCTTTTTTCAGAAGCTAACACTGCGAAACTACATTTGTGAGAGGATACACAGCCGATCTAAATGAAAATTCCTCCTCTATCCAAATCTGCAAATCTTGGGCCACAAAGAAAGCTAGACCTGCAGATTTCACAACCCAAAAAACTCTAAAATTTATAGCGAAAGTGAGAACAAATTTGGACTAGAAAAAGGAAAAAGAAAAATGGAGCATAGAATTCCGATAACATATAAAGGTGATTGTTCAAGAGGGCAATGCGGTTGAGCTTCGTTAAAATCTGAACTGTGAAAATATTGGCCTAAAAAGCAGCACGAGAAGAGCTCAGTGATTCTTGAATTTAATCGGTAATTTATTTCAAAAATTTGTTGACTTCTCTAGTGAGTTGCTGAAGTGATGACGACTTTTGAGCACTAGATGGACGCAAAGGCCCACATGAGACAAAAAATATCTACCAAAAAAGCAGTGAATGTATTAATTTTTCTCAGGGTATAAAAAGTTATTTTCTCACTTATTTTACATATTTATAGCTACCAAAAAGGAATAGATCCGAATCTAAAAGCTAGGGAAAAATGGGCTCATGATGCAAGAAAATCGTGCCCTGTGAATGCACCACCTCAAATGAGGCAAATTTCCCTCTCAGAAAATGCCCCGCAAGGCATTAGGCGGGACGAGGCCTCCGCCCCACGTACACTTTGAAGAAGAATATGTCCATATTTATACATGCATGTCTATTTATTGGTTTCTTTAATTATATGACAATATGGAATAACATAGAACCCTAAAAACAATATCTTCTCCTTATCAATCTTGCTTTTATAGAAGATGCAAGCTTGGTAAATTCTTTAGGTAAGTAATGTGGCACACTTACGTTTTAAATATATCATCTTCACATTGTCTCACACTTGGCTAATTTGTTAAGCTTGAATTTGTTTGACCCTATAATGGCAATCCCCGAGGCCACTCCTTTTTAATAAATTTCACCCATGAGGCCATCCACATTGTCTCACACTGTCTCTACCTTCTCTGCTTCGTACGCCACTGCTTTTCGCAGCGAGCGTGAGAGGCGTGGGGAAGAAGAGATGCAAGGGCCGGGCCAGGGAAAGAAAAGAGAAAATGGGCCGGCCCAGTCTCGCTTTCTTCCCTCTCTTTTTTTAAATAATTTAAAAAAAATTAATACTGGTAATACAATCTATATGCCGTGTAAATTAAAGAAAATTATTTTTACTAGGGGTTAGAAATTAACCCCTAATTTTCTATACAATTAATGAACGATTAATCGGACATCAAAATTTAGGTGTGGACAACACTTTTTATAATATTTATCTTTTGTGTATCACATCTATTTAGCCCCACCCCGGGCGAGATGTGCCTAAATGACTTTGAGGACAAAGATCCAACCAATGGTGATGAATTGAGAGAGAGAGACAGAGAATCCCGACAAGGAAAGAGGAGGTTTTACCAACAAAGAAAGGGAGTACGTATCTAGACTATTCGGAGAGTTCGATATTTTTTAACACGTATATATTGGAGGACTACTTTTTCTAAACACTAGAAGGTCATCATTTCCATAATCCAAGATGTAAAAAGTGATGTATCTTAAAAAAATAATAGTTCCCGTAGTGAAAATTTAATAATTTTTACAGCGAATAAAATCATCAATTCTTTTCTCTATTATAGACATGCATCTAATACTTTATAAGTTCAACATTTTCAGTTTTTCAAGATTTACATGACTTAAAACATATAACTGCAGAATAATTAAAATAAATAATGATCTTATGTGACAAGAGCTCATCAAAATAAAAATACTAAAATAGGAAGACACGTCCACGGTATAGCAATGTCAAGAGATGCACAAATTTAAGTACAAGTAACAAATGATAAAAGTAAAATTAAAATCACACGAGAAGCAAGATATAGGTGAAAACTCCAAATAAGAAAAACCACGGATAGATAAGGGGATTTAACAGTCTTCAACAATGAATATGAGGATACAATTCAAAAGGCTCAAAAAACTACTTGGTGAGTCATGAGATCTAAAAATCCAACAAAAACATAGAAAACACAAAAAGAAGGTCAATAATGTGGAGGCTAGGGTTAGATATGTATTGTTTAACACATCTTTTTAAAGCATCTCTTCGAAAAACTATAAAACAAATGTGCATGGTCTAATATAACCTTATCATTAATTTGAAAGGCAGAATTCAACGGATGTTGTTATACTTTATCCTCTTGGTCCAAGACCAAGAGATCATCAACAAAATTCCATAGGTCAAGTTTAAGAGGATGTGAGAAACACGTTTCATTCACAAAAGTATGGTCGTTGCTCCAACCAAATCAAGCAACAGCATCTTTCAATTTTTCTCTCCCAGCTGACATCCTCAATTCGGGTAATATCCATTTCGTCATTAAGAAAGGTCGATGCCCCGGACGAATAAAGGTGAATTCCACATCTTTTATTTATGCTTTTTTCTCAGGCGTGTTGTGTTTTTCTTCAAAAGATTCGAGACGACTTGAAGTCTTCGTGCTGGATTTCATCTGTTAGATGATGTTGGTCTTATACGGGGCCCGCATAAATGGACGTCCGGGATTCCGTGCTTCCTATTTTTTCTCTTTTTTCTTGGGTCCAGGGTTGGGCCAATTGGGTCCGAAGCTAGCACAAAAAGGTGAAGGTCTCCTCTAAGGTACTTTTCTATCTTTAATTTTTGTTGGGCGACGCATGTTACTTTAATTTGGCCAATGGAGAGGAGGAATGGCCTTTGCATCTAATATTTAAAAAAAAAAATTTGATTGTTCGAAAGGGACTCTATAATCAAAATCACTTGGTGATAATTTTCATCTTGATAAAATCATTTTATTATACAACCTTTAATAATTGACTAAATAATTAAACGTTTAATTTGAATATAACTAATTTTATCACAATATCTTACATTCAGAATAACATCATTAGTTATCTTATGGATGGAACTTTATTAGATGCATGAGAGAGAATGAGTTACGTGTATTCAAGGCATTTATATAAATCTAAAAAAAGGGCTAATAACATATTCGGAACTTTGTGTAAAGAATTTTGGGATTGTGATAGCAAATCAATTACCCTTTTAAAATAAGATGATTTCAATCAAAACTAAAATACAATATTATTATTTTTCACTCCTAAGAAGCGTCATTCTCCTATAAGTGATCTTAATCACTACACATAGTACCTAATAGTTTGGAGATCTAGGTCTCACCTTCATATGCTAAAATTTCATAAATTTTCACATATTGAGAAGATGTCACCTTTACACTTGTTTAGAAACCAAACTAAAAAGGTATGTTAATAATTATTTGTACTAATTCTTATTGTTATTTGAGTAATTAATTTTTATAAATCAAACACTTTACTATAACAAGGCAACGTGATTTTTAGAAACTCAAATGCGAGGTTGACTAGAATTTACATCATACAAACATTGTCATCAACTTATTACATCATATCAATAGGCGATCGATTCATAATATTAACTAGAAAATTTTTGGAAAAGGGAAAGTATTTCATCTTACGTGCAGTCTTGGTCATATTTGATCACTAAACACCCAAATATTACATAAAAAAGGACATGACTCCTAGGTTCATTGCCTCATAACCTGTAAATAAATTACAACTAAAATGAACTATGACTATTGAAAGTAGATTGCTGTATATAAAAAGACTCTTACCTAGAATATATCCATCAACCAAATGTAGTTGCAGCCATTGATTATGTGGAACTCATTTGGAATCAACAGTTTTGATGAATGAATAAATTTGTTAGTAAAGAAATCCGTTTTGCAAGTAATTTTGCTAGAGAACATAGATGCCCCATTAATAATAGAGTGGAATAAAATTCAACATTTTCCCGTAAATTAGGTGCTTAAAGGTTAAAAAAGATCTTATTTTGCATTCCATAATATAATAATAATAAAGTTGTGTTTTTCACGTCATATGACTAGGCTATTAATCTTTCTACAAAATTATGGTGTGTTTAATAATACTTTTATAACCATCAACCAAGTCCCTTTCTTAATCTTTTTTTTCCCTCTTCGTTTGGAAGTACTACTGCAAATGTATTTTTCGATGCCAATCTCATTTAACCAAAGAAAACCATATATCATTAGAATTTCTTGGCATCATTGCAAGATTTTTATTTTTTGATGATTTTAGTATATCTTTATTCGACCATGAAGGGATAAAACTTCGTGGAACCCGTGTGCTCCAACTGGCCCAGCATGGCAATAGAGATTCTGCAATCTAACCACTGATCGTCACCCCAACCAAACCGAGCGAGGGCATCTTTCAATTGTCTCTCCCACTTGACGTCCTGACTTCGCGTAATGCACATTTCGTCATCGAGGAACGTCACCCTCCAGATGGATCGCAGACAAACCCACAACGTTGTTTTCTTTTCTTTTTCTTTTTTGTCTCTGGCGTTTGTCTTCTTTATTCGAAAGACTTCAAGACACGTGAAGTCTTCTTGCACCGGGACAGCGTTTGGAGTGTCATGACACTGTCACCGGGCCTCCCACGCTGGTCACCATCCAGACGTTGGGCCCGGCAGTTTTAGTGGGGATCCAAGGCGACGCTTGCATGAACCGGGTGCAGAAGATCCCGATGAATTTCATCCGTCAGATGTTGTCAGTCTTCTATGGGGCCCACAAAAATCAACATCGGAGATCGACTAGGCTCATTTGCACGCGGAGCGGGTCACTAATTTTTCTCTTGGGTACAAGGCCGGGCCACCGGGGTCCGAAGCCACCGCAAAAAGGTAAAGTTCTCCCTGACATATTACTAATTTTTCTCTTCGTACACCGCCACCAAGTCTTCCTGTTATATCACGGGGTCGCCGGCCCGAAGGTTGTAATGCGGACGCAGCCCCACTTGCATGAACCTGAGCACAAAATCCCAGTGAATTTCAACTGTCAGATGATGTTGATCTTATGTCAAGGTCACATAAATCAACGTTGGAAATCCACTAGGCTCATCTACGTACGGAGCATTTTATTAGTGTTCTGGTGCAGGGTCGGGCCTACTTGGGTCCTCCAAGGAAAAGTAGTTCTCCATGTTTCACTTTCGTCGTGAGAAACGTTGCTTTGGATAGGTCTCAAAAGGAGGGGGCAAAGGATAATATAAAAAATGACCGCCCGAAAGTGGACTCCATGATCAGAAAATTCGTTGGTTGCTTTTGTCTTAGTGGAATCATTTTACTTTAAAACCTCAAATTATTGACTGGATGATTGAACGTTTACATCATCCTTACGACACGCATTAAGCAATTTCATAGAAAAATATATACCGATAACTTTTGATACTGATTTTTTTTTTGTGTAGTTGGTGTATTTAATATTTATAAATCAAACTCTTTTCCATAGAGTATACTTCACCATTGCTCTTAAGAATTCATTAACAAGATTTCATGTGTTTATATGGTGCCACATTAAAACAACCAATGATAACTAGACATTGTTTCAGTAATATTCGATAGCAATTAACCGAAAAGAACTACATTGAAATTTCGCATGTAAATATTTAAAACTTCATCGACAAAATTGAAAAATTAAGAACTAAATTGATATTCATATAATAAATTTAGAACTGATTTAATAATTATTTTTAAAATTTTGTCATGATTTTTTTTGGTAGAAACCAAATTCATGAATTAAAATATGCAGTGGCAGGTTTCCATTATTCCGTGAAAATAATGGAGGCTATCATGCTTGCATCTCTCGATTGAGAATATGAAAGCACCGTTGCTGTCTTTATCTCATAATTTTCCAAGGAAATCGGGAGACCTGTTTGTCCAGTCTCCTTGGGAAATTGATAGTCTTTCCTAATAGAATATTTCTAGATGGAAAACCCCACCAAGTTATATATTTATAATTATTTCTTTTGAAACCGTTGGCCATGACAAAAACAAGGAAAAATTGAAAATAAAGGAAATAATCACAATTTAGATACTCAGAAGAAACGTTTGTTCCAACTCCATGTCATGGATTAATTTCATTATTTTCTCTAGTACCAATCTTCCGATTGAACTTAAAATCTTATATTATGAGAAACTGTGCAATGAATATGATCAAAAGCTAAATTTGATTTTTTTTTGGTATATTTGTGATCATATACCCTTCATATTGCCACAAAAATGAACTATACAAAATTTTTCTTTGCTGTTTTCCTTCTGTACGAGTTTACAATTGTAAGGTCATCTTAAACATGACTGTAATAAATTGTTTAAATCTCTTATCATATTATTCTAGGGCCATCTTAGTGTCACCTTGAGTTTGGTGAGCCTTTCAAGCCGCCTGGCCAATCTCCCTATAGTGGAATCTGCGGCCAATATGTAACCGTCATTTTAAAACGTAATGGCTGCCGTTGAGCTAGTAGCAATCTAAAATTTTTATAATGGATGACATAGTAATTTCTTTTTGGCATCTAACAAGCGAAACATTCAAAGAATAAATTTCACTATTTAAGCGCTCAGTTGAAGCTTGTCATATCACTTAATAAAAACTTTCAGTACGAATTCTTTATGGATTTAGAATTTCTCAAGGAAAATTAATAAAAAAAAATCTTAAATCTATTGTATTTGTGTCAATTCAGTCATAAACTTTTTAATTTAGTCAAATTTAATCTTACACATTTTGACAATTTGCCATTACAGTCAATATGGTCAATTATAGTCGGAAATTATTGAATAGACATCAACCGTCTTATATGGCACCACCAGCATAGACATAAATAATTTTTGCAAAGTTTTTAAAAATTGAATTTTGTTATTTTTTTTCTTTTTATTTATTTATTGCGATCAAGCAAGGCTGGCAAAGACCCAACGATCCTCACTGACCACTAGGTGAGGTCCTACAAGCCCCAGCCAACCATGGCAACCCTCATTTGTTGCTAGCGTAAGCAACCCTCACCAAGCCCTCTCTAGTAGTAGTCTCTGACCATCAACAAAATCGAAAGAAAGATACAAAGAAAAAAAGAAAAATTAAGAAAATTTTCATAATTTGTCTATGTTAGCATCAATCACGTCACGTAGGACGATAAGTGTTGACCAGACACCACATCAATATTTTCTAATATGGCCGGAATAATTACATTGACAAATTATTAAAAGATTTATGATTAAATTAGCATAAGCGTAATAAATTTAGGATATATTTTGCAATTTTCTTGAATTTCTCAGTGCTATGTGTGGTTGTTTCTTCTTAGATTCAAGATAGGGCGAAGTTTGCTGGGCAGCCTCAACATCACCATCTTGTATTCACTTTCATATGCTGTGACCATCCCTTTCACTAGCACAAGGATCAAGGGCGCATTACCCTTTCTGTGTAAGACCTTTGTATATTGTTTTTATTTTTTATTTTTTAATTCTGTCTTGCATCTGTTGATATATGCAATGGGGTCCCACTAATTTGTTCTATTGACACAATTTGCCCTTCCGCCCTCCATTGTTGTACTTAATTTCACCAATTCGTCGATGTGTATATAATGGCTTGGTGAGGACGGCTTCCACTCAGTAAACACGGACAGAAGCACAAAGGTCCTAAAACGGACAAAATTTACGTGAGACTGAGTTAGAGAGAGTATTTTTCGACATGAAGGGAGTGCATTGGCTTCTAATGGTGGCTGCAGCCTGGTGGCTGCGACAAGGCGGCACTCACCCCGTGCTTGGAAAGTGCGAACACCGGTGTGGGGACGTGGACGTACCTTATCCGTTCGGGCTCAATACCAGTTGTGAGAGGTCCCAAGATTTTTTGCTCAGTTGCACCAACATAGGAGGGAGCGGTATTCAACTGCAGTGGGGGAATCTTACGATCCGAAGAATCTCGGTCGGAGACTCGACCATGGTCGCCAGCCTCCCCGAAGCATACGAGTGCTACGCTCAGAATGGCACGCCAACAAATAACAGTCGTCTGACCGTCGATCTACCTTCAAATCCACGGTACAGAATCTCAGAAACCCAGGACAAGCTCACCGTCCTCGGCTGCAACACCCTCGCGGTCGTGGCCGACAGTGAAGGGAAGTTCCGGAGCAGTTGCACCTCCCACTGCAGCGGCAACGTCGACTTCGCCAACAAGACCACTTGCTCCGGTCAAGGTTGCTGTCAAGCATCCATCCCAGAGGGGCTTGAGACGCTCAGCATTACCATCTCTTCCATCGGCCCAAACGTGTCGGCCGAGCAACGAGGCCGCTGTGCACGGGCCTTCGTGGTGGCCAACAGGTCATACAATATCTCGAACTGGACTCTCCCGAGTTTCGAGGACGTGGGCAACTCCGCGAGCCTTGTCCTGGACTGGATGGTCGAACCGAACGAGACTTGCTCGAAGGCCCAGCAGAACAACGCGAGCTATGCCTGTGGTGGCAACACGACATGCCAGAACTTCGGACCGGGCTATCGCTGCGTTTGCAACAATGGGTACGAGGGGAATCCCTACAATCGCGAAGTAGGGTGTACAGGTAACTAACCCATACAACTCCTCATGCCTTATGGCACTCGAATGAATTATGTAAATAACTAATTAATTAATCACATTTCTAAACCTGGATAGAGAAGTTGGAGTATCTATGTACCGGTGCCATCTAGTTTTACCCATTTAATTAGCCGCCGTTTAATTTGCACCACTCTTTTTCTCTCTCCTCAACCCATCGCTCCACTCTTCGGCTTGCACCTCATGCCATTGCAGCTACCACCGTCATCCACCCACTAGAGGTGTCAAAATAGGTTTTCTACGAAACAAATACATCCTTAGTGCCAACACCACTGCATGTAACAAAGATGATAACTCTCACTCTCTGTTACTCTTCCTTCCTGAGTCTAGCTTGTCCCTCATCTTGACGTAACAAGTCCCGGGTATTGTCTCCACCGCAATGAAGGAGATGAAATTTGCTTGCCGATCTCTTCCATGAACAGAGGAGACCTAATGAGAATTTGACGAGGGCCGTGGCTCGACGCGGTGGAAATGGTGATGCGATGATCACGATGGCTATAACGTTAGTGGCATGGACGAGCGGTGGTGACGGAGGGGATGGCAGGTTGAATGGAAAGTGATAGTAGGAAAAGAGAGAATGTGTTTTCTCATAAGTATAATTTTAATGGGAGGTCTACATAAAGTTTGTGGAATTTTGCTAAGACCCCGGTCCACGTCATGCGCCTGACTCCACCTGCTCAACAGCTGTCATAGACATGGATTTGCTAGAATATATATATATATATATATATATTTCTTCTGTCAAGGGTCGAACTTTTTGCCTAATAGAATAAGTCCAGGCTGTGGCCGCCGCCCCGCAACATCATGGTCAACATCATTTCTAGCGACTCTGTCCCCACGTTGCAATGATAAGCCTGCCTTCTCCCTCAAACCTCTTTTCTCCAACCCCAACCCCTTTTCCCCTTGGGGCCTGTATACATTCATTCAACGTGGTAAATAATTATTAAAGTGCATCTAAATGGACAGATCTGACGAGCCCAATCATATTTAGGGATACATATGTATATTAGCACATCCCCTGACCCATAGAATAGTGGCTCATATTAATAGAAGTATGTATGCATGTCAAGATCAATGCCCTCCTTCCTAGGCTTAGTCGTCGTCCCCAATGACCATAGCTAACATGGCCACAATAAAACCTTGCCTCACTCTTGCAACATAGGGTTGGCATATCAATGCGAAAGTTCGAGGCAGCATCGATATCTGTTGGCAGCAAGGAAGAACACCATTGTTGAGCTTGGATTTGATACGAAGAAACACTCAAAATAGAGAAATAAGAGATATCTTAAGAGATAGTAATGGCACATCACAATAGTATAACTAAAACCTGAATGGGAGAGCATTACCTGACTAAAAGTCCATCTTTCTGTTACTTCGAAAGTAGCTACTTCAGCTTCAACCACTCAAATTTTCAATATTCCCTTTTATTTCTCATCAAATGAACGGTATCTTCTTCTAAAAATCCTAGCTATTTTGTCATTAACTCAGATAAGTGTTCAATTTCTCTCATGTATAATGTAGACATCGATGAGTGCAAGGATCGAAATAAATACCCATGTCATGGAAAGTGCCAGAATAAAGTCGGCACCTACGATTGCTGTGCCGAGCTGGAAAGAAGGGCAAAGGTAAAGAGCGCTGCAAAGTTTCTCCTTTGGCCATAGTTTTTCCAGGTAATTCCATATGTATCCCCTCATCATTCATTAGATGGTTCACATTCTATTAATTTTATTTTTGAAACTCAACTTAGCTTCAACGATCACACCCACGGATTGGATTGGGGCTATTTTCTTTCTTTTTTTTCTGTTTGCCAGATCCTTTAATAGTAATTATTATTCAGATTTGTAGATCTTGGTTGATTCAAATTTGGGTAAAAATTGTTCCCTTTAGGTATTCTTGGGCGAATGGCTCACAAAATTTCAATTAATTATTGGTAGAAGAGAGAAACAGAAAAATATAAAGAAAGGAAGAAAAGGAGTACAAACAAACAGATGGAGTTTTTGAGAGTGAACAGAAGTGACGCTATTGGACACGTGGCAGATCCTAGTACATTGCTCGTGTAAATTGAATTAAGCTGACAGAGTACGATGTAAGAATCCATGTTTTAATTGAGGTTTTGTGGTGGATGTATTAATTTTTGTCAGATAATAAATATATATTATCTAATTTTACATATTTAAAGTTAGTGAAATTATATAAACACACATATTAAAATATGTATGTATTTAAATGTGAATATTTTGGATAATAATACATGAAAAAAAAGGAATAGATCCACACGTAAAAGCTTGCAAGAGTGAGGTCCTTCAATTAAGTATGATTGAGGGGCACGAGAATTTCTGCCCAGCGAGACACCACCTTGAATGGGGCGAATTTCCCCTCAAAAAATGGCCCGCAAGGCATTAGGTGAGACAATAGTCGAGGTGGACTGGGCGGGGCAGGCCGGGGCGCACTGCCAATTGGCAATCCATCCCGTGCACCATTTGAAGAAAAATAATAATAATAATAATAATAATGAAACCCCAAATACAATCTCCTCTCCACAAGTGTGTTGCTTTTATAGAAGATGCAAGGTGGGAAAGTCGTAAGCAATCAGGTACAACGTAATAATAATAATAATAATAATTACGTTGACTGATGCGTAACGGTAGAGAACTTATTTGACTCCACTACAAAAGCAACCCATGATGCCACTCTGTTTTCTATTAGGATCCACCCATGAGGCCTTTCTTTCTAATAAAAATGATAAAAATAAAAACAGAAAAATGTCAAATGGCCATTTAATAAGTGGATTAATTCTTTCTGAGGAAAAAATTGCTTCTACGGCATGAACGCCCCCTCCAGTGCCATCCCCAGTTAAAACTAGTCTTCACAAAATAATCAATTTGTAAATAATAAATGTTTTTCATCTCTAATCATAAGACATCTTGCTTTTGATTGATGGGTTATAAATTACATACATTAGTCATGCGGGAATTTGGGTGATTTATCTGTTTGTAATCCCATCGGTTAGAGTTTCCTTCAATAACATGGACAAAAAAACATTTAATCATGTAATGGCATGTGTTGAGTTTTCAAATAGGACCTTTATAAGATTTTTTACACCAGAAATAATGTGGAACACATTTCTTACAAAAAAACATTGTTGCCACTGTTTAATTGGATGATTATGTTTTGAAATAGTGACTAACCATCTAAATCTTACAGTGATAGATGGAGATTATAAAAAAAGAGATTAAATGGGTTGTGTTCGAAATTGATTTCTTGGAATGAAGTGTGTGGATCGTATAAGGATTACATGCTTGAAACATTAATTTGATAACATATATTCTTTGGCAGTGTTGGCTATCTCCTTCTTCGGCATACCTATTACTGCTTCGGTCTCTGTCACAATGAGGGTGAGACTCAAAAGTTCAACTTCAGTCAAAATGGAGGAGAGTTCTTCCTAGAACATAAAATTCGAATCTTCCCAGAGTTGGAGCTAGAAAAAGCAACCAATAACTATGATTGCCGCAATAAGCTCAGTGACGACCGTTTCAGTTCCGTCCATAGAGGGACAATAGCAGGGGACACCGTGGTCGTGGTCAAGAAGCCTAAAGATGAGCACAAGTCTATAATAAAGGGGGAGTTCCAGCATGAACTTGAATTTCTGATGAAAAGAAGCCACAGAAATGTGGTGAAGCTCAGAGGCATATGTTTGGAGACTAGAATACCATTGCTGGTGTATGAATACATTCCAAATGGCACCCTCTTCCAACACATCCATCAAAAAACGTCGACCATCTTAAAATCGTGGGAAGACCGCTTTAGAATAGCCGCCAAAGTTGCTCTTGCACTCAATCATATGCACTCCCGAGAAGAATCCCCGATCATTCATGGTAACATCAAGTCAGCGAACATACTTCTGGATCAAAACAACTCGGTGAAAATATCCGATTTTGGAACCTCAGTACTCATATCACCGGAGCATAGACATATCGTAGCCATTCAGAAAAAAGACTCGTTGAGCTACATCGATCCGGAATATTTAATCACCGGTATGCTAACAATTCAGAGTGATGTGTACAGTTTTGGGGTTGTCCTTGTGGAGTTGCTCACGAGAAAGAAACTTAATGCCACCGAGCCCAAGAAGCCGATCCCTATTATCCATCGTTTCATCTCTTCCGTGCGTAAAATGCACGCCGTGAAGGGTGACACGCCCGAGCATGCGCCCGAGCCGCTAGCCGATTTTGAGGACACAACCTATTCCGTGAAGGGTGACACGCCCGAGCCGCTGGCCGATTTTGAGGGCACAACCTCTTCCGTGAAGGGTGACACGCCCGAGCCGCTGGCCGATGTTGAAGACACAACCTCTTCCGTGAAGCGTGACACGGGCGATCCGCTATCCGATGTCATAGACTTTGAGGGCGCTAGTCTAGTTGAAAAGGAGAAAGTACGAAGAGTAGCCGAGATTGCAGAGAGGTGCCTGGAACAAAGCGGTGCGAACAGGCCGCCAATGAGTGAAGTGGCTCAGCAACTCGCTGATATTACAACAGTTGAAGAAGAGAATGAAGACCGCGAAGGCACAGATGTTGTAGAAAAAGTCTCCTCCGTTGTCGAGAAGACCCGAGAGGCGACATCAAACTGTCTTTCCTGTCTGGGATTGGATTCAGATTCTTGCTGCGTCTGATCTTTTATCACCATGGTGACATGTCTTTCAGTTTGTCCATAAGGACTTCTAGGGTTGATTGTGTGCTTTAAATATATGTATGTTTGCCACTTGCTTTTGGACTCTATATTTGTGGAAGCATCTTTGCAAGTTCAAGTGTGAGAATCTAATATAATATATGTAAAAGTTGTGTATGGCCTCCGACATTATCATTATCTCTCTTCCCATTTATTTTTGCTTCTTTTTTCATAATCTCTTTACATTATTCTATTCGATTGAATCAGCAAAAAGTGTTCTTATCCAAATCTATATGGGCGGATCACAAGATCAAGAAAGAAGAATTAGTGAACTTACTTTATATTTGATAATAACTTTAAGGAGGGCTTAGAATTTTATTTTATTTTTAAAAATTGCAACATGAAATTTGATCCTGCGACCCCTTCGTCCAGAATTTGGATACTATCTCTCTTTTTTGTTTTTTTTTTTTTCTTAAATGACAGCTTCTTCGTTTTACAGATACGGCACGTTAAGGCTCGAACGGAATCGGACAACTAGGCCCTTTTCATATAAAGTGGACCACATTTGAGCTATTAATTGGCCCAATTTTGCATCCTTGTTGGGCTCTTATTTGGGCCGGTATGGAAATTAATGGTCCTATGGGTGTGCTGCTTGGGTCTTAGTCCAGCAAAATTAGGTCTTTATAGCGGTCCATGGGGCGCTATTTGTACCAGCTTATGGCCCATGTCACTCTGTTTAAAAATAAAGGGAAAAGGACACCAAAAACCCCAAACTATGCATGGGGCAATTTCTCTTGAACTTTTTTTTTGTAAAAACCCAAAACTATCTTGCCACTTGAGACAATTTTACCCTAAACTTTTGCTTATGTCACAAAAACCCTAAACTATGTTACTTGGGACACATTTACCCCATACTTTTTAACCGAAGGGCATTTTCATATTTTCCTTCTTCTTTTTAATTTTTTTTTCTTCTTCCTCACTAGCAGAGGGGGAGCCGGCGCCGGCGAAAGCCACCCTCGCTGGCAGCGACGTCTGGCGAGGGTGGCCCTCGCCCGGTCAGGGGCGACCCTCCCCGGCGTGGGCCACCCTTGCCGGACGTCGCCGGCTCCCCTCTGCTGGTCCAGCGGGGGGGAAGAGGAAAAAAAAAGGGAAAAGACGAAAATGCCATTTAGTTAAAAAGTTTGGGGTAAATGTGTCACAAATGGCATAATTTAAGGTTTTTTGTGGCACAAGAAAAAGTTCAAGGTAAAATTGTCCCAAGTAGCATAGTTTAGGGTTTTTAGTGGTACAAAAAAAAGTTTAGTATAAAATTCTCCCAATGGGCATAGTTTGAGGTTTTTTATGGTACAAAAAAAAGTTCAGGGTAAAATTGTCCCAATAGGCATAGTTCAGGGTTTTTGATGGCATTTTCCCAAAAATAAATAAAAAGCCCCAAGAGTGAATTGGAAGTGAGCACCGGTTTAGGATTTATACAGTGCTGACCTGGCCTGGGCTCGGCTAGTAACGTTTGCTCAGTCCTCTACCACGTACTTGTAGCGTCCGATTAATGATGACTACGGGAATATTCAGCAACATGCCAAACATTGCATGATTCTATTCTTTTATTGTTCTAAAAAAAAAAAAAAAAGGAATAGAAATCTCTTTGGTAATTTTAAATTCCTGAGAATAAATTTGGAACAAAATCAAGAGATAAAAAAAAATCATTTGTTTGTTCCTAGGAATAAATTCAAAATCAAGCTAAAAGCTTTTTTTTCTCTTCTCTTTTCTTTTTTGTCTCTCTTTCTTTTTTTCTCTTCTTCTTCCTCTTGCCGGTAGAAGAAGAGACGGATAAAGAAAAAAAAAAAAAGATAAAAATATAACAAAATTATTAAGAAAATTTAAGGATCATACCAAACTAATTTCTATTCCAAGAATAGAAATTTTGGATAATTACCAAATACTTTCAAATGCTCAAAAATTCGTTTAGGGAATAGAATTTAAAAAAACTATATTTTAGTAGAAATTGTTCCCAAAAATAAAATGATTATCAAACTCACCTTAAATCATTACAAGTAAAACTCCTCTAAGACTTATTCAAGGGAGGGTGATTACAATAGAACTAAACATAAACAAAAGATTCATAACAAAAGAAAAAGGATACCGCGGGAAGAATCAAAGGCCTTTATCCTATAACCCTGACATAAATCTTAATATAGTATGATTTTAGCAGCAACTCAGCTCTTCCAAAAACGTTGGCAATATTGATCAGCCGAGCCTGCATGGAGGCAGCTCATTGTTCAAATAGAGTCCTACAACTTGTACACAGCTCCCTATAGGATTTTTTTAGTGATTTTACCATACCAAAACGGTGACTGGAAATGTCATATACAGTGATCACCTACAAGTTGATTAAATAGATTTTCACAAATCCCTTTGAGTACATATTCATCCTATTTGATAAATTTGAAGCTTAAACGCAGTTGGGAGAAACTCTCATCCGATGTTGTGAATTTGACGCAAGAAGTTTGGGAAAAGATAAAAGAAACATTTCATGCTCATCAAAGACTACCTTTTCCTCGTAGTAGCCCAAAACCGACAAACGAAGCGAATTGAACATTCCCCTCAAAATCACTCCCATAGAGCTAAAATCGAAAAGAAAGCACAGAACTTCGCATCGTCAATTGGAGAAAAGCTTAAGACGTACCAATGTATTCGGTGCACGACTAGACATATCAAACGGGACAATCCAACATCTCCGAAACTGATCAAGAAAACAATCCACGTAAAGTTCCTCTCTGTGCACCCACCCAAACGTCTATGTGACACAATCTTTCAAAACTCGAACGTAAGGTCGATTAGAATCCACAACACAAACATCACAATAGACTTTTTGCACCATATCGGTATGTCACTGATCTATAAAATGAATTAAGAACATCCCGAAATCTCCATCTTCCCGGGCAGCCCTGATCATATCTAATCTTCAAACACTGTCTCAAACATTTCACGGTTAAATGGACTACAAATTTTGTTTCCTCAAGAGGATGCTAGAACAGAGGCATGCTTCCAACTAAAACGAAGTACGATTATTGAAAGTCCAGTGTAGCAAAGAATGCAGATACATGCTGTCCAGAGTCCCATCGACCATTTCGTGTCTTGTTTTCGACTGCAAATGGATAATCAAAGATACAGAAGCGCCAAACATCCATACCAAGCACCCAAACGAAGTCGGGAGCCATCATCAAGATTCAGTGACGACTGAACAAGCCAGGAGGAAATACAGCATATTGCAAGATATACCCGAACAAATATTTTCAACTAATAAAATAATACAATAATCTCAACAGCCCTAAGGAGTCGTGATCAACTTTACAGTTAAAACAAACTCAGTTACTCGTCCAGAGTCGGTATAGCTCGTTTAGCACCCATGAGTCAAAAGAAATTAGAAACCAAGAACCCAAAAAAGGAACAGAACAGTAATAACAAACATATAACTTACCACATTAGTACTTCCTCTATGATAAAGAATTTCCTAGCTCATCCCCGTTTTGCAGACATCCTCCCTCAATTTCGGCATTAGTTTCTTCGCATGGCAAAGTGCATCTTCTCCAGCTCGCCACATATTCAGTCATAATTCGCCCAACATCTTTCCTCTCTTCTCATTCCTGGAATTACTCTCATGCTGCAATACACAGATTTTAACCGGTTTCCATGTCCCAGTTTTCTCCAGAACAGCCAGGTCAGAGAAAACTTGGTACTTCTCACATCGCAGCTAATTGAAAAGAGGGGTATGCAGATTCAGATATGCCAAACCCTGCTTAATTTCTTGATGGGTATTTGAAACCTCACACTTGATAGTCATCTCAAAGCACTCTCTCTCCAGATACAAATGCACTCTAGTCTGCCTTTGTATTTACATTAGCTTCCATTTGCTTCCCCTTATATGTTAGTAGATGTACTCCCTAAATGGCACCATAATGCAAATGTTCCCAATTGAAGGGAGCATGACAACCAACCTTCTGTAAATTTCTGTAGAAGAGGCAAACACAGACACAGACGGCAGCAACAACAAGCATCGAATGGATATAGGGCCGATGAAGAAGACCATGCGAAGCCGGAAATCTCCTACCATATTTTGCTGCCGCGGCCGCACATCTCGTGCATGAGCCCGCACTTGACTGAGACTGGGCACGCTGGCCAGACTCTTGCGCAACTGATGGCTGCGCTTCCTCCACTTCACTTCCAATTATCACAGAAATTTGACTGTTCCTCCTGTCAGCAAGTTTACAGGACACGAGCTCATTGTAGGAGTGATTATTCCTCATCACAGCATAAGAATACGGCGACTTCCCGTTTGCATCCAGAAGGGAGTTCCAGCCATTTAATCCGATCTAGAAAGAGAAAATAATAATAATAATAATGTGTTAGGACCAATGTAAAGATCTAGCAATCACATGAGCACAGCTTGTGTGCATACGGCTATTCATAACATTTGTCTACTTCATAAACCAAACTACAAATAAAAAAATTCAAAATAAGCAATTAATACCTAGTATTCAGCATCACGTATTAATAAGATACTGCATGCAATCTTGAAAAGGGAAATGTACGTTATAGATTGGCATTGCTCTACATGGTTACATTATAATACAATTCTGCACGCCACAAAAATATGACCGAGTCGAATTTTAATACCTCTTGAGGATCATTTGTCAGGGCATCAACTATCTCAACCGAGCCTGATGTACAAGCAGCCACATGTAAAGGTGTAATACCACCAGGTCCCACCATATTCGGAGTGAAAATATATGTTTTGCCAGAGTCCTTGCTGGTACTTATATGGTACTGCAGAAGCAGGTCGACCATTTCTCTGCACTTTCTTCTTACTGCCCGATTCAAGAGTTGAATTTCCAACAAAGCCTTCATGGGCTCACTTGATTGACCATCCACATCTAAGTAGCCTGATACCGATATATCAAGGAGTGTCTTGACCAGGGCACACCAGTCCCTTTCCACTGAGAAAGTGAACAAATATTTGTAGCGGCGGAGAGAATAGTCAGGATCCCCAAGCATCGAAGAGATTGTATTCCTTTGAAATAGCCATCCAAGTTCATTCAAGAAATGCAGGATTTCAGCTCTCGAGCTGACCCGACAACCAGAATCTTGATTTCCCTCATCTGGACTGCCATCCCTTGATCTTGGCTCTTCCTCCAGCTCAGACTCAAGCAATCTCAATTCCTTGCATATTTTAGCATCAGCTACTATCACAGGAAAACTGTTGCCTTTGAAACCATTTTCAACCTGTTGGTAAAATCGATGTGAAAGAGACTATGAATACCAGAAACCAATGAACTAAGCCGGCTAAGACGATAACATGTCGAAGTGCAGAAACATCCACCCACCAAACAACATTCCCTCAAATTAAAACAAATCAAAGTAAGCCCCAAATAAGGGGCATAAATCAAATGGGAGAAGTGCTACCTCAATGAAACAGCGACAAAGAGCATTCGGCAGCCCACCATTAATTTTGAAAGACCCCACAATTATTTCATCAAGGGATCCCTGACTACTCACTTGAGTGACTTCTTTCGAAATATATCCACCCTCGTAGGTCAAATGAATCCTGCACAACTTGGACATAAATATCTGGCACAATGTAGGAAATAGTTATGTAAGAGAAGCTCAGTGGCGAAACAGATCCAACTTACTTCGTTCCAGGATGATCAAGATTCCTTCCCCGCAATAAAAGTGAAGTCTCTTGCCCACCCACAATGGCCAATGGAGATACCAGCACCAATTCCGGAGAAAAAGTTTTCCAGGATCTACATAGGTGAAGCTTTCCTGAAAGTTACAAACAACATCAATCAGGAGTTATGAAAATTGAAGGCAGTCGCAACGAAAAGGCCCACTCGCAACGAAAAGGCCCACTAACACAAAATTTCCATCTCTATCACTCATCATATATACCACATTTAGCAAATCCTTTTCCGAAGTCCTAAAATCATACAGATAATGAAGCAGAGAGTAAGAGTGAAAGCGATAAGATCCGTTCTTCCTTTGCTCACCGTCATTATGTGACGCTAAATTTTTGCCTGTATGCACTAAAAACCTTCCACTTCTCCAAAAGTCGGTATCTGAATTTTGAACCAAACTCTGAAGGTGCTGGAGCAGGTTTCCTTCGAGCTGCAAATTATTAAAGAGTTAAGACAATAGCTACATAAAATGTGGTAATCACCATAAACAGAATACACTCACTTGCTCCCAAGCAGCAGATGACATCGACATATAGACAGAAAGAACCACACAACCAGGTCTTATGTAGCTCTCCATTTCCAAAGGACTGTTAGAAAGCCAACTGAAGATCTGAAACAGGAAATTTGCCAATCAGACAATAGATTTCCCACTGGCTAAGAGCCTAAGGCCGTTCAATTGCAGTGTGTGCCAATTATACAAAGTATACCAACTTCAAGTGAGCTGCAAACACAGTACCTGTGACCGCAATGTCCCAGGGAAATGACTGGGGTCCTTCTCAAATAGCTTAAACATTATCCGGCCTGTCCGCTCCTGCTAAAAAACAAAAGAAACCACATAAAAATCAGTTTGATGCTTGCAGGCCACCATCGAGAGAAATGATTTGAAGGAACTAAGCTACCTGGAAATCCAAAGTTAAGCTAGAAGGCGAATGATCAGACCCAGATGAAGACGTATAACCAGTCTGATATGGAGAACTTTGATACGGGCCACAGTCAGGTCCTTTATCAGGATCCCTAAAGAGCTCAAGAGGCACCGTATGAACACAATTCCGAGTAAGCTCAACACTCCCATTTACCTCCCTGCTGGTTGACATCTTCTCAGATTCAATAGCTTCTTTCAAGGTCCGCATGGGAAACAGCTTCTGCGCCATCAGAGGAGAAGACAATGGAGATCGCTCTTCAGTAGGATTACTGCTGTCGGAAGAGTAGTACTTCCTAGAAGCTGCAAGTTTCGGTAGGCTTTCATCCTCGGGTGATGAGTTAAATAACTGCAATGGTAGATTAGGCCGTGTTTCTTGGATTTGGCAATCCGAATCTTCAACTGGAGATTGGTAGCTGGAACTGCTCCTCTCTCCTCCGACTGAAGCTAAGTCAACAGTACCCCTCTGCACGACAGCACCACTGGACAGGTCAGGGCTTTTCATCTTAGTTCTATCAGAATCGCTACTTTGACTACTTCCTTGAGATAGAGCTGAAAGTGCATTTGGAGCAGACGAAGCAAGAGTGGCTGAAAGCACTTGAAGTAAGTCCATAGTAGATGGTGAGGGCATATCATGGCTTGATCCATCCTGATGCTTTGAAGATGTTTGCCCCATCGCTGCCCCGTTCAAGTTTTTGAAATGAGAAAGCCTAGCAGCAAGGTCCCTTGGCAAAGTCAAGGAGTTCATCTTGCTAAGAATCTTCACAATATGCTCTTTGTCAGGAACCAACATATTATTGACACTTCTCTCATCTGTTTTCCCTACAGTACAAGCGACTTCACATTAAAATGAGAAACATAGTTTCGAATGATACAGGCTGCTAAACGGCCAAACTACCTTGGAGGCGAGCTAAAGACGCTAACAAGTTGACAATATCTAAATTTTCATGAGCAGTGCTCTCTCGATTTCCATGGACTACAGCCCTCGAAGTAACATCCTCTGCTTGTGTTTTCCTTCTCCTCCGATTGTGACCGGCAAGCCTGCGTCTACAACTTCTCTTTCCCTCATCGAATTCAGACAGGGGGTGGAACCTGTTTAGAAAATATATTTCTCATTACTTGCATCATACCCCAGTGGGGGAAACGAGATTGCATCAACCCAACTTCCAACACCAGACAGAGCAAAATTGCCAGAAACAAATAGTACATGTAATGCTACAGATAAAATGTCCAAACTATTTTATCATTAGGCTTCACAACTACGTGCTAAAGCAGGAATGTCATCCATTTTCACTGATGCATAAATTAGTTATGATCACCATCATCGCCATAAAATCAAACCCCCAGGAGAAATAATGGAACTATTTCATCAACGCATATTGAGCAGAAACTATAAATGCATGACTAAGGGATCAATTAAATGTTCAACCTGCTACACTGCTGGCAAAACCTCTGCATCTGCTTCCCAACCAGGGCCTTGGCAGACTTGCTATGGAGCTCGCAAACCTTATGGCGCCGGTGATAGTCCTTGGCATTTGAAAGATCTTCATCACAGTCATCCACCTGACACATTGGGTAGTTACCACCCGGTGACCCGGACCGCACCCTTTTGGGGGGCCTCGACGCCAGCTCCTCCACATATTTCAAACCACCGCCCAGATTCAACCTCAAGTTCTCATCAGCTTCATCTCCGGCGGCATTCTTTTCCAACCCATTAGCACTCTCTTTATTCTTATGCTCGGCTGTCACCATGCTGGGCCGTAAAATCGCCGACTCCAGTGGCTTCGCCACAAACCTAACGTTGTCCCAATTCCAGGAACCAGGGTTCCAATTGTCTCCGAGATCTTGAATCTGGGGAATCTGCTGTTGCATTTGCTCAGGCTGATATTGATGATAAAGATAATCACGCTTCTTTGCCATAGGCGGGGCTTCACAGTATCTGCTAGAAATAGCATTATGGACGTATATAGGAGCTGCTACTTGAGCTCCCACCTCCTCCATAGCTCAGAAAAATTGAACCTTTTTTTATCCCACCGACCTGGACCCAGCAAGAAAATTTCCTTAATGATTTTTCATCATGGTATACCTCTCTATACATGGAAATTCACATCACAAAACAACAGAAAGAAACACTAAATCTGGTCTTCAAAGCAGACCCAATATAGGAGAAGTAAGAACTTTCAAGTCCATCTCTGTACTATACCAAATTCAATCAGATTTGAGCGGCTTCGTTTCAGGCATACGTAAATACTGAGCACAGATTCATCCTTTCACACAAAGGTCATGCCTTGAACAATCCCGGAAACAGATGAACAGTGGAAATCAAAGACAAAATCAATACATACCTCCAAGCAATCACAGAGACGACCAGTTCCACATCTTGGTCAGCACAAGACGACTCGCCGCTTGAGCTCAGATCTAAAAATCCACACGAAACTCAAATCTGGAGCATACCCTTCAAGCCTCTTGCTTCTCAAAGGGGAAAAGAAAGGAACAAAAAGTAGACGCCCAACACCAGAGAGAATGGATCAGAGCCCAGAAGAGAAAATCTCCCAAAATTTCCCAATACTTGACTGACAGAGGACCAATTCGCAAAACGCTAAAAGAACAAAAAAAAATCACAACTTTGAAGGACGAACAACCACCACCACCATCCACAGCAACAGCAACAACAGCAACTTTCCTTTTGCCTTTCTTTTTTTTTTTTTCCCCTCGTTTCTTTTTATCCTTCCTCCCCTCTTCCCTTCACCTTTTCTTGTCTCTCTCTCTCTCTACCTTCCTTCCAACAAACTTCTCTTTCGGTGTGTGTGGGCGTGGGCGTGTGTGTCTCTGTGTGACGGGGTGGCAGGAACTGTAAATTGAAGCAACAACGGGGGCTCTGAGCTTATGCCGACCAGGGGGACGAAACGAAGAATCCAAGAGCCTTCTCACGCTCGCAAAGGGTCCTCTCCTCTCCTCTCTCTCTCTCTCTCTCTCTCTCTCTCTCTCTGCGAATTCCTTCCTTCCTTCCTTCCT
Organism: Angophora floribunda; assembly: GCA_014182895.1. NCBI lineage: Eukaryota > Viridiplantae > Streptophyta > Magnoliopsida > Myrtales > Myrtaceae > Angophora > Angophora floribunda. The sequence goes on along the minus strand of CM024710.1, from coordinate 11,705,430 downwards.
TTCCCATGCAGTAATTATCAACTTGCTTTTTCTCGAGCGCATGTATCCCAAAAAGAAAAAATGAAAAATGAAAAACGAAAGTGGCAAAGGGAGAAAAAGGGAGGAAAAAGAAGGGATCTTGACGATTACCCTTCACGTAAAAATTTGAGCTTCCCCCTCTCTCTCTCTCTCTCTCTCTCTCTGGTGTGCCGTACGAGCCGGGCCTGTACCGGCGTACTGGCGCGCGTCGTCTCATTGGCCGAGCAGAGGTGGGGGCAGGGCAGCGGGGCAGCGGGGCAGCGGGCAGCGGCAGCTCCGCGAATTGATATTTTTAATTTAATGCGGTTTCGTAATCCCCCGAAAATAATTAAATGCGTTAATTGGGTTTTCGAGACTACGACTTTTATGCGGAGGAATCGGTGGCTCTCTCGAATATTTAGAAATTGCGTTTTCAGCGTTATTATCTTCGCGAGACTTATTTTATAAAAACGTTTGACGGTCTGATTGTTTTATTTTAAGGTTGGTGCTTTAGACGATGGGATTGCCCTCGTAGATGATATATTATTTTAAGATTGCGTCTGATATATTTCACCCTAGCGTGATGAATTGACCTCGTGAGTTCAGATTAAGTCTGGTCATTAGGACATACTTTTTATCTTTTTTAGTGCGCGTGTTAGAAAAAATATGAAAATTTGGTCATCCCGAGTGTTTGATATTTCACGGTCACGGGTATTTAACATCGTAAGTTTGGGTTGATTCGAGTCATTAGGAAGAACTTTTGTTTTTTATTAAAAAATATGAGAATGTAAATGTGTTGATATTTCATGGTCACGAATTAATTTAAAGTCATGAGTTCGAGTTAGGTCAAGTCACTAAGAAGTACTTTTATTTTTTTATTCCACGGGTTAGAAAAAGCATACAAATTCGGTAATCATATGTGTTCACACAGCCACGTGCTAAATTAACTTCGCGAATTCCAATTAAGTCGAGTCATTAGGAAGTTAGACCGAAAAGATAAAAAAAGTCACTAGGAAGTGCTTTCAACTTTTATCGTACCTATTAAAAGAATTATGAAATTTTGGTAATCGTTGGTATTTCGATATCCACTTTTTAAAAAGTGGGAAGTTCATAATACTGACCCTAAAGAGAAATTGGTGTCGAAAAGCAGTGATTAAAACAATTGGTTAATAATGCGCTTGAGAGAGGTGGAATTCTTGCAAGGGGGGGTCATGATGATGCGATGTTGGAATAAGAATATGCTTCTTTGTTTGGAAGAAGCAAAGAAATTGCCTGGGGTAAATCTCGTGAACGAAACGAAATGCCCATAACTTTTAATTATCACGGTTTTTGTACGGACCCAAAAAAATGGAGAGTGCCGATAAGTGATAGTAAATATTTTTGGACATCGCCATCAAGATTTTACACGTGTTATGACGTTTGAATTCAACAATAATCAATTCATCCGAAGTCAGGCAATTTTTTTTGTAGAATCAGTGCTAATTATTCTAAAAATTTAAAATATTAGATGAAATTGTGAGAGTTTAATTGGAGAGATAGATGGAGAATTAATTTTTATCCAAAATTACTATTGCATCCATTCAACATCTTATGTTTTGCTTTTACTTTTTGGGTAAAATTGGAAGAATGTAAGCACTTTTCACTTTTTGCCACTTTTATCAGCCTGGTTGCTTAGCTGAACACGTTATTTATTTTTTATGAGATTATGAGTTCGTTTCGTGTTGTTAGCGAATCTTTTTAAAGAGTTTGTGTTAAAATGTTTAACTAATAAATTATATTTTTTTTCTAACAACTTAAACTTTTAGAAAAGTTGTCAATGATTTCACAAAATTTAATGTAACATAATAGCTATATATCACACGAGAACATTTCAACTCTCTAGACTTTTCTTAAATTTACTTTCTAGTTTTAACAATCGATAAGATGGAATCATTTTCTTCATTTCTATGTTTTAAAGCTTTTACTTTTCTCACCTATTTTTAAAAGATTAAAATATCAAGTTTATTCAAAATCTCCTTGAAGTGTTTAAAATCAAAGAATTCTGATTTAGCATGTCTAATAATGAAAATTGGAATTTAATTTAAGATATTTATTAAGTCGAAATCCACATTGAATTTAGTAAAAAGGAGGTTACTTATTTCATTTAATAACGAATATGTTGAGAATTTTAGATCATTGTCGATTATTTGAATTTGTAAGACGTACCCACATTATTCACAATTTCATGTTTGGTAAAAGTTGTCTAATAATCTATGTTGTCATTGAGAGATATTAATATGATAAGACCAATTGCGTAAATTCCGAAATTATATTTATAACCTTTCAGCCATTGTTCATTAAACTTATCTTCTAATTTTCAGAGCTTGTAATCGTAGCACTTATGATTGTGTCCTTTTCTTTTTTTTCAATTTTATCGAACCAGCCACCGTGTTTCCCCAGAAACAAAGTTAAAGAAAAAAGAAAGAAAGAAAGGGGTTGAAAACTGAAAAGTGAAAGGGGAAAAAGGGATAACCGTGACATTGCAGTTTGGAAGACTGGAAAGAAAAGTCCTGAACTTGTTTGGACAATAAAAAAAATCGATGATTATTTTAACACCACTATACAACACTCTTCCAATTTGTCATTTGTCCTCGTATTTTTTGAGGTTTATTTTGGATTTCCCCCACGAAATAAGGATGAAATATTGGCCGATTGGAGCATAATGAAACGATTTTTTTTCTCACATTTTATCCTCTTCAAAATGACCCACTTTTCGGATGACCCGAAAGAGTGCAAATTTTAATTCGCGAGACAAAACATTTTTAGTGAAATGATATTAGATATATATATATATATATATATATATATATATACTGTTTGGGGTAACTGTGCATTAAATTTTTTAATCAAGATATGTTTAAATAAACTATAAATGAAAACAAAATAAATATGGCCCAACCACAGGTACTTAATTTGTTTTGGGTTTTTGGACAAAATGTGAGAAAAAATTCACGATCTCTCCCTCTTCTCCCGGGACATGACCTCAGCTTTTTTTTCTCGGGCCACGGGAAATAAAATTAAAAGAAGAAGAAGAAGAAGAAGAAGACGACATGAGCAGCAATGAATGACAAAAAATTCGTATTTATTCTGGATAGACTCGGGAATCCATGAAATTGGGTAAGTGAAAACAGTCAAGATTTCACGCCACCGATAGTGAAATTTGACTTCATTTCACTTATTTATTTTCTACGCCTGATTTTTTTTTTTGGCAGCTAATGAATGTGAATGTGAGACTTTGCACAAAGAAGAAAGAAGATTACCCTATATCCAGAATGGGACAAAGTATGGTTTCATACTTCTAAACGCCGGACGAAAAGGAACAAATTAAACTCGCAAAGGCTGATGCCATTGTGATGTTATCTCTACAATTTGGGTTTTCACGTGTTTGAAGTCAATGTTCCCATCAATCGAATTCTACATGCTGCTCCTAATCTAATTTGTACGTGAGAACGAGCACTAAAATATTATCCTACATTGATTGAAAACAAATCATGTACATTCTCTATACTCATGGTGGTTTCTTTTGACTTATTAATTTATGTTTTTTAGTTCAATTTATCATTGGATAATTGATCAATGTTATATTTTTAAGTATAAAAATGAAAGAATCAAAATAGATGAATATCAAAAACCTAATAAATGTAGATTATTCTGAGTTATTTGTGTGTGATTTACAGAGCTATGATTATCTTTATGGAGAAAGTTTTCCATTCATGTAGTACTAGAAAAAGAGCACGCCCGTTGCTTGTAAAGGAAAGTGAAGAAAACAATCAAAACTCTAGGTAATTAAAAATTTTCGTGACGAGTGTCGAAACATTGAGGAAAATATTTATGGATAATCAACTAAGGAAAAGTTTCATGATGCAATGCTAAAACATTAAAGATGAAAAGCAAGATAAATGCAACATCATTTAAGATTTTGGTCATTAGCCAATAATTTAAGGATTTAAAAAAAAAGCCTCAATCAAGTCTTGAGATCACTTTGAATATTGAAGTAATGTCCGCCGGATTCCCGTATACTGAATTGGTTAATCAAACTCGTTCTGGATGAATAAATAACACATAAGTAAGTGCCCGTGACTTTTAGTATCATCCCTCTCGTGGTTAGTTGACTTCACATTTTTTTTTATGTCGAGTATTATTATAAAACTTAAAAAATTATGAACCACAACACAAAAAATTGTATAAGCTTTTTTTTATAATTAAGTAGATATTGAATAATATGTGAATTTTGACTAATATGTGAAAAAGAAATCGGTACAATCTTTTGGGAGGGACCATTCCTCGTGTACCCTTCACGACCCTAGCTCATTTTTTGTCGTAACTTTTCTATAAAGCATCTAGCATATGGAAAATCACATGTACTTTACATGTCGCGACACTTCAAATGAAAGTGAATTTGAGTTGTTAGGAGTATAATAGATGATTAATTCCCCAAGAGACCCTCAATTGAGTAGATGAAAGAATCTTAAATTGCTAAATTCGAAGTTCTATCAATTTCCCTCACCCAAAAAAAAAAGGTTAATAATTTAACATTATGAAAAATCTCAAAATGATTTGTCCATAATAAATTTATCTCAAATTAATTTTATGACCACCAAAAATACAAATTAATATATTCTTAACAAATTTACCTTCTATTAGTTTTTGCTAAATTGAATAAATACCATAAAAAACTATAAACCGATAAATTTGTGACGAACGGAAGGTAAACCACAAATTATTGTACTCATAAAATGCCATGTATCACAAACTTAGCAATTTAATGATAAAACATAATGAAAACTAACGAATAACAAATTTGTTATAAATGTGACAATTTAAAGTTTTCCATAATATTAACCCAAAGAGAAAAATATGATATTGAATTCACAGTGAACGAATAAATGATCGTACCACACTTTGAGGGTATCTAAAATGATGGTCTTCGTTTTTTGCCCCCCTCGAATTATAATTAGGTTTTAGGAACCATACGGGGAAAACTCGAAAACTCTTTCTATTTACTTTTTACTCAAATAAGAGTCAATCGTGGCTGTTGATAATGTACATGCTACATGTGATTCTCACGTGATTAGACGGCTGGTATTCATTTGACCTTAAGGATCCAGTCCAAGCAAGACTTCCCCCACGTCGAATAAGATTTTGCAAAAAAATTAAGGGACGGAATGAGAGTGAAATGACGGAAGTAGCCTTTCGGTACGGTGGAGGGGTGGGGAGAGGGGTTTTTCTTCTTCGGCAAAATGAGGAAAAAGGGCGGGTGGTGGGGGCAAGGGATGATGTTTATGACCTTATCGTCCGGACAAGCGAGAGGGAACCAGCTGGATTCGTGTACGATCGATCCCCTAAAAAATGCCTATTCATCTGGTCTGGTCGGTAACATTTATGTTTTTATAAACAATTTCTTTTTAAGAATAATTTTTTTTTTTTTTATTTCCTGAAATAATTTTCGAGTATGAAGAATGAGCAGATTTGATAACTATGTAAAATTTTTATTTTCAAAATAAATAAATAAAATAGAAATGAGTTTCGTATAGTCCACAATTTTTTTACGATTTAATTTTTTTAAAATTTTAAAATTTTTATTTTTGAAAATTTTCTTTTTTTCCTCTCTTTGTCTTTTGAAGGTAGACGGTAGGTAGTGACGACAAGTCAGAAGAGGAAGAAGAAGAAAATAAAGAAAATGACTAATTTTAAAAATTATTTCTAAAAACAAAAGGTATTTTTTTTCTATTTTTTGTTGACGTTCCAAATTTATTATCCGCAATAATTTTCTATTACAAAAATAGAAATGTTAACTGATATTATCAAATAGAATTCTATTTTTTCTATTTCAAGGAAAAAAAAAAACAAAAAAATCGGAATGTCATCATACAAAGCCCGTGTGTCTGTTTGTCCTTTCTTCCTACCATCCTTTTTTCCTTATTTTCTTCCCTGGAATTTAGTAAACCAAAGTCCTACGGCATTTATTGTCATGTAGTCATATGAAGTTGTCCACTTTATAACGTAAAAGTTGCAAAAAAAAAAACTATATTATGTTAACCGTTAAAACTTTTTTATAATATCAAAATCCCCAAATTTATGTCTAAGTGATACATTCATCTCAAAATTTTAGTATACCCACACAACCTATTTATCATCTCGTTTTCTTTTTTCCTTCATTTTCTTCCTCCTTGTTTTGGTGATGATGAGGGCAATGGCAATGGCAATAGCGGTGATAAGGGTAGCACCTATGGTAAGGTGTATATGGTGCCATAGGAAAAAAATTAGGCAAATGCATTACACTTGTACAAATTTGGAGTTTTTGAAGTCATGAAAATAAAATTTAGGATAAATGTGCTATACAAATACAAGTTTTGGGTTTTTTATGTAACGCTATTACATATTTTGGCCCTTTGGTGTTACGAAAAATAGTTCAGGACAAGTGTGACGTAACGAGCATGGTTTGAAATTTTTTACAGCTTTTTCTCATCTTTTAAATGCATTATCCTTTTCATGTTAACACATTGAAAATCAAAGTACTTCCTAATAAGATGGTTAATAAGTGTCTCGAGCTACTTTTTCAAATTATTTCCCTTCGAATTTCGGTTTTAAGTTTAGCTGGAAAAATATTGCAACATTGAAGAAATAATGTGTTTTAAGCTATAAAGAAATCATACTACTTAAATTTTTGAAATAGAAAAGTGCACAATCAAATAATCAATGCTTGGTAGAGCCACAAAGATATGGAGAGTATGATCTCGTTCCTCCCTCTTATCTATTTATGAGTTTTCATTGTAAATCGAAATAGGCATTCCATGCTCATTACGAAATATTTTATTTGAACAATAATTATCATACACCACTAACAATTTGAAAATCCGATTGACAAATTCATCGCTTCAACTCTACCAAGATGCTAGCAACCTCAATTTTTGTTCACATTAAATATACTACGGTTAGGTAATGCAACATGAAACATTATGTACATTTTTAAAAATTTATGCAAAAAGGTTCTATTGTTGTTGATTTTTTTCTTCTTATCACCGATAGACAAATGAGAGAATAAGCTTGTTCATTATCATTGTTAAATTCCTCCATATCAATAGAAATAAGAGTACGACTAGACCATGTCCAATGTGTTAAAAACTTTAACTCAATGGATTGGGTACATCATGAAATTATTTTAAGGACAATAAACTAATAACAGGAAAAATAATTAAAAGAATTGAAAGTAAAAGTCACTAAAAAAGTATAAGCACCCACGATATTAAAAAAAAAACACAAAATTTATCATTCGTGGTCAAACTTTTATCTATACCATATCATATAAAAGAAAGAGTAGTTCCTACCTTTCAGGTAACTAATTCCTTATTTTCTTCATTGAGTATCCGTTCTTGAAATATTAAAAAAATGTCAATTTCATAATATACAATATACAATATATATATACACACACACACACGAACGAACGATTTTATTCTTAATAAAAATAAATAAATTATCTATATTCCGTGCGCGCGTGCGAGCAATGCTGGTTTTCTCGGTCTACAAGCCGGACGGAACGAGGATGGGGTCCCAATTTGGATTTTATCGAATCCGACACGTTCCACTGTTGTCGTGCCTTAACAACGTGGTAGGCACAAAGAACATATCCTCCCACCCAAAAAAGAAAATAAAAAAAGGGGAGAAAAAAATAAAAGAAAAGGGTATATTCCAATATTTTGCTATAAGGATGCTCAGTGAAATAGTTCCCCCCGCCCCCACCCCCATAAAGAGGAAGCACGAGAGATCACGCCGTTGGGAAAAATTTTTGGCTTATTTCGCAAAAAAAAAATAATTTTTTTTTTTATAAAAAATAGTTACTTATATTGCTTACCAAAATAAATGAATATAATTTTTTTATCATTTGCAAAAATGTTTAAATATAAAATGTTATCTATAATGATGAAATTTTTATCGAATAATTATTTAAAATGATCAATTTTAGGAAAATTTTCTAAATCCGTTATTTTTTGCAAAACAAACAAAACTTATATACATGAATTATCTGTAAAAATATTTTTAAAATGATAAGATTATATCATATTGCTTGAAATAATAATTTCTTTTTTGACTAACTTGCAATACTTAAGAATCGTTCGAACTAAAAATCATCCAATCGCACGTAGGTTTAAGATTTTGTATATCATTTGTCTTTCAAGATGTTCTATCAATTTTCACGCACTAAATTAAATTAATACAGCAAGGCATTGTGTTGAAAACTTGGTTAGATGAGTTTGATTTCTCGATACCATGGTGCGACAAAATAGTGATTACATCTCATTGTGCTTGCACTTTATTTATGCATTTGCAAGTCTTAGTATGCACACGGTACATTCGGGCTCTTTCTATATGAGCCATTAGATCTATCTTGTGGGTGTCGCGCGAATGAGCCGCCGGCAACATTTGGTAGATGGAATTAGGTGGGCTGACGTCATCGGAGTTGGGACGAGAATCTCTCCGGGGATCCACGGGGACGGCCGTGCCACGTGTCCTCGGCATTGCGAGCTCTTGGTCTCAGAAATCGAGGGCCAGCAGAGCGCCAGCTGTCCCTCGCGGGTTTTATTATTTTAGGAACGAGTGCAGGGGAGTGGATCGTACGCACTTCCACGTGGGCTCCTGTTGTTTCGTCATCACTATCGGGAGTCAATTATTTCGATTATGTTCCATGGAGAAGCTAGAAATAATGGAAATGTAATCAAAACCGATTGGCATATGGATGGCAATGGAACATGAGAAATCTCTGCCCCGCCGTGTTGGGGCGCCGCCTCATATTCCTAGCCAAGGGAAGAGGCTGGGAACGGAATTAGACTAGGGTTAGGCGAGCCTAATATTAGCGTTGGCCTGCTGGGACTTGTTTGCTCCATTAATCAATCTCATATCTTGTTATAATAAATAAAAATATGTATTAATTATGATAAATTAATACACTTCACACCACATCGATTTTTAATTCAAGTACTTTTTTGTATCGATATGCTTAAACTAGAATCTTCATTTTGTTGTGTTGACTACGACAATAATGCTCACCTTCATTCAAAGTCTCTTTCACCATACTCCAAACCAAACACCGATATTATTCGAAGTGGTCAAACCATATAACTTCAATTGATTTGAGAGGAACCCAGTTTTGTTAAGTGTTTTACCTTTGCCTGTCCCTCTCATGAGGCAGGGCTACATAGTTAGATTCTTTACTTTACCCCCTAATTTCCCCCCGTAGCCTTTTCTTCCTCCGGGAAGGTGGGGATACCTGAGAAACTATTCCTCCTCCCAATTAAGAACTTGCTCGAATTCAATGAATGATTATACCATATAACTTTACTTTGGAGAAATCATCAAGGAAGAATTACTAAGTCTGTCAATATATCTAATTAGGCCCATTATCATTCAAAATTTTAAACTAATAAATTACGAGTCAATTATGATATATTAATATACTCCACACTACACTAATTTCTAATGAGGGTTTTTCAAATGCAACTTGAATGTGCATCTCATGGCTCATTCTCGTGCAGGCCACGTCCATATATTCTTCACGTCATATGAGGGATTAATCATATTCACCCGCAAAAGTCCAGAATTGACTGTCAATTTTTCTTAAGATCCATAGAACCTACCCATTGCCTTTTGGACGACTAAAGCATTCAAAAAGTCATTAGAAAAAAGTTTTTGGTATCCTCGTGTAAGATTGCCTGTAATTTTCTTCAATTTATGGAAAATTTAATAACAATATTTGTTTTAAAAATTTTAAAGTAGAAATCGCAAAATATAGACAAATAAGACCTTACAATATTATATGATTATCTTGCATGTATCGCGACACGTCTAGGGTACCCTGAAGAAGTACTGTGCAATATCGCGATAACACCTTTTCGTAAAAATCATTTCACGATTACTAATAATAATTATAACTGCTCGTCGCCTTTTTTTATTTTTTATTTTTCTGTCCGCGCTTTTTATAGTCGTTGAATTGAATGTGGTCCGTCGTCGAAAGTGGGGGGACGCCTAAACATGGTACGGCTTGTCGCATCGGGAGCGACGCGCCTGTTGGCGCGTGGGCGGGAGCTGCCGTGGTACGAAAGGCGTAGTCAATGTCATCTTTATCTTTTCCTTTGACGGAATGCGCGCACGACACACCGTTTTGTACACGTCCTTTTCTACTCTTCCTTTTTCTTTTTCCTTTTCCTTTTTCCTTTTATTTTTGCGGGTTTTTTTCCCCCACCCCACGCGATGTGGTGGGCCCAACGGAAAGGACGAAGCTTCGGGCCGGGTTTCGGGTTTGGACCGGACAGCCCGTTTTTTCGGCGCGGAACGACGCTGTCCTGAAATCGGATCCATCCATCCATCCATCCATCCTCGTCGCGTCGTTCCCATCTTTGACTGGTGCCGTGCGATGGTGACGCTCGGCGCACGGCGATTGGACCGGTAGGCTCCAAAGTCAGCCATGAAAATGCTGGTGTAAAAACTGTTCTGTGCTGTCTGAAAACTTGGGATGCTTCTGGGATGAACCTGGAATTGAATAATAGGACCAGTGAGAATTTATTTGATTACAGGTTTTAAGATATACTCCCATAGCGGGCAACTTTCTTCCAAGTGACTCCCAGCTTGCCGCGGCTAAAATGTCGATCGGACGGCGGACATGGCCAGAAGTACATTTTGAGTGCAATTGGCTCAAACTCCCTAATAAATAGTACATCGGAAGAGGAAAGAAAGGGGAGAGTTTTTTCATTCTGAGATTTCTACCTTTATCCATAGACGATTAGTGTAGGCATGGAACGAGAGATGTATTTAAAAATAGAAGAAATTACAAAAAAAAAATTCTTCAATTTGTTGCATCTACATCAATTCATTCTTAAACCTTTTGATTGTATCAATGGGGTTTATTTAATCGATTTTGATAAAAAATGATTGAAATGACATTAATCATCCTATGTGACGCGGCTTGCATGACATTGACGTTTTTAAAAAATATTTTGAATTTTTATAATCTCTTTCTATTCTTTACTATTTTTTAAGTAAGGGCTAACCAAGGTTATTAGCCTCTGTTGGATTGACTCAATTAGTAAAATGAGAAAATATTTTTAATTCAATTGATATAATTGAAAAGTTTATAATTGAATTATTACAAATGCAATAGGTTTTTGACTTTATTTGATAATTGTCCCATTGAAAGAACCAGGGACCGATGCAAACTCGAAGCAAACCATGCTTCCTTGCATTTGGGTCGAATCTCATAATTTCTTGAACTAAAGGGCGCCTCGAGAATTTGGCCACCGGTGAACAGGAGGGTCGCACGGAACAAAGTCGTCCTCTATGAGAATCATTCGAAACAAGGTCTAACCCTACTCGATCTCCTGACAATCCGAGACCAATTCAAGGGGGGGGATCTTGCTAAATTTTTTCAACCGGTTTGAAATGACTACTTCTGGATGGTCAAAAAGAGTTACCTTTTGGTGGGGGAAAGGAAGACCGAATTAATTTTAGTCGTCGGGCGGGCGTCATCGTCGACGTGCGCTCATCTCCCCGCGCGTCATCATCGGTGTCATGTCCGACTGCGACGTCTTCGACCGAGCCGGCAATGTTGAACCGATGCTCTGGCCAAAAACGGAGGCGTTTTCCCCCCCTTTTTCCCCGGATGCGATCGATCGATCGATCTCAAAGGCGCAGCCTGCTTTCCTCCGTTCGGTCCTGTTCAACATGTGATGCGCGATCCCCTATCATGATTTGGATAAGACTCGAGGCTCAAACGTGATTCACCTCTTTGCTAATTTCAACGAAGGTTCTTTTGTTTTTGATCGAAATCCGAGTCACATCAATACGCATTTTCCCTTTGTAAATTTCCATGATAGGTGCGCCAGCATATGGTGCATTTGGAATGGTAAGTCCGTTAGTTCATGATTTTTTTAATAAGCTATTAGAGACTTAGGAAAAAGGGCGAACTCCTATTACATTACGAAGTAGAATTGGAGAAAATTCATTGAAATTCTGTATGTATGAAGATTTATGCAATGACCCAGTTATCAAAATGTTTGAATTTGAAATATTTCGGAATGTGTTTCGCAATATAAATAGATAATACGGACATAAGTAGATTCCGTTTCTAATCCTTTGGAATGGACATACCATACTCTCCAGCTACCCTCTATATACTAACTTCCTTGTCTCTTATTAGCAATGCTCATCAATTAAGCACCCCTAGAAAAAATAAAAAATAAAAGGAGAATCTCACAAGACATTATACTTTTGTAAGGGATAACTTTTGTCAATCGCAACAAATATTAGTCACGGTCCCACACCACCCGCTATGGTTAAAAAATGGAAATCTAAGAGGATTTAACACGACGCGTGTTCACATATCACTAATTCGTCTAATCAAGTCTTCCCAATATGATATCCTACAAAATTCAACCGATAAGGCCGTGGGATGTGCCATAGTGCAATGGGGACACTTTCTTTTTTCCCAATTGGACGTTTTACATCAGCTAAATTTTATCCACATCACGGATCGGCACGGATCGGCATAGTTTATATTGCCTTGAACTAGTGTCCAAGTGGCGCGTCCACATATTTTATCCGCATTACACTCTGGGGCTGTTCAATGGCCACATCGATTGAATTTGGACAGATTCGATGTCGGGGGGAACTTGACGAAGCAAACCAAAAGCCCCCGGGGGGGGGGGATGCTTTCTTAAAAACTATCGGTCTTCCCTTCGGTGGGCTTCGGACAGATGTCGCTCATCCCTTCGGCATGCGCGGCGCGCGGTCTTCCCCTTCGGTGGGCTTCGGGCAGATGTCGGCCTTCCCCTCCGGGATGCGCGGCGCGCGCGTGTACGGGAGGATGGCAAAGTCAATTGCAGCTCAAAAGAAACCTCGTCAGACGCCCACGCCAGGACCGTGAAAAAAGCTCTGCCTCTTTCGCGACCGGACCGGTCTCCCGATCTTTTTTTTCCTTCGTACCGCGAGCCCTCGATTCTATCCGATTGGACATTTACTTGGACTTTAACCAAAAGGATAAAGACGAAAGAGAAGGGCTCGTGACGAGGTGGACATCTTGTTTCTTCCCCGCCTTCCTTTACTTTTTCTCCCGCCAGTGCCGAGAATTTCCGTGTTTGGATCCAAGTGCGGGACTTTTTCCCTTCGGTTTTTCCGTTCTTATCCCTAATGGGGGCATTTCAGCACACGAAGGACAAAGCGAGGCATTTCGTTTCGATCTTGAATCGTGCGATTTGGGGCATAGACGAGGCGAAGTGTATCTTGTTCTCGCTGGAGAGGCCTGGCCGTGTTGCGACAAATTACACGGAATCGTCTTTATTCATTCGGCCCGCGATGATGCCGGACATTAGAATTGTGAACACGATGAGGTCTGACAAGGAGCCAGCTGGTGTCTACTGTCTCGTACATGAGATTATTAACGAGTGACTATCGAAGGACGATTGCCGAGCCGAAAGATTGGCATCTCAGCGATGACTTAAAGGGAGGGGTCGTGGAAAATGTCGAGATGGGAAAAAGAAAGATGGATACCTGATGGTTGGGTACGCAGGCTGAGGTGATGTTTAGGTCGAGAAATTGTGTGAGTGGTGCGAGTTTCTGTTCTGGGCCCATGTACCAACAATCTTTGCGGATTCTCTCCAAATTATCCTGTCCCGATACTCCTCCACCGACAGGATCAAAAGACTAGACGGTGAGGGAATGGTGGAATCCGAACATGGTACAAGAGCTTGACTGTTCTCCATTGCTTCCACAGTAGCGCCGCACCAAGGACACTTTAAACAGTATCTGAAAATCTTACCCTAGGAAAAAAGTTAGGAAGTGATGCCTATAAGGCATGTCGACATGCGAAACGTTTGATCCCGTGGGCACATGGTCCAATGGGGATGCCATATGTCGGGGGACTCGAAGCCTAGACTGTTATATTGCTGCTGAAAGATTCGAGAAGTAAACATGGTTTACACGTTTGGCGTGTGACTTGTATCCAGTGGACCGTGGATGACGAACCAAACTTGCACAAAACTTTATGTTGGACATCCAGCTGCTTCAATGATGCCTGTGATAACCTGGCACTATTCTAATATGCGATGGCATATAAAGAAGATAAAGAGGAATTTGCTTGGGGTAAGAGGAACTCACAGTTGCCGGAGTGCTCCACCTAGGCAAAATCTAAAGCGATTTCTTGCAAAAGATATTGCCATCTCCTCCGTCAGCTGCTTTGATGATTCAGTGCTCACAATAGCCACAAAGAGAGAACAAACTTTTACTCGCTATTATGAGTCCACTTGAAACCTCATCTTGTCATTTCTATACACGAGGCGGAAGATAATGACCTCACATCATCTCTCTCAATATATTTACATGTTTGGACTGATGCTTTACATCCATTTAAGCACCGAGAAAAGATTGTTGTGTAATGGATCTGAGACATGCTCGAGTAGGTTCTGTATGGGGCCTTTACCTGTCAAAGCTGCTTGGACGTAAAACCCTAACCAGGCAACCATAGCCAAGCGCCCGTTCTTTATTTCTTTCACCTTCAGCTCCTCAAAAGTTGCGGGGTCCTTGGACAAGTTCAAGGGGTCAAAGAGGGCTCCCCCGGGATAATTAATATCGCCTGGCAAGTAAATTCCTAGAGGCTCCAAAGCTTCAATGCCACAATACCTTGCATATTCTGGTCCAACCTATCGAAAAGCAGTAGGAGCATTCAAAACGTAAAAGCTTTGAATTCTTAACATAATTTAATGAGTTTTAAAATACAACAAGAAAATCCAAGTTCATAATTCCAACAGATAAGTTACATATGGTACCCCATAAAAACTCGTATAAAAATATCTCCAATTATTTAAGATTATTGTTTACATTGATAAATATGCAAAACAGTTCTACAAATATCGCGTAGGTGTTAGATTGTTAGCTAGAGATTGGCAATGAATGCTTATAAGATCAAGTAACATTTTACCTCCCCCATCCAAACCCCCTTATCTAACAAACACACATGTCCCCAAAAACAGAATGCTTTCTGGTGGACAAGGATGCATCATAGAACCTCCTCACTGAAAAACAGATGGTCTACCATAAAGTTCCAATTTTCCTACAAAGGCATAACCAATCTTTTTTTTCTCTTTTCTTTTTACCGGATGCATGAAAAAGGTATTCTATATGATAGATACACCATGGGATAGCGACACGTGGTGTAATCAATCAATAAAAAAAAAGAGAGACATGCGTAAAGGCACCAAAATAGGATGAGATTCATACCACGTGGGCAATGATGACGTGGTGCAATCGATTAATAAAAAAAGACACATGCATAAAGGCGCCAAATAGGATGAGATTCATAGCATGCGGGCGATGGTGACTGGTTGGTTAAACCACATCATCACTTCCATGCAGTATATCCACCACACAAGATACTTTCTCAAAGTGCATGACCAATTATGACTCTTCAATTTATACAACTAAGGCTCGTTACACCAAATGACAGCATAAAGAATATTTGCAGAAGAAATACACATAAGAATTGCAAATGACGAAGAAAAGTACTGGGGTAAGAGGACATCTTGCGGCCAAAAAAGCAAGGGCTAGATATGGTTCTTACCATCAAAAGGGCCTGGCATATAGCGATCACTATCACCCCCTGGCTTCCAGCTAAATGGAGTCCAGGTATCCCCAAATAGTCCAATGTATCACCCTGAAATCATGAAAATGTGAGGCAAACTATGTCCCGTCATATGCTGCAAGCACATCTTGTCAAAGCGAAATTAAGAGAAGCATATAGGATAATGACTATGTTCCACTTATCTGCTTGAAAATCTATTACACATTGATGATGGTGATCTATATATTAGATCCAGACAATATGATAAACCAAAGCATTGTACCCTGGACATTACCACAATAAACATGTTCAAAACTACCAAGCTTACTAAAATAAGTGAACAGGTTTCAGCTGTCTTTCCATCTTAAGTGTCTATTATAAGGTATCCAATCGTCTCCTCCTACAGAGTCAGAAGATAAGTCTGATGTCATGCAAGGAAATGCAGGGAAGGTTCTCAAGCTAGCAAAAGTGGAGCAGCAGTTATTTAGCAATAGCAACCCTAAAGAAAGTCAGGTAATGATCCAAGAAGGAATGACTTTTGCCAACACACTATGTCATCCTTTTCTGTCAATGCCAGCATATAAAGATAACTAAACAAGAACCTAAACCTGTGACTAGCCTGTCATAAATTATACCCTTCTCACTCATGATCCAAAGAAACCCAGAGGTAGGAATCTCCACAAATTCTAAACAAGGGGAAGTAAATATTTTCCAATTGTATCCCACAGATGAGGGCCAGGGATTGCAGAACTTAAAACAAAGAAGTAAAAAATCAGCTTGGCTTCATTTGTGTTAGAGAAGAGCCAGGGGTGGGTGGGGAGGGTAGTTCATACTTTTATTCATCTTAACAGAAAGAATGATCAGTGAAGCTCTATCCAGAGTCAGTAGGCCATTAAAATAAGACACTAATTTTTCATTAAGTTTCTACCAAGCAAGACTATAGTTGGGAGCTAAGTTCAGCAAAAATATGGATAGACTACAGATAGGAGAAAGATGCCAAGAGAAGATGCAGACCTTCAGCTTTGAGTAGCCAACCCGCCACCAGACAGGTTCTACAAAGTGAAAAGCTCCCATCATGTCTAATACTTCAGGAACAAGAGCACCAAGTGCTGCAAGCATAGCCCAGCGTGCATGCAGTATCTCGAAGCTGCATACAAAATAAAGTATCACTAAAGGAACAACAAATCCAAATGATATCTCAAAACAATCCATCTCATTTGGACATGATGGATGACGAGATAGCTTGTTATATTTTAAGCTCTGAAATTGCAGTCATAGGGTGCAAAGAAGCTAATGAAAAAATCACAATTCATACATTTGAGACAGTTGATTCACCTCATG
Organism: Angophora floribunda; assembly: GCA_014182895.1. Taxonomy (NCBI): domain Eukaryota; kingdom Viridiplantae; phylum Streptophyta; class Magnoliopsida; order Myrtales; family Myrtaceae; genus Angophora; species Angophora floribunda. Next base: position 11,688,449 of record CM024710.1, on the reverse strand, counting down.
AAGATACTGTAAACACTACTCACGAGATAAAGGCTCGTGGTTTCCACAATACGGACATAGCAAGGGTACTTTTCAAAAGTGAAATCCAAATATACTGTAAGTACCACCTGATAGGCATGAGAAATATCGATGAAGAGGCATCAGAGAAGAAAGACACAGAAATATCAGGAAACATACTTGAAGTACTTCTCAAAAGCAGTGGGATCCCTGGCCAGACCTGCGATGTCAAACCCATAATCGCCAGGATATTCACCAGTAAGATATGCCGGATAATCATATGGGATTGGCCCAAGCCACTGAGGACGGTCTTCTCCGTACCATGGACTGTTAAATAGCAAAAGAATATACTCCTGACTTAGAATGCACAAACAGAAACTAGTAGAATGTAATCTGTCCACTTTGACTTTTAAGCAAGTTCAGGGTAGAGTTTCAAAAGTCAGAGCTCATATTAGTACTCATTTCTATCAAGTAGAAAAAGGTACGCCTAGAAAAGTTGCCTCAGACTAAGAAGGTTTATTATGCAACAATAATGTACAAAACAACACCACTATTGCCCAATGTTTCTGTAAACGCACCTCATTTACAAATTTCAGATAGGCAAGCAGAGAAGGGAAGCTATGAAACGAACCCAAAACTCTAACATCTTGTCAAGGATAAACCGTTTGGAAGATGTATACAAGAATAACCTTGAAGCACCAAATATGGCAAGAGATCTTTCTGAACTGTCATGTAGGTCTTTCAGTCATGGAGGAAGAATTGCATGTTTAAATGTAATTAAGAACAAAGGAAGGTGGAGAATTCTTTTCATTAGGGGTGTCAGAATTGAACCAAACCAAAATCTCGTGCATTTTTGGTTCGGACAATGGAAAAATAATCGTTTCTTTTTCCGGTTTGGGTTATTTCAGTTTAGTTCGGTTCAGCTAACCGAGCTGAACCGAAATTCTCAACAAAAACCAAACATCTAACTTAAAATCTCTCTTCTTTCTCACCCCTTATTCAGTTCGATTCTCATAGCAAGGCAAAAGAAGGAAAACCAAAGACTGAACCAAACTGAACTTCAAATTCAGTTCGTCTCACAATTCGGTTTGGTTCTGCTACTCATCCTATTAGTTCGGTTTGGTTCGAATTTCCTGAAAACCCGAACCAAATCAAGTCGTCGGCACCTACTTTTCAAGACATACTCTCTTCTTTCTCACCCCTTATTTAGTTTGCTTCCCGTATCAAGGCCAAAAAAGGAAAACCAAAAAACCGAACCAAACTGAATTTTGTATTTGGTTCGTGTCACGATTCGGCTCAGCTACTCACCCTATCGATTTGGTTCGGTTCGGTTTAGATTTCCCAAAAATCCAAACCGAACTAAACTGTTAACACCTCTACTTTTCAAGATTTAATTTGACCTAGCCTGCTCATATAATCACATAGTTGCAGGCTTGCTTTGACTTTCTCTGATTGCCTTCTATAGCGAAGTCCTTTTTAACTGGCCGAAATTTAGAAATACAAAGAACACATAAGAAAGCAATGAAGCTCATACTTACTTCAAGACTGCCTGCTTAAATAAAGTAAAATGGTATCTCCTTTAGGCAATTAAACAAGTTGCACAGGAAAAGGCAGAATAGAGATACCACATGTGAAACATCCAAACTACTGATCAACAATCTGATAATTACTGATATATTATTTACATGGAAAAGCTGGATGAATACAAGCTTTCTCTCACAAGCATCAATTATCAACTGTAAAAAGCGCAATCCCATAGAAGCAAGTCTTCAAGAAATGTACTAAATCAAATTTTGAACCGTGCCAAGAGATGCATTTGTAGTGGGAGGAGCACAGCAGAAGGGGCTATGTTGCAATATGGAGAAGCATAAACTGTATCTATGGATTCAGCAAACTATAGCATCAAAGGCTTCCCCATTCTGATAATTCCCTTGGTCTATTTGCAGGTAATGGGAGCCATAAAGGGAAGAAATTGCTCTCAAATTGTTCTAGTGATTGATTCTAAAGATGTAAGAAAGTAAACAACCTGAGCTCAATATCCCGGCTCCAAAACACAAAAGATTGCCAAGCACATGCGGAGAGATGTTTCTCTACTGCTCATGCTTTCCATTTTCACGGAAGCATACTTATCTACGCGCTTGATGCTGACTGATTCACTTTCTACAATAGGTAAAGTCCAAAACCAGATGCCAATATATGCAACCATAAAAAGAAATCATCCGTTCGGAAATTTCCGTTGACAGTTCCAACGTCTCCGTAGTCAATCAAATCCGGAAAAAATCGAGGACAAAGATCTCAGCATCTATAATATGGCAACATTCCACGAGTAACAACTGAAAACAGGGGCAATCACCGGCTTACCGTGGTGGATTACCTCTCTTTTCTCGCCTTCTCGGCGAGCGCCCGGAACCTCGACGAATTCTCGACCGCGAACTTCTTCCTCTCCTCCATCCGTCTCTGCAGCGACTCTCCCAACGGACTGTTGGCGATCGCCTTCACCGCCGTGAAGGGAATGGCCGAGAACACCAGAACGCCGGCGAGCTTCGACACCGCGTCGCCGACGGACAAGGAAAAAGTGAGCGACCGACGCCATTTGCGTCCCTTTAAAAGAAAAAGTCACTAATTCAGGTAAATTACCTCTTGCCACGACGCTCTGCAGACGGAGGCGGACTCGGGGAGCCGTTTCCGCCGCCGCCTCGGAGGAGCTAGACGAGCGGGCAGCCCGCCTGGCGGCGACGCGAGAGCGAATGAGGAAGATAGAGAAGAAGGCGAAACAGGGGATCGAAGCACCGCCATGGAGTTTCGCCGGCGATCGATGAAGAGAGCCGGAAGGATTTCGCTGATGGTTTTTTTGTGGTGCAGAAGAGCAAGATGCAATGCACTAGCGCTCGCCGGCTCTCGATTTGATTTTACGGAAATTTAAAAATGGTCCTTGCACTTTTATGTAATTTCAATTTAGTCCCAATAACTTTTATTTTGCTGAATTTCGTCCAGATACTCTGTTTTTTTTTTTTATCATATTCAATTTGATCCCTAAATTATTGTTATGCAATTCTGGTCAGTCAATTTTCCGAGTGATCTTGGTTTGTTCATTTTGTCAATTTGGTCGGTCATGTTGGTACCAATTTTCCTTTCGCATGGCTATCCATCTGAATCATGTTGGGATGAATCGTTGATCCAATACACTTGTTTCGCGTTTTTCACCTTTCGAATCAAGAGGAACAATAAATGCGGCGGTGTATTCTCCGATTGATAAAATAATTATAAGGTTATATATTTATGATCTTGGAGATATTAGAACACAATTTTTTTCTTTCATGGCACGAAATAAAATCTAAAGATGAAATCCATTAAATATTTATTGCAATTAATTTATTTAAGGAATACTTGTTAAGTAAACATTAAAAAAATTCAATTAACTAGACTTTTATTGTTTTTACATATAGTTAATGTTGTTGTGGGCTATTCCACGTCGACTATACGTTAAATACAACTAGTATTGGAATTGAGAGAATGTTCGCTCATACATTTGGCACGAGGCACTTTAATTTGCATCTGTAAATGTCACGTGATAAGACAAATTAATTTTACGACATAACCAACATTAGACGATAAGTTTTCGATGCATTCCTATGTCATCTCCAAATTTCTGTATTTTATAAATGATATAATGGTGTCTCAAGAGTATTCAATAACACCATGTATTTTCAACTAAGAAAGATCAATCCATTTTTTTCATCCAATATGTGTCTTTTATATAATTAGTTTTTAAGTTGTAAATTTGTATAGTTGTAGGTTGTGAATTTTTTTATGTTGCTAAAATTGTAACATGATTTACATAATTAAGGGTGTATTTGTTTCATTTAAAACTTCACGATTAAAAAATTATTTCCATGAAAATCATTTTAAAGGAAAATTGTTAATTTTCATTCATTTGTGGTTTAAGGAAAGTAATTTCCTTCTTATGTCATTTTCTCCCAAATCAAAACTTGCCTTTTGGTAAATTGATGAGTTTTTCACTTATCAAACCACCTAATAGTTGGAAAATCATTTTTCAGAAACATTTTTTTTTTTAAACAAACAGATCCTAAGGCCTCTTGTGATTTACCTTAAGCATATTGATATATATTTGGCCATAGCGAAAAGGGAGAAAAATGATAAGAAAAACAGAAAATTTTCTATAAAGATGTCTAGCATGATCTGTTCAGCAAAAGAATTCATATCAATTTAAATAAGAAAACATTGGTTCACATGGGCCAAATGATTTTTTTTTGGAAAGAAACCTTGATATTATTTAACCTCAAGGGTTTTTGAACGAAAAGTCTAATGTCAAGGTGTCCAAAGAGATCGTGGAGGACAGGCTAACCAAAAAAGGAAAGGAGGTACTTAAACATTGGGTCTTGCAACCCAATTTGCTACATGGTTTGTGGAACGACAACAAGGGGACAAGGAAATATTTGCAAATTTGTCCAAAATGAGCTGGGCCTCTTCTATAAAGATCAAGGGTGTCAAATGGATGGATTGAATTCGATTTGGATCGAGTTGAAAATAATCCGCCCCATATTGACTCATTCAACTCGTTTTGATCCATTTTTATATAATGTAAATGTAATGACTCATATCCCGACTCGACTCATACTCAATCCAATACATATTACCAAAACATATTAATATTTAATTTTAATTTAGGAAAATCTACTCACACCCATTTAATCAACTTTAAACTTTTCACATATAAGTTATTTGAATAAAAATTTCACATCAAATTTATAAAGTAAATTAAATAGTAAAAATACTAAATAAAAATAAAATAAATGTGAATAACTTTAAATTGAAATACTTATGGAAGATAATTTTTTTTTAAAATTTGAATTTTTAATTTCATTAAAAAAATAAATACTTATTATTATTATTATTATTATTATTATTATTATTATTATTATTATTATTATTATTATTATTATTATTTTCCTTCTTTTCTCTTTTCTTTCTTCTTCCCCATTTTCTTCCACCGGCGCCGCTTGACAACAATTGACAAAGATGCAAGCTAGTGAGCCTAAGTTGGACTAGATTTCGGCGAATTTGAGGTGAGCTCATGGCTTGCTTGCCTAGATCCAAGCAATGTTTTGACCAACAAGCTTGGGGCTTGTTTGCTCAAATCCAAGCGAGTCGGAAGCTCAATCAAGGTTGGTGAGCTCGTGGCTCTCCTGCCCAAATTCAAGTCGAGCTCCTATTGGTGAGCTTGGGATGGTGATAGAGATGGCGGCGTGACGGTGAGATGGGCAAAAGAGTTTGGGGATATAGAAAGGAGGAGGGGGATCAAAGGAAAGAGAGAATGAGGAATGCCTTGGGACCCATGAGTTCTAAATGGATTTCCCTGATAACCCACCCCATTTCTATTTTTATTTTAAGATCCATTTATGATCAATTTTCAACTTTCGCTTGATCCATTTCTGATCAATTTAACTAAAAATGAGTCATAATATGAATTTATGACAAATTTTGACACCTCTAATAAAGATTTCCAACTCCCATGCCTTTCTTTGCACCATATTTATTAACTCTGCACAGTCTAACTCTATCAACAACTCGCTCTCTCTCCTCGATGAAGATGTAATTTACCATTGAGAAAGAGATAAAAAATTAATGTTATCTTATTTTTAATCCCAAATCGAAATGAGTATGGAATTTAAATTAGAGACGCTAACCTGAGTTTTGCATAATTATTCTAACAAAAAACCCAAAATTAGTGTATTAATGATAAATTTACCTTTCGTTAGTTTTCGTTAAATTACTAAATTTGATAACATATGATAGCTGATAAATGTATCGGTTTGAGTGTTTATTTTATATTTATCATAAATGCATTAGTTTGTGCTTTTTTGTGATATTAATTCAATTTAAAGAAAATTAACAGTGAATAAATTTGTTGCAAATGTATTTGTTTTGGATTTTAATAGAGTTGAAAAACTGATTTGGAGTGAATTTATCGTAAGTGTATTAGTTTGAGTTGTTTTTTTTGGTAATTATCCTACAAATTAAAGGTAAAAATAGGTAAAAAAGAAGAAGAACGGACCGGTCTAATGAAGCTCAAACCCACGCTGGGTAAACAGACCGGTCCGGTCCACGAGGGCAATCGGGCCGGAGCGACGGCAAAAGGACCGCCCCCTTTCACGCCCTCGCGAGCCTTCGTTTCCCTCCTTCAGGTTCAGTATAGTGAGAGCAATGGCGGTGCTACTTTGTTATCCTTTCCCTGGCGTCCGCATATAAATCCAGCCTCTCCGCTTCAAGAAAATCATTTCTATCTCGCCGATTTTCCGATCCCTCGACGACGAGGATTGGCCGGAAGGAACGGCGTGCTCCCGGTCGGTCTGCAGCTCGAAATCGACATTGATCTCTGGTAAGCACTTGGTTCTCCAATCTCCATAGCGTGCGTGCGTTGCCTTATTGAATCGCGTCTTGTCAAAACCCTAGGAGCGGCGGCTCGTTTTGATTGCGGAAGTTTCATTCGCCGGCCGTCTCGTTCCTGAGAACCTGAAAGCTAGCTCTGTTTTCGTGGAACTAGGGTTTTTGGGAGGGGGGCTGGTTCTTTCCTGAGCCGTTTGAGCCATGGCGCATCTGGGAGGAGGTGCCGAGGCGCACGCCCGGTTCAAGCAGTACGAGTACAGGGCCAACTCGAGCCTGGTCCTGACGACCGACACGCGGCCCCGCGACACTCACGAGCCCACCGGTGAGCCCGAGTCCCTGTGGGGGAAGATCGACCCGAGGAGCTTCGGCGACCGGGCGTACCGGGGCAGGCCCCCGGAGCTTGATGAGAAGCTCCAGAAGGCGAAGAAAAAGAAGAAGGAGCGGGACTTGCTGTCGGAGCCCGCCCCTAGGCAGGCCAAGAGGCGCCGGCTTCGGGAGGAGAGCGTGTTGACCACTACAGAGGAAGGGGTTTACCAGCCCAAGACGAAGGAGACTAGGGCTGCATATGAGGCGATGCTCAGTGTTATTCAACAGCAGTTGGGTGGGCAGCCGTTGAATATAGTTAGTGGTGCAGCGGATGAGATTTTGGCCGTGTTGAAGAATGACTCGTTCAAGAATCCTGATAAGAAGAAGGAGATCGAGAAGTTGTTGAACCCTATTCCAAACCCTGTTTTTGATCAGCTCGTTTCAATTGGGAGACTTATTACTGATTTCCAAGATGCGAGCGATGTGGCTGGGTCTGCTGTGGCTAATGGGGACGAGGCACTTGATGATGATGTGGGTGTTGCGGTTGAGTTTGAAGAGAATGAAGATGATGACGAGGAGAGTGATCTTGATATGGTCCAGGAGGATGAAGAAGAGGATGAAGATGTTGCAGAACCGAACAATTCTTCAGCTATGCAGATGGGTTCCGGGATAGATGATGATGATATGCGGGAAGCTAGCGAGGGCATGAGCTTGAATGTTCAGGACATCGATGCTTATTGGCTTCAGAGAAAGATTTCTCAGGCTTATGAACAGCAGATTGATCCACAACAGTGTCAGAAGCTTGCAGAGGAGGTGCTGAAGATACTTGCTGAAGGGGATGCTAGGGAGGTTGAGACAAAGCTATTGTTGCATCTTCAGTTTGATAAGTTCAGCCTCATTAAGTTTTTATTGCGGAATAGGTTGAAGATCGTCTGGTGCACTCGTTTGGCTAGGGCTGAAGACCAAGATGACCGGAAGAAGATTGAAGAAGAAATGATGGGTTTGGGACCGGAGTTAGCTGCAATAGTGGAACAGTTGCATGCCACAAGAGCTACTGCAAAAGAGAGGCAAAAGAATTTGGAGAAGAGTATTAGGGAAGAGGCTCGTCGTTTGAAGGATGAGAGTGCTGGAGATGAAGATACAGGTCGAAGAGGTGTGGTTGATAGGGATGCAGAAGGTAGTTGGTTAAAGGGACAGCGTCAGTTACTCGATCTTGACAGCCTTGCTTTTGAGCAAGGTGGCCTTTTAATGGCAAATAAAAGGACTGATCTTCCTGTTGGCTCCTTCAAGCATCTCAGCAAAGGATATGAGGAAGTTCATGTGCCAGTTTTGAAAGTTAAACCAGATCCCAATGAGAAGCTTGTTAAAATATCTTCCTTGCCTGATTGGGCGCAACCTGCTTTCAAAGGGATGCAACAGCTGAACCGTGTTCAAAGCAAAGTCTATGAGACTGCTCTTTTTAGTGCTGAGAACATCCTCTTGTGTGCTCCTACTGGAGCTGGGAAAACTAATGTAGCCGTGCTGACCATACTCCAGCAAATTGCTTTGAACAGGAATCCAGATGGATCATTTAACCACGGCAACTATAAGATTGTTTATGTGGCACCTATGAAAGCACTTGTTGCTGAAATTGTTGGTAATCTGTCCAACCGTTTGCAAGAGTATGATGTCAAGGTGAAGGAGTTGAGTGGTGACCAGTCATTGACTCGCCAGCAAATTGAAGAGACTCAGATAATTGTCACGACCCCTGAGAAGTGGGATATAATTACTCGAAAATCGGGAGATCGTACCTACACACAGATTGTGAAGCTTCTGATCATTGATGAGATTCATCTCCTCCATGATAATAGAGGACCCGTACTTGAGAGCATTGTTGCTAGGACTGTTAGACAAATTGAAACCACAAAAGAGCACATTCGATTGGTGGGATTGTCAGCTACATTGCCCAATTATGAGGATGTTGCCTTGTTCTTGCACGTAGATGTTAACAAAGGACTGTTTTATTTTGATAATAGTTACAGGCCTGTCCCTCTTTCGCAGCAGTATATTGGAATAACAGTCAGAAAGCCACTTCAGAGGTTTCAGTTGATGAATGATGTGTGCTATGAAAAGGTAGTAGCTGCGGCAGGAAAGCATCAAGTTCTTATTTTTGTCCACTCTAGGAAGGAAACAGCCAAAACTGCTCGAGCTATAAGAGATTCTGCACTCGCTAATGATACTCTTGGTAGATTCTTGAAAGAGGACGGTGTGAGCCGGGAAATTCTGCAAAGTCACACTGACATCGTCAAGAGCAATGATCTTAAGGACCTCTTGCCTTACGGCTTTGCCATTCATCATGCTGGCATGGCGAGGGCAGATAGGCAACTTGTTGAGGATCTCTTTGCTGATGGTCATGTGCAGGTCTTGGTTTCAACAGCAACTCTTGCGTGGGGTGTCAACTTACCTGCACACACTGTGATCATCAAGGGAACACAGATATACAATCCAGAAAAGGGAGCATGGACCGAATTGAGTCCCCTGGATGTTATGCAGATGCTGGGTCGAGCAGGACGACCTCAGTATGACACCTGCGGTGAAGGAATAATCATCACTGGCCATAGTGAGCTGCAATACTATCTGTCTTTGATGAATCAGCAGCTACCTATAGAAAGTCAGTTTGTCTCCAAATTGGCCGATCAGTTGAATGCTGAAATTGTTCTTGGGACTGTTCAGAATGCTAGAGAAGCATGCAACTGGATTGGCTACACGTATTTATATATCCGTATGCTGCGGAACCCTACACTATATGGTCTAGCGCCAGATGTTCTCACTAATGATATTACGCTGGAGGAGAGAAGGGCTGATTTGGTTAGTATCACCATGTTTTTAATGTTTGCAATTATCTAATATGGATGCTTTGTTAACTGTAGTAAATGTGGTGTCTTTTCTACTTCTTATTTCATTGTTTAACAAACTTTCGAGTTTTAGATGTTCTTGTCCTTTCTGGTATTTTTTTTCCTTTTATCTTGTGTGAGCTCTTTTCTCATTCAGTTTAATTATGCTAGTTCTTTCTGTGTTGGTTTTGCAATAGTTCATAACCACATAGAATGTGCTGTTAGATGTCTTTAGGACAAAAAAACCATTTGATCTGGTTGTTTTCTTGTTGTTCTCACTCTTTCTTGTGCTAGATGAAAAGTTTATTTGATGAAATACAAGTGAATAGAAGGAAAAATGGCCATAACAGAGAATTGACTATCATGTCAAGAGGAAGTCAGAACGATGGAGGAATCTTTCCAGTTTTATCTCTGTACCACTTTCCTTCAGGAACAAAAAGTTTTTTCAGGGTATAATATGTGCCTTGAGTGAATGAAGCCAGATTTCATTTTACTGTGAATTATATGAATTTGATGTCACTTCAACGACATGCTATGGAACGGCATATTAATTTTAGAATACCATTAATCATTCAATATGCATGGGTTTGCTAGAATTCTGATTCTTTCTGCTTAAATATTGGGGTATCTATATAAAAAAGGTGATTTGTAGCCTTAGGCAAGGTTATTTGGTTCTAAAGTGGTGTATGGTGGGTAATGTTTCTCCTTTTTTGCTTTACAATGAGTAAGGGTGGTACATATGCTTGTATTTGTCTGTGCATAGATTAAAAACTGAGCTGTTAGAATGTGCCTCTCCTGTGTGGTATCCAATTTTCCATTTTACTGTTTTTTAAGTTGTTTTCTCTCTCTGTTTATTGTAACCCAGATATGCTGTTTATTTATGTTTTTAGGAGGTGCAGAGAACATGGACATTTAGCTCTTGTTTCACTTATACATACTGTATTTTCTGTTTTTTGTGCAGATTCATACTGCTGCTAGCATCCTGGATAAGAATAATTTGGTTAAGTATGATAGGAAAAGCGGATATTTCCAGGTTACTGACTTGGGTCGCATAGCTAGTTACTATTACATAACACATGGGACCATATCCACGTACAATGAACACTTGAAGCCGACAATGGGGGATATTGAGTTATGTCGGTTGTTCTCACTTAGTGAAGAATTTAAGTATGTGACAGTGAGACAAGATGAGAAGATGGAGCTAGCGAAGCTTTTGGATCGAGTTCCCATACCTGTGAAAGAAAGTCTGGAGGAGCCTAGCGCCAAAATCAATGTCTTGCTTCAAGCATATATTTCTCAGCTAAAGCTTGAAGGGCTTTCATTGACTTCAGATATGGTTTTCATAACTCAGGTATATTTTCCTCTAATTTCAATCATCTTGATTTTGCTCACTGTACATCATTTGAATCTAAACTAATTCATTTATTTATTTTTGGTTAGAGTGCTGGACGTCTTATGCGAGCTCTTTTTGAGATTGTTCTTAAAAGGGGATGGGCACAGCTGGCTGAGAAGGCTCTGAACCTCTGCAAAATGGTCAACAGGAGGATGTGGAGTGTCCAAACGCCACTTCGTCAATTTACTGGGATTCCTAATGAGATTCTTTCGAAGTTGGAGAAGAAGGATTTAGCTTGGGAAAGGTACTATGACCTCTCTTCACAGGAGTTAGGAGAGCTAATCCGTGCACCAAAGCAGGGAAGAATGTTGCATAAGTTCATCCACCAATTCCCAAAATTGAACCTTGCAGCACATGTTCTGCCAATTACTCGATCTGTCTTGAGGGTTGAACTCACAATTACACCAGACTTTCAGTGGGAGGACAAAGTTCATGGGTATGTGGAACCATTTTGGGTTATTGTGGAGGACAATGATGGCGAATACATTCTTCATCATGAATACTTTATGCTGAAGAAGCAGTACATTGATGAAGACCACACTCTGAATTTCACGGTTCCAATCTATGAACCATTGCCTCCTCAGTACTTCATTCGTGTTGTGTCAGATAGGTGGCTTGGGTCACAAACTGTTTTGCCTGTTTCCTTCAGGCATCTTATTTTACCGGAAAAGTATCCTCCACCAACAGAGTTACTAGACTTGCAACCATTACCTGTGACTGCTTTAAGAAACCCGTCATATGAAGCCTTATATAAGGACTTCAAGAATTTTAATCCTGTTCAAACTCAGGTCTTCACTGTGCTTTACAACACAGATGACAATGTCCTTGTCGCTGCTCCAACTGGGAGTGGAAAGACCATATGTGCAGAGTTTGCCATCTTAAGAAATCACCAGAAAGGACCTGATAGTGTCATGCGTGTGGTTTATATTGCTCCTATGGAAGCTCTGGCCAAGGAACGCTTCCGAGATTGGAATAGGAAGTTTGGGAGGGATGGTCTTGGGATGAAAGTGGTTGAACTGATTGGGGAAACTGCAACAGACTTGAAATTGCTGGAGAAGGGCCATATTATCATCAGCACTCCGGAGAAGTGGGATGCCTTATCTCGTAGATGGAAGCAGCGGAAGCATGTTCAACAGGTTAGTCTTTTTATAATTGACGAACTCCACTTGATTGGGGGTCAAGGTGGTCCAGTATTGGAGGTGGTCGTCTCCAGGATGAGATATATAGCCAGTGAGGTGGAGAACAAGATTCGAATTGTGGCTCTGTCTACTTCACTTGCGAATGCAAAGGATCTTGGTGAATGGATTGGTGCCACTTCCCATGGTCTTTTTAACTTCCCGCCCAATGTACGCCCTGCTCCCTTGGAGATTCACATACAAGGAGTGGACATTGCTAATTTTGAGGCGAGGATGCAAGCAATGACGAAACCGACATACACAGCAATTGTTCAGCATGCTAAGAATGGGAAGCCTGCTCTTGTGTTTGTTCCCACAGAGAAAGCATGTCCGACTTACTGCAGTGGACTTGATGACTTATTCGGGTGCCGACAGTGGGGAGAATCCTGCATTTTTACTATCCTCCTTTGAAGATGTGGAGACTTTTATTGACAACGTTAGTGAAGAAACGTTGAGGACCACCTTGCGACATGGGGTTGGCTATTTGCATGAGGGGTTGTCTAGTCTTGACCAACAGGTGGTTACACAGCTCTTTGAAGCTGGTCGTATTCAGGTCTGTGTCATGAGCAGTTCCATGTGTTGGGGAGTGCCCTTGTCAGCGTACTTGGTAGTTGTCATGGGAACACAATACTATGATGGGCGGGAGAATGCGCACACAGATTACCCTGTCACAGATCTTTTGCAGATGATGGGTCGTGCTAGCCGGCCGTTGATTGATAATTCTGGAAAATGTGTTATCCTTTGCCACGCACCTCGCAAGGAGTATTACAAGAAATTCTTGTACGAGGCTTTCCCTGTGGAGAGCCACTTGCAGCACTTCCTGCATGATAATCTGAACGCAGAAGTTGTTGCTGGAATTATTGAGAACAAGCAGGATGCCGTGGATTACCTGACTTGGACTTTCATGTACAGGAGGCTGACGCAAAACCCAAATTACTACAATCTCCAGGGGGTGAGCCATAGGCATCTATCCGATCACCTCTCCGAGCTTGTGGAGAATACTTTGACCGACCTGGAAGCTAGTAAATGTGTCCTCATTGAGGATGATATAGACCTTTCTCCTTTAAATCTCGGCATGATTGCATCATACTACTATATCAGTTATACTACTATAGAGCGGTTCAGTACTTCCTTGACTTCTAAAACAAAGATGAAGGGTCTTCTGGAGATTCTGTCGTCTGCTTCAGAATATGCTCAACTTCCCATTCGACCTGGAGAGGAGGATGCTGTTCGGAGGCTAATTAACCATCAGAGGTTTTCCTTTGAAAACCCCAAAGCCACGGACCCGCACGTGAAGGCCAATGCTTTGCTTCAGGCCCACTTCTCGAGGCAGCCTGTGGGTGGCAATTTGGCATCGGATCAACGGGAGGTCCTCCTTTCTGCTAGCAGGTTGCTTCAGGCGATGGTGGATGTCATATCAAGTAGTGGGTGGCTCAGCCTTGCGCTTCTTGCGATGGAGGTAAGCCAGATGGTGACACAAGGCATGTGGGAGCGTGATTCAATGCTTCTACAGCTCCCGCATTTCACCAAGGATCTGGCCAAGAAATGCCAGGAGAACCCTGGGAAGAGTATAGAGACTGTGTTTGATCTGCTAGAAATGGAGGATGGGGAGAGGCAAGAGCTACTGCAGATGTCGGACTCTCAGCTGTTGGACATTGCAAAGTTTTGCAACCGTTTCCCCAACATTGACCTCACCTATGAGGTACTCAATGACGACAGTGTCGGTGCTGGGGACGATGTAACGCTGCAAGTGACCCTCGAAAGGGATATGGAAGGGAGAACTGAGGTGGGCCCAGTTGACGCCCCTAGGTATCCCAAGGCCAAGGAAGAAGGGTGGTGGCTGGTGGTTGGCGACACAAAGACCAACCAGTTGCTTGCCATCAAGAGGGTCTCTCTTCAAAGGAAGTCCAAGGTCAAGCTCGAATTCACCGCTCCTTCAGAACTCGGAAAGAAGACGTACAGCCTCTACTTCATGTGTGACTCGTACCTGGGTTGTGACCAGGAGTACAATTTTGCCGTCGATGTAGGCGAAGCAATGGCTGCCGATGAAGAGTGAAGACCCAAGTAGAAGAGTAGAAAGAAAGATGATCACTGATCCACATTATGCTTTACTTTTGGGACCCATTTTAACCTTTTTTTGTTTAGGCGTTATGATTCCCGCATCTCAGTTAAGATGGTTGGCATGTATCGTATTTTATTGTAGTTGCGTCAAGTTACCGTATGGATAATTTTGATCAGCCAGTGCTATACGTTTGAAGGTTTCAGTGCGTCGGATTTTCTTTGGGATTAACCGGCATCGATGCCTGCCCGATTGGCTATGGAATCCCATTACGGGAGAGGAACAATGTTCAAAAGTTGCTATTTATCATTAGGCAATATTCTCAGATACATGAACAACACCTGTTGGACACAAAAGCATTCGGAGCTTATTCTTCTCCAGTATGCACACACAAGCAAAAGATTGTACAATTCTCGGACCTTCAAACTAGAAACAGCGGCGAAGCGACCGTCGAAGGGGAGATGCGGCTCGATCTTTCCGATCCTTCAATCGAAATGGACGCAGCACTCGTCGGTCTCGGGATTCTGCTCGCAGAACGACTCGAGCGGGTCCTGCTGCTTCTCCAGCCTGAGCCTGAGATCGGCCTTCGCCTGGCTAACCTCCTCCACCTCGTCCCACGCCACCTTGCACTCGTCCGACCTCGCGTCCCCTTCGCACACCTCCCTCGCCTCCCTTACCTTCTCCTCTATCATCTCCGCCAGCCGCTTCTCCCTTGTGCGCGTGCCCTTGTACTTCGCCGGCGCCATCGCCCTCACCGCCAGCACCCCGGCCTTCCCCCCGCCGCCGCGGCCCCTCGCGGCGACCGGAAGCGAGACGACGCGGGGGCAAGAGGAGCGGCCGGATCCGAGGGAGCGCGACGACGGGATCGTGCCCCTTGCTGGCCCGCCGATAGCGACCGCAGAAGCGGAAGACGCCATTGCTATGGTCTCGATCAATTTCATTTCAGTTGTGCTTTTTTAATGTCAGATATCATCATATCATTAATATAAAAATTCGACTGAACTTCGATCGGGCGTCTGACCACCGAGCGTCGTCATCCGGCTCAATCTTAGCCCTCCAAAGTTGTGGGGCTCACGTATCGACCGGCTGAGATTAAGGGGGCTCGTGAACATCCGTTGCGGGCGATTGTGTCTCCTCCGGATGGGTCGTGAATATTTCATTCGGGCCGGTTGGCGGTTTTCAGGCCCGCGATGCTTGGGTTCGAATTTGCCCTGACTGGGCCGATAATTTGAGGATAAAAAAGAAGAATAGAAATTCACATTTGATTTTAATAATGTGCGTTTGCACCACATTCCTACATCCACGCCAGACCAAGGAAGGACGTTCGAGATTATTAAACTCGAGCTCGTGTATTGGGGTTTTGTATCCAGATCGAGCTCAAATTGAAAGTTTTGATATCCGTTGAGCTCAACTTGTGTTTCTGAGCCCTTAGTTTGCGAGTCAACCGGAGCTCGATCTTGACATTCTATTGACTTAGTTGGATCGAGCTCGACTGAAACTTGATTGCACACCCACCTTCAATATATATTAAATCATGACTTTCACATCTAATTTCATGATTCATATATAAATATATTGGAATGGATTTTAGGATAAGATGGTAATAATTTTTTTTTTTTTTTTGTCAATCAGGGAATCCGCGCGGTGGCGGCCAGGGAAGTAAGTGCAGGGCGAAGAAATGCGTCCAAGCAACACGCGCCACCATCAAGCATTCTTGCAATTTGGAGAAAAAATGAATTCTTGCAATTTGGAGAAAAATGTATATAGGCCTTGTAACTTATTTCTCAACATCATTCACATCTATTGTCATCACTATATATATTAAGAGCATGACTGATTCTCTAAATTATATAATAAGTCCCATTTGTTTTGCGAACGATGAATATAAACATTTTTCTCTAAAAATAATAGCTCGTTTTGTTTTGGAACAATTGCTTAATAAAAATGCTGTCGTTATCAAAGATAAAAATATGTCTAAATATTTTTCGTTCATAAATGTTTATAAAATGATTTAAATAAAAAAAATAAAAAAAATAATTTTTAGCGGATAAACGCATCCTAGAAAGTGTAAAGTCCCGACTTAATGCGAAAGGAAAATGCATGGCCAAAAGTCCATGAAGAAGAATTTTTCTCCTTACAGCTGGGTTCCTCTGTCAGAAGCAGCGCGGAACTTTCCTCTCTCTCTCTCTCTCTCTCCCCTCGCGAGGCAAGAAGGAGAGAGAGAAGTTACTGACGTGGCGGGAGCTGAGCCCATGACTTTCCACGTGTCCAAAATTCATTGGCCCGATGATGGCATTGCGGTTTCTTCCCTCTTCCCTCAACGCGGAAGATGTATAAAATCGCTGTCTCTCCTTCTTCCTTGCTCTGTCCCATACTCAATCGAGGTCACTGAAACAAAATCGCTATTTCCCACCTCGAAAACCCTAATTTGTCCCCCAATTATAATCCGCATCAGATGCTCCTGTAGAGACCTCCATCTTCCGTCTTCCCTTTTTTTTTTTTTTTTTTTTTTTTTTTTTGCTTCCATAGGTTTTTTTTTTGCCTAGTTTTCTGATGGAGAATCTGGAGTTGCATATGGAAGACGACGTGATGGCCCACATCGATCTCGACTGCTTCTTCGGCGACCTGCCCGAGGCCGGCGACGTCCTCGGCGCTTGCCCCTCCTCTTCGACGACAAGCGCGTCGTCCCCGGACTCGGGGCTCTCGTGGATCGACGAGATCGAGAACATCCTGATGAAGGACGATGAAGACGGCGGTGGGATTAGGGCCGATTCGAGCCAGGAGTTCTGCGATAGATTCCTCGCGGACGTGCTCGTCGACTCCCCTGGAGATGGGTCCGGGGAGATAGCCGACGTGTCCTGCGACAAGGAGGAGCCGGGCTCGTCGGATGACGGCGGGGTCGAGGCTGCGAAGGTTGGTGGGGCTAACGGTGGCAGTGAAGCCGATGATCCTGCTTCTAAGAAGCTCAAGAGGTATGTTGATTATTTGGTGCTGCCGAATTATTCAATTGGTATCTTTATGTCGAATTCTGGGGTATCGATGTTGATTCGTCTTCTTTCTGGATTAAGAAGCCGGTTGAATCGTAGGATTTATGGGTGTGCGTTTTGCACATGGAATTAGTCGCGAGAGAGTATTGCCATTTTACCAGAAAATACAATATTTTTGTTATCATTCAATGAGCATCCCCTATTTCATAAAAATTAGGGGCAATATAATCCTTACGTAAGGGCCATCCTATCCAACTTTCAGGCATTAAGATACGTTTAAGTCGTGGATGAGTATCATAACAGATTCCCAACATATCATAAGATTCCCGTTCTTGAAAATCCGCACTTTTCCAAATCCAGAAAACAGACGGAATTCGAGGATTACTCCTCGGGGCAAATACTTTTATGCATACATCTTCCGGTTGATCATTTTTGAATCATGAATAGAGCCGTCCTAGAATTTCTGTAGGGATAAATATGCAGGGATAAAAATTACTGATTTGTTCATTAGTCAATGTATATGATATTATTGATGCCGTCCCAACAAAAAGGTCGTTTGATATATTTCAGGCAGCTGAGAAACAGGGATGCTGCTCTTAGGTCGAGAGAGAGGAAGAAAATGCATGTCAAAGATCTGGAGGTGAAGAGCAAATACCTTGAGGGGGAATGTAGGAGACTTGGGAGGTTACTTCAGTGTGTTATGGCTGAAAACCAAGCTCTGCGATTTAGTTTGCAGAACAGTGCATGTGGTGCTAATGTGGCCAAGCAGGAGTCTGCCGTGCTCTCGGGTATGCTTCTTGAACCCTGAAATTAGTGACTCAGCTTTTCAATCTTGATCAGCATTTTCCTGCTTGATATTGTCAAATATGTTTTGATAAGATGATTTACTTGAATCCAGCTGAAGTAAATACTGATGATGTCTTACTGTGCATCCTTATTGCCCTGTGTTGAAAAGTGAATGAACTGTTTTAAAGAGTAAACTGAAGGTTACTAGCAGTGCTTTGCTACATACATGCCACTCCGCTGATGCTCATTGAAGTCTTCCAAGTTTTCTTGCCTTCCTTATTGTCCAACTTTTTGAACCAACTTCCTTTGCCATGCTGTTATTATTTTTTGTTTATATGATGGTACTTGTATTTTGTGGGCATAAAATTTAGGGTGGCTGCAATTTATTGGAAATTTGAGTTTGTTCACTGTCTACTCATATGTACAAAGTACTTGTGCCAATGTCTTTCTCTTTTGATTTAGATGATTTACAGGTGTGATTGTTAATGTCTTGTTGGCATCATCTCTATCCAAAATAATTTAATCTTTAAGTTAGCAAAATTTATTAGGGTTTAGTGGGCATTGGGGGGCATCTAGTATTAGGTCACAGGGTCGATCTCTGTGAAAAACAAAATCCTTTTTAGAAAAAAAGAGCAAGATTTTTGTTGGAGGTCATTGTTTCTTGTGTTTGTTGTGACCAGCATCTAGTTTTTGGGTTCATTTTGTGACATTGCTGAGAGTCTTGGTTAATTATATACATTTCGCTTGTACGGTGTTCTTTGCTGATGGCGACCATCGTATCTTGTGTAAGTAGATGATAGATGATTGATGTGTTCAAGTCTTAGGAGCCTCTCCTTCATCTTATGAAAATTAGTGTATAAGTTTCTGCTGCTTATCTTTCTGCATGTCGGCTGATACCAATTTTAACTGCTGTGTTGCAGAACCCCTGCCGCTGGGTTCCCTGCTTTGGTTCCTATGCATCACATGCCTATTTACCCTGCCCACGCCACTCCTGTTGGCACTGGAAGCAGTGTTGCGGGAAAACGCAGGAAAGGGAAATCCGAAGCCTCTGGCTCCAAGAGGAGCAAGAAGTGAGATGTTTGGATCCTGTGGGGTACAAACCCTCGAAAAGAGCAGGAAGTACAAAGCGTCAAGGACTAAGATGAAGGCAGGATTTTTGCTGCCCCGAGTTTTGGCATAGGTTGAGTCTCTTCTTTGCGACTTTCAGCTGTTTTCCTGCATCGGGGTTTGCCTTTGTTTCTCGTTCCGTGGGTTTAAGATGGTGTAAGATATCTGAATAATTGGCTAAGAGATGAGGACTTTTTGAGTAGATCTGAGCTTATATGTAAATCCCCCCCAGGACCACTCCCATGTTCAGCCCCGTACGACTTTAGCAGCTTGCTTTGCAAAGTGGTTCATGTTTTGGTTCAGCGCCTTCTCGTGTCCTTTGGCATTTGCTTGTCATATAGCTCCTGAACTTGGATTTGAGGTTTCTGCGGGGGAAGATCGTATTTTGTTTGCTACAATGATATCTAACAATGACCTTGTTTTATTTATTGGGTGGTCATCTCTTTCGCTCTCTGACCTGAACGGTTCTTTGTAACTCTCACGGGTGCGCGTGAGATGGAGTATTAATTACGGCGGGCTCGAGCGACCATTGCGGTGGAGATCACCATCACGATGGCCCTCTGATGGTGACCTTCATAAGGGTGTCAATGGTTTGGTTAGTTTGATTTTTTCAAAAAACTGAACCCAATCATTAGGATATACACTTGAATTGAACTGACCCTCGACTCGAACTAAATATGAACTTAGTCTAAAATCCAGTTATGTTCGGTCATTGGCTTTTTTTTCCTCCACATTCAGATCACCCCTGGGAAAAGCCAGACTTGTCCCCTTAAAAATTCCTCAGGCTCAAGTATTCTATTGGAAACCCTTACCTCCATCATCCACTATCACCCCATCTCCCCTTTGCTACAAACCACTTTCCACGGCCCCCTGCCCCTCTTGTCGTCGCACCCAGCCTCAGCCGTTGCCACCATCGACCCCATCTGAGGTCGTCCGTGGCTCGATGGAGAGCAGCATAGCCATGGCGACAGCCCAACCGAGGCTGGGTTGAGAGGCGGAGGGGGGCTCATAGCAAGCAGATGGCAGCGGGCGACAACTCCAATGCTTCTGATGGGTGATGGTGAGCAAGGAGGCGTCGGCATCGATAGCAGAAGCGGCTGGCGGTGGAGTTGGGTGATGGAGAGGGACTTGTGACGTCATAGTCCTTGTGCCTTCGGGACAAAGATGAAAAGCGTTGTTACTATTAGGGCACTACGATTTTGAGAGGGTCGAAAAAAGAGAAATTGGTGATAATTTTTGTTTGATTAAGTTCGATTAATTAAACAGAAATAAAAAAAAACAGTTATTTTTTCATTATCCAAATCAAACAAAAAATGTATGAAATTTTGGTTCAATTCGGTTTAGTTTTCGATTTGGTCCTAATACTCCTACTTATAAAGGAGTGTGTCACCAATGACCTTGAGTTTCTGGTGTAGTTGTCTTGTAGATATGGATTTTTCCTTTTGTTTCTTTGTTTTCTTTCTTAATCCTCATATTTTGTATTGTGTTTTTTTTGTCAGTATATATGAAATGAAATGATAAATCGGATGAGTAAATTGATATTAAAGAAGTTTGAAGGGTTTTTCTTTAATCCCTCATTTTGTTCTATCGAACTTCATGTTGTCCTCTGAACAGCCACGGCTCGATTTAGAGACTACTATTTTAGAGCGAAGAGAATTCAACCTGAGATTACCGACTCTGTTTCGTGTAGGAAAAAGAAAGAAAAGGAAGGGACTTTGGATGATACAGTCCAAGAAGAGAGAACGAAAAAGAAGAGAAAAGAAATAATAGTACTGGCCAAAGCAAAAGAAAAAGGAAACTTTAAATGATTCATCTTCCCATGCCAATCCTTCCTAACCAACGGGAGACCCAATGAAGCTGAAACTCAGGGGCGTGCCACCGTGGTCGTCGCTGCCGGTGGCGGTGGTAGGTAGCAACCGCCGGTAAAGAGGGGCTGAAATGCGGCGACATCGCGTGCTTCCGGACTTTAAAATTAACGGCGCTAATCTCACTCACAGTTGAGGAAGAGTTTGGTGGCGGAGGGAGCGTTAGGTGCGAGTTGACCCGGAGACCCACCAGTTGGTTGGCCATCGTCTATCCGAATATCCAAGTCACCCACCCACCTCCCTTTTTTTTTTTGCACGAATATCCCCCCCGTCCAGATGCTTTCTTTTCCAAAGTTGCATTGTCCCCATCTGAAAAACAAAACCTACTACTGACATTGTCATCCGTCGTGTTGAAGTTTAATTGACTCCATCGTACGAAATTACCGACACTCACCCAACTGTTTTTATTCTCCCCAATGAAACCACCGATTCGACTAGTTATTGTATTACCAACATTTGTTCAAATCAGCTATCAATAGTTACTTTGTCTGCTTTGAATTTACCATTTATATAGCTGCTTAACGACCCTTAACTTATTCGGCGCTAAAATGTCAAATTGAATTAAGATATTTTCGAGTTGTGTTACTATCTTTTATTTGGTAGTTTGAAAATTACCGTATTCATAGGGGTTATCGATGTAGGAAGAGAATCAGAGAAAAGTAGAAGAAAAGGAAAGGGAGACGCCAACTTTTGGCAACGAATAAATAAGTCTTGATATCAACTTGTAATATAAAGTTACCTAAAGAGATACGATATATTACACACATCTATCGATATCAAGAAATGTATACATTATCACGTAGAATCCCAATAAGATAATACCTATGAGGAAATTCAATAAAAGACGTAATATCAATATGGATTTTCTTTGCTCACCAGCTTTTCATTCATGTTAGAATAATTAAAATTATTTGTCGGATTCTCTCATATTGAGTTATTATTTATTGGTTGATTTCAAAATTCTCACATTTTTTTTAATGAATTACTAATTCCTACCTTGTTTTGAGATTCGAATTTCAAGTTGAACTTTAGAAAATTCTGAGACAAACACGTATCGACACGTGTGATCATTTGGAATTATTTTTCATAAATGTTCAAGATCAAAACTATTTATTTTTTCATTGGGAAAGTAATACTAGAATAGGAAGATGAAGAAAAGAAAATAGAGAAAAAATAGGACCCCTCAGTCCACAGCGCCCCCCCGCAGAACAGAGCAGAGAAGGGAAGTTCGGTTAGGTAGTTGCGTACGGACCGCACCCCGGCTAAAACCCGAATTACAATCGGACCCCCTTTTAGTTTTCCCTTTGCTTTTTTTTTTTTTCATTTTGCCCCCTCGACATCTTCCTATTTTCTCTCTCAGTCTCTTTTTTTTTTTTTATAAATATTTTGTGGTCCTTTTCCCGGTCCTAAAAAAAGCCAAAAAAGAGAAAAATAAAAATAAAAATATCGGCCTGCTCGTTCCGCTCGTTGGTAGTAACGCCCGAAGCCGAAGCTCGCGGTGTCCTAAAATCTGCTCCCGTCCGTCCCCACCCTAAAACCATCGCATAAAACCCGTCACTCCGCCTTCTGCTTCACTTCTTCTCTCAACTACTCTCTGTATCTCTCTCTCTCTCTCTCTCTCTCTAGCCGGAGCTCTGTTCGTCGGATCGGGAAATGGAGTCGGACTACGGCATTCCCAGAGAGCTCTCCGACCTCCAGAAGCACCGATCCCTCTACCAGCCCGAGCTCCCTCCTTGCCTCCAGGTCCTCCTCCCCCTCTCGTTTCGTGATGCCTGTACTTCGCCTCCTCCTCCTCCTTCTTCTTCTTGTTTTTTTTTGGGCTGTCGGAGCCGAGAGTAGTCGCCGGTTCTGACCGGATCGGAGTTTCAGATTGAGTTACGTCGCTTCTGACTACCTCGCCCGGTTGCTCTTTTTGTTTCTCTCTCTGTTTTTTTTTTTTTTTGGTTTCTTTTTTGGCGATCGTGGTGGTTGTGTGTCTCGGTTTATGCGGATCTGATCTTTGACCGGGCTGTGCTGAGTTTGAGTTTTTGGAAATGATTGCGGTTGGACCAAGTTCTCCTTCGTATCGTTTTGCTGCTATCTGCCGCCTTCGACTCTTCGTGCTAATTGTTAATGTCGTTTGTTGGCTTGAGAGTGAATTGCAGCAGTAGATCATAGGGTTCAGAAGTGGCTTTACTGTTTCCCCGAATGTATTTTGGTTACGGACATGCGTGTTATCTTTAGTGCGTACTGCCTGCTTCCTTGAAAAAGGAAAAAAAAAGAGAGGAGAATAATAATGACGGTGCAAGCATCTAGTTTTTAATTTGCCAATATGAATTCGGTGAATGCATTATCTCGGCATCTGATTGCAAAAGCAAGTTTTGTTACTCTAGACAGTGTGTGGACTCAGTCAAGCACTGGTCACGTTCGGTCGTCGAACTTTGAAATTATGGCAAGTTCGTAATTTGACACCAAGATGTTGTGTAGGGGACAACCGTTCGTGTAGAATTTGGCGATGCTACCACTGCCGCAGATCCAGCTGGTGCTCACACCATCGGTCGAAGCTTTCCACACACCTATGGTCAACCCTTGGCGCATTTCCTTCGGGCAACCGCCAAGGTTCCTGATGCTCAGATTATCACTGAGCATCCTGCTAAGAGGTGCTTAGTTCAATTCTTGTCGACGTCTCTTTGTTGCATAAAAGTCAAGGGATGTGATTTCTGGGAAATGTTTCTGTTTACTGTTCTATACATCTGAGTATGATACCCTTGATATTGTTTTTATTCATTTCATATATGCAACATATAATCATGAAGATTTGTTATAACATTTAGGAACATTTTTTTATCCTGTGGCATTCCACTTACCAATTTGACCCTCCTTGTTTATGTTCTTGGTTTTTATTAATTTTGTTCAGTCCTCTTGTGCTGTACACCTGATCATCCCTCCCCATAGCTATAATAGATTCAACCAAGAAACTGCATTGCTGATTTTTTAGCAATTACTAATTTCTCATATCTTTTGCATCCTATCACAAAAAGTATATGTATAATTGACTGCACATTCTCATGTAATCATTTTCTGTCAGAACATTGGACTATATCGGTGATGTGATGTGTTATTCTTTCTTTAACTTGATTGGCACATGTTTCAAACTTTGATAGGGTTGGAATAGTCTTCTGTGGGAGACAGTCTCCTGGAGGACATAATGTCATATGGGGTCTCTACAGTGCTCTCAAAATCCACAACCCCAGTAGTGTCCTACTTGGTTTTTTGGGTAAGTCGCATTTTGCAACTGAGCTTCTATGGATTAGCTAATCCACAGAAACATGTTCAAATGGTGTTGAAATTGAGTCCACAAAATTCGAGGACGTGATTTTTGTTTCCATCTATTGCCATTGTTTCCATCTATTGCCAGCATGACAAGGAAAAATTACCTTGTTTGGCTTTCTAACCTAAGATATTGACATTTTTGAATTGTATGTTGTTTTTTCCATAATGCTTGCCTGAGAAGATGGAAGACCTCTGTATTGCTATGTAAAAAGAAGTTCTGGTCAAACTAATGATTTCAGGGATGGATGATGGATCTAAAATCGGGTTTTTTCTTTGGAAGGAATGGGGAGTTCAATCTAATGTAAATGATATTGTAATTCATAATAAATATTTTATGAATGGATACAATTTTTATGATATGTTCTTGAGGTTTATCAAAATTAATTAAATTATTCTTCTTCGACTAAGGATTGAGAAAAGTTTGACGCCGTTGACGATAAGAATGAATATAAATAAAATTCAATGATCTTGTAACTTGGGAGTTATCAAAAGACACTAGAACTGACTTGCTCTCATCATTTGAGGATCTAATTCAAGTATATATTGAACTATCGCAAATAAATGAAATTGTATTTGAGAAGAGTTATACATATCAATTATTTAGGGAATAACATGTCTGAACGTTTTCAGCTCTTAATGATCTAA
Organism: Angophora floribunda; assembly: GCA_014182895.1. Classification (NCBI taxonomy): domain Eukaryota; kingdom Viridiplantae; phylum Streptophyta; class Magnoliopsida; order Myrtales; family Myrtaceae; genus Angophora; species Angophora floribunda. The sequence continues at coordinate 11,663,536 of CM024710.1, read as the reverse complement.
ATTTACCATGCACATATGTATGATTGTATGCCATCCTTGTTGGCCTCTGAGATTTCTTTCAATTTCACTAAAAAGTTTTAAAATGCTTATGTTGTATTTTGTTTGATCTATGCTATGAAGTAGTAATCCGATTTCAATAAAGCCTAGCTGGCAAGGGGTGCAACTATTGCTTGTTTAATCTGGTGAAATCAGTTACAAGCTAATTGTTATGTCTTATTTGTCAACAGGTGGCTCTGAAGGTTTGTTTGCCCAGAAGACTCTTGAGATCACTGATGAAATTCTCTCAACCTACAAGAATCAAGGTACATTCACGGGGACATCATCTGATGGATATTAAAGTGTCCAGTGTTTCTAACATTGCTATGCTTGTCAAGGTGGTTATGATTTGCTGGGCCGTACAAAGGACCAAATAAGAACAACTGAGCAAGTCAATGCTGCACTGACAACATGCAAGAACTTGAAATTAGATGGTCTTGTTATTATTGGAGGTAACTGAACATATGGTGCCTCGAATGATTGATTTCTTACCACTGAAAATTTGGGGTCTAATTATAGATTTTTAATGCTTTTGAAGGGGTCACGTCAAACACTGATGCAGCTCAGCTTGCAGAAACATTTGCTGAAGCCAAATGCTCAACAAAGGTACTCCAATTATATTGAATTTGGTGGAAGTTTTAAAGTTACAGCACAATGCAGTAGCCTCTCTCTCTCTCTCTCTCATGCACGCACGCCCACATGCAACATTATGCACATGTGCGCAGAGTCACTCTCAAGTATGGATACGTGCAGACATATTCACACGTGTCATGTGCTTGTGCTGCCTGTATGTTTTGGAGCATGGGTGCATTTCTCAATGTGTGTTTGTTAGTGTTAATAGTTCAGTATTGTCCATTGAATCTTGAGTTTTTTAAATCATCTGTCATCCTAATAATTAGTTTGGATGATGTAGGTTGTTGGTGTTCCAGTTACCTTAAATGGAGATCTCAAGAACCCATTCGTGGAGACTGATGTTGGTTTTGATACTATTTGCAAGGTACTAAACAGACCATCTTGATTGTGTGCTTGAGTTTGTTTGAAGTGGCTTTTACTTTCAACTTTTTTAAAATTCGTGGCTCTCATAATATGACTTTTATTTTACACAGCACCTGAAACTCTTTAATATTAGCAAATTTTGACATGGAGATTCATACATTATTTTTCATAGTTTTTAAAGCTCAATGTAATATATTATTTTAATTTTTTTGGGGAAAGTAACAGTAGTTAAAAGTACTTTTTTAGGCCTGAACAAACCCTGTAAATTTTCATGTTACTGATATACATTTGAGTTCATATCTTCATTGTCTTAAGGGTTTCAAAGACTATGGAATTATCGGTTAAACAGGAGAAACAATGCTTCAATATTCATTGGCTTTTATTACTAAAAGTTTAACCATCATATGTTCCAGTGACTAATTTTGAAGCGATTTGCAACAAGATTTTGTGTAATATGACGTATTTGATTTATGATCCTCATCCATTCTTCAATTTATAGAAAATTTTAATGAGTTTGGTGAAATAAAATGTGAGCATTTCCTGCTTCTAACTGGAGGCATCTTAATATTGTAAATCTGTACTTGGTCCCATTGATGAATTAGCTTGAATTGTGCAATCTTGTGAAGGCAAGTGATATGCTTGACTCAGTATGAAAGGAAGTGTACAGTTTGTCAATTTAAATTCTCCTCGGGAGCAAATTCTGAGAGCACAGATGCCCTTGAAAATGCATCTGGATAGTGTCATGAGAAGAATGGTTTCCTGGTTTGCAATGCTTTCTGAAAATTCCTTCACATTTTGTTGTATCCAGGTAAATTCCCAGCTCATCAGCAATGTCTGCACAGATGCTCTTTCCGCAGAGAAGGTAAGAAGTGCAGCTTTCAGACTTGCAGTAGATAAGCTACCTTGAAATTCAAATATTATCAATCAAAGTATGTTTTACTCTAATTTATGATTGTTATATCAAAGATATGCTATGGCATGTCTGTTGTAGCACATCACTGGCCCTCAAGCATATTTAGTCAGTATTCATTACACTTTGTTTTTATATATTTATTCTGGCCATAATCTTGTCTTTAAAAATTGCGATTATTTTTCTAAACATCCTGCTATCTCCTTTTTAACTTTTTTGCTTTTCCTTCTAATCTCAGTACTATTATTTCATTCGGCTCATGGGACGGAAGGCATCACATGTGGCCCTGGAATGCACTTTACAGTCTCACCCTAATATGGTACCTAGGCTTTCCTAAGTCAGTAATCACTGATCTAGCATTGCTGTTGATGAAGGATGTGATGAATCTCTGTGTTTGCCTCTCTATCCTGTCATATGTAGGTAATTCTTGGGGAAGAAGTTGCAGCGTCAAAGCTTACTCTATTTGACCTGGCAAAGCAGTTATGTGATGCTGTTCAAGCTAGGGCAGAACAAGGTTTGTCAGACATCTCTAGAAATGCACTTATGTTTCTGAATTAACCTGCTGACTCAGTTTAATTTTTAATAGATAAGAACCATGGTGTTATCCTAATACCAGAAGGGCTTATTGAAAGTATTCCTGAAGTCTATTCTCTTTTGAAGGTAAGGCATCAGCCTTTGTGCTTATACCAGAAAAATGGAATAAGTGTTTACATTTTTTCTTTTTTAAATTGTTGTGTGCATTGGGGAATGTTCTTTTTTCCCATTTGCTATTGTAAGGAAGCACTAATTATTTGTTCTTTGCAGGAAATTCATGGATTGCTCAGGCAAGGTGTTTCTGCAGACAAAATTTCCTCTCAACTTTCTCCTTGGGCATCAGCACTTTTTGAATTTTTACCACCCTTTATCAAGAAGCAGGTTGGAATTACGTTTTCCAGTTTCATGCTTTATTATCAGTTTCAAAGACAATCACGCCATTCTAAAAATCTTGATCTGTTGTTTTTCCAGCTACTCCTTCATCCTGAATCAGATGACTCCGCACAGTTATCCCAGGTACTGGATAGGTCACTGAGTTAAGATTTATATGAAGGTTAAAGCATTATTCATTTGAGACTAACGAGAGAAATCTTTTCTCTGTTTACCTAGATCGAGACGGAGAAACTTTTGGCTCATCTCGTGGAAGCAGAAATGAACAAGCGGATGGTATGCCACAGTTACCTTGATATGGTTTGGCATGTTCATTCTATGTTATGAATAGTTGGTCCTTTTCCAAACTTCAGTCATTTTCCTATCTTTTGATGAACATGAATTTGTACTCTGTTACTGATTTCTTCAAGCAAGGACGGAACTATCCATTTTTTCCTTGTATTTGGCTTAGTTGGGGAGGATCATCCGTCTTGGTTGTGAAAAATGCTGTTCAATAAAATTATGTGGATTAAATCTTTTCTCAAGAGTATGATCATGCTGGGGTCACCAAGGTTGAACACATGGGTTCAATATTCAGCATCCTTAGAGCGTATCAAATGCTGAGTTTCCATGAACACTGTTCCTTTTTCCTCTTCAGGCAATGAAAAAGATACTTGCATCTGAACCTCTATTTAGTCCTTGGTTTTATTTTATTTTTCATTTTTTTCCTGTTCTTCCTTTGAAATTTCTGTTAAACTGTCTGTTTAACCGGCCTTCTCTTAAGTGTTAAAATCTTTCTGTCATTGTTATTGGTGCTTACAGAAAGAAGGAACATACAAGGGGAAAAAGTTCAATGCAATATGCCACTTTTTTGGTTATCAAGCTAGGGGATCCTTACCATCGAAGTTCGACTGTGATTATGCCTATGTACGTTCCTTACTATCAGTTGCATTGCTGCATTCAGTAGTGCCTTTTCCATGACTAAGCTTTTATTTCTATTCAGGTTTTGGGGCACATTTGCTACCATATATTGGCTGCTGGTTTGAATGGATACATGGCCACTGTGACTAATCTAAAGAATCCAGTGAATAAGTGGCGCTGTGGTGCTGCTCCCATAACAGTATGACTTTTTTGTGGTCTCTGAAATTGCATATTGCCTGCCCGAATCTTGACCTTGTCAATTTGGACTTCTACTGAGAAGTTTGTGTAGTTGACTCCTTCAATTGCTTGTTGACTTTAGGCAATGATGACTGTCAAGCGCTGGGCCCAAAATCCTAATTCCTCCTTTATTGGTAAACCTGCCATCCATCCAGCCACTGTAGATTTGAAAGGCAAAGCATACGAGTAAGTTCATGGAGTATGATTTCCTGGAATGATCTTTCCCTCTTGTTATGCAGGATATTAGCTACTTTCTTTATATGACAAATCTACCTGGTGTGTGAAAGACGTGTACACAACATATTGGTGATAGTATAATTTTCTTCTGGGTTGTGCTGTGTAGGCTGCTGCAACAGAATGCAGTCAAATTCTTGTTGGATGATCTCTACAGAAATCCAGGACCTCTTCAGTTTGATGGTCCTGGTGCTGATGCTAAGCCTGTAACTTTGTGTGTGGAAGACCAGGACTACATGGGCCGCATCAAGATGCTTCAGGAATATCTTGACAAGGTGCTCATCTTTCGACCATATCCTTCTTTCCTTGTTCTGTAAAGTCTTGTTGTTTGAATATGTAGCTCAATCTCTATTTTTGCATAGCATCTATCTTAGTAAATGTAACACAGGCCAAATTAGGATGGGGATGCAAAATTTCATGGTAGTACTCGGAATGACATTTCAATTCCTTTTGATGTGAATAAAAAATAACATGGGAATAGGGTGAATCAGTCTCATTCTCATGTTTGGTTTGCCATTTAAGGCCAGAGAGTTGCCATTCCTTGACTGAACTCAAGAGTACCAATTCTACCTGTTACAAAAATTGCCACAGTTATGTCCGTTTTAATTGTTCTGTTCTCCAGCATGCTGTTCCATTCTGTTCTCCACAATGCTCTTGTTATGCACGATATCATACTCATTTGACTAAAGCAGCACTCTTTTTCCAGTAAATTTAATGCACATCTCTTTTCCAGGTCCGCACCATTGTTAAACCAGGGTGTTCGCAGGAAGTTCTTAAAGCTGCTTTGAGTTCCATGGCATCTGTGACCGAAGTCCTCTCTGTCCTGTCCACGCCTTCGTCCAACGGCATCAACACCCTCTGAGCACACCACAAAATTAGAACTTGGTGAACTTTCCACGCATCCCCCACTCGTTCTTCTTGATCTATTATCGACTTGCTGGGCGGGTACTGTGTGACAAGAAACAATAAAAAAGGAGAGATTCTCCTTCTCGTGCTACTTTACGCGCATGCGAGGATAAGATTAGTGTTAGAAGTTGAGAGGTTGAATTTTTGTTTTATCTTCTAATTTATAAGCCAGTCGTGTTCTTTCCTTGTTTTCCGCCTTTGCGGTTTCTTAACTTCTAGGCAGGCTGTGCTGTGTTTTGTTTCCCAATAATCTGTTCGCTGAAAATTGTATTGATTTTGGAGTGTTGTATGGGCATCTCATCCTTCCAACATAGTGATGATTTGCATCTCAATGCATCTGATATGCAGGAGAGTATCTAACTCAGGTGTCGATGACCAAGTATCTATCGATTATGTTTGATTTAGTGCATTTGATCCATTTGAAATGGTGAATGCATTTCTGACTTCCTTTGTGCTAGGGGTGAAATTGAGTCAAAGCTACTCACGAGTGGCTCAAATTTGACTCGGTGATTATTTGAGTTCGACTTGCCTAATTTCCAGTTGAGCTTGAGTTCGACTAATTTGAGTATCTCATCGAGTCAACGATTGAGCCTATAATCGAGCTTTCATTATTGTTTAAGAAAATTGTTAACAATGATAAAAATAAACATGGAACACTTTCAAATCACATAACATTCGAGCTTATGAAACTCGAGGCTTTTTATTTTAGCCGTTAGTCGAATTGAGCTCGACGAAGGTGATGGGTTACTTAGTATGTGAGTCGAGTGGAGTTCGAGTTTTGACTGTTGTATCAACTGAACTCGGCGTGATTACACTCCTGGTTTGTGCTTGGACAAGTCTAGATGCTATCATAGCTGGCGAAACTCAGTGGCCTGTGTCACGATACCTTGTCTACATTTCTCTTCCTTCCTGTTTTACTATATCTAACAACATAGACATTAATGGCACATTTAAGCTTATGTTTCAAAAACTGGTATATTTACGATTCTTAAGTTTTCCAAACCAGAGATACAGGAATGGTCCACTCTTATTCCGGTTTATATTCACAACGGTTTGATCCAATTTTCTGTCTCCAAAAAGACATGAATAATAATAATAATAATAAAAAGACTTTTTTTTTTTCACAATTTCCTGATTTTGCATGATATTTATCATGTTGCGAAGAAGAAGACGACGACGCATTACAAGACGGAAGTTCAAGATTGCGGACTTCTATTGTAGCTAAGTGGGACATAAAAGAGAAGAAAATGCAATCTGAAGGAGAACGAATTCATGGCCTCCATTGCTTCTTGTTCTTCTTCACTCAACTCGCCGTCCCCGCGACTTCTTCGCTCTTCATCCAACAAGAAAGGTCATCGGCGCCACTCAGCAGCACCATCCAAATTCATCATTTCAGCTTGCTTTTGTTTATCTAGATGAATACAGAAAACGAGGGATAACGCAATTGAAGCTCTCTTAGTTTTTGGGTTTTCTCCAGGCCACGAAGCAGGAAGAAGATCTTGGTTGCAGTGTTGTCTAGGCAATGGGCAACTTCAAGCACCGTAATTTCTGGACCTCTGCCGCTTTGGCAGCCATTTTGATTCCACATTAACCGATGAGTAATTTCTTTTCTTTCCTTTTCTTTTTTTTCTATGTGAATTGTTGTTGTCTTTGGGTTAGTTCCAGTTTGCACATGCAAGAGCAGTGTGGAGCTAAGAGGAGAGAGATTGTGTTGCAGTTGGGTTTTGCTGCACTTTCGCTTCAGAGCCTTGCTCCAGATGCATTGGCTGAGACTGGTGCTGTGTTTTTTCCTTTTTGCTTTGGCAAATGTTTAGGATGTGTGGTTGGGTTTGAGGTTCTTATTTGGACCCAATTGGAGTTTCAGGTGCAAAAGAGGATTTGCAAGTTTATGTGGATGATGTGAACAAGTTCAAGATATCGATTCCTCAAGGTGAAATGAAATGACCCATTAATTTGAACACCAAATTGCATACTTTCTCATAGCTTTGTTCACAGCAAAAGGAAACAGAACAATTTGCAGAATTTCTCATCTAATTTCTGATCTGTTATGATTCATTTTGCCTTTTAATCGTTTGATGAATTAGTATGCTGAAAGTTGAAGCTCTTGCTGAAGGGAATGAAATGGATATCAATGCCAGCAAACCCACCTAGTTATTTTTTCGATGCATGATCTGAGTCATGAATTATGGATCATATTAAAGGCACCTTCCTAGTTTATTTTTTTCTCAATATCAAGACGTGATGTGTTGGAGAGTCGGAATTGTTCGATCTTCTTGCATAAGATCTTCAACACTTCAGCATCGCCCGCTCTACTTTTCTGCTTAGACTCTTTCTTGTAGATGAGATTAATGGTTTTGAATGTGATGATAGTTTGAAGTACTGAATCCTGTTTATTCAGATTGGTTGGTGGGTAGTGGGGAGCCTAATGGATTCAAATCCGTTACTGCTTTCTATCCCAAAGAAGATTCAACCTCAAACAGTAATATTTTATTCCGCTTCCCAGATTTCATCTCTCATCATCCTTTGGTTCATATCTTCTCTACTTAGAATCCTGATGATTTGTCAAATTGCATCTTGTTTTGCTTAGTCAGTGTAGCTATCACTGGTATTGGCCCAGACTTCACAAAAATGGGATCTTTTGGCAAAGTCGATGCTTTTGCCGAGAGTCTGGTAAACATTTCTTCCAATCACTGGAAGCTCATTCATTCACTGCTTCTTTTTGCTTGAAACGCTTCTAACTGTCTGCTAGCTGTTTTAGGTGAACGGTTTGGACAGAAGCTGGCAGAGGCCTGCTGGTGTGGCGGCTAAACTCATCGATTGCCGAGATGCCAATGGTAGTCTCTCAACCATAATCTTCTCTAGCTAAACAGAACACCCCTCTCACCCAAAAATGTCAAGAGGCCAAGAGACCATCTGCGTTCGTTTTGTGGCCTTTGCTCCTAGACTTTTAGTGATTGCCTTAATCTGAATTTATCTGTAAGTACATATCAGCTGCCTGAAAGATAGGTTTGATCAGGATTCTATTACATTGAATATTCACTTCAAAATCCCGGGGAGAGTCAGAGACATATATATTCAGCAATCGGGATGGCATTCAATGGTTGGTACAACAGGCTATATACAGTGACTGGACAGGTATGCCCGTAATAGATCTCAGTGGTTCGCTATCTTCACGATCCATCCTTCTAGTGGAACCCAAGGCACTAAATTATATGCTTGATGTTCTTGTAGTTTGTGGAGGGGAAGTCCGAAGCATACAAATCAAAGATAGAACAGGTAATTCATTTGATCCAAGTACTTTATAATCCCAACTACATCTCGCACCTTGTCATAGATTCACGAACTGATTTCTTATCTAATGCGACAACTGCAGGCGGTCTCTTCCTTCAGATTTACTTGAATTGAAAGAAGATGAAAGCGGGAATAGTTTGTGCTCAAAGAGCCGTAGTTGATTTGGAGTTGTAACGCCATCAATGTATTGCACACTCCTAACCATTTTAAATCCACCGGATTCACCAACGGCATAATCAAACCCCGCTCCCTCCCCCCTCCCCTTTCTCTCTCTCTCTTTGTGCACGCGTAAGTAGGGCGCAAAAGCTTGTGTATTTTGTCAAAAAGTTCTTGAACAAAAAATATGCAGCAATTAAGAACCAAAAAATAAGTATTTTTGCACGAGGATTAAAGGACATTCATGAAACAGCGACCATGGCCTTTTCAATTAGAGTGCTTCATAAAATTACAACAGCCTGTCATAGGACGGAGTACATTATCGACCAGTTTTAAGAATTTCCCTCGCACCCTCTCCAGTTTTAGATGCAGCATCTTTATGTAATAACAGGGAAATCTGGTCGACAAAAAGTGTACTCTTCATTTGCTCCAACTGCTGCCTCTCTTTTCCATCAGTAGATCCAACTCCTCGAAGCGAAGTATCTTGTCATGAATTTCCTTCAGCTGTAAACCATGACATCAGTGTATGAAAGTGTACTTGTCAATGAATCGACACCAACCTCAATCAAAATTTTCATTATGTATTCTACAATAAAGGTGAAGGTGGGAGCAGTTGGAAGCAAGCAAACAAAGATGCCTGGCACCTGCTGCAAGGATGCAGATCAAGGAACGGGAAAAGGTTCAACAGAATGAAGACAGAAGTAGCAGATGCCTGAAGCACCGTATTCTTTACAAGAACAAGACTAGAGCTAATCTTTTTATTTGCCCCAGCAGATGACGCCATAATTATATTTCAAGTCAAGACAGATGATGACCAAACGCCAAAACAGGAGGATCCAAGCAACTCCCTGAGACAATTCCTTTTCAACCATTTTATCTGACAAACCAAGCAGGCCATTTCAATCCGCAACCCAAGTAAACATCTAACCGACAAAAAAATTGACAGATTTTAGTGATATGAGAACATGGTGAATCCTTTAAATATTTAGATCTATTCCATTTTGTTTCACATGGACCAAAGATGACTAGCACAATTGTCTCCAGACATTTTACGAAGAAGAACAAAATACACACCTGCACCTCCACAATGTCTGATACAGCTCTCTCCAGATCAAGCTCTTCCTTCTCAAGTACTGAGTTTGCATCCATAAGAGCTGCTTCTGATGCATTTAGGGTCGTCTCTCCACTGGCAGAAACTTCAGCTTCTGAAATATGGTCACAAGTGAAGTCATTGGCTTAATAAGAGTTGGACTTTTCCATGCCCAAGTCACCCAACGGTAAGATCAAAATAACTTTCGAACATATGTAAAAGATAAGTTCTGTGTTCACAGTAAGAAATAAAATTTGCAACAAGTATAGACAAGACCAAACATGCTTTACAAACTCAATAAATGTCGTTTCATAATTCAGAATTTCTGAAAATTGCACACTAGATATCTACCCTAAAAGGTCTGCAACAATCGTTTTCACTTATCAAAATGACAGAAATGAAGTCATCATAGCCTAAGAAGTGTTGTGACAAGCTCGAGAATTACACGTAGATATGTAGAAATCAAAACTGTCCAAGGCGTGCAAGCACTGTCCTCAAAGATAAATTTCTCCCTTCACAAAGTGCAGAAGGTGCGTTGCAGCTTTCCTCCAAGATACAACAAACTGTCTATATATTGCAATATAGTTTATACAGAAACAGTAGAATTCTTTGATACCATAAAGTCTTTCTCTCTCTCTAGGCACTTGAGCTTAATTCTAGAATTTGTGAGCTACCTACTTCTTAAACGCTTGTTTTTCCTAATGTATATATAAAAAAATACAACATATATTTGTAGGACTCCAACACCGATCACAGATTGCTTCATTTCCAATTGCTGCTAAAGCCTAAATTGGTTGCATCTCATGCTAGATGACTTGTCAAGTTAATATACATCTTTGACTATGCTTTTTCTTGCTCCTGTGTGTAAGCTTTCCACCACATCCATTTGCTTCATAAAGAAATAGAGGCAAGGACTTCGGTAGGCCGCACATTCAAACAGCCGTTGCTTCAAGAGATTTTTCCATCGCAGAAATACATAGATGACATGCCAATTTCAGCTAATAATAGTCCTTTAGAAATATCTATCTTATACAACAAGTAACCAAGCAATTTTTCATATGAACAATAGCATTGTAAAAGGATGAGATTGAGAAAATAGTCCTAGTTTTTTAGCTGAAAACTGTGGACGTGAAATTTACTCATGCTGCTTATGGATCATCATAAAGACAGCTTAATACTACTTGATTTGTATTCATAGCTTAATATTTAAGGATTATCATTGGGAAACGTCTTGATGTATCACAAACAAAAGATCCCAAATTACCTGTGTTTACTCCATACTCCACCTCAGAGAGGGTTGTCACAGCAGCTTGAGCAGAAGCTTCTGCAACTTCTACACCAGCCAAAGCTGACAAAAAAGCAGCCTGCAGACATGCTTTGATCATTAAAGACAAAACTAGGACAGCAATAACCCTATGAAGTTCAAACTCTTATTAAGCAATATGAGGGCATATTTGATAACCTCATTAAGTGCTGAAAATTAAGAGCCTGTTTGATAACCTCAATTAAGTGGATATAAACTAATAAGCATTGACTTAGAAAATTCAATTCAATTATGTAGAAGATTCTCTTAATTTGATAAGTAAGGAAGAACTTAATTCATTCACTAGAAACATAACAGATAATTATAAAAATCTTGCCAATTATAATGTTAAAATCTACTAATAAACATTCTGGTTTTCAAAAAGCCTGGTCTTTCATGCAAAAATGGTGGAAAAAGCCAAAGATACAACGTGTAGCTCCGTGACCTTTGAAGCAGTCAAACATGTAAGCAACAAGTGTCCTAAGTTCTATCCTAGGAAGTTTAACATCATGGATCAGACATGAATCATGCATAGTCTTATGACAATGGAAAACAATATGTAACATTTGCCAAGGATAGACATCCTATAGACTTTCCAACCCGCTGCCATTTTATCTATGCTAATAGTGTAGACATCCTATAAACTTTCCAACCCGCTGCCATTTTACCTATGCTAATAGTGTGGTCTTCTAAACCCCAAAAACACAAACACACAGGATTGAAAAAAGAACTTACAACATTAGGATAAAAACAGAATTCCGTACCTGTGCCATAATCGGATTACTTGCATCGCCAGAGGTGTTAGACACATTCTTTTACTGGGTGTTGACATCGTGGAGCTTTCAATTCCAAATTCAACATCATTATTGTCCTTCACGGTATTATACTTCCCATCAATGTCTCCAGAGTAAGGATCACTAACGAGTTCCTCAGCAAAAGGAAGTTTAATAAATTTAGTGACACATTCTTTCTCAGTTCTACCACCAACATGGTGGGCAACCCTCTTCCAGTCATCACCATAATGCATTAAAGCTTCAAGGAGATGCAAAGTTTCTTTCTCTGTCCAATCTGCCTTCATGTCTTCATTGATCTCCACACGCCTAAAATCAGAAGAACTAACGCCAACCCTATAATTGCCTCTAACATAGCATCTTGCACAGAGAGTCAAATCATACTGCACATAACAAGTAGGTGTAAATGTAATAGTCAGCATCAATAATCTTTCAGCTAATCAATCATCTTCTCCTATGGATGGATATATAAATCCATATTAGAGAGACATAGCTGACAAATGAAAGTAAATATACTCCCATAACATAAAAAGTCTAAAACCAAACATATAGAATATAAGCTGAAAGCTCTACTGTATGTTGGGTCATCTTTGAGGTATTTGAAAACCTAATGAGTGAGGTGCAGTGTGGTTCATATTATTTCCTTCTTCACTATGAAGCCAGAGAGTGCTAGGTCTGGATGACAGTAACCTTTGAACAACAATAAAAGACTCTTTACTTTCCAAAAAGGAGAATCTATAGCACACCGACATCTTAATTTTGTCAAATCAACAAAATTTCTCATGTTAGCACTAATAAATTGATATCACATATGCATGCTACAAAAGCAAAGAATGAAATCACAGCTTTTCAGCAGTTGTATCTAAAAACTGGGGCCTTCTATGGTCCATTGGGGAACCGATCCCTCATCATAACTAGGTCATAATCACGTTCATTTTATCGTAACTCCTACACAAAATATCATGACACACAACAAAGCTCAAAAGATTCATGAACGGATGACATTTGCTCTCATAACAATCACCACATCTAAGACATCAAGGATCTACAGAAACCCCCTAAAAACAAGCAAAAGAAATCTTCTTCGACAGAAGAAAAGGCGAACCATCTTCCACCCCAAAAAAGGGAAGTAAAACATCACCTTTTCACAAGCAAAGCAAGCAATAGTGCACACAGACTTGCAGCTATTGCACAACCTCTTCGAGGCATCCCTATTCAACCCAGCAGAGTCGACTGCATTACCTCCAACATTGCCACCGCCACCGCCGGCAGTCTTACTGCTCTCCTTATCGTCCCATTTCAATGGCTTGCTCGACGTGGACCCTGAGTAATTGATCAGCCCCCAGGTCTCCAAGAAATCAAAGACCCTACGAATCGACCCGACGTCACCCACCAACGTCTTCCTCACACCGGTGAACGTAATCTTCCTCGAAGGATTTCGCCTGTAGAGCTTGACCATGGAATTCCGGTAGTACATGTATACCCTAGGGTTCTTCGACGGCGATTTCCCATCGAAGAACTCGGGGAGGAACCGGAGCTCGCACTCGTGCACGTCGCTCCACGAGAACCACCCTAACAATTCACATTACACGTACTCAATCGTCGCACTGGAAGATTACTTCAAGGGGAGAAAAGAGCCAGACCATTCCTAGGGTTTAAGAGACTTACTGGAGTAGCTGGGGATGTAGATGACGTCGGCTTCAGTGACGGTCGGCTCGGGCGGGGGAGGCGGAGGAGCGGCGGCGGCAGTTGGTTTGGGAGGCTCGGCGGATGGCGGTGGTTCTGGTTTGACGGGAGGAGGGGTAGGGGCGGGGGCGGGGGCGGCGGCGGTGGCGGAGGTGGACGGAGGTTCGGGTACATTTGCAGGCACCGGCTCGGCGGAGGGACGGGGAGGGTCTTTGGCGGGCGATGGGGTCGCCGTCGTCTCCATAATGAGCGGAGGGAGGGAGGGAGGTTTCCGTAGGAGCGGGTCCGATTTGCGAAAACGGTTCGGGTTCTGATTTTGTATGTCTATAATTGTCATTTCAGTTTTCGTACAAAAAAAGAAAAGAAAAGAAAAAGGATTCTGCAATTAATTGAATATAAATCGTTAATAGTGAATTTTGGCCATCGATAGTCACAATTAATGAATTGATATTTCCTTTTCTAATTTAATGAAAAAAAAAAGCCCTTCTGCGGTTCCCAAATCTTATCCGGCTAACCCAAACTCTCTCTCGAGGTAGACTCTCCATGAAAGAAAGCACATGAAAGCATGTTTTGATCGTCTTCCACTCCATTGATAGCATAAGTTTCTTTTACCGGCAATTTTTCTAGTCTTCTCACGCTTCATGCTAAAATGCAATTATTTACCTTCCATCGTCTAGTTTCTAAGCATATTTGTAATTCTAATTCTACTCGGTTGTTCACATTTTTCTAATCCATTCACGTCTTAACAAATTTCTATTTTCATATGATATATTCACCCTCTATTCAAACTCATTATGTTTTTAGACATCTTGACTCCCAATACCTTATACACCCTTAATAGTGGCAAGCACCCACCCAGCCTCCTCAAAAACGTCACTCTGACTATAGACATTGAACATAGTATTAATACATTGGCACGGGCTACACCCCCTCATCTGCTAATTCCTCTTGGGTTGCAACTCAAAGGGATCACTTTCAATCTAGTAGGCCGCAACTCATGTGTAGTATATGGAGGTGTGAACCCCTAGAGTGTCAAAACTTGATATGGAAAATATTTAAATGTCAAAAGTTACGTAATGTATACTTAAGTGTCAAAATCGAAACAAAATGGATCAGTTAAGCATCAACGGTGAGAAAATCTGATCAAAATACTAATATGACACTTTTTCAGCAAGTTAAGGTCGAAACAACATCGTTTTGGGAGTTGATGTAATTAGATCAATTTAAAATGATGATGTTTTAGCTTTAATTCAATTTTTATATAAATATTAATTAAATAATATTAATTTTTTTTAAAAAAAAAGGCAACAACAGCAGACAGCCCAACTTGTGGTCGTCACCTTATCACTAGTGGGGCGATGGCAATGGCCACGAGGGTTGCTAGGTCGCCAGTGCCTAGGTGAGGGTCGGGAGATGGTGGCGACCCTCTCCCAAATCTAGGCGAGGGTTGCTTGCGGGAGGACTGGTGACTCTCACCCAAATCTAGGAAAGGGTTGTTGCCCTCTCCCAGCGTCTAGCGAGAGTGGCGACCCTCCCCCAGAACTAGGTGAGGTTGCTTGACCTCACCTAGCACCGTCGGACCTCACATCAAGTCCCGATTTGGGCAAGGGCTGGGTGAGGGCACTCGACCCTCACCTAGATCTAGGAGAGGGTCGTCGCCCTCTTTAAACGTCTGGTGAGGGCCTGTCGGTCGTTACCTTCGGTTGGCTAGGATCGTTGGTCTCACCCAAGTGCCGGCGATCCTCACCGCCCATTGTCGCCACCCCATTGACGATGGGGTGAGGGCCACAAGCAAGGGAGCCCCTCTCCCTGTATAGTAGTTTTTTTTTATTTCGTTTTTAATATTATTTAATTAATATTTATATTAAAAATTATTAAGATCAAAATGACATCGTTGTTTTGGGTGAGGAGAAGCTGAGGTGGATCTTGACGAGCCACATGTAGGCGACAAAAATTATTAAAATATTACTACGTAGGATTTCCAAGAGAATCACTAGGAATTGGCACTGAAATAATTCAATTTTCAAAAAAAATGATACTTAAGTATATCTTTCGTAATGTTTGGCATTTAAATGTCATTTCATGTCAAGTTTTAATACTTGGGTTGTTCTTTTACCACAAAATATGTAGATCAAAATTCCCTCGAATGGGACATGGCACGACTCATCAAACTCTCCCTAGATCAATGGGGTGTCCCCCAGACCTTTCCTCACCACCACCCCCGACATCAGTCATCACCTCCATAGCCGGAGCTTCCCTACAAGGACCATGAGGAGTATCGCTTCGGATCTTTGGCTTGGCAGCATTCGCATCAAATATGATTTGCTTTATTCAAAGGGATATTTCCCTTCCCCATGACCAAACGATAGGCATGAACTACTTCTCAGCGGGATTTTACTGTATTCAACACGGACACAATACTTAGCAGTTAGCCCCGCTAGGAGATGTGAAACTCGATTTCTTAATGATTCCCACCAACATCTCATTTAGCTCCATGTACCCCCAATGCAATGGCGTCCTCAAACAGCGGTTTGTTAAGCTAACTTATGATGTAGGTAATTCCCTGAGGATGATACAACACACTAGGTTTGTTGAGTGGACCGGCAGAGTCTGTGGTTCAGATGCACAGTATATTATACCCGGAATTCAACTACGTGCTGCACTCTTCGTTCCAAGTTCTATTCAAAGTCGGCATTGCTGCCAAATTTCAAAAGTAACACAAGCTTACAACTATTGGAAATGTCGTCTATAAGTCATTTCCCAGTCCAGGGCTTATGAACAAGCCGATTTACCATATCGAACGAAAGCTTCCACCCAAGCAATTGGCCAACAAGCGTAATGGTCCACATGGTCACGCCGACATCTTAGATAGGGGATGAAATGATGAAGGATTTATCCTCCACAACTGGCCCAACCTCCATGGATATCAAAGATTTATCTGCGTCGCCTGCAGACACGGCATGCGCCTCCGGTGCAAAAGATCGAACACCGTATTCTTGGCAAAGGACCTCCAATTTGATGCTTTATTGAGTCCGACAAAGTACCGGGACCAACAGCTTTTGCAACGCTATCTGGGCCTTTCAAAGTCGACATTCCAGCAATATTCAAATTTGAAAATCAAGCACGATCGTGATTCTATAATTAACCAACACCAAAATAGGAGACTTCAAAACTTCCAACCAGGTGCAATACGAATCCATGTTTAAACTCAACATGTCAATAGAAAACTATCATCAAGAGTAAGAAAATATACCCAAGAGTTTCAACATTAGATGATGATCGAAGATGGAGAATGTAGCCATCACTATCGGCAGCCGCCACTCTTAGATCAAACCGATCAATAGTCCACCAAAACCAACGAGAATCAGTTACAAAATGACAAAAATAAATAACAAACAAGAAAACTTTCAAGAAAAATTGATCAACCATGGCTAAAGAGTATAATTAGAAATTAATTCTTAATTAAGATTTAAGAGAAATTTGTGTGAAGCACAGGCAGGTAAAGTCTTATGAAAATCTCTTATGTTGTTTGGAAGATGGTAACATATTCAAATGTTACCATTGGGCATATCAGTAGAGTAGATCAGGTTATAGATGCACAAGCCAATAAATGCAGATGATGTCCTAAGTAGGTCAATTAAGATGAGGAGTAATCTGCCTCTATAAATGGTGAACAAAGTAATGGATATCAAGGGATAAGCTAGATGGACCAGATAGAAGGAGAACAAGCCGAGACTTTGGAGTTCGGTAAAGCTTGAATCGTCTCGATAGAAGGCAAAGTTTACTAGGAAGGGCTAGAAGATGGAAGATCGAAAGTCAGTTTCCAACAAGTAGCGTTGATAGAGTCATCGCATCACTGGAAAGAACAGCCACCTCTATCAGACAACGTGGAAGACAAGGGATGTGTTTCTACCAACTGGAGAAGAGGACTCGGGCCTCTTTCCAATTTGATTTGAATTCAAATTGGTGACTAACGGCTTGTTCCTAGCTCTGGAATTTGTAGTAGAAGGATTGGAGTGCAGTTTTATCATATATAAGCAAGCAGTAGAGATGACAAACTCTGGATAGAAACAGCAATGACTGTTTTAAGAAATTCTCGCTGTCAGAGTATCATACAGACATTTTGCTTCTACTAGCAATAGAATCAGCGACTACTTAAAGGAATTGAGTTTCAAACGGTCATATGAGGTCCAATGGCTATAAAGTTAATTCAAGGGAAGCAGTAGAGTTGGGGGCAAACGAACAAAACCAATCTATTACTTTAAGGTTCGTCTTCACTCTGTTTTTATTAGTAGAAGCTCCATATTTTTATTATTTTCTCTGCGAGACTGCTTCTATATGTAATATACAAAGAAAGGATATTTGTCGTTTGAGGTGCTTGTGTGTTGATAATATCATCTCCCAGCTTTGAGTAGAAGTAAACCTGCTCCTATCTATAATAATATCTTTTGAAATTACTGGTAGAACAAAACCTAGTGGTGGCTGTTGTCTTGGAGAGTGGACATAAGTTTAATATAAGCTGAACCGTTGTATGTCTACGTGTGATATTTTCTATTCATTTAATTTTGTCTATATCTATTGATAAAAGCACTTGCATTTGATATTATCAATTTGTTCCCGCATCCATCAATGTTGAACATGATATTCCACAAAAATTCGTGCAAAAAAAATCCGTGCAGCCATGGAAAAATTAATTTGTGGCAAAACAATCCGGAATATGATTAAGCAGCTTTTGACGGTTCTTCATTCCATGGGGCTGCATCCTTATTAGAATTTTTGCCGGACTAATCAACGCATCAAATTGATATTGCCAAAATCAAAGCCAGAAGGATATAATTGAAAAAGATTTGTAAAAGTTCAAAAATTTAATGACATATTACAAGTTCAAGAACCACATTGAAAAAAACTGTAAAAAATTTGTATTTTTTCCTATGATATATTTGATAAAAAGGGTAATGACATCCGTAAGTACCCAAATCTTTTTGCCTGCTCTACAATCTATTATCCAACTTTTTAAATTCAGTTACACACCTCAATTTTTTAAATGCGAGTCAATGCAAAATCTCCATTAAAATCAGATAGCCAAATTGGATATGAGTGTCTGTATATAAACATTCACCGATTACGGTGACATCCAATGTGAGCACTTGAAATGATATCACATCAATAAAATTTTGCTTAGCAAGCAAGCCACGTCAGCCAGTGGACTTAATTTATGCCAAGCAAGCCAGCCACATCACCAACATCACATGACAGGGCAATTCACTAGCTAGAACCTTACATTGAGACAAATTTAAAATTGAAGTACTTGACAAAAATTTAGATACTTGTAGCGTTATTATTGTTCCTAAAAAAGGGACGAAAATTGTGCATCTTATGTTTCTGGGAAGTTCATCTGATTACAAAGCTCATATTTCCAATTGGAACTCCTAGTTCTAATATGCACCCTACTCAGAAACATGTATATACAATGTACCATGTACACACCAAATGCAGTGACTGTCCTAGGACAAAGAACCATATCTTGATTCCAACATGTAGATTCCTTGGCTACCACCAGAAAACCACTTCCGGTGACCATGGACAATCCACCAAAATGAATATGAATGCTTGAGACGCATACCCAGCACAAGCAAAGAGATTGGGGTCTGCAAAAAGAGCCGCTACAGTCTCCCATGCTGCTCCAAAATCAGGAACAGTTCCGACATTTGACTCCCGAATGAGGACTATGTATGACGACCTGCAGGTTGTGAAAATATGGGAGGAAGAATCAATGCAAAGCATAGCAGGATGTAGAAAAATGGGCTCGTTTTTTGGACAGATAGATGTCGATAAGGTTTCCATCCAGACGCGATCAACTGATTCACACCAAATCACAGAAGATCTAATGAGTGGCCACAGATAATCACCACTGGTCTGAGTTATTACACTCCTGGTTGGAACTCCAGCTTACAATAGCCTTATTGGCAAATGCGATGCTTTTTTCGATTAACATTAACACAAGAGACAGGATCTGATCGTACCTAAAGAACATGAAATTATAGACTTTGAAAGGCATAAGGCAGAAGCCCACCACTGATGTAGCAGCTTGACTACTCTTAGTCCCCGCATACTGAAGAAATCCTGTGGATTGACAGAAACCTAGCATTAGATAGACATCAGATGAAAGTCGTGCATATTTATAATGTCCTATTTAAGCCTTAATTTGAGGAAAGGAAAAGCACACCCCAACCTTTTCTTCCTCAACCAGATGTACCATCGGAACTGCTACTCTGCATAAACTTAGGAGGTGCGCTGGGAATGATTATTTGGGGTCGTGCTGCAAGAGCTGTAGCTACGCCTGTCAATGAAAGCAAGTAAGTGACGTGCAGGCAAAAGTTCTGTTCTCTTCCGCTTGGCTAGAACAAACCTTCAATCAATCAACTGTTCAGGTGGAGTTCTAGGAGTCCATGCAATAAATTGATTTGATGGAAATAAACCAAACCAGGCAGGATATTACTTTACACTACTGACTTATTCTGCATTTCATAAGGCCTGTATATACAATAAAACATAATGTCTAAATGTTTCCTAAAATCCAAATTACGATTCTTACTGGTATGATACAATGCGTGTATTGTGGGTACTTGTGAGGTTGTCATGGCATCGGCACTGGGGCCACTAAGCTGCACGATCTGATGGCTTGGCGTTGAGTACTGTGGGACAGTAACGAACCCACGACTGCTGGAAATGTTCTGACCCATCTGGCTGTAGGGATAAATAGCTGCTTGAACTCCATACATCTGGAGGTACTGCTGACCCATGTATGGACTATAGACGCCCTACTAGAATGAATTATGCACGTGGATAACATGTCAGTGAAACAATAAAAGCAGAGCACCCTCTTACTTTTGTCAAACCTAATCAAAGTAAAACTGTTATTTACGATCTCTGTAAGGAACGGTTTTGAGTCCGGTACCTGTGTGTAGACATACTCAGGGCCATGTGCTGAATATCTGCATGGTAAAACAAAAGGTGAAATATGTCAAAACTCGAAAAATCTTGGAGCAAAATAGTTCCAGTGAGAAAAGCAAAAGTCAAACATCATTGTGGATCTTGGGAAAGAAAATTTTACACATCAAGGGAAATACCGTAGGCACATTTATTACAGTGCAACCTAATAGAATGTCATGTCACTGCAGTTTGAAAGGTTTCAGGATACAATTGCCAAGACAATCATACGTTGCATGTATACTCATAAACTATTATTCTTGTGCACTGCTGTTGAAGAGAACCTACTCTGTTTGGGTTGAGAGCCAAGGAGAATGAAATCTAGAGTATAAATATCAAAACTTGCAAAACACTGATAGGAGCAAACATAATCAGCATTGCACTTTATACCATAACATGGCCCTGGCAACTGATGCTTGTTCTAGGGAATTAAAAGATCATTCCAGATGAAACTAAAAGATCTGCACCAACATTTCCTTCAGTGGCAAATAAATGCTGAACTGCCAGAGTAGACGGAGAAAGGGTCGTAGAAAGTAAGTGCATATACCCAAATAAAGTGAGAGATCAGATTTTTGGTCTTTTATCCAATACACTAGAATATTCCTAGTTTACCTAACAAGACCAACTTAACTTTCAATCACACACAAACTAAATGATAACAGGCATAAATTGAAGATCATCATTCTCGTGGAAAAAAAAGGCTTATAGAGAAAACAGAAAAGGTAACAGCTCTGGTCAACACAATTGTTCAGCCATCACAACAACACTGGAAAGACACAGAACGCTATTGATGTTTTTTGACCTTGTAAAGACCTAGACAGTTCAAGCGCAGGATTTGAATGAACCCAGGTGAAATTTAAAGTTCGAATACATGAATAATCTGCAAATATCATATACCTATAAGCAGGATAAGTATATCCATGTTGGTAGCTGTAGTAAACCGGTTGCTGGTAGCCGAAATTCCCCGTATAAGCTCCCTGGTAGGGTTGCGTGCCTCCTCCATACAGTGCTGCTGGTCTCTGGTTTCCTACAAGAAACAGAAACAGATAGCACCACATACAAATGATACATTGACGGACTAACATAGACATTGCATTAAAATTATAATACAATCTACAGGAAGTCAAAAAAAGAAAATAGTGTGCAGAAACGGTTTTTCTAAAAGGTTTTCACATAAATATGGAATCTAGAATCTAAGTCATATTTAAAATACATAATCAGTGACTCTGCTTTTACTGGTAAATTAGTGACAAATGTCTGTTTAATACATTTCAAAGCATCTCGAGGACAGGGAACAAGGTACAAAGTTTTCAACAAACAAAAACAGAAATTCATACAAATCAACCATGGAAGCCACAACTTGAGGAAAAAGAAATCTTCCCTAAAATAACTTCACCACTTATTGTACTTTCTGATTTTCATTACATCATTATAACGGAAAGAGACTTGCCAAAAGAAAACAGATGAAAATAATTATACGTCAGATCATTACATAAAGCAATATTGCAGACCAGGAAGTCTAGGGAGACATATTACCAAAAGAAGGAGGCAGGCGGGCTCTTCCAAGTGAAGCCAAATTGCAATTTGCACGCCTGCCATCAATTATCGGAGTGGGATCTGCACAGGCTCTCCTAGCAGCCTCAGCCTCCTGGAAAGTTACCTAAACTCTCCACATGCAGATGTGCACATAAACTCAGCAAAGAATAAGAATACAAACCCCCAAAAACACACCAAAAAAAAAAAAACGAAACTAGAAGAAAAAGAAGCACAAAGACAAGATCACTAGACACCAGACAGCAGCCTGGTGCAACAAAACTCATTGCCCACATGGAGTAGCCCAGACTTCCAAAAAGCTAATTACTCAGATAAACATATGATTATCGTCGTCATTGGATGAACCCGCTTATTCCACAAAAAGATGTAAAGATACTATTCGAATATTCTAGATTCCATGGTTAAATTACATCAGCAATCTTTTTCCTAGTCAAATTTGAAAACTTTCAAAAAGATAATTGCAGAAGAGACCAAGTCTGATTAAGTATCTTGGATATCAATGCATAAGCATTAAATCATCCCCTGCCAACATAGAAGGAAGAGGAACAAATGAGTGAAGAACAAGTACTCACAAAACCATATCCTTTTGATCGTCCTGAGGTCTTATCAGTGATCACGACCGCCTCAAGAATCGGACCAAACTGCTGGAAGTGTTGCCTCAGTGTCTCGCTCTGCGTCTCCCAAGCCAAACCCCCAACAAACACCTTGGTGTACGTGGTGTCTCCAAAAGCTGGATTTGCGAATTGAAATCCAGAACTCGAACTCCGGTGATAATCCATGAATTAAAGAAAAAAAAACCAACAACCACCCAACAAAGACACAACAAGAAAGATGATAACTTTGACAAAATCAAGTGTTGATATGGCCAAGAGAATGCAGATTACAGAATATTATTGTCATATAATGAGAAAAACAGAGTGAATTTGGAGGAATGGACAAAAGGGTATGCTTATAAAGGGTGAAATGGAAGGGATCAAGAACCAACGAGGCATGAATCGCACGGAAGAGACAGATTTATGTCCTAAAAAGAGAAGGCAACGATCGGAATAGAAGAAAGAGGAAGAGTGGAAAATGAAAGGAACTTTGCGAAGCAATGATACCGCAAGCAGAGAGACAACTGTAGTAGAACGTTAAGCGATCATGGGTAGCGTAGAGAGAGAGAGAGAGAGAGAGAGATGTTGCTTGTTGTTGATGGTGGTTATGGTATGTGAGTGGAAGAAGGATGGCAGAGAAGGGAATGTCAGAGAAATTGGCACGAATTACGTGGGAAAAGAGCACACGCACGAACGGAAAAAGCTGTTGGAGTGAAAGGACATGAACAATGAAGGCGAGTGAGAAAACGAAGAAACCGCAAATCCATCCGAAACACGCTCTCTTGTCTTCTTCTTCTTCTTCTCCCCGTTTCCCTCTCTTCTGTCTTTTCCCGTATTTTAATTAACTACCAGGAAAATTTCAAAAAACACCAACTTACGCCATAATTTATCTAAATCTCCATATTAGTATATACATTATATAGTGCCTAAATATATACTTAAAAAAAAGGGGCGGACTAATTCACAAGGGCATCATGCAACACACTTTTTGCGCCCAATTAAATTTGGATAAAATAAAAGGTCTTATTAACAAATGCTCTCAATGTACTAAATTAACATAAATGCATTTATTTTATGAAGAATGAATAATTAAAAAGATATATTTTTTAAAAATGATTACTTATATTACTTATAAAAATAAACGGAAAAAAATTATTTTAGGTGTTGTTTTCTGGCAAATTCACAAATTTGAAAAATTCCAAACCCTCCTTTTCTTAGTTAGGAACATTTTAGGTACTTGAATTGATTTACAATTGATATATTAAATAATGTTTCAACTAAAATAATGGACATTTAAAGAAACTAGACCTATCTACCGTGCTAAGTAAATTTGCATATGTCGAATTAATAATTTTCATTATAGAATGTCCTTAAGACGTGGAAGTTATAATTTGTGATACATCAATTTTTCCTATGATATTGGAGGTTGAGACTTTAAAATCAAACATCTTCTCACGAAATATGTTAAATAAGTGCTTTGAAGACAATCTTTATCATGATTTATCATTTATCTATAATTTTATTGAAGTAATCCGATGGCCACTTCAATTTGAACTTTTACAAAAAGAAAGTTTCATAAAACCCCATTTGTTCATAATATACGAAGATACATTCGACTATATATGGACAAAATCAAGATTTATGACAATTAAGTTAATTGGCAAGCAATCGATAATCTTTTATCTTCCAAATATAAATTCAGAACTTTACCCCCAAAAAATTTGAATTTTAATGATGACTAAGATTCTAGATCCCATATTAGACGTGATAAGAGAAAAAATATACGATTTTGAGTTTCGAAAATAAAAAGCATAGGGGTCCCCTTGGGGAAAAATAAAAAGAAACGGTCCTATCAAATTGGAATGCACCAGAAAAATTATTTCTGAAACTCTTTTGGCGGCTGTAAGTTGTTGCAGAGTCGAGAGGAGGCCGACAGAGATCGTGGCCCGCAATCGAAACGCTGGATTCTTCCCCCGTTGACCTTGTTCTGGACATGATTGTTGTCTCTCCAGCTGGATCCAAGATATGATTCTCTCTACTCCAATGAGATCTCCATGTTGCAAAGTCTTAGGTGTGTTTTTTTATTGGATCTGATGCAAACTGTTTGAGTAAGAAATCATCTTTTGGTGATCAATGCACTGATTCTATACAATCCAATATTTGTGGGATTCAATTTACTACTTTGTCTCTGGATCATATCCAATCGAGAATAATCAATTTAACTTTCCCCTTTAGTATAGATTTGTGGGTTGCAAAAGTTCATGTTTGCAATGGATCTAATCTCTTTAAATAAGCTTATATATGTTACTTTTTAGCTATTATATGCTGCATTCGCATTGCAAAAAGAACAAAGAGCGAGAGCTTTCTCCTTACTCTAAAGTCTCTCTCATAATGGGAAAAGATGAAATTTATAGATGTATATCATGAATCTTGTTTTAAACATCACTTGTGTACATGTCCTTCGTGCCCCAGATACAAATAAGCCATATCAAACTTTTGCAGTACTAACTCTCTTTATTTATTTTCATTTTCCCTTGATTGACTTTAGTGTCGGAGGGCTAATTTGAGGTTATAAATTCGAATGCCTCAACTAGTTATTGGGGGTGTGGGCTGGCTCCTTGATTGGAGACCCAACTGATGCGGTTGGACTAGATTGAGCATCAACATCTACATTATTTGAGAGAGAGAGAGAAAAATTAATTGTTTGAATCTTAAACTTCAAGACAAGATAACAAAAAGCAATTCTTATGAGATCTATTGGACAATTGTCTGACTTTAAAGAATAAACGTGTAAAAAAAGGTTCATCTCCCCATTTTATGGCATAGTTGTCCAGATTGAAGAGCATAGGCTATTTGCCCAATATAAAAAGAGAAACCACAGTCATAAACCATCGAGAACCCTTCTAACGTATGAAAACATAATCTTTGAACAAAAACTCAAAATAAGACAAAATAAGAGGACTTTTCAGTCAAAAGATAAATCGGCCCAATTTACCCTAATATATCATCAAAGTACAAAAAAAAAAGTGCCAGATCACAGCTTAAGAAAGTAAAGCTTTTTCCCTATTCATTCCAAAGATCTTGATGGAGAAAATACGTCTTACTACCGCTATTTACTAATGAGGCAATTGTTATCCATTTCACCTAAAACTCGTATCGATCCTTCTCTCCATGAGATACTTCAAGCAATTATTATAAGTCTCAGATTGGATAAGGCCGATTTGACATTTGAGCTATCCACGCATTTGCCAGGCGCATAGAAAGGGACCCTCCAAGAAATGGCATGATGCAGGTTCGTGACATGGACATTCATTAGCATGCATCATCATTATCCGTGTCTGCAAATTAACTAATATTTTTTCCTTCACTATTACAAAAGCCCAAATTAGAAGATTCGTGCAATTGCCAGGAACGAGTTAAGGAAGGTGATGCCAGGAAAAGTTCAATGGCCCTCCAAGGGACCAAAAGAACAGAGGAGAGAGAGAGAGAAGGAAGAGGAGGTCGCGTTCCGACTTCCCACTGATTCGATTTGGCCACGAAGTTTCGGGTCATGCCGGGTCAAGTGGTTGAGGAATCAGGGGTCCGGTGGGGCCCAGCGCGCGCCCACTTGAAATTGCGATCCGATTAAGGAAACTCGGCGTGCGGGGCCCCCGTCACCACTCATTGTTTTCTTCTGCTCCTTCGTCTTGCTTTCTGCCCTTCTTCTTCTTCTTGGGATTTGGATGAAATTGCATTGATTTGGGTTTTTAAGTGGCCGCGGATTCGGAATGAGACATGAGAGTGAGCAAACGGAAGTAATTACAGAAAATGACAGCCGATGTTTCCTTCCCTCTTGTTATCTGTTGTAAGTTAAGAGGACTCGACATGGAGCCTACCTGCAGTCACAGGAACCAAAAGGAAGGACGCTAGAACAGAGGATGTCCATAGTGGGGTTGCTGTGAATGACCTTGTCTGCTTGCCATAGACCACCCCCGCCGTTCACTCGTGTTTTGAAACTCGGTGTTGTGGTCGATAAATGACTAATGTATAATTTATATGTATTATTTGAGTCTTTTTGTAATTATGTTTCTAGTTGTACCCCGATTATAATTAATTACTCTTATAAAAACATATCGTACAACCCTAATGGGAGTTGAGCCATCTTAAACACTTTATCATTATTTTCTCTCTCACTTTAAATATTAACATCTTATTAGAGTAGAAAAACGCATCAAATTATTCGACATCTCTACCCAAACTCAACAATTGTTTTGCTTCGATTGTTATATTATTAATGTCCAATACATCTTCAATCTTCTTTACAAACATTCTCTTTGCCCATCATCTTCTCTTTTTGTTAATCCCAATAACCTATCACCTCCCAACAACATTGCGGTCACTTTTACCTCCTTTTCCCTCTTCTCTGCTGTTCACATTTCTGCTTCTGTTTAAATTACAGCCATGCAATCAATCTCACTGTCTTTTATTATACCCAACATCACAAGTCTTGTCTTAGTTTGAACCTATTTTAATCCGCAACCATGTGTTGGGCTAAGTGGATAGGTCTTTTCAATGTCTACTAAAGCTTGTCATTGATCAAAATGTCACTGTGGTGGTCAATTCCTCTTATTTCACCTTGGTCAAAACATATCGATGCATCCATAGTTTGATCGATTCGACTGTCAGTCGAGATTTACCATGAAGTTCACAACCCTCAAACATCTCGAGAGATTTGGCTTGCTCTAAGAAGACGCTTTACTAATCGTTGCACGGCCAAGGAAATTGGATTGAATGTTATCAAGAATATGATCAATCCATATTTAATTATATTTGGCATCCAAAGCCCATAGTCAATTGCTCCATTTTTTTATAAAGACTAAGTGATTCAAGCCCTCAATGGGCTCCTATCTGAGTATGATCTCCTTGTTACCATGATCACCAACAACTTTACAATTCTTTTCATAGGTGGAGTCATGTCTCCTCATCCAAGAAGAAAAATTTCTTTAACAATCGAATGCCTCATCTTCATCTATAAATTATCATGTTTTTATCAGTCATGCTACTTCACCTAGTCTGCTGTTTTGAGGGTCTCGGGTAGGACTTAATTATGGGGGCCTAAGATCCGGTTGGGACAAGGTGGACTGTTTTTGCGTGAGCAATTGAGTTGGCAAAACTCTTATGATTAGTTTAGTTCACAGTGTTATCAACCCACCATGCCAATAATTCCTCTACCTCCTCTAGTCGGTCCTATCATGGTTTAGGGGGCTTGTGCTCCTCCATTCATCCAAGGAGGCATTTTCTAGTCTAAGCCTCATCTTATTTGTCAGATTTGCAATAAAGCCAGGCACACTGCTCCACAATGTCAATAACGATTTCACTGATCCGTCGGACTCGTTCTAAACTCTCTCAATTGGTGAGACCTTATAAAAGCCTACATTTTAGAATTTTTAACCATTTGACAAAAGTCTCCATTAGTGATGGTCATTTATTACCTATTAAACAAGTTGTTTAGCCTTTTTACATATTTGCTCTTAATCTTTATTGTTGTCTTCTATCTATCACATCCCTAATCTTTTCTTTGAAGGACAAATGAACCAAGAAAATTCTCATCCAAGCTAATTGTTCTCATGGTCTTTATTCAATTCCTAGCTTATTGGTGTCATCTCACTTGCATTCTATCGTGGCTTCCCCTACTTTATCCATTTGCTAGCATGATCATCTTGACCCATCCTAATAAACAAGTTTTGAGTTGTGTTTGCAATTTCTATTCTAAGTCAATATTTTGTGAGCCTTGTCTTGTGGACAAATCTTATCAATTGAGTTTTGAGTCTATTAGTCATCGTGCATCTTTACCCTTAGTTGTAATTTGTTATGAGGTATAAACAAATCCAATTTTATCTAATTCTAGTTTCAAATATTTTGTGTGGCTCACTTGGGTCTTTCCCAAGAAAAATAAGTTTAAAGTGCCTACACAATTTCATCCATTCTCTTGTTTTATCGAAAATGAGTGTGATGCTTAAATTAAACTTTTACAAACTGATTGGGGGGGAGAATATACCAATAATTCATTCCAAACATACTTAAGTGAAAATTGTATTATTCTACATTTTTTTATCCAAACGCCACATTAAAAATGGTCCATCATAATACAAAATCAAACACTAGTTGAAGTGTCCCAAACCTTATTAATCCATGCCCATATGCCTCATTCATATTAGGTTGATTCTTATCTCCTTGTTCTTTACACTATTAATCAGCGTTCCACTCCTCTTCTTTGATATGTCTCCTTTCCATTATTTATTTGGGTTCTAGTTTGGTTACTCATTCTTTTGTCTATTTGGTGTGCTTATTATCTTTTTCTTTTTTTTTTTTTTTTTTCCATCTCATGTCTCCCATAAACCGGCGCCTCATTGTGCCATGGGTTTTCTTCGGTATGCATCGATCACAAAGGCTATTATCGCCTTGACCGGTTGAGTCTGGCATTTTTATTAACTCCTTAGCTTCCAATTAATATATATATCATTCTACTTCCTTTGGCTCTCAAGCTCCTTATCTGGCTCTCTTCTCTTCTCTAAGCCAACCTCCTAACCTACCTCTCTCCTCCTCTCGGCCTACCCAAACTGCTTCCAATACTTCACCCCCCAACCAACTTCTCCTCCTTTTGACCCCATTCACCATGTCCCATGCTGATTCTTTTCCTAATCAATTCCTCTTATAGTTGATCATAAATCCTCTCTACATTTCTATCCAGCTCCTCCAATTTCGTTTCTTCTCTTGCCACTCATATAATGCAAACTTGTGCCAAAATCTAGAATTTTTAAACCTAGAAATTTTTTTTTAAAATTCTCACTCTTTTCACAAAGAGATATCAACTTGCTCTAAGTTCATTCTTGACTCACATTGGAAAGTAGCCATTATAGATGAATTTAGTGCCCTAGTCACCAATCACATGTGAAATTTTATATCAACTGATCATTCTTAGAATTTAGTCAGTTGTAAATGAGTTTTTAATATCAATTAATATCTTATGGAATTATTAAACACTTCAAAACTCATCTCATTGCACAAGTATCTAAGGAACATGCCAAACTGGACTATGACAAGATCTTTAACTCGATCATCAAACCCACAACAATTCAGGCTGTTCTTTTTATTGTGATTTCATTAATATAGGCCATATAACAACTCGTTACTAAAATTGCCTTCTCATATGGTATCCTTTGTGAGGAAGTTTAGATGGGTTAACCTTCCAATTTCTCTCATCTTGAGTTCCCAAATGACGTGCGTTATCTCCAAAAAGCCATTTATAGTTTAAAACAAGCTCCAAGTGTACAATTTCATCACTTTAGCAGCTTTTTATTATCTTTGGGTCTCATGATGAGTAAGGCCAATCTTTTGTATTTGCGTATGCTTCTTCCCGAGGCCATTTGTATCTCCTATTGTGTGTTGATGATATCCATATCACCAATGATACTCTTTATTTATTACAGCCTTTAATTACTCAACTCTCATAGGAATTTACTATGAAAAATCTTGAACCACTTTACTACTTCCTTGGCATTAAGGTCCATCACTGCTCTAATGGTACACTTTTATCTCAAGTTAATATAATTGATGGTCTTTTGTGCAACTCTGACCTCATTAATGTCAACGCTTGTGTCCATTCAAGACCAACAATGGGGAGCTTCTCACCTCTCTAACGTTGTCTACTCTTTTATTCTTGAAAGCCAACGAAGGGTAAATTTGTCACAAATAATGTCAATTTAGGATTTTTCGTAATATTAACTCAAAAAGTAACAAATTGTAAAGAAGAAAATTGTGAAGAGTGACACAAACCTTGCAATATTTTTGCTAACTATTCTTAAAATGAATATCAACACAATGCTTCTCATGATCCCACCAAAAACCCCTTCGATCCTTCAAGTCATATATTTGATTGTACCACATTTTTCAAGTTTTTCATCTTCGACTTTATGTGAGGACTAACATTGATGCCAGAACTGGGAAAGTTTCTTTCAAATCACTTTCCTAATATAATCATGTAACCACTCTTGAAGTGATTATCAGCTTTCATTCCTCGTGCAACTAGTTCTTCAAGACCATTTAAAAGTGCATAATCTTCATCTATTGGCCATACATATCGGTCTCTCTTTATTCCCATTCCTTGAGTTTGACTAAAATTACTACCTTTCATTCCTAGACACTTCATCACAATTTTATAAAATTTAACGATAGAGCATAACATGGCAGAAAAATCTAATGATATAAACAACATAGTACCAAAATTAAAATGATAAAAAGCATAACTCAATCATTACATAAGGAATATATCTCTCAATCATGACAAACCAACACCATATTATACAAATCTAATAGAAATGGGGAAAAAAAAAATCTTACAATACAGGTCTTACAACAATAGGAAACAAATGATTTTTTTTTTTATAAATAATGTAAAGTCATGCAACTCCTCCATGTCCTCGACTTGCGTTTCATTCATTAAACATTTGTACCATTGAATTTTGTCTCCATGCCGTCCAATGATCCAATGGCTCAACAACATCAATTGTTTCCACATTTTCAATAGTGTTAGCAACTTCATCTAATTGTGCCTCAATTCAATTAATAGACATTTCTCTTCTTAACAAGTTGTGTATAAGGTAACATGCTATGGTTATTCGACCTTGCATTCTAATTGGATAAAAAAAAAAGGACTCCTAAGAATTGTCCACCGTAACTTAAATAGACCAAAGCATCTTTCTATGACATTTCTAACTTGAGAATGCTTCATGTTCAAGTACTCTTGAGGGGACTTTGGCATACAACATTCTATTCACTCAAATAGGTGGTATCAAGTACCTCTATAAGGAGCAAAAAAGCCCTCCCCAGTTGTGCATCCAACATCTATAAGATAATAATAACCTAATAAAAAAATGATAGCATGACTAATTGTCTTAAAATCGTCAAAACCTATATGACAAAGAATGCAACATATTGATAAAGACTTATCTTACCAATGAAAATCTTCAGACCATCGGGTTTAACTAAAGTATCTTGAAGCACTCTAGTCTGTTGAGCCTTTCCATCCAGGTAAAACATAATGAGTCTCATGTCACGTGAGCAAACTCCTAATACATTGGTTGCTACTCTACCCTTTCTATTTTGGTACCTTGGTTTATCAACCTTTAAGAATAGGTACCCTAAAGCATGTGCCATCTAATGCTCCTAAGTGGCCCTAGAAACGTGAAATTAATGAAATAACCTTATCTTTAAAGTATTAAATTAATCCATTTAATAACATAGCAAACATACCTTAAACCATTTTCATCTCTCGTTGGTACATTCCTTTGGAATTGGTTAAAGTGAGACAGAAGGCACACTATGCAATCTTACCATCATACTTAAAACTAAGTTAAAATGCTTACTTATTGTCTCCCCGGACCTCATAAATTCAAACTTGATGACACAATTTTTCACATGATGGGCAAGTATATATAGAAACATTGCCACTTGTTCTTCTGTAGTTACAAGTCCATCTTCTTTTAACCTACTAATTGTACTCGCCAACTTGCAGAGTAGAGTAAATGTCCATCTATCCATCTTGAGTTGTTCCACACAATTCAAGTCATTGATGTTAATGAGGTGGTCAAGGTGATCTAAACGAGCTTAGCTTCTAGCAAATGTGTGATCCTTCAATATATGCTTCAGCAACAATGGACACCACAATCATCATGCATGAAAGCAAAATTTATAAGTTTTTTTTTTTTGGGTAAAAGTAAGTATTATAGATGATTTCCAACCATACAACTATACAGGGAGATCAACATCTATAAGTTCATCTTCTCTAATATCATAATGGTAAAAATTTCCTCTCTATCATCGTGATCCATTTCTAATAAGGGAAAAAAAAAAACAGAACATTAGACATGTACAAATTGACAGGTTAGATAATAGCAAAATCATCCAAAACAATATCATTTTCAAATCAATAGATTTGCACATAATCTTACCGAATGAATCTATGATTATTGCTGGAAAAACATAAATGCAAAGGAATCGAACTAAAGTTGATTCATGATTATTAATGACTATTTCTAACTTCTCTCAACAAATAACAAGCAAGCTACCAACCAACTCAATCGACAATTAAAGAACATACAACGAATTTGCTCACTTAGAATAAACATCGTGCATTTGACAAATAAAGCAAGACGAAAAATATGGGCAAACTGGACATTAGTAAAGCAACTTAGTCAAGAAAGAAGGGTGAGTGGTTGTAAAACAATCTATACCATGATAAGTAAAAACTACTAAGCAAAAAGACAACACAACATGCAGACCCAATTTCTCAATTTTGTCATCTTCTCCTCTTTTGCTACGCAACCCTAAAGATTCCTTTTGAATGATTAACATCATTCTCAGAGCTACATCAATAGTAAACAATTAACCATTGATCTTGTCATGAATTCAATGTGAAACCAAAAATACCTTGCAACAATTTCAAACTTCTGTCTTGTATTTCCAACCCAAAAGAAACCCCAAAGCTTTGAGGCACCATTAGCCAGTGAAGACAAAACACCAGTGTACCGAGACATCCATTAAACTACACATATGACATGGAGACACCCACATCACATCATGCTGGAACACTGAAAGGAAATCCACACTCAAATCGTTCTTAACGCTTGTAATAACACTTATTCAATCCATTTAGCAGCAAAAGCAATAAGAAATCCAATATAGAATATTATTTCCTAGCCATCGTGTATGAGTCTAATTATTTACCTTCGCAAATAAAAAAAATATTATGCATCAACTCTTTTGCTGCTTCCGTAAAGCTTTGATGTGAACTAGAGAGCTACCAAGAAGAAGGCTTCAACTTCAATAGTTTAGTTACAAAGGAGTCACATGGTTGAACGAAGGAGAAGTAAAAGGATAGCGTAGGGTTTTCTCGAAATAACTTTTATATTACAGATAAGAGAAATTCTATCCAACTCTATCCCAACCCCCTCGGATTTTTTTATCCGGGCTACATCTCCTTATATCTAACCTTATCCTATCCTAGATAGCTGCCAAACATCTTGACTTTTATCAAGATGACCAAATGCAACCTTAGTGGTTAACCAAATATAGAACTACAGTAAGTAATTTGCCACTTATGATAAAAGAGATCATATGAGCTCAGAAGAAGTAGCATGATAAAACAGTAAACAGTTGCTCTTGGGGTTAACCTCTCAGTTCAAATGTTAATGTCGATGTATTATTCATACTCCCTATTGACAATAAGGCACAAGGGTCCCCTCCCTGGTGAGCAGGCAAGGTCCAAAGGCCACTCCGGTGGGGGTCGTGGGGGTGACCCAAGCCATCAAAGGACTCTTATCATTTAAACCCATATTTTATTAATAATTTGGGTTTGGGCTTATGAATAATTACTGAGTATATATAATCTCTTTCTCTTATAATTGAGAAATGTAATAGAAAAGTGTGATATACTAATTATAATGGTACACTATGCTAGATATAACACTAGTTCTAAGGGTGAATCAAGATAACCTTATGTCTCAAATTCTTTTTCTCATTTTCTCTCTATTTCCTTGTGATTATACTCCAAATCCTAATAGTTAATGATCCCATATCATCATATGGGTCATGGATATCTGGTCCTTCTCTCACCATGTGGTTTGCAGGAGGTTGTCCATATGGTTTACTTTCAGATGAATCTCAAGAGGAATCTTTAACCTCAGAAGATCAGTCAAGAGTTGAGTTCACCGGCCGTATGCCATGGTTGCTTGGTGTTTGCAACATTGGCTCTAGATATAGGTCGTGACAAGACCAAAAAAAAAAAAAAAAGAAAAGGTCCGACTATTAGAATAACCATTACGTGCACAGTTTCAAGTCCACGCACGGAATTACATGAATATCATCTGATTTGGGGCAAAGCCTTCCACCTCCTCAGGAGAGGTAAACAGGCCAAGGTGCTGCAAGGTCATGATAAAGGGCCCGGGGGCAACATCCCTTTCATGTACATGGTCATACAAACTGGGCATGTCTAAGCTCGATAGCCAATGTTGCACCACCCCGAGGTTGTCTTCTTTTTATTCAGGCACGATGAATTCCATCCTTTCTACCTTGTCCAAAATTTTTCAATTATCATGCACTTTAGTACTCAGAGAATTGCATGTGCCAAATTATCAATAGAAAGGTGATTAAAAGACAACCACATATGTAAGTATGGCTCTACATGAGACAAACAGCGCCAATACAATGCATAATGCTAATGCTGAATCCTCATTACAACAAACAAACAATTTCATCAGCAGATGGTACCTTCCCAAAGAAACTGTCTCCACTTTGCCAAGGACTCCAAATAAGCAGCAAACTGCATACTAGTGTCGTCTGCCAAAACAGCCAACACTTGCTGCTGCGTCATGCATGATGAAGATATGAAAAGAAAGTAATTTGAGGTTGACAAGTACGTAAAATCATTAAAACCTGAATTATTTGCCATTCAACAATCCAGCCTTCTGATAGCTTTCAATGGAATCAACCAAAGTTTCCTCCAGAGGCTTGTAAGACCAGCCTAGCCTCTGCAGTCTTGCCGAGCTCAGCCTATCTTCTTCATCAGTCTCACTAAAACTAGAAGCAAGTAATAAAGTAAGACAAGATTACAAAATCAACGGAAAGAGAAACAAAGTTGGCCAACTTGCAAGTTAATGGACGACATTGCACAAATCAAACATTATCAGGAGAGAAATGATTAGGTGACAATCTTTAATCAACTGTGAGAACAACAATTTGTTTGGACCACAAAAAACCAAATAACAAATAATTGTAAATTGTTGTGGGGTCCACTCTTTCAAGAATTTTTAGCTCACAACAAGTTATTATTCTCACAATTGCCCAAAGACTCGTATGCTAGCAAAGCCCTTATTAGGAAAATTGACAGAACCTAGGTACAGTAGATTCACCAAATTTATGGGGGCCTTCTCAAATGCATTCGGAGGGAGGTGCCAGGTCTTTGTAATCTTTTCTAAATAATTTTTCTAAGAGATTCTAGGTCTAATTTCTCAAGTACAAGAACAAAGTGTTTGGTCAGTTCACCATATGAAGGCAATGACTGACAAGCAAACTGGGAGGAAGATCATGTGTCTGAGACCTACCAAAGGTTGGAGTTATTTTCAGGGTTAAGCCAGTTTTGTGCACAAAAAGGCACAGTAAAGCACTGCACTGTTACCAACACACCACATCAGATCGAAGTCACAAAACAGATGAACATAATCATATTGGGGAAAGCTCGCTCTTTACTCTCCAATAGTAGATTTGGTGAAAATTTCTGGGCTGATGCTGCATATACCACTTGCAATTTAGTGAATAGATCACCATCACCTCCAATTGGGTATAAAACTCCAAAGCAATGTGGTCAAGTAATCCTGCTGACTACATCAGACTGAGAGTGTTCGATTCCCCTGCTTATGTTCATCTAAGTGAAGGCACATTGGAGTCAGTGGCAAAGAGGTGCATACCTCAGCCATGCACACAGCATAAATGTTTCCTCCTACGAATCTGCTCTGTTTTATTAGAGGGGCGAGGGATCAAATGTAGAGGGAGAGTTGGACAGTGTTCAGAAACAAGTCGAGCTTCATGAGAGCCTATAGATAAGGAGAGTGTTGGACAAGTGATGGTTTCTGCTTTGTTGCCAGGTTCCCTAGCTACTGACAGAAGTTCTGAGGTGAGAACTAAGTGGAAGCGGCCAGTGGAGGTGGATGAGCTGGAGCTACGGTTAAATGCAAATGCAAATGTGGAGATGGATGATTTGGAGGAGCTCCGATGGACGTGTCGGGTACGGAGATGC
Organism: Angophora floribunda; assembly: GCA_014182895.1. Taxonomy (NCBI): domain Eukaryota; kingdom Viridiplantae; phylum Streptophyta; class Magnoliopsida; order Myrtales; family Myrtaceae; genus Angophora; species Angophora floribunda. The sequence continues at coordinate 11,627,108 of CM024710.1, read as the reverse complement.
AGAGAGAGACCAAGGTTGGGGTGTTGTGAGTGACTCAGGAAAGTTACATCAGCAAAGTGTCAAAATGCTTCAATATTCAGCTAGTCAGAGCACCTCCTTTGCTACATGTTATTAACCATGTAAGCTATCACAGTGCACTGAGCTGAAGGTGAAGCATTTGTCCCATGCTTCACATGTCAGTACTACTGACTGTTGGTATAATATTAAGCCAGAATTTTCACATCATTGGAAGAATGCATGCAGCTAATCCACGCAGATACTGTAAAGGTATGAAGTTTCTCCTGGTTTTGTTGGGGACAACAAATGTTGGGTTGTGTTTCAGAGAAGATAATTTAGATAGAGTGACAGTACCTTGGTGTGTAGACCTGGGTCATGGGTGTATCTTGGTGGATGGTCAATCTCTGAGGTGTATGTCTTTGCTTCTATGGTTGTTCTATGAGTTTGAGGGAGCCATTACAGGACATGGTAGTTTCGTTAACAACTGAGGCCAGACATATGAAGACAAAGGAAGAAGTAGTAGAGGCAGTGTGGTCAAGGGACTCAGTTGGATGATTATTGCTTGGAACAATGAGCTGATATAGTGTTCAGATGGAGCCAGAGACATCACCACAAAACCGAGTTTAATGAGGTCCAACACCAGTAAATTAGAGATAGCATGTTGAGAGCCGATGTGAAGACCGAGTTTGTTCCTCAAGGGAGTCCATGCATAGCTTAGGCTCAATAGACGTTTGTGGTGATTGAGCACCCTTTGAAGGGGGCTCAGGAGAGATGACAATCAATGAGGTAGAAGTTCAGACTTCTCGCTAAGGTTTGTGAAGCTCGAAGTTTAGACCCAATTCAATTCAGAATTGACTCAAGATTAAAGTTCGAGGACACCTGAAGCAAGAGAGATGGATCAGAGTGGGTGATGACATAAGTCACACATCCTAAGTTAAGGAACAGACGTCCAGAATGATGGAGCGAGGAAAGGCAGTTATTCTGCAGACATCACTGAGGTACAGACGTCAAGTCTAACTCAAGAGTCAGACCAAAAAAAAGAAAAAGCGTAACTCAAGAGAGATGAAGGAGCCATGATGGAATGTGAGTGTGTAAGCTAAACAATCTGTATCTCTTTCATTTGAGTTTGTGAATCTTTCCAAGCATACCTGGGGCCGGGAAACACTTGCAAACTACGTGTTGCAAGCAATTGTAATCTCCTCTTATAGATTATAGTGGAACATCCCATCGATCTCTTCTCTTCGAGTAGGCACACCAGCCAAACTACTTGAATTCCCTGTGTTAGGTTTATTTTCTACATTTATTTCTTGCTTGTTCATTTGTGTTTGTAGCTTGCTTACACAATTTTGTGCAACAGAGACAATCTCGAAGATATAGGAAATCACGTAAGTTTCCCACCAGTCATGGATCGTAATGTAAAATAAGGATGCAGCATCTAATGGATGTGTTATGCCATAATTCTACTTCACTTAAGAAATACAAACAATTAAGAAGGTAGTAGCATATCGATTCTGAAATTATAGAATTGGGCAACTTACTTTTGTGGATAACTGTAGTTTGGGTATAAACTCCTTAGCTTGACCACCAAATCGCGAGTCTTGATAGCATGTGCCGTGCATATGTAACGCCCTTCTGCCTCGGGATTTTCATATCCCAAAAGTACAGCTGCAGCTACATCACGCACATCCACTATATTCCTGAGCTTGTTTGGCATAGAATCATCCCCATCTGTGTATCATGCCGTCAGGTTGGCCATTATCCTATATAACAGTTTCTCATGCATATTTGCAAAGTTTTTGTCATGAAAAGCTGCAACATATCTTTGGCAACCTCTATGGAAAATTTCATAGACATGAGATGAAAATGTTCCATCATCAGCATACACCCAAAAACATCTTTCAGAAACAGAAAGAGACAAGACAATCAAGAGGCAAAGGCTTTTTTCTGTCATAGCATTGTTATTTAAAGTTCTCATTTTCAAAGCAAATCAGACCAGTTTTTCTCGACTGAACGGAATGGCTCTTATAAACCCACTATAGAAGCATTCAGGCATGAAATGGCAAATGAGAAGTGCATGACAAGTTTCGTCAGATAAAACTCCTTTTGAAACACGTACATATAAGAAAAAGCTGATCAATCCCTGCTTCCTTGGTCTTCACCAAAAGATGGAGATACAGAAATATGCAAACCAAAGCATACAAATGAAATAGCATTACCCAGTTTCTACAGAATTTCTAGCCTCATATTACCCTGACTATGCTTGGCAATACCACCGCCATAGTAATTGCAGAGTGGAATTTTTCTTTGGTCACTTGTCACAAACTACTCATAGGGAAACTGATACAAAGGCACCTTGCATGTCATAAAAATGGGTAATATAAAGTATTAGACAATTCAAGATAGCTTTATGTACATTACTAATTTTACAGAAAAAAACACTTATAATGAGTACAGGTCAGACATGAATACTCATACACACAAATGCCTACAGGTTCCAGAGATGATTCAACGTGATGTCAACAGTTGTAAGAGCATAGCATATGCTTGGCAGAGATAATTACCATTAACAAGCCTCATATAAGTGCCTTCTATGAGCTTTACGAGGACCAGGCTGCTTGTATTCATTGTTGACTGTAGAAGAGGCCCAAAAGTAAGAGCGGGGCAAATGCTTACCATATCAAGCCCATTTTCTTTTGCAAACTCAACAGCAGCACTTTCGGCTTCCCTCTTTGACAGGCTATACCAGTTCTATGTCATAAGTAGAATCGCTGTTAATGCAGCTATAAATGCATGTGCTTCAGACTTATACTCAAAATGGCATGACAATAAGATAAAACTATATTCCCCTTGCAAGAAGAAAGCATATTGATGAATCACTCAAACTGAGAATTACTACAAATAGCAAAAAAAAAACGATATCTCATCAGTCCTTACAACTGGAAATCATCAGAAGTACAACTACTGGTGCTTTAAAGTTCATGACAAACTATGGCACATATAAAGAAAACTTAAGAAGTCAGTACATAGAAGATATGCTCCCAATTGTAATTATATAGAGATGATAGATGAAGGAAAGCATGAAGGAAAGAATTATTAGTAATGCAGAATTTAGATACCTTAGTAGTAATGCAGTATTCCTTGTCTGACCAACAAGTTTCATCCTTCACTCGCTTCTTTGGCCACATCGGATTCATTACAATTGCAGAGATGGATGATACATAAACAACTCGCTTCACTTTTGCTTCGCAACATGCCTTGAGAATATTTAGTGTTCCCTTTACAGCAGGGTCAAGCAGTTCTATCTGTGACAGGTTAGTTAGGTGTGTGAAAAGGACAAGAAAGATCCTATTCATTGACTTAAGCAGCTCGAAATGCTTAAGGGATTTTTAACATGCAGTAAATTCCTTCCAAAGCGGTAAGGACAGCGATGAGAATGCAGCACACGTGGATTACACGCTAAAACCAACTTGGACAAGTGCAGCACTCAGTGAGTGCTGGATGGACATGTTCTTGCCTCAGGATTCTGTATAGAGGAGGAAGGAACTGGACTAGCAACATGTAAAACTCCAGTACATCCTTCAATAGCAGATTGGAGAGAATTGTAATCCAGCAAGTCTGCTTCAAAGAGTTTCAAGTTTTCAGATGCATTCTCAAATTTGTTCAAATGGTCGTGCTTCCTGTCTGCACATACCCGAGATAACAAAATTTTAATAAAGGGTCTTGTAAACAACTGACAAGAATAAAACCACATCCCCGCAAAAGACTAGACAGGCTTACATAACATGCTCCAATGAGACTTTGTATGCTCCTAGCAGATTCCCTAAACGTGATTAAGGTAGTTTAACCGTAAATTCTCACTTTGCACAGCCTATATTTGTTTCACGTTTCAGTTTAGATCGTGCAAATAGCTGAGGAATCCCTGGTCTTGTTCAACAGAGAATAGAATTTCATATTCATCGGCAAACGAACATAAAAGCCCCAAAGTGGGAAGATGCATTACGAACGGAAAAAAAATGCAAATGGGTACGTTTCGAAGCCGCAGAAATCATGCAAGAAGAACACAAAAGTTGTTCCAATAGGTAAGTGTTGACCCAAAAGCCATGGACCAACGGATGTTGCTCCTACTCAGAAAACTAGCTCTAGCAAACGAACCGTCGAGTGTGGCAGTAGCTACGATCAGTGACTACATCTCCTGTCCCAATTGAAGAATCCCACAGAGGATCGCAAGGGTGATCAGAGGAGAGCCCAGTGGAAAGCGAAATCATTACGTTAATGTTTCTCGTCATCCATAGAGGACAAAGGGAAAGCGCTAGTTCAAGACCAGGAACACAAAAGCAGGAAGAAATAGGGAAAGAAATTGAAGAGAGAGAGAGAGAGAGAGAGAGAGAGAGACCGAGTTGTCGGACGGTCCCATGAACTATGTAGCCCTTGGAGAGGAGAAGCTTGACGACCCACGAGGCGACGAATCCTCCCGCCCCTGTCACGCACACCCTCTCCTTCTCCATTTTCCACTGACCCCTCTCTCTCCTCTCTCCGAAATGTCTGGGTTCACTCCCTGTGAAGCGGGAGAACGAACGCGAAACAAAATGGGCCGCACGCTACTCGGTTGAGAAACGACCCATGCCGAGCAAAAGGACGACGGGTAATGCCGACAGCGTCAACACGGAAGTTCGGTAAGTCGTTAACGAAATGCTCGCACGACATCCTCAACATGGTCTGCGCGGAAACGACGATCCTTTCCCGCGGTTCCAATGTCAACCGACGACGGCCACCGAACCGGATACGCACTGTTTTCCTGGCCCGGACCATCATATATTACTAGGATCTTTTCGCACAGGTCCTGAGCGCTTCTTGACGCACACGGTCGATGAGACGCGACGGAAAATCGGCAAAAGAAAAATTGGCACAGTTGAGACACGCCCCCACTCCATTTACTTGGCGTCCAACCCTGCTCGGCCACACCGATGACGTCCCCCTACGCGGTCGCTCATCACAAGGCTCCGTCATATACCATGAGTAGCTTACAAGGGTTTAAGAAAGAGTAGCGTGAAAGAAGCACGAAAAGTGTGATTTTTACGGAACATTGAAAAAGGATTGATCTTTACATGGACAAGAACATAGCAAGTGTTTGAAGAAGAACAATGTAAGTGTCGTAACTCGCACACGGCACTCTCACTTAAGAGCCGTAAACTTTTTTTCACTTACTTAAATGCTGCGTCAAAGTAAATCAATCACTCGATTGTCATTTCCAGCAAATTATCTTACAATGATTTTTTTTTTTTTAATATATGAAATTTTTGTTTTGTTTTTTATTTCATTTTTTCCCTTTTTTTGGCATGGTTAACATGGGTTGGCCATGGCCCTCCCCGGCCTCACCAATAAGGAAAATAAAAATTTCAAAATAATAATAACAATAATAAAGATTGTCCATGTCAGCACTTGCGAAGTCACATAGGTTGATCGATATCTACGTGAGATTATTTGATGAAACAAATTGTCAATAGTGCTTAAGTGATCAATTAAACAAATTCACGACATTTAAGTAAACAAAAAAAAATTATAGCACTCAAAATAGTACCGTATGAAAGTCATGGCACTTGCACTATTCTTGAGGATAGTTTGACTTTTGACTTGGCCCTCTTTGGTCCTTTCATGCAAATCTCAAATGAAGGGCATGTCTCTTCTCCTAGAAGTCAAAAATGAATTATTCCATAAGTATAAAAAATCGGATCAATTCGGGACCTTGTTGAGGTTCATGAGTGCTTAGTGATGCTTACTTGATGAAGACATCACCGGCCTATTCTCCTTTAAGGGGTGTTTCACTTACAAGAGCTGCATGTGGTAGTCTCATCAATGTGAGTGCATTGTTAAATTACATTCTTTATTCTAACGTGCCAGTATATGTACGCTTCGCACTCATTGTTAGCGAGCGATGGATATTTTTCTCTCCCTCATCAAAAAATAGGGAGACAAGTAGAGTCTCTCACTCTAGGTGATGAATCTCTTATGCGTTGCTCCCTTAAGTTTTTTAAGAACATGCTCAGATTTGTGAATATAAGATAGTTATACATTATCACTTAATTTGATATTCTTAAAATTGACACTTAAATCATTGCTCTTTTTCACTTTTACTACTTATGTGAAGCGAATGGTTTATTAATTATTATCATTATTCACCCAAAAGTTAGATCCACGAGTGGTTAACTTATTATAACATCACATCAGTTGCATTTCACATCGTGCGTGGCTATAAGAGGTATTTTCTTTTTGAAAAAAAGTGATAAAATAATCGCAGATGACTTTATATATATTATTTATAATATGTGACCATTTTAGCATCCTACTGCTATCGACTGTTGTTTTAAAGAAAAATAAAATAAAATTAGGTGTGCATGCGTATCACCTCGCGCAATAGGCAAGGCTGTTTCCTAGGAAAAGGAAGAAAATGTGGTTCGAAATCAACGTTGCCCGAAGGCCCACTGTTGCTGCAATTGCTGGGGCCAGGAAGGAAATAATTGCGGGCCCTCTCACACGATATTACCATATTGCCCTTCCCCGACATTTTGAGGTAAATTAGACGCGCGCCATTCGTTTCAAGGTCTTGTTTGGTACCGGCTATTTTTTTTTTTATCCTTTTGTTTCTTATAATAAAAAAAAGACAGAAACTCATTTAATAACATTGACTTATTTTTCTATTTCTGGAAACAGATGAGTGGTCAAGAAATAAATTTAGAACATAAACAAAAAATAGAAAAAAGTTATTTCTTTGTTTCAAAGAATAATTTCTAAAACCAAGTCTTCTTTTTTTTTTTTTTTTTTTTCTTCTTCTTCCTCCTCTAGTTGGTTCCGGGCTCGGTGATGGCTGGCGACTGACCAGAGATGAGGTCCTTTGGCGAGGCTTGACCTTGCCCAACATTGTCATCTCACCTAGCTACAACGAGGCTAACCATGGCAAGGCTCTCTCAAGGCTTGACAATCAACTAGAGAAGAAAGAAGAAGAGAGAAAAAAAAAACTTAGAAATTTATTAAAAAAAGTTAAATAAATTATATATCACAAAAAAATTGAAAGTCGTACTAAATACATTCTTTTTTTTTTTATTTCAATAATAGAAATTTTGTGTAGTTACAAACACATTTGAATGCTCAAAGACTCATATAGAAAACAAAATCATGAAAAAAAACTATTTTTTAGTAGAAACTATTTTCAAAAACAAAATAGTCATCAAACACATCATAAATTGAGAATGTTGATTATCCACTCTTTCACCAACCGTCAAACCAACGGTGGATAGAATTGTTTGTGGAAATTTAATGGTGTGAGCAATTCATAAATTTTGGTTTTAATGTGCAATGTGGTCTTTCAACTTTTAATTTGTTTATGTGATTTTTAGATTTTAACCCAATATACAATATCATCCTTGCCAATTGTTCAATGTGGTATCTAAATTTTTTGCACATATTTAATTTAGTCCATTAATTATATGACAATGTTCAAATTTGTCATTCCATTAATTTAAATTCAACAACAAAATTAAACATTTTTATATAATTCACCACATTCCACATTTTGGTAAAATTTAAGGATTGCATTAAACAAGTTAAAAGTTCGATAATTATATTACATATTAGATCAAAATCCAATGACTATTTATATTATCATCCCACCTCTAATTTTACACCAATGGCAACAATGCGCCCTTTGCCCAACTTTTTCTCTTTCCAAAGTTGCCTTGCATACTTTTTGAGGAAAAACGGTACAGATAATATATGAAGTTTGGCTTGATATATAACGTCATCATTAAACTTTTAATTCGTTTGATATGATCTTAGAACTATTCATAAATTGATCTATTTCTTAAATTTTCAATTAATTCAATCTAGTCCCTCAAAGGAGAAATATTTACGAAAATTAAAACCCGATTAAATGTCAAGAGATCCACACGATATTACTCAATTAATAATTTATTGGGTAAATGTACAGAGAATATGCTGGCGTTGTTGCGTTGGCTCTTGTCTGTAATCACGTTATGTGGAGATGGGGCCCACGTGCATTTCGTGCGATGATGATTGGCAGATTATAATAATAAATCACGGGATCGGCGACAGAACAGAGGCCATCAAGTTAATCAGACGTCAATCACGCAAAGGCGAAAGAAAGAAAAACATCGTGGGGGACTCATCATCTCTTTAAAAGAATCGAAAATAAATTAATTATTTAAGAGAATTTAAAAAACAATCCAAGTAAAATCCAAGCAAGCAAAATCTTCCGACGCTACTCGAGGGAAAGCAGATGAACTGGGCAAGATGCAAGAAATCTTTTTTAAAAAAATTAAAATTAAAATAAAGAAAGACATAAAGGAACCGACGAATGCTTTTACTTCTTACCTTAATCATGCTGTAAAGTTCCTGTAGCTGACCTAATGAAGAGTCGTCCGTGCTGGTGAGATAAGGCGTACGGTGATATTATCAGGTTCTCAATGATTTCAAGAAATTGATGCGTACAATTACTATCTTGAGTCCAATCAACAAATGTCTCTAATCAAGTGTTAACGAATAACGAGTGTTTCAAGACGCCTATCAATTATTGAGGATTTTTTCTCCATTTCCAATGAACTAATTACAAAGCACGAGAAAAATGGTATATTGATCAATGTTGTTTGTCATACATCGAAACAAGCATCTCATTTCACCGCTTCTCTTTCGGATTGGACATTTATGTCTCGGGTAAGGGAAACCCATCCCATCTAATCGTAGAAGATTATATTCAGGCAAAAAGTCGCCATATAGCGATCATACAACAATGATGTGATGTCTGAAAACTTTGCTTATGCGAGACATCAACTATTCATCAGAAGTTTCTAACTAAAGTGCATCGATTGCAAAAGGAGATAAAAAAAAATGTTTACTATATTTGGGTAATTAAAAACTAAAGCCTAGCCACACAATCATAAAAAGTCCATTATAATATAGTGACATCAATTGAAAACGAGTTAGATGGAAGGCAATCAATCGAGTATATTCACTTTACTTTGTTTTTTTCATTTGTCGTATTCTAGTTCTCGATTCATTTTTAAACTTTTACTATACATTTTTACGAGACATAGAAGATAAAACTCATACCAGAAACTAATCGTTCCTACCAATCCCGATGCCCTTTTGGCGATTAGGCTTCAAGAAAGAGGGAGCGGGAAAATTGCCTATCTTCGTGATTCCGAACTCTTTCAAACAAGCACTGCTTTGGCCCGCTCACCAGTGGTGTACGAACGGGACGGAGCTGCTACAATCAATAGCTTCAGTTGGTCCGACACTGTGAGATTCTATGGTCATGAGTTAGTCCGAAGGGCTATACAGCTTTTGGGCATTATTAAGAAATGTGATTCTCCACACCATTCTCCCACAAGCAACCCCCGGCTCAGGGGACCAGAAAAGACCTTTCCTTTTCCCCCCTTCGTCGGCCCTTGAGCTGTATGAGCGGGTAACGTCCACCTGCGGTTCTGCGTTATTTTTACGGTTTGGTCAACATAACTCTCTTCTAAATAAGCACAGGAAGAGACAAGATCTCGAAGTTTGGATCTTACTTTACAATAGGGCAAAAGGATTCTCCGCAATTATAAAATATAAAAACATCGATTGTCAATTTTCGGGCAGGTTAGAAAAGTTGAATTTACCGAGAGGCTGGTTCTCGATGGCTCCAAATGCATCGAAAGTGCCTAGGCTTTTTAAACGAATCGGAATTTGCTAGAGTCCACGAAGACGAAAAAAGATTATTAAATTGATTGAATCGAATTCTCGGACTATGCTTCTACCCTCCCCATCTCCCGGAATTAACGATAAATTCGATGTTCTCTCCTTCGTTTCCCCCCTCGCTTTTTCTGCTTTGGCCCTTCTCTCCCGGTCGAAACTCGTAAAAAGAGGCCCAGCGCAGGGGCAAGAGAGGAATTACGCACTTCCCGGCGGCGCGTGCGTACGCCCACCCCCTCCCGCGTGAAAACGAGGAAGCCGGTAGACAATGCGACGCTGCGTCGCACGTGTCGTCGTTTCCGAATTTCCTGTCGTTTGAAAAAAGGGAACTTCTTATGAAAAAAAAAAAAAGGAAAAAAAAAAAAAAAAAAGAGAAAAAGGGCCATTTCTTAAAAACTTCCATCCCAGTCGCTCGCTAGCTCCAGCTCACATTTATTGTTTCTCTTTCTCTCTCCATCTCTACGCGAGAGTTTTAGAAGGGGCATTCGGAAGGCCGGTCTCCTCCCTCCCCGCCCCCTTCCCTCCCCTTCCGCTCTCCGCCTCGCCGCCGGTGATCGCGATGGACGCCCGCCGGCGGCAGCCGAAGCCATCGCGCGCCGCGGCCGGCGACCCCCGCCGCCGCCAGAAGAACCTCCGGCTGTCGGCGCCGGCCGTCGATCCCCGCGAGCCGCAGCCCTCGTCGCCGAAGGCGTCGGACGCGCTCCCGCTGCCGCTGTACCTCACGAACGCCGTCTTCTTCACGCTCTTCTTCTCCGTCGCGTACTACCTCCTCCACAGGTGGCGCGACAAGATCCGCAGCTCCGTTCCCCTCCACGTCGTCACCCTCCCCGAGATCGCCGCCATCGTCTCCCTCATCGCCTCCTTCATCTATCTCCTCGGCTTCTTCGGCATCGACTTCGTCCAGTCCTTCATCTCCCGCGCCTCCCACGACGCGTGGGACATCCTCGACGACGAGGTCGCGGGCGGCGACTTCCTCCCGGAGGATGACGGCCCTCGTTGCGCCGCCATTGCTTGCGCTCCTCAGAAACTGGCCGAGCCCAAACCCATCGACTCGACCCTGTCGTCCGTCGAGGACGAGGAGGTCGTGAAGTCCGTCACGGACGGTAAAATCCCGTCGTACTCGCTCGAGGCCATGCTCGGGGACTGTAAAAGAGCCGCTTCCATTCGGCGCGAGGCGCTGCAGCGGATGACGGGGAGGTCATTGAAGGGCTTGCCTCTCGAAGGGTTCGACTACGAGTCGATTCTGGGTCAGTGCTGCGAAATGCCGGTCGGGTACGTGCAGATTCCCGTGGGGATCGCGGGTCCGCTGTTGCTAGACGGGTTGGAGTACTCCGTGCCGATGGCGACCACCGAGGGTTGCTTGGTGGCGAGCACGAACAGGGGGTGCAAGGCGATCTACGCATCTGGTGGGGCCACGAGCGTCTTGTTGAGGGACGGCATGACGAGGGCGCCGGTCGTGCGGTTCAGTTCCGCGAAGCGAGCGGCGGAGCTGAAGTTCTTCTTGGAGGATCCGGTCAATTTCGAGACCTTGGCCGTGGTGTTCAACAGGTCAGTGTTCCGGTAGAATTTTTTGTTTTGTCTCGGTACTTTTTATATTTTATATTTATTAATTTTTATCTTGGGTTTAAGATTTTGTCCTGTGCTCTATTTTGTTGCGTGGAGTTATGTGGATATTGCGTCTGTCACCTTTTTTCCCTTTGATTTTCTTCGTGTTCTCCCAATTATTATTGTGTCCGACCCGTTCCTATGTTGCATTTTTTCTGATGTTGATAGATTTATTTATTTGATGATGATTGCTCGCCCTTTTGAGTGATGAGGACAGAGGGTTTGAATGTCCAATAATGTCTGTATATTCAAAAGTGATATAATTCCAAATTGTGCCAGGAACTCTGTGGCAAGCATTTGGATAGTTTGATAACCCAGGATAGGTGGGATAAAAAAGGGAGGCTTTAGATCAACATGAGCTATCATTTACCTGGAAAACGGCTTTAAACCTTTTCTCCCCTGAAATTGCACTTCCAGAAAAAGGGTGGTCACCTCCACCTTTTCTGAGGATGACCTTTTTCCAGTGATGATGCCTTTTTTTGTCATTCTGCAGATCGAGTAGATTTGCCAGGCTCCAGAGTATAAAATGCTCGATTGCTGGAAAGAATCTTTACATGAGATTCACCTGCGGTACAGGTGATGCTATGGGGATGAACATGGTGTCGAAAGGGGTTCAAAATGTGCTGGACTTCCTTCACAGCGATTTCCCAGACATGGATATAATTGGCATTTCTGGTGAAGTTTCACTTGCTTCCTACTATGTCGGTTAAATAGAATGTCACCCTTGAGTTTGTCATTGGCTGTCAGATGTAGTAATCTGGGTTGGTTAGTCATATATATATATATATTCTGCATCTGTAAGGACCGTTTCTACTTTTTCTTGAAACTCTTTGTTGATGTCTTCATGCAGCCAAATTTAAGATTTCTTGATGATCATATAAACGAGTTCATCTCAATGTTTTAGACTGAAGGGAAATACTTTTGTACGATGAATACCAAAGACTTGGGTCCTTGCAAATATTATGGAGTTATTATTTACTTCTTGATTTATGGAAAGGTGGGCATATATGTTACTAATATCACACCAACTTCTCAGGTCATATTGACAGTAGTATGGATCTGTTATTTATTACCAGTGTTCGTCTTCCCTTTCAGATTTTGAAGTGTTTGTATGCAAGAAGCCAGTCATATAGTCGCTTGATAACTGCTTTAGCTTTTTCCTAATTCTTTTGCTGGGGAAAGGACGGTTGGTCTAGGAAATGTTAACTACTGAAAGTTAACTATCAATTTAAGACTGGTTTTCTTCATTGCCATTAACTTTGTTATTCTGCATCAGGAAACTTTTGCTCTGATAAAAAGCCTGCTGCTGTGAATTGGATTGAAGGGCGGGGAAAATCAGTTGTTTGTGAGGCAATTATTAAGGAAGAAGTGGTGAAGAAGGTTTTGAAAACCAGTGTACATTCACTAGTTGAGCTCAACATGCTGAAGAATCTTACGGGATCTGCTGTTGCTGGTTCTCTTGGTGGTTTTAATGCCCATGCGAGCAACATTGTGTCTGCTATATTTATAGCAACTGGCCAGGACCCAGCACAGAATGTGGAGAGTTCTCATTGCATTACCATGATGGAAGCTGTCAATGAAGGAAAGGATCTTCATATTTCTGTTACCATGCCTTCTATTGAGGTAAAATTTCTCCTTCCTTTCAAACTATTTCAGTCGTTTTTTTTTTTTTTCCATGACTAAAAAGAATGAGGTCATCGTGATTTGGAAAAGGGAGTGGAATGAGAGAATGTAGAGATAGTTACTAATGCAGGAAAGGAAAGCAATTGGTGCCAAAATGTTAAAACTGAAATAGAAAATAATGCGGGTTTTATCGCAGGGTTAATATGTCTGTTGGAGACTAGAAATGGTATCAAATCAAAAAGGGTTAGCCCCATGGACGATTAGTGATGCAAGCAGAGTCTTTGTCTCATGCCATGATTCGTTGATCTTCCCTTACACTGATTTTCTCCTCACTAGGTGGGCACGGTTGGAGGCGGAACTCAGCTGGCTTCACAGTCTGCCTGCCTGAATTTGCTTAGTGTCAAGGGTGCAAGTAGAGAGTCACCGGGAGCTAATGCGAGGCGCCTGGCCACCATTGTCGCTGGTGCAGTTCTTGCAGGAGAGCTCTCCCTAATGTCTGCCATTTCTGCTGGGCAGCTTGTAAAGAGTCACATGAAGTATAACAGATCCAGCAGAGACGTCACAAAAGTTGGATCCTAGATGGAGAGAACATGGCCCGAGTGTTCGAATATGGGAATAAGCGTGTGACTGAGGAAAGGATAGCTGCAAAATTCAGTAATAGGAAATGACTTTGGAATGTTAAACCCCACGTGGGATTTTTTATTGTGACATCTGTTGAAGCATGGAAATGGACCGGTTAGGCGAGCCATCTTACTACCCTCCACTCTTAATTGCGCACGCTAAAATGGGTTCTGAGGCTGACCCCGTGAACATGCCGAGCCCGACCAGATTTTCGATCTGTGGCGTGTCCTAATCACAGAACGCTGTGTTCTGTTTTATTGTTGTTATTCCAGTCTCCGTCATGTAGTTGTTTGTAGCAGGGCAGGGGAATCGTCTTTTGATTTGCTCCGAGTGATCAGATCTCTACTTGGGGGACCAGATGGCATTCTCATGTCTTTTTTAGCGAGCAGATCTATCGTTTTCCTTTTGTTCGTTTGTTTGTATACCATGTAATGGGACCTCCATATTGATTACTTTTGAATGTCACGTGTCACCATGTGAATGGAAATTGCTCTGTACTGATGGCCACAGGAAAACATCTGATGAGAGAAAATATCAGAAATTGCACAATGGTGTCGTATTCTTGCTACATGTGTGGACAACGTTGCGGCCTGCGATTCAAAATTGATGTAACATTCACGAATTCGAATCAGATCAAAGGCAAACCAAAGCTTGGAGGCTCGGGCCGAGAAAAGGGTAGCCAAACTAAACCTTAAGTCGGACATCTCGATTCTTGACTCAAGGGATCGTGTCCATTGCTAGCTGACAACAATCGTCGGTACCCAAGATGGAGAACACCAATTATATGTTCATTCTGAAGTGAAGTAACGCAGTTTATTTGATGATAATGTATTTTTAATTTAGTATACGAAATGAGCACGGCACGAAGCGGACATGCTTGGTCTGGCACATGGCCGACCTTCGAATGGATTTTTGACCATATGGAAGTGCCATGCACGTGAGGGTCCTCTAGCGTCTGGGTCCTCTGTCCACCTTCCTCCCACAAACTGCTTTAATTGCTCCAGGGAATCCCAAAGATGGATCCCATCAAGCACCAATACTAAACTAATTTAACTCCTCATGGAATTCCAACGATTTGTCGTCTTGTAGGTGAATTTTCAAATTTTTCTAGCTAGAATCGTTTGTGGTACATGTTATATAGCTCGTGAGCTACCGGTGTTTTGTTTCATATAAATTGCAAAAAGCTCATCTAACTTCACTTTTGTGGTAATATTACCGGATGCAATAAGTACTTAGCATCGATTCAATATGGCCTAAAGGTGAGCATGGATCTAGATAAAATTAGAAATCAGTCATAGGAACTAGTATGGTTCTAGATTCCCATAATTACCCTATATAAGTGGAATCGGTGCTATGCGGTTCGATTTCCAATTTTTGGATAAGAATCGGATAGGGAATTGTGAACCAAAGAATCAAACCGAGAATTGATTAACCGAACCCAAGTTAAGTCTAAATTAGCTTTTTACTCTTGCTAACGGTGACAAACATACCTCTCAAAGCTCATATGCCTCTCATCTTCTATCTTCTAATTCCGCGATATATTGATAAGAAACTAATATCCACAAACTCAACATTTTATATTGTTTTGTCTCTCTTTATTTCTGGTTATGCACAATTTCGTTCACCAGCGGCCTTTTCTATAGGTAATGCAGATCACCCTCTCCAGTTGAATGCTTTTGAAGTTGGCTTGTAGGGTACGAATTGTTAAAAAAACCAATTTTGAAATGGTAGATTCCAGATTTCAAGTAACCTAAACAGATCCCAAAATCACTCACCCTAATACAACCTACATGGAGATAAGGACAACGCCGTATATTCGAGTCTTGCTAATTTCGGATGCTTATTAAGTAGATCAGGTTTGGCCTGCACGACTCGCTCCTGATTGGGACACTTACTAACGTCAGATCAATTTGACCTCCGTGGGAACCCCATTCGATCTTGACCATGTGCTGCTAGTTGTACTTGGGTCCAGATCCATCTAATTTGGTAAAGATTTCACTGGGAACGCATGCCAAAAGATGACATCATAAGGGAGGCCCAGAAGCCAGCTAGACCACCACGACCAGTGACTAGCTTCATCGATGGTCATTTCCCAATTTGGATTTGAGGTAAGGAAAGAGATTTCGACAAGTCTTATCTATTGATGACTTGGCGCACATGCACTAGGAAGGCCACATGAAGGGCTAAGGGTGAAAATGTCATACATGCCCAAGGGCAATTCTTATGCTACTTGCATGATGCGCCAAGTCATTTCAAGTTCTTCCGATCACGTGCGTAGGTGGTCCACCAGACTTGCCGGCCGAGAACGTGAAATAATCAATTTACTGTCGGCCAATCCAAAAGTCAACTTCAAGTCCCTGGAATCGGCCATGGAGGAACTAGATTGAAATTCAAAAACCTGATCGCACACATCACGATTTTGAAGACCGAATTGAGAAGAACAAACGCAAATTTAGGTGCTGAATTTGCACTCTTTTCCCTACGTCACGCAAGCACCTACCATCCAGATTTTATTAGTAAGTGCCGTCGAGCCGCTTGTCAAGCAACCAAATACGGACATATTAAAATTCCCAATGCACAAAACACGTTAGTTTGAAAATCGAATAGTTTCCTATTGAATATGCTATAACAAATAACTCGCGATTTCTCCTTAACAAGACCTTAAAATCACAGAAATCATTCCAAACATCAGATGCGGGATCCCCAGAGGACTTAAAAGCCCTAAAGCCAGGGAGCATAACCAGTTCGGGAACCCTCAATTAGCTCATGGCATCTTACTAGTTGCAGGACGTGAAATAAAAATAAACATTAGCTTGCATGTGAAACCGGGTACATTTTCAGATCATTAACAGGATCCTCATTTTTCTTCCCTTCAGAAGACTGAGGAGAGTCAAATGTGATTGCAAAACTGACATTAATGCTCAATCTGCTCTGAGACAGCCTTCAAGCGATAACAAATGACAACTCAAATATTCATATATTAAGTTAATGCGGATCCTTGTTCGAAAGGAACGCGTACAAAGAGTCTGCCATGAAGGCTAACAACGGCTGATGTCTGCAGTGGATCAATTCTTGACGGTAAGCTCACAACCTGAAAATAACAATTCCATCAGTTTCTGAAATTTAAATTGGCATGAATGTTTTTCTATGTATCCCACAAAAAATGTAAATATTCTGCTGCCTGTCGGTATTGCATCTACTAAATAATTCATAATTTGACATGGACATATTGGTGCCCCAGATAGTTCAAACCCATTGGTCTAAGGAGCTAGATCCCCAGTAATGAAAGGTAAAGGACCGAACAAGAACACCCTGTAATATATCCTTCAAAAATGAAAAACTGAGAACTCGTAGAGCACTTGTTATCTTATTTGTTTTAGTTAGTCTTGACTTCAAAAATTCAAGAACACACCTTCTTAAAGGGAGTGATGCCCCAAGGATTCTCGAGCTGTTCTGGTTGACCCGTTATAACTAGACGTCCAGCTGGATCTGACTGAA
This sequence comes from Angophora floribunda, assembly GCA_014182895.1. Taxonomy (NCBI): domain Eukaryota; kingdom Viridiplantae; phylum Streptophyta; class Magnoliopsida; order Myrtales; family Myrtaceae; genus Angophora; species Angophora floribunda. Next base: position 11,610,023 of record CM024710.1, on the reverse strand, counting down.
CTCGCACCTGAGTAGACAAAATGAGAAGGTCAACCACAAAAACACACACCTGCTTAAAGTCTACAATTCAGCCTCTTCTAGAAAATTGCAAGTGTGAGCATGTTCAAAACAAAACAAAAGTCCCATTCGAAGGCATAACAGGAAACGTATGAGGTGCCCCATTAAGTGCTATTCTATGACTTACTCTTATATCACCATCAACAAGAGCAAGAAATGAAAACATGATGTAACGCAAGACACAGCGAAGAACATTTACTTCCTTTTATATGCCCTTGCCTCATTAAATGTGACTATCACTTATCAAGAGTAACCTTTTCACATGATATTGCCGAATAAACACAAGTTAGTTCCGGTGCAAGAATAAAGAATCATTTGGCAAACTAGAAGGTTGATCAGACGAGTTCCTGGAGTTCTTACTTCTTCACGCAAAAGGCCAGGGACCAGAGCATATACTTCGAAGCAATCTTTCTGTAGACAGAAGAGAGGCATTCAATATATATTGAACCGGTCTCAGCTGAACTATAAATCTAGAGTTAGCACAAGCCTCTGACAAAGAAAAACATACAGCTTCCCGGACACTGATCTTCACCCAATCAGCAGGAGGTCCAACATCAACAACACTCGTCATAATCCTAGCAAAAGGAAATCATTAAAAAGCTTTTAGAAACCAGACATAACAGGAGGTCTTCAGCTCAATCAGTTCCATTCCTCCTCTATCTCCTAAGGAGCCTATCAGCATTAAGGGCTCCTTTCTAGGTCAAAAAGTCTAACCAAACCTCATCAGACTAATATTGCATATGCTGCACGGGAGGATCGTTAAAAGGGAAGGAAATAGAAGACAAGAGAAAGTATACGGAACTGCTTATCTGCCTCATGATGAACAGCTCTCTCCCCATGCTCCAAATTAGTTGCTGTCTTCTCTCTAGGTAAGCCTGTCTCCATAGATGATGGATAATATGAACATATGCTGGCATCACATATTTATTTAAAAGGACAGATCTTCGGGGAGACATATCTTGCTTAATATGGGATCCACATCATAATAATGACACTCGCATGATCGTGGATGTTTGAAAGGAAAGATATTAAGGAAAGTATACCTATGCTTTTGAGATTCCTTTCACGCTTCGTTGTAGGGGCAAAGTTTTTGTCCTAAAAAAGGACATTAATAAAAATTAACAAATAAGATCTTTCTGTCCTGGATTCTAAAGAAAGAAACATACTGGAGGAAATAATTGGTGTAAGCTATAGCAACAGGTTGGCTAACCTCGCCATATTCAAGATAGCGCTGAGATTGCCAACCCTTCATAGCACGCGATGCAGCATTCCTACGTGCTCTATTTGATCCTGCAGATTGGTTTGCCTGCACATGAAATTTTCAGAATAAGGGAGGAGAAAGAGAAGATGATTGCTGTCAGAAGACACTTCCAGCTAACCAGTGTTCTTCTAATCAGCACTCACTTTACCAGTCAGCCTTCCGCTTTAAAAGCAAGAAGTCAATAGTGCCAAATAAAGACTCAAGATTAAGAAAAGGAGGGCCACAGGAAAAGCAGGGACGCCAGTGTCAAGTGAGCAATTATAAGTCCCAGGTCTGATAAAATCATTGTCTCAGCATGTCACACAATATGACAAGTTTACCGTGCCAATGACATCAAATGAAATTATTCCACTTTCTAAAGGTTTAACTAACTTTCTGGCAGTAAAGACTGCACATTCTGGGCCAATATAAGAATCTCTAGATTTCTACATTGCCAGCAGGTATGCACTTATAAAAAGGTAAAACTGGTGCCTTTTTAACCCAGCAAACTACACATGAACACAACTCTCTCCACCTAATCATTATTGTCGAAATGAAACTGACCAGCCAGTCTCTGAATTGGGCTTGAGTCCGATCAGGTTGAAACTCTTGATCTAGAGTTACTGAGAACCAGTCTTACACAGGCACCAGCTGGTTAGGCCAATCAACTGTCAATCTAGACTAACCAGGTTGCATTTACAATAATTGGGACAAGAATTGATAAAGGACACTTGAACCTTTTAACCAGAGATTCAGAAGAGGTGACTCAGCAGAACTGGATTTTGCTAAGAATTAAGAACCCATATCTTCCATTTAATTAAAACTTGAGAAGACATAAGCATCTCCACCATCGAAAAAATGCACCTGACTAATACTCTATATCTTAGTACCTTTTTATCAGCCATATAGCCTTCTCAAACAACATAAAGATTTTCTCGAATTTATTACCATCCCATGTCAACTACCAGCCAAGCAACAGAAAGAAGAAAACATACACCAAGCAAAAAAGTCCAAATTACCAAGATCAATTAAAATTTAATGGAGGAACATATATCAACCATGAAGCATGTACCTCCTTTTCAATGCTTGTAGGTTGCAGGACAGGTGCAGCCGGTAATTGGAGTGCACCGGTTTGTGTCTTATGCCTTTCATATTCCAAAAGAGCCTGTAATAACCATATTACATCAGAAGGTGGAGAGTAGCAATCATGAAGAACAAAGATATTACAACAACTCATCCATAAAGGGTGAATACACTTTGGTGCTTACAAGGGTTTAAACAACCAATAAAGTCAAACATGGCAGTATAAGGCCACTAGCTATCTTTAACAATATCAGATAGATTATAGTAACTTGATAATTAATTATGTCTACTGTCCTATGTTGTTCAATGTACACAGCACTCTTAAGGACGTACAAGGATACAAGTGAACATGTCCCTAAAAATATTTTAATCACTAAGTTGATATCAGGACACACATGAAAGATATTTAACTGGCACTAAAATTTAAGAAGAGGAGCTGGCTCAAACTCACTGTGGCATGAAAATAATCTAATATACATGTTGAGCTTGCAAAAGCCAAAGCCATTGATTTGCACTTAGAGAACACTAGAAAAGAATATCCATTATACAATGATAACTAGCTTTTCATGCAAAGTGTGCTCACACCTTGAAAGAAAAGATAGATTTTCATACATGTGAGTCCACAGAAAAAATATACTGATTTTAATGGATAAATGACGGTCCACAGTAGAAAGTTTCTGCTAATAACTCAGTTATTGTGGGACAGGAAGCATGTCATTTAATTCCCTTTATAAACTATCTCGCAAAGCAAACGAGTCCCAAAAACTGACTAGAGCATTACCTTCTCATAGAAAATTCGAAATGTCCAAGAGACCGTCGTGCATGTCCTGAGAGAGAGACATCATTAAATTGGACATGAATGTGTGAGAAACAATATGCCTTGCCATGCAAACTACAAGTTTGAACATGGAAATGCAAGCAAGAAATCTGACTAAAATCAAATGGCAAAGGCACAGGAGGCGTTTATGCTGCTAGTAACAGTCTTATATGCATAGCACCTGAGGCAAATTGAACTCGAACTGATTATATCAACTAAATGAGATCTCCTGAGAAACAGTTAATTAGAGTTTAGATGGCACTCTTACTTTGGGGGATGGAAAGACTCTCCTACTATACGCCACAACTTGGATCCAGTCACCTACAAAAACCCATCCCGTGGCAGTAGGTAAGTCAGTTGTTGCCAGACAACTTATATTGAAAACTATCGAGCAGTTTTTGATCCTGGCATTGCTTTACCAAAGTGGAAGAAAGCCATCAAAGAACTAATGTTCTAAGATGTTGTATGATATGTAATTTTACTACATTCTGATAATATTTACATGCAAAAAGAAGAAAAAACCTATAAATACGCAATCCTTATGGGCAAATGACAACTGCCGAAAGAAAGAATGCAAACAAAAAATTCTGAGTTGCTGATATGGGCTTCAATAAATTAACTTTTTTTCAAACAAAGCTCATAACCCCATTCTCCAAATAGATTCTGTTATTCTGTATTTCAGAACTAATAGCACTCTAAGCCACATTACTTTCCATGCCAGTTACATCCCCAACTTTTCAGTGATAAAATAATTATTGGATGGGCATAATACCTGGATTAAGTAGACCTATCTACAACAGAACCATAAATTTTACATCGCATTGAGAAATATAGCATAACCAAGCCATTCAAAATCTGGAGCACTTTGTGTGTCATTCGCCGTTAAACCTGATCGTCAGAATCATGATTTCATCCCACCAGCAGAAAGATCGACTGAACATCCACATCCATATCCATTTTAACTAAATCACGCAAGAGCCATCCCACTAGAATTTTGAGCTTCATGTTCATACTTCTTCAGCCTCGTATTATTGTTCATGCTCATAGCATCCAAAGACATAGGTAAACAGAATACAGAGCTCATCACAAGGGAAATTCTAAGAATGTACCAACATAAAACAGAAACACCAAAATACAGGAAAACTTACGCACCACGTCATAGCCACCAAGTTTAATGACAGCTCTCCATAACCTACTCCGACAAAAAAAAGGATACGGCTATTAGGCACACAGAAAAGCAAACCTATCAACTTGCTTCAACAAAAGACCATATGTACTAACTTCAGACAGTTCAGTGGCTCTCCATAAAACTTAGGTGGTTTAAATTCCAAAGCCCTGTCCTTGTAAAACCTTTCCAGTTCCTTCATAAATGCCGCTTGCTCCTCCACGGTCCCAGATTCATCAATCCCCATCTGTAATTTTCATGAAGAAAATAAAAATGGCTCTCTGTGTTTAGACTAAAAACAAGTAATTTTATTCACTCCTTCTAGTTTGACCTGGAATACCTTGGGATCAATCAACCAATTGTTAGAATTTCTCATGCTCTCTGCCTCAGTTTTTGGAGTTGCTACTTCCTCAGCTTTTGGAGTTGCTACTTCATCATGGTGAAGTTTTTGGGAAATTTCTGACTGATTCTGGTCTTCATTACATGTAATGCCCTCATTCTTATTTTCCTGGTTTTCATCTAGAGCACCGATGTTTTCCTTTGCACCATTAGCAGCAGCAACTCCATCATCAGCCTTCTCAGGCATTTCATGACTTTCTTTCATGGGGATATCACTTGGTAATGTAAGAGTCTTGTCATTGTCAGTCTGCGGAGCAACCAATTGCCCATTTGTGCTATGGTTGTTATCCTCTTTATCCTCACTCGGAAGGGATGGCTCTTGCTGTCCTATGCTGGCATCAACAAGGTTGGCAACAGACTCATCTGGCAATCTCTCTGCTGGCTTCTCAGTGACATCCATCTCTTTATTTTGAGTAAACTCCAGAGTCTAATTTGTAAGGTGTGTTATTATGCCGCACAGTTAAACTAATCAACAAAGAATGAAATAAAAATTCAGGTTTTGCGGAAAATAACTTAAGTGTCTCAGACACTTCAAATCTATCACGAGGAAGGGGTAAAAATAAGTAAGTTTGCAAGAAGAGCAGCAAAATAAAAACCCCATGCAGATATCGGTCAAATCAAACCAAACAAAGTTCCTGCTTTACCTTCTCTAAGAAAAATTCAAATTACACCTTTTGCAAATGGTTATACCTTACTTTCCGTTCAAGATATATTCTAGAGTACCCTTTAAAGGTTTGATCAGATAACAAGTCGAGAAATTTATGCTGAAGCTATATCAGGTCCACAGTAAAAATCGAAATGAATCTGCCCATTAGCACTCCTGGGCAAGGAACCATACATGGATATCTGACATATGTCCAACTATCACCATCTAACCCGTATACTCGACAATCAAACTCGGCACAACCACAGTAACATTGAAAAACCGAACCCGTGTCCGAGGGCTTGACATTATAATGCCTCCCACTCATAGCAGTATTCATGTACTCTCTCGCCTTTCTTCAAAGAGAACGAAAACAGTGCTTCAATCCAATCCGCCCCCGGCCCCCAACCCACCAAAATCAAGACAAAAGCCCGATAAGTGCCCGGAAAACGAGCTAAAACGGACGTACAAGGCATTTTATCGAAAAGTAAGGATCTTCTTCGTACACTCGGGGCAATTCCTTCATCTTGCTAACTATGCCTACCTCCAGCTCCACAACATTCACGCAATTAACAAGTGAAAAAAAGACATAAAAAGCGACTGCCGGAACCTGAACGCCCTCGTTAGCGAAGCTCGAAGAGCTCAGAGCCCTTGCGCCGAGAGAGAAGAAGAAGAAGCGGGGGCGACAGGCAAAAAGCGAACGGCGCCGTGGAAGGATTTACTCAGCAATCCGTAATGAGACCGAGACAGAAACGGGCACGGAGAGTCGAAGTTCGAATAGAAGGCGAGAAAGGGAAGCAGAGAAGAACGCGAGCTTCAATTGCAGCCTAATTTCCGGCGAGGCAGAGAGAGATTTCGGTCGCCATGGCTAGAGAGAGAGAGGGAGGGAGGAGAGAGAGGAACTGAGCTGAGTTGAGCGATTTTAGAGTTTCTCGAACTGCGCCAATTGACTCGGTACAACTCGACACCTGGACTCACCTCGTGCGGCGGAATTACCGAAAATGTCCCTCCGAGGATTCGAATCCCCGCACCGCGGATCGCCGATCAACCGCACCGCCACGGCGATTTTTTTTCCAGTAATTCGAGGCTTTCGTCACGAGAATAAATAGCATTATTATTAGAGCCGACAGAAAGTATGAAATCTTCAGGCAGTTATTAAATTTAATCCCCCATTATATGGCTATTAAATGTATTAATCAATTAGAAACCCGTTCGGGAAATTCTTTAAAAAATATTTTTCTCAGAGCCTATATGGAAAAATATAAATATCCTATTCTATAAGATATGTATCTATTAACGAAAGAATTTGATAGTGGGCTCTTTTAGGAATGCAAATCTATGATGTTTTCTATTTTGTATATTGACTAACAATCAGAACAAATCGGAAAAAATTAGGTTCAAGCGGTTGATCCTTTAAAATTTTGATTTGACTTGCTCATAGAAAAGATGAAAAAGCACGTTCGTGAAAAATAAAAATAAAAAGAAGAAAATATTGAATACAAAATGTGTACATTAGCTTTTGCTATTTAGCTGTCCAATATATAACAATTAGCATATATGATACATGCACGCTTAATCTTTGAATACAACGACCAGTACTAGTATGTACACTTCTTTTTTTACGCTTTACCTGATTTATGAGGATAGTAAAATAATCGTTGGCCCCAAATTAATTTTGGTGATTCCAAAATCATCTTAGAATATATTTGTTATTTATTTCGAACATTAGAGGTATATTTGTGCAGAACAGCTCAAATCCACGCTCTGGCCAATGTCCGGGCAACCCCAGGAGCTTGAGCGGACGACCGGAAGGGATAACGGTCCAAAAATTAGCCGCTTGAACGGCTAAATAGCTTGATTGATATAAACAAGGCAGTTTCTTGTCCAAGGGAAAGGGATCCACGAATAAATCCGAAGCACACTCACAGTCTAGCCTTTTGCAATCATTTTGCAAGCGATAAATTGTTTTATCTGTCATTTGTGCTAACTTGCTAAGTCTGTTCTGGCCAAGAACAACTCCAATTCTGGCCAGAGGATCTCTCTTCTGCCGACAGTCCTCTTATTTCAACTGCTGACACTGGTAAAAAGTACCTGCGGCTGGTATCTTTAAACAGAAGGGTTATTTTGTATAACATGCTTGAAACATCAATTGAGGCAGATTGAGATAAATATGAGTGCACGGATGCATTAACCATAACTTAAGATTAGCAACAATCATCCTAGAAAAGATATTAGCTGACAGAAGCACATGTGCACAAAAGGGTCATGCTTGAGGCAAGCAATTAGTTTTCAGTACATATCTTTTTAGTTCACCGAAATTCCAAATCCCAAATCCTAATCTACACACTTTGGGCAGCCTCATAGGCAAGTCTTGTTGAGGTCATCGAAGTAAGGATGTTCCATGGCTGCCTTCGCAGAAATCCTCCTTGAGGGCTCATAATGCAGCATTTGCTGCAGAAGACATCAAATTTCAGTTTATCAGTGAACTGACATTAATTATTTCACTTTGAACTCATAACTAGTGTCAACTTACAGAAAGCAGATCCAACCCATCCTTGTCCAGATTAGGAACTGCAGTGGACAGGCTTTGAGGTTTCCACTGTGGATACTCATGCCAGTTCATCAATTTGCTAACCCCTGGCCACATCTTTTCATTTGGAGTACCCAGCAGTCTGCACACAATCACAAGTATGTACCCATCAGAAATCAACAATGTTCTTTTTTCTTTTGGCTAAGAAAGGTAAGTCAATGTTAAACAGTCCACAAGGGAACAACTGGAGATAGATATCCTAGCTAACCTGAAAATGTGTAGGAGCTGTTGCAGTTCAGAATCCCCAGGAAAGAGTGCTTGCTTGGTGACTAACTCGGCTGCAATTCATGTCATCAACAAACATCGAGTAATCGATAAAATAATTCAATAGACAAACCCATTAAAATGCCCAAAAAGCGCACAAACAGCGAAGAGAATCAGTACCAAATATACAGCCGACAGACCACATATCAACTGCAGTTGAATAGTGAGTAGCCCCCAAAAGAACTTCAGGAGCTCTATACCAAAGAGTCAATATCTGTTAACAACAAGAAGCACTCGCATTAGCTAATGCTAAAAGCAGAGCTGACTCAAAATCAAGATAAAAAGAGAGGCGGTGGTCAGTTTACCTCATGAGTGTATTTTTTGATCGGGACCGTGAATGCTCTGGCAAGTCCAAGATCCGCTATTTTAAGAGTCATCATCTTTTTGTCCATGAGGAGATTGTGAGGCTTAAGGTCCCTAGAACAAGAACCCATTGCAGGAATAAGGAATGACCATTTTTATGGTTTAAAAAAAAAAACCAACCATTGAGATAGAAATGACAGATTCTCCTACCTGTGCAAGACTCCATGCCCATGGCAGAAAGCCACACCCTTGCAGAGTTGGTACATCAAACTCTGATGGAATCAGAACTCGTGATTAGTTCCAAAGACAATTTCGAAGAAAATTTTAAACTTTGAAACAAACGCAAGCACCAACCTTAACAATGTTGACAGGGATGCTCTCTCCAGAGCTGCGGAAGCTGCGGATGTACTTCTTCAAATCAGTGTCCATATACTCAAACACCAGGTAAAGTACCGTCTTGCCTTCTTTGTTCTGACCTTGCTTAACATCCATCAATCTGTGGATTTAACCCATAAACCCCTTAATAAGCCAGCATAAACAGAGAAGAGTCCAAGACTCCGCTGACTGACCACCAATCAAGCTCTACATAGTACTGTAATAACGCGCGATGTATCTCCAATCGCTGACTAGCTTAAAAGTCTCGCGAATGGAAGCACAGCATAGCCACATCAAACCCTAGATCGAAACCTCTATGAAAACGCTGATTACGTACAAACGCCCTAGACAAATTACGGAAAGGGATGCCAACCCTAGAAACGGAAACGATGGGGTCGAACACCAAATCAATAAACAACAAAACGAACAAAAGCGTCGTGTAATCAGGGCTACGAATACGCAAATCGAAGATCCGAGACGCGCGAAAATCGATTCCACGGGACGAAAACCAGGTTCATCCGAGAGGAAGAAGTAGCCGAGATCGGAAGAAAACGGACCTGACGATGTGAGGGTCGCGGGAGAGCATGCGGAGGATGGAGATTTCGCGGAGGGTCGTGGGAGGGACGCCCTCCTCGTCCTCGTGGAGGCGGGTCTTCTTGAGGGCGACGATCTTGCCCGTCGCCTTCTCCCGGGCCCTGTACACTTTCCCGTACGTCCCTTCCCCTACCTTCTCCAGCTTCTCGAACGCCTCCATCGCCGATACCGCCACCGCCGCCGGTCTCTCCATTCTCTCTCTCTCTCTCTCTCTCTCTCTCTCTCTCTCTCTCTCTCTCTCTGCGTCTGCGAGTGCGTGAAGAGGAAATGGAGTGACGGATCGGAGGCGGAGTCTGTCATAGCAGGGCGATATATAACCGTCGAAGGGAAGAGGCTCGAGAGGGGATCGTCGAGGGAGGCGCAACGGCACCAAAGTTTTGAAATTCAAAACCGAGATTCGGAGCTCCGGGGGTGATTTCGTAATTCGGGCAGTACGCCACGTCGCCCCAAGGGAGCGCCTGTTGAGTTCAGCCCCGCAGGACATGCTAGGGATGTCGAATAACCGGGGCATTATGGTCATTTAAAGTAGTCGATCCATTTAAACATAAATAGATATCTATGACATTATATTATCATCCAATTTAGTATATTAATCTTAATATGGCTAGTATCATTCTTCTTCCTTTGATGGTTGGCCTAGTGGCATATGGCTCACCTTCAAGTAGAGGTGTCAAATGAATGAGTCGGGTCAACAATGGTTTAATTCACATTGACCCATTTAATCCGTTTTGACTCATTTTTATGTAATGTAAATTTGATGGTTTATACCCGACCTAATCCATACTCGACCCATATTCGACCCGACCCATATTACCAATACATTTAATATTTAACTTAATTTAAGAAAATCTACTCTCACTCATTTAATCCACTTTAAACTTTTCGCATATAAATTATTTGAATAAAAATTTCACATCAAATTTATAAAGTAAATTAAATAATAAAAAATTAGTAAATAAAATAAAAAAATGTGGATACCTCTAAATTGAAATAATTTTTGGAAAATAATTTTTTTTAGAAATTCGATTTTTTAATTATTTTTTAAAAAATTGAATTATTATTATTATCATCATCATCATCTTTTCTTTTTCATTTCCCTTTCTTTTCTCTTTTCTTTCTTCTACCTTCTTCTTTTCCCCTTTTCCTTTGCTAGCGCTGCTCGACGGCGACTGGCCAAGACATGGGCCGGTGAGCCCGAACTCAAGCCTTGGCCAATTTAGGCGAGCCCAAGGTCATTGGTGGTGGTCAAGCTCAGGCTCGCCAACCCGAGCTCTGTTGCGGCTGGCGAGTTCGAGACTCACCTACCTAAATCCAGGCCGAGCTCTAGCTGACGACGGCAAGTTTGGGATTGGTGATGGTGATAGTGGGATCGACGATGGAGATCGAGAATGCAAAGAGGAGGAGGGGATGGAAGAAGAGAGAGAATTGGTCTACTTAATAACTTGATTAACCTATACTTAATCATAAGTGTGTTTGTTTCAATAAAAGTATTTTTCCGAAAAGTGTTTTCTAGACTTTCCGCTATTTGTTTCTCCAAAAATAATTTGGTCAATGGAAAATACTTTCCAATCAACATAAATATTATGTTTTATTTTAGGAAAATAAATTCCATATGTGGGAAGGGGAAAACACTTTCCCTCTTTATTAGGTCTTTAGGTCATTCATTTTTATTAGGTCAAATATCCTTCCATTTTCATGGAAAATGATTAATTTTCCTGTGTTTTGTGATATATGATTGAAAATGTTTTCAGATGTTTGGATCGCATTTGGAAAATAATTGAATAACATTTGAACTAACAATTTACACTACCGTGTCTCTCACTTTCAAATTGTGCCATAGCTATAGGGCTCATCTCATTTGTTGACTGGAAAAAAGAGAGATTTTGGAGAGTAAAAGAAAAGGACAGAGATGACTTCATAAAAAAGAAATGATCTAAAGACCTAATAAAGAGGGAAAATGTTTTCCCTTCTCATACACAAGAGTTCATTTTCCCGAAATAATGTTAACTGAAAAGTGTTTTCTATTGACCAAATCGTTTTTAGAAAAACAAACAGCGAAAGTCCAAACTATTTTCATTGAAACAAACGTACCCTAAGACTTGTTTTTATTTTTGCTTTATTTTCTAAAATTCATTTATGATTTATATTTAATGTTCGCTCGACTCATTTTGATCAATTTAATTAAAAGTGAGTCATGATATGAATTTCTGATACATCTACCTTCAAGTGATTTTGAGGCCCTCTTGATCATAGGTTTGTTGGTCTCATAAAGCCCAGTTCGTCTAAGGCATAGGATAATTCTGATAATATTTCCAATTTCTCGCTAGCACCACGTGTGAAAGAGCGATGTTGATGGGCTTGTTCGAATCTGAAATCCCATCGCCGGCACACATTCGAGTATTGGGCTGCCCTAGTGCCCTGCATATGTTTACTGTCACAAGACTTGACAAACATCAAACTCAGACAAAGATTCGAATTTATTAAGGATAGAGGGTTCATTCACATGGAATGCCATGTCAATCTCCATGCTCCCAAGATTTTAGAGAACTTTATCTTTCCAATCACCATAGTATTCCGTGTTAGAAGTGGAATTCGAGAAAAAACAGTCATTAAATTAATTGGAATTAGCTGCAATAATCAATAGAAAAAAATATATATTTCAGCTTTCTTATGAATAATTAGATAGAATCCTCCATTAATAAATTGAGCAAGTAAATTAAAACCTTCCCGTAGGTAGAGGCTGCACCATGCATGAATTTTACTTCGACTTACTAGTATAAAAGGTGCACAGATTAATAAAGGGTTCACGCCCTGGGGCCCGGAATTATTTAATAAAATTTTCAATTATCTTGTTCAATAATGTATATATATGGTCCCCATTTGCTTAGATATTCCAATTTAGATTAGATTCCAAATCTCATTAAAATTAAAAAAATCACAAATTTCAAATCCCTTGTTAACCTTCTTCCAAAATTAATTTTAAAAGTTTGATGTGGGTTATTGGCACATTGATGGAGTTGATGTTGCAGATGGTGTAGTTGGAGGGAGGAGGGCAATAGACGCTGGCCTCGGTCTCGGTCCGTCCACTTGGAGGAGGCGCAGCCCGCGTCGGGGGTGGTGGAGGACCAGCAGCTTGGGGCTCTTCGTCGCGACCATTTCGCCGGTAGGGCAGGGAGGCCCTTCACCGTTCATCTTCTTCTTCCTTCGCAAGGGACAAAGAGGGCTCCTCAGTCCTCATTGCTCGTCTTTGACTCCCTCGGCCACCGTTTTTGCCTTTTGTCTTTTTGTTGTTTTCTTCTTGTCCTCACTGTTCATCGTCTTCTTCAAAAGAAAAAGAAAAAAAGACAAGACTGAGAGAGAGCGAGGTACGTCTGAAATTGACGCGTCGGACATTTGACGACGACATTTTGTTTGGTTAGAAAACAGCCACGTTGGATAGAGAGTTAACGAATGAGATTGTGGGATAAAATTAGGATTTGATAGAGTAATTGTATTGGAAATCTTAAATTTTTTTACAAAAGTATGATTAAGTACTCAAATTTTTGAAATGTGCAACCAAATTCTTAGAATTTATCAAAGTTAATGCAATTAACTCATTTCATTAACTTCATCCAATTTAATTAAAAAAAAAGCGCCGACATAACTTTTTTTATATTATTTTCATTCTCTCTTGCGTAATGCCGATGTGGCTAAAATTCGATGGGCAAGACCAAAATAGTCGTTTTGGTTCAAATCTAATTTTGTAATCAAAATATTATTTAAATTAAATTAAAAAATAAACAAAAAATAAGCTCTATCCAGTGTGGGCCTTACAACCCCTTGTCGCCGCCTCCCACCACCGTCATAAAGGTCGACAATGGGGAACAAGGATTGGTTGGGGTTGGCTAGTGGTTAGCAATCTTGGATGGGACCCAAGGACCTCGACCAACCCTTGCATGCCTCGATGGCGAGCAATGGCAACTACAAGCCCTTTTGCACTTTGTTTATAAATTAGTTTGAACCAAAATAACGTCATTTTGGTGTTGTTCTTTAAGTTTTAATCATGTTGGTGCAATGCATGAGAGAAAGAATATTTTAAAAAAAAAACACCACACCAGCATTTTTTGTTAGCCAAGTTGGATGGAGTTAATGAAATCACTTAATCACATCAATTTGACAAATTTTAGGTTTTAATTACACTTTTAAAAAAACTTTAATCGTATTTTCATGAAAGGTTTTAAAACTTTTAATATGCATTCATGACAAATTTTAAGGGAATTAGTCTCGATGTACAAGTTTCATAATAACAATTGGGAAAGAAATTCAACTCGAGAAAGAAAAAACACACGTTTGACCATTGCAGTTCAAGTAAGATCTTGAATTCTTCAGCCTCTTTACGCCCTCATTCTTGAGTTATGGTTACATTTGTCTGCTAGACCATGTCAAATATCTCGATGCAACAACAAGTTTATAGTAACCCATTAGTCATTTATGTCGATTAGGCTTAGCTATTTCTTTTCATGTATTCATCTAAAAAGCTTTTCGTCCATCATGGACAGCTCCATCATAATTGAAATGCTAAAAATGTGGCACGTTTAGTCGAAGACTCGTTAGGATTGAACATGACTCGATTGTACTCTAACTCTATGGACTGCAAAATAATGCATTTGAGAACAAAGCGACATCCCTTTTCATGTCTCCTATCGCGAAAAGGAAAAGGAACAAACAAGAAAACATTAATCGCGTCGAACCAATTGTCATAATCTACAAATGCCAAAGTCGGCGATGACTCTTGTCATCTACAGTGAAAAAAAAAGTTAAAGAAAAAAATAAATCAATTTTAAAAAATAATTAAAAAATTAAGTTATATAAGATAATCAGCATTCATATTAGTAATTTCTGATTAAAACTAATCAAAATGACTCGATCGATAAATTATTAATAAATTTATAATTAAATTGGTCGCATCAAAAGATACGTGATGAAAAGTTTATGATTTTTCTAATAATTTTGTCCGGCCACGAGCGCAGGGTAGAATTGGGGATGGAATGCAGATTAAGTCGTTGCTTTTTCGGCTTTTATCTTCAATTATATAATGATGAAAGATCAATTATGGAGGTCTAAAAAGTGATGCTGGGGAGTGGATTTTTTGTCTGATGCTATTGTCATTTCTTGTTAATTAAAAAGATTCCAGATTACTACTTCACGCAACTGTTGAAAAAATTCATGCCCGACTTTTTGCCCATCCACTTATTTAGAAGTCTTGTTCCTTTCGCCTTTGATATTGATGTTCTACTAATTCTGAGAACCCAAAACTTATTCTTTTTGATTTTTTTTTAAAATAAAAGCCCGAAATTATCATGTCAATTTTCAAAAAGAGTTTGAACTCACTGGCTCGTTGAGGATATCTTCATCATTTAACGTTTTTTCCTTATTTTCTTTATTTTTCCTTTTTCTTAAAAACTCAAAAAAGAAAAAAATGGCTAAAACTCGTAAAAAGACAAAAAAAATACAGGCGAGAGTGCTGGCAACCCTCTTCCACCCATGATCATCGACGATGGGCAACCATAGGCATGAGGACTGGCTTGGGTTTTTATTATTATTATTATTATTTATTTGTGTTTTCTTCACTCTCTTCTTAAGTTTTAGCCTTCTTTTTCTTTTTTGAGTTTGTCTTTTTTTATGGAGAGAAAAAGAAAAAAAGAAAGAAAGAAAGAAAATTACATACATACGTGTGTGTGTGTATATATATATATATATATATATATATATATGTATATATATGTGTGTGATGGAAATGCTCTTAACCAATCAGTAAGATTAAGCATTTTTTGATATAGATATAAACACAAAGATTATGGCACTTTAAATTTTTATTTGAAAATTTCTCTTTTCTTTATTTACTTATAATTTTTCTTATGGGCTTATAGTCCATAGAACCAATAAGGGATAGTACCATCGAAATCCCAATCGAGAACTCTTGATACATTTACACTAAATAAATGTTTGTTTAACGCAAAATCTCAAACAATTACCTTGGAGTACATTTATTCCAAACTAAATTTCGCATTACGATTGGTAATCCTAATCTAAATCTACTTTGCATTATCATGCATCATGCATTGAATTCGTCATTCCTCATGTCAAATTCGTCTTGTAGTTGTTTGCCATGTATTTTTAACAAGACGTAGGATAAAATGTTGATGAAAGGTAGATTTAGGTCCATAGTATTGAATTTGGATTTTTTGTGAGACAAAAGTTTGTTTGGGTAAATGTGTCATGAATATATCAATTTGAATATTTTTGCGGGATAGCGTATAATGAGGTATTGGTTTGGGAGTTCTTTAACTCGATAAATCCTAGTATATGAAAGAGAAAAACAAGGCATTGGATAAATGACCCATCAAAACATTAGATAAAAATGTTTCGGGATTCAATAACGGGACAAACACTCATACCGGTGTTATAACTCATCGAGCAAGCATAATTACTACATATATAAAAAAATAACGTATTCACTGTTACAGCAGCTAGAAACCAACAAATGGTTACAATATGGGTCTTTATTTTTTTTGGTCGGTACATTATAGGTCTTGGCTTCGAGGAAAGTTTATCACTGATGCTGAGCCAAAAAAATGCTCAAGATACATTTCTTTTGTAAAGAAAAATACTTGAAAAAAGTGTTCTATAAATAATTGTTTGTATTACTCATAAAAAATAAAATCACCGTCAATGAAAATGTTTAGACATGAATATCAACATTCATAATGAAAATATTTTTCATCGATTAATAATATTAAGTGATATAGAAAAATATATCAAACAAATTATTTTTCAAATTGTTGATTTTTTGCGAAATAGTCACTTGTATTGCTTACAAAGAATGAAGGAAAATCATTTTCATCATTTACAAAAATATTTAAATATAAATTGATGTTTCAATTAATACGAGTGGTTATTTTTATTTTTAAATTATTTATTATCCACGTGACAAACATGGTTTCGAATAAAGTAGAGGTGAGAAAAATTCCAAAAGAAGCGGCGGGAAAAGAGAAAGGGACAAGAAAATGAGAGGAAAAATGGCAGTAAAAGATTGGTATGCAGAGGGTATCTGCAATTTTCCCTGTTTCCAGTAATGTCGAATCGCTTTTATGGACCAACAACCCCCCTTCCTTACCTAATTGCCGGTACAACCATAAATCCTCCCAAATCAGAATTCTCTCGTCTTATTATGCTCCTTTTAAAAAAAAAGATAAATTAAGTCCCTCAAGATATTATAATTTTCAAGAAAAATACCACCCATATGAAAAATTTCCGAGATGTTACTGTCGTGGTAAAATTTTTTGGGTCATCGGTATTTTTGCCGTGTATAATTTAAGGATTTTTTAATGATGTTAATCTTAATTTTTAGAATAAATATCTGAATAAAATATTGGAGATTTCCTTGGTTTTCAGAATACATATGTAGATTTCACTTCTCCAGATTTATCTGGACACGCGGTGGCCTGAAATTGTAGCTGAGTTATATAGGAGACAGCGTAGAGGTTTAGAGCTGGTCAAGCAACCAAAAACGCTTTTTTTAAAAAAGGTCAGAGCAAAATAATTTCCCCCTTGTCTAGTTGTAGGCACACCTTTTCTACCTGCTTTTTCTTCTTCTTCTTCTTTTTTTTTTTTTTTTTAATTTATTTTTCAAATGAATTATTGGGATACTTTATATTGTATTGACTATATTCCAAAAAAAAATCTCAGATTATTCTGCATTAGATAAGCAAGCCTGGTTTGTTTTTCCCATTAGATTTCAATACGAAATCACCATTTTACTTTTCGTTTAGAATGGAATATAAAATTTAAATGAAAAAAATCCTACCTATGCATTTTTTATTATTAAAAGTAGATAAAATGCATATAATAGCGAAATTAAAAATGGGAAATTTGCAATGTAAAAACCTCATGCTGACGGCACCCTTTCTTTTCAATAGGCCCCGCGTTTCTGCAAAACCAGAATTTATTTCGAGAGAGATAAAAAAAGAAGAAAAAGCATCCCCGGAAAAAGTGAAAGAAAAGGAAAAAAATAAAGAAATATCCGAAATAAATTGATTGCTTCTTCGTGAATAGCTGTGATTCAAATTCTCACTCGCATTCGTCTCGAACCCAAAAACAAAAAAAAAAAAAAGAAGGAAAAAAAAATCGCTCTTCGCTTGCATTTCATCTCCTCCTCGTCTCTCAATTTCTGCCTCCCTGCAACTTTTCCTCCGATTTATGGTGAGCCCGTGGTAGTCCTTTTATTTTTGGGTGCGTTTTTTCGATTTTCCCAGAAAAAAAAAGTGATTTTTTTTCTCGGAAAAAAAGGGGAAATTTTACTCTCTCCGAAATCTTCATCTTCGAGTTTACTCCCGTCCGTTTAAACACTGGTTTTTGGGTCGATGATCTGGGAATATCCGTTTTAACTCGGCGTGGGAGTGAGAATTGACTCAGTCTCTGATTTTCCTCTATCTCTCTCTCCCTCCCTCTCTCTAGCTTGCTGGTGATTAGGGTTTTTCCTTCGATGAATTCGTGCCGGAAATTCGAGGAATTAGCTCGCATTTGCAGATGGGTTATGCTTAATTTCGGGGGTAAAATCGCTTTAATCTCGATTAGTTTTGGTTAATTTTGTGGGCTGGTTTCGAGTGGGAGTTGCTAATTTCACTTCAAATTTCTCGGGTTTTACATGATTCGTTCCTCCTCTTTTGAGCGATTCGTGCTCCATGATTAGGGTTTTTGAGGTCAGTAAATTTACCTTTCTGGAAGTTTTCCGGCGCTGATCTCGTGCATGCTTGTGTTTTTCTTTTTTGCAGGTTTGATGGGGTTTTAGTGGGACGAATAATTGGAGCCGAATCGGAGAAATGTCGGGAGAGACCTTCAGTGCGAGCCTCCAGCATCCCCCGGTCCCGTCGCCGCCGGTGATCGATAACTTGCGCTTGGCCTTCAGCTGCGGCGACGGGCCGGTTCCCTACAAGCCGGCCGCGGCGCCCGCTCCGGCCGCCGTCAACGGCGAGATCGGCGGCGGCGGCCCGGCGGACGGGCTGAACATGAACGTGGCGGGAGAGCCGGTGAAGAAGAAGAGAGGGAGGCCGAGGAAGTACGGGCCGGAAGGATCGATCGCCTTGGCTCTCAACTCCGGAAGTGGAGGTCACGCGACTCTATCGCCTACCGGCGGAGGAGGATTCGGGTCTCCACCTCCTCCGCCGCCGTCGTCGCACGGTGGCTCTCCGACTTTTGCTGCTCCTCAGTCTGGAGATTCAGGGTCGGCTGCTTTGACGAAGAGAAGGGGCAGGCCTCCTGGATCTAGCAACAAGAAGCGGCGATCGGAAGCTCCGGGTAACTTTCTCCGACATATCCAAGTTTGAATCTTTGGCTTTTATAATGGTAAAGCAGCAGGTGCTTTTGACTGGATCTCTTGCTTTTGCCTATCTGCATTGTGTTTTGCATGTGGGAATTCTTTATTTGTCTTAGCCTCTTCCCTCCGACGGGGCTTTTGTTGTCTCCTCGACATATTCTATTCTGTGCTATGTCGGACATGGTTATCCCGCTGTTTTCAGTTTGCCTGTAGCGTTATTTTCGGTCGTGCCTTAGATTCTTTAGGTTTGAATTACCGTTGTGCCCTTTTCTGTGTTCTGAGTGCCCTTTGCCAGTAGCCACTTTGGTGGGATTTCTCTCCGGTTTTGTATTAGTTTAATTGATTTTCCTTCCGGCATAACCGGATGCGGTTCCTAGGCTTTTGATTTATTCTTTTCTTTTCCCCAAAAATTTCTTTTGCTTCGGCAGGCAATGTATACGTTCCCCTTTTCTTCACTTCTCCATTTTTAAAAAAATCATTTTACTTTCAGCGTACTAAAAATGATGGCAGAACTGTAGACCTGTGTGCATTACTTATGTGAATAATAGGACTTTTAGGAGATGGCCTGATTTATCATTTCCCATGGACTCCCCAACGGGCAAGAAGGTAATCTTGTGCAGATTTTGTCAATGTGAGGGATGAGGCTGAAATTTGGGAAAATTATTAGGTATTCCTGGCATAGGATAGTTCACTTAGCATGAACTATTAGATGGTATGGGACATTCGTGGCACCCACTTTATCTAACAACTTATGAGAAGTGGGTTAACATAGGCTGGAAATATGCAAAAAAAGAAAAGAAAAAAGAGAGAACAATCCAAAATTTGGCCCACTGGCCTCAGCTGCTTAACTGCATGTCATAAGATGGGTTACTACAGTGCTTCTTCATCCTCATTGCTTTTTTTGATCTATAAGAAGCTCGACTTATTTGGTGTTTGGATTGGTGAACACTCGCTTCTGGTTGCCATTGCCATTAGGGTCGGCAATGTGGCAAGCGATGACACAACAGTTAATACTTAGTCTATAGCCAGGTGACCTTTAGACATCTGGTGTTTGAAGCTGAGATAGATCTCCGCTGCTCAAACAAGAGTATTGAAATGCCTTTACTGAAGAATTCACCAATTAATCGTTCAATCTATCAACAAAATGAAAGAATTATACTCTTCGATCCTTTGTCAGCCAAGAATATTCTAATAAGAGAGACATTGATTTTTACAAGTTTGTTGCTTGATCTTGCACGAGACAGGGGGTGGACTTCACTGATCTTCCCTGTCTATTTACCTTTTCTTCCTTTGGGACACTGATCATGTAACTGGTTTTACTATTAGTTATATCATTTTTCATTAGCAAAAGCATGTGAAAATCATTGTGTGAATGTCCTCTCGATTTTGATTGGCTTGGTGGTATAACAGAGAGAAAGTAGCTAATACTACCACCTGTGCAGGAACTGGTGGGATGGGATTTACGCCACACGTGATCACTGTTAAAGCTGGAGAGGTCTTTCCTCCTATTCCTCCTAGCATTCTTTTCCATATTGCGTTAATTGTTTCATCCTTGTATGAGATATTACCTCAAAAGAAGGACTGCTAATAGATGCCATCATGAAAATGGTAATTTGATTAAGGGCTAAAGGCACTGGTAGTTCATGAACTTTTTCAATTTGTGCGATCTAGTCGCTAAACTTTTTTTGGCTAATTGAGTCCCTAAACTACATTATTTTTTGTTCGAATTGGTCCTTCCATTAATAAAGTAAAGGAAAATTCAATCAATTAGGTATAGCTATATCTTTTAAGTGTGAAATGGTATAAGTAAATTGGATTTGCTCGTGTGACCGAAGCAATTCCATTTTAAATTGCTTTCTTTCAGATGAATTTTTTTTTTTGAAGTGTTATTGAATAAAAAAAACTAATATTGACTTTAATTGGAAGTAACAATGTACTTAATGATTTATTCTTAATATATTTAATCAATATTTCAGAGAAATAATACTTATATTTTATCTATATTGTGAATATGTGATGTGCCATGCATTGCTCGGGCTCAATTCTAATGTCATATTTGGGATAGAATATGTTTGACTTTTGAGAGCCAAAGAGAGAACGGAATAGAGCTTTTTTTGGCTTTGACAGCCTTTGGAGTCATTGGTAATCCTTTCACCACATTCTTTTATGTGCATGATTAATTTTTTATAGACTTAGAGAAATGGAAATCTGTAGAATAAATTACAGCAACCATCCCCAACTTTCTAATTAATTTCACCTCACATCTCTAGTTTCGAACTCTATACTTTGCCCTCTGGTTTCAAAATCCCATTTGCATTTTGGGGTATCTAAAAGTTATCTAGTGTTTGCACCCTCCATTTTCTGTAGTTTCTTAAATCCAAAGTGTAAAGTTCAGAATTTCAAAATCTCCAGTTGTAAACTGTGTATGTAAAAATAAAAGTAGAGTATGTGGAGTGTAGAATAAGAGCAAATGGGATGTTTGGTTCATATTTCTATTTCTCAAATCTGAATGAAACATTTTATATTCTCTTGTTCAGCTCAATGTTTCTTCAGAAAGAAAAACATTTTGTTCTGAACCATGAATGATGTGTAGCTCTGATATACTGTCCTTTGTCTGCGATTTTCCACACTCTGGTGAAAACAGGGAAAAACAACTAAGTTAACTGAATTGATATTTGTGATTATTTGAAATACAGTAATTGGACTTTGCTGTATTGGTATAACCTGCTATGTTGAAGATTGGGAAGGATTCATCTGAATATGTGGATCGGGCTACTAAAGTTATTATCGATTGGAGAGGAAAAAACTGAAGTTTATAACAGTAACTTCACTGTGCTTTGATCCAGCATAACAACATTATTGCCAGGCTTATGCTTCTATTTGGATCATAAGTGTTGTTTTAATTATCTTTCACCAAGTGCTTCTTACTTCTAATCTTATCTAAATACATTGATGAGACTTGAGGTTTTTCTGATGATTTAGCCACTATCTTTTTGGTTTGTCAGGATGTATCATCAAAAATAATGTCATTTTCCCAGAATGGTCCAAGGGCTGTTTGTGTACTGTCTGCAAATGGAGCTATATCTAATGTGACACTTCGCCAACCTGCCACATCTGGTGGTACTGTGACTTATGAGGTTCGTAAGACTGCTCCTTGGCCTTAACATGAGAAGAATAGAAATTGATTAGCACTTGTTATAGGAGGGAGATTGTCTCTGAGGATCCTAATGTAAAAGCCCAACTGAGGTTTTGATTATCAAGTATTTAGCTTATCTATAATGTTTAGGCACTTGGACACGTGAACATAACCAATGCACTAACCACTGAGTAGATATGGGGTTGGAAACTGAGAGGCATTGAGAAGTGCCTCGGTTGGCTTCACCCAGGACTAGATTGTAAATGCGTGATGGGAATGAGCACTATTTCTCTTTCTTTGGTGCAAAGCACTCATCAGCAAGTTACTGTGACCCCTAGTTGTGATTTGTTTATTTTTGTATATTGATGTATTGCAATTGACTTACAGTTTAATTTTTCAGGGGCGATTTGAAATACTGTCACTTTCTGGGTCATTTCTTCTATCAGATAGTGGTGGACATCGCAGCAGAACTGGAGGGTTGAGTGTGTCTTTGTCTGGCCCAGATGGTCGTGTTTTAGGTGGTGGGGTGGCAGGTCTTCTAACTGCAGCATCCCCTGTTCAGGTGTGCTTCCACTCTTTACATCAGTTCCTTTTAGTCTCACATAGAGATTGTGCCGAATACCACTCCTTGTGACTATGTTCTGGTGGCCTAAAGCAATTACCATGGTGCTGGAATCGAACAAACATTATGTGAGGACTTAGGAATTTTCTTGTACCAAATTCTGGGAAATTCCCTAGTGTCCATGTGGCATTTAAGGGTGGAATAGGAAAATATTACGTTTCTAAGGATTTTGTTCTACCAAAATTTGGGCAAATCCCAAGTGTAGGTGGGGGATTTCTAGAGAATAGTGGTAGTAATACTAAGATGTTCTCTAAGCTTGTTTACTTATGTAAACAAGTCCCTTTGCTTTGTCTTTGTTAGTTGATGACAATTAGCATCGGATCTTGGAATGTGAAACTGATATCATCCTCATGGATATAGTTTAGTTTCTTACAGTAAAAGCAGAGTCAGATCTGAGTGAGGCTGTGGCTCTGATCATATATGCTTGGTGTCTTTGTTAGTTTTGAATCGAGATTAGTGCATCGGAAGTCCTAAAACTTGTTAACGAAGTTCAATTTAGTCCTAAAACTTTCATAAAATATGATTAAGTCCGAAAACTTGTTCCAAAGGTGTAATCGAGTCCTAAAATTTTTAAGAAGTGCAATTAAATTCTCAAACTTGTCAATTTGTTCAAATTAAGTCCTTTTTTTATAGAACTTTTTGAAACTTTTAGGACTCAATTGCACTTTTATAACAAGTTTTAAGACTTGATTGCATTGTTTAAAAGTTTTAGGATTCGATTACTCTTGCGTGAAAAGTTTTAAGACTTAATTGTTATACTTTTTGAAAATTTTAGGACTCAATTGCACTTTCGTGACAAGTTTTAGGACTTCTAATGAACTTATCCCGTTTTGAGTCTATTAGCTAGAAAAGAAGAAAAAGTCAATTATCCTTGATGACATCAAGCTTACAAATTTAATGCAGGTTGTCGTGGGCAGTTTTATGGCTGAAGGTCGTGCCGAAATGAAATCCGCGAACCAAGTTGAGTCCTTTTTGGTTCCAGGAAAATTTGGCTCTGGTGGAGCGCTGGTTGGGCCTAGTAGCCCACTGTCCCATGGGACCCTCAGTGAATCATCCGGTGGGCCTGGCAGTCCGCTGAACCAGAGTACAGGCGTCTGCAACAACAGTAACTCGCAAGGCATGTCTAGCATGCCATGGAGGTAAACTAAATTTGAACTGATCCTGTGTCCGGTTTGGTGGCATAGGTTGCTGACCCTCATGTTTTCTGATGTTGTAAGTTAGGGGACATGTAGCTTGGAGCCCTTTAGGAGATTAGTTTAATAAGGATGCGAGTCCTTGAAACCAGATTTAGTAAAAGTCCCTCTGTATTTCCATCATTTGATGGCTTAGGAACTTGTCGCAATGCTATTATCACTAGGAAAGAACTTCTAGGTAGGACGCCATTGTTTCGTTGTGCTTCAGGTTGTAACCTACACCATTATGTCGTTGGTTGTACCGGAATATGTACTTTCTTCATAATTATGAATCATTTATGTATCCCCTATGGCTCTTAAAAAAGATCAAAGAAAGGATCTTGTGACAGAAGACCAGCTTGTTATACATATTTGCTGGGGTGCATGATGCTTGTCCAGGAACGATTCATGTTCTTGGAATCATAACCGTACCCAGCATATCCCACAAAAGAAGGCCATCGTTCAGGTGAAACGTGAAAGCTGCAAAATCTTTAACCAGTGATGCTGCTGGGATTGGGGCCGGGCAAGTAATACTTTTACAGAAGGTCCCAACGAAATGGTACAGGTCGGTCCGTGACAGCTTACGGTCGTGGGCCAGCTGGGGCCCATCATTGGCCTATGCGCCGACCACTTGTGAGCCCTGTGCACCGAGTTGTACTATAATCACTATTAATCATGGTATAGGTCTCGCTTGATTCAGCATTCTGAAGAGACTTTGAGCTTTCAAAGCTCTTTCGGGTCAAAGCAGGTCTAGGGTGCTTTGGGCTTTTTAGGATTTGAGAAATGCAAGTTTTGCTGTTTATCTATTGTTCATTGTCTTCTCCATATGCACCAAAGACCGTTGGAGGCTGACGACTGCTGCTTGAGGGATCGCCAAAGCCTGATGACTGCCGAGGTTATGCAGCCTAGGTGGCGTTCACCTATTGTTCATCATCTTTTCATATGCATCAAAGAGTCGTCAAAGGTCGACGACTGCTGTATGAGGGGACCATCACCGGAGCTGCGCGACCTCAGGCTGTGAAGCTTGGGTTGCGCGACTTCAAGAGGCGGCCAACCGCACCCAGGTCATGTGACCAAATTTGGCCGCTGCACTCAGGTTGAACGGCCTTAGGCCGTCTTGCCTAATGTTGCTTGACCTCAAACGAGGCTGCCTAGTAGCTAGATTTGGCCGTTGACAATTGGCTGACGGTGGAGCTCCATCAAAATGCTTTTTTTGTTTTTTAAAAATAATAATAAAAACCCTTCACAAATATGGTTTTACTAAATGATATTCAGGTCAAGACTACTTTTTCAATGCATTTTAGATATAATTTGCCAAACTAATAGCATTTCGGAAAATCAAACGGGACCATATACTGTATATGTCTATCTTAGGATAATGCTGCCTGTATGCTAACATTTTTGGGTTCCGCAAAATTTTAGTGAGAATGAATAATATACAACGTATCGCAGGAGTAAAAGTTGCTTCCAAGACCTACTCTACTCTCTTCAGCAGAAAACGCAATGAAAATATCCCGAGCGCAAAAGTTTGCCAAAACCATCCTCTTGCATTAGCTGGGTCGACCCTTTTGGCGAGGCGCCAAGCATATATTGCCTCCCCGACGTGCGCGGCCACAGCTGCCACGAGTACCAACCTAACCACCCACATTGACCGGAAAAAGAAAAGGCTGAGGGCTCTTAAGTATCTCACAGGCCCCGTCTCTGGTAAGCAAGCAGCTGCAAATAGTGAGGCCATTCCAATTGTGCAGAATATCCATGCGTAAATGGTAGGGCCATCCAGGCTCTTTCTCTTCCTCTCTTGCAAGTATGCAATGGTCGAGGCCACGCCTTGCTGAGGAGACACCATAGGGACATAGCCAAGCTCTCCTCTAGCTTTAAGAAATGAGAAGTAGTGGGTAACGCCTACCTGTTGATTGAGAGATGCCAGAAATCAAAAGGGGAAAATGGATTAATGTTTGACATGCTAGATAACATCGAAAAGCAGAAACCCAAACATGTAACTCCACAAATGAACACGAGAAAAAGAAAATGCCCTCAACTACTCCACCCATAACAGAAATTTGACTAATTTAGCATGATGTCTTAAAAATATACGAAAGGAAAAAGAACCCACATTATACTAGCAGCCATTTTTTGTTTAATGCTCAAATTTGCAAACGAAATTCTCAACCAAGAATAACGGTATCTTAAATACTAGCCGAGGTTTTTGTTGGAACTTGACCATCTCCAACCATCTCCAACCATCTTTTGGGTCGGAAGTAGCTTTGGTCTTCTAGTATGACTCGATGGCTTAATAACAGCATTAGGCCTGTACAAAATGGAGTGGGGTTGAGTGAGACTTTGACGGCAGGAAATTTATTGTGTGATCTGGATAGCAGATTGAGCAACATGCCCATCATGTGGCATGGTCTTTTGGTTGAGTGTAGTGATCTTTAGGACTTTTACTTAGATTTCTGGCAGTCGTAACTAATAGTATCTACAGGTAATAGGTGACAGTTGAAATGTCTATGTTTTTACTGTGCGAGGCATAAGAGAATAGATTCGTGAATTAGAGATCAGGAACAACGGATACCCTTACAAGATTTAGAAATTAACAGATTTAACTTTGAAGGTAGCCAGCATTCGAACCTCTAGCCTTTTGAGACTGCTTAAAATGAAAAAAAATAAAAAATCCAATTTCCGACTTTGCCATCTCTGCAGTGGGAACATTCTCCCCTGGAAAGAGTCTGAGATCGACAGAAGTGAAGGTTTTAGACTGAACAGCGATAGACCATTTCACCCTTCCAAAAAAAACAATAAAACTATAGACCATTTTCCTCCCAAGTCCCAATCCCAACAAGATTGAGGACCTATCAGTCATTCACAACCAGCAGAGAAGCTCAGAATAGAGATACTTACCTTATATACTTCCGCTGGAAGGATCAAAGGCTGTGGAAGCCACCACCTATTCAGCCATGGATACAATATGGTATAGAAAGCCCCAATAACCTTGCCCAAAATAAGAGCATGAGGAACAGACAGGGAAGCCTTGGGTACATCATAATCTAGACTTCTAAGAATAGGTCGCAAGAATTCAAATGTGTTAACAGGAGATCCTGCAAATACAAAGGGTCAGTTTCTTCTTTTGTATTATAAGAATTATCCAAAGATCCAAACCCATCACAACCATAAGTACAGCTAGAAAAATAATCCTTATCAGAAAAATCTGCTACAATAGCCACCAAATTGTTTTTCTTCACAAAAAACACTGTAAACAATCCAGACAATTAACGTCGGACTCTCACCATCAGATACAAAATATGGTTGGCCAGCAGCTACTGGTTGTCCTTTAGTCCCAGGAATGTCATCCAAAAGCCCCATGCTTGCTAATATAAGAGCAAGGACAAGATTGTCAATATAAATCCAATCTGTCTTCACAGTGGGTTCACCAACTTTAAATGGGAGGAGACCCAACTTTGCCAGTGATACAATTCTAGGAAGGTGTCTATCTTCGCCTGGACCATATATTGCAGCTGGACGGACAGCACATGTGTAGAGATTTTTCCCCTTCTTTTTCCTGTATAGCATAGTTATATCAGAAACTGTTATGGTGGAGTTTGGCATGCAGTGGATAGACATAAAAAAACGCCAACACCTATATTGAGATTGCACAAGAGATACAGCCAACTGACTAATCTAGCAGCTGGCCATAATAAAATTGAATAATCTAGCAACAGTTCAAGAAGCCAAGACTTAGCTTAAACCAAGAGGCCACGAAATCCCTACAAGAACAACTAGTATATAAGTCGATCAGTTGTTTCATGTGAATTATATTGCTTTGGCAAAAGTCATGCAAAGGAAGTCGGAAGAACTCAACATCCATGGTAAAAGTAGTAAAAAAAAGCACATACATGACAAAATTAAAGCCAAGGTCTTGCACAACACGAAATTCAGTATCACTTACTTCAGAGGACGACCGTTGCTCTTCAAAACCAATTGTTCTGCAATTGACTTACTACGGCCATAAGAATCAACATGCTCGTCTAAAGGGAAATAAGGCAAGCTTTCATTGCCATTCACAATCTCCTTCCCACCATACACAACATTATATGTGCTGACATAGACGAGCCTTTGAATCCCCAACTCAACACAAGCTTCCAGCACATGGCAGGTGCCGTTTATGTTCACCTCATCGACTCGACCGAATTGCAACATCTCTTTGCCAGACATGCCATACGAAGCAAGGTGGAAAACACAGTCAGCACCGCGCAGAGATCTTTCGACGTCAGCTTTGCGTGCAATGTCCCCTGTAGATGCAGAAAATTCGACCCCAAATCAGCTTTCAAATCTAAAATAAAAAGATCACCGTCGATAACTCAGGACAACTAAACCAGAAAATTTGTACTTCGCGGCGATCAAGGTTCGGTCATAACATCCACTGAAAGCATCTATCCGTCTGCACTTGTTAGATATTTTAGCCGCAATCTCTTACTATAAGCTAGGGCAACTGAGCATTTCAGCCTAAGAAAGCACCGAAGGATGAGAATCCCATATCGATCTAACAACACAAAACAGACTCAAGTCCATTGAGCCTTGCACTGGTCTCGAAGACAAAAAATTTCTGCACTTTCCTCGCACTTCAAATCGCTAGCGGCATTTCGCGTCACCTTCAAAGCAAGACGAATCGATCGCCTACTCGGACACCGGCACGACAACAGAAATTCAGACACCAACAAGCTATTCAACAGATCCATACAAGATATCTACTTAGGAATCACTCCAAGCAACACCCAGCCGCGATTCAATTTGGGGCCGATTACGAACCAAGGCGATCGAACCTACCACGGATACAGCGGACTCCATGATCCTTGAGATCGCGAGACCAGGGGGAGGCGAGCCGGAGGTCGAAGGATCTGACCTCCCGAGCGCCACGCCGGGCCAGCTCCTTGCAGAGCGCAGCTCCGACGAAACCCAGCCCGCCGGTGACGACGAAGACGTGGTCCTCTATTCCCTCATTCTCGCTCAAATGCATCTCCTTCTCCTTCTCCTTCCCCTTCTCCTTCTCCTAGTTTTCTGTTTTGAGTTGGGAGGAGGGATCGAGGATGGTCGCTTCTGTTTTAGCGCGAGCGAGCGAGTCACCGAGTCAACGAGTCAACACCGTGGCGACCGGTCCATCGGCTGTGACTCGGCGAGGTCAACGACGGCAATTGTTCCGGTCGGACCATTGGAGTTTCCCTCGAAGGTTTTCTAAGACATAGCGAAAAAATCTCTTTTATTTTCAAAAGGAAAAAAAAATCACATTACGTCCTGCATATAATATATGCTTTCTTGAAGGTTCAACTATCGCGTGAAGATACACATTTTTTACTAAGTTAAATTATTATTAGAGGTTGATCCAAATCAAAGAGGCATTGGCTTATTGTAGCAAGTACTCCCACCATATATGGTACCATCTATCTGCATTTTAAGACTAGACTATTGACATCATATTTGCATAAAATCAAATTTACCATTTAAGGTATGGTCTCTTTTTCTCTTTTAAAAGAAACTTTTTTGGGCCAAACGGTTAATATATATCAGGAGAGTGTATTATGCAAATTGAATCTCTTAAACTCAGGCAAATTGATAATATGAGAAATTAGCGTCATGCACATAGCCAATAGAGAGAGACATGCACGTTTTAGAAGCTTAATTTGGGATATTTCAACACTATGCTAACATACAAGTCGGATAACATGTGAAATTTGATAAAAATGGTGGATGTCTAAACAAAATAAACTGAGAAAGACTAAAAGTTTAAATTAATAGGTGAATGATGATTACATTCATATAAAAAGTGTATAAACCTAATAGCAAGACAAGTTTTCTAGAAGGAGTGTGTCTATTGGTGTTTTCCTCGTTAGAAATTTTTTAGTGTAAATTATACAAAAAACTTATTCCAAAAGTTATAAATCAACACGTCATGTCCAGGCAACATCATAAATTTTCCCTTTAAATTTAGAAAAATGTAAGGAAGAAATAGTTCTCTAAGCTAACATATCCAAACAAGAAATAGTTCTATCACGTCTAGCAGCACTAACTCCTTCATTTTGCAAAAAAAGCACCAATTTCTGGAAAATATTTTTCAAGAGATTATTTTCCAAAAAAAAATGATAACATTTTTTGGTGTTTAGCTAAAACCAGAAAATGAATTAAAAAATATTTTCCGTCATTCGGTATAAACTATCTAATGCTAGGGAGACTATCAAAAATTTTGATTCTTAAATTAATTTTTTCCTTTTGCTCCTTCCTTGGCTAGCTACCAGCAACATGCCACAAGTGAGCTCAAGCTCACCACAGGTTAGCGAGGCTCAAGCTTGCTTGTGGCCGGTCACTGGGCATTGCCACACAATTGGCCTAGGAGAAAGCAAAAAGAAAAGAAGAAAAAGAAAGAAAAGAAAAGAAAATTTTAAAAATTCATTATCTTAAAAAAGAGAAAAGAGAAAATAAAAAAATAATTAAAAAGAGTGTACGTGCGGAGAACATTCCTGGTCTTGTAAAAGAAAAATGAGGGAAAAATGAACTTTCTCAAGCCTCACTTTTCATGGGTTGCTTTTAATTTTATATTATTGATAGAGAATGTTTTACTAGTTTATTTTCTGTGGACTAAATCTAGAAAATTCGGACAAAACTTTTCTCTAAAAGTTGTTTTTTTATGAAATAAAAGGAGCTTAAAAGAGGAAGCTCTCGGACATGGGACCACCCAATCTACTAAAGAAGTTGAAACGGGGACTAGACATTACATACGCCTTTATCTATGACACGGCTTGATAAGGCGATTGCTTCTCTTATAATTAAGGCGGATGTAATGTCTTTTCTTGATCTTTTACGACTAGTGTCAAATGAACCATCTTTTCTTAAGTAGAACATTACGGAATTTTACTTAATCTTTTATTTTAAGATTAATATTACGAAAATTCTAACCCAATACACCTCTGACAAATTTAGTGTCAGGCTTTGTATTTTTTTAGTCACCAATTTCGTTTCATAGACTTGGCATTTGCCGTCATCCAAAAACGATAAAAAAGTGAAGAGAGGGAAAAGGATACAAGAGGGTCAGTGAAGATAGAGAAAAAGTGGGTCTTAGATGCCACATGTTGATCATTGAGTGGGCTGGACCCATGATGACGTGGAGAGGCTGGCTTACACTATTTTCTCGCATTTCTTATAGACTGATCTAATGTATAGATGAGAAGAGATTTGCCTAATAAATTTAAATCAGTTGAAAGAAAATGAGAAGCACGCCTGTAGAAAAATAGTGTATCTCATTAAGATTTATATAAACATAAACTCATTCTCTTGATTCCTCGATTGACTTGGAAGTCATCTACTTAGATGCTTGAAACTTAGTATGATAGAGTTTCTTGTCCTCGTTAGTTTACCTACTTCCTAATTTAAACCTGGGATTTTAGAGTTTTTTCTTTGTCATGGCGCAAGTTTGCATGTTTGCGATTTGCCACTGGGGCTGTCGATTGATCCATCTGTTTTTATTTTTCTACCAGATCAATCGGTATCAGAGCCATTCTGGGGTCGACACAGTCCCACTGATGGGCGTTGGCTGTCTTGAGGCATCTAAATGAGCCACGGAACAGAATTGGCAACGGACTCCACACGTTTAAGGAGCGGCTGGGCCAGGGGGAAACTCGGAAAGGGCTGAGGAACCGGCGCCGAGGCTAAATAACACCCCCGGCCGACCATCCAAAGGACCTGCTTCGGTGGTTTGGAACATATGTTGACCGGCCTACCTAGAGGGAATCTGATGACTTTGGAAGTCAGTACGAAGGAGGCAGCTTCCGCCTAGACGATAAGGAGGATCGATTATCCGCGTCCAGTTCAAAACGGACATCGTAGAAACCCATGAAAGGAATGTTCGCTCCATCGCAAGAAACCGACGAGCATGTGCAGACATTTTGTGAACGTGAAAAACAAGCCGAGACAACTCATCCGGAAACACGTTGTAAGAGCTGCGTGTGATTGGAGAAGATAATGAAGTTGACCTTGCTAGCTCCTGCTAACTGCGAACTAAACAATGCTCAAATGACAAAAGTCATATGTAGTACGTCCCGAAGTCATCGTCCAATCGAATGACATGATTTTCGTCTCACCGAATCAGAAGCATAGGAACGCCGGCCTGTGCCATTTGCTTCGACTGCATCCAAAACATCATCGTCAAAGGAAACCGCCTTGTTGCTTCTCAGGCATACCCTACGACAAACGATTTCCATTAGTCTGTATTGTCTCCTCCATCATCTTTATAACCGACAATAACCATCACGCAACAAAACCCTTACACTGCTGCATTCGAAGATTGTTTCTTGAAGAGGCAGAACCTACTGACTAGCGAACATGTCGCTGAGAGTTCTCTCTAGACTCGACACTGCCAGGACGCAGTACTACCATTTCAAGGCCATCGTCGTGGCAGGTAAATTAGCTTGTGTATTTCGCATCTTCATCCCAATAATCAGTACCCACGACATGTTTTGTATCGTTTTGTGAATGTGTCTCGATCAGTTGTTGTGCGCATCTTTAATTCAATTATATAGCTTACGGAATCTGCATCATTCTGTTTCGCTCAATATGAATCTGAATTCATGCCTCTTGTGCTTGGTAAAGGAATGGGAATATTCACCGATTCCTATGACCTCTTTTGTATCCCGCCGATCCTGAGGCTGCTAGGACCCATATACTACAAATCCCACGGCAACCGAATCCAGCCTGCCGCCGAAGCAGCCATGCTGGCCGTCCCTCTACTTGGCACCGTGATTGGTCAACTCGTATTCGGCTGGCTCGGCGATCGTGTTGGGAGGAGGCGCGTGTATGGCATCACCTTGATGCTCATGATGGTCAGCTCCATCGGGTGTGGATTCTCCATAGGCACGACACAAGCCCGTGTCCTGGCGACTCTAGGGTTTTTCAGGTGATCGTAGCGCTAGAACCTGCTGCCATGTCACATTGTATATAATTAGTTTCTATTCAATTTTTCTGAGTACTGATAACCCGAGAGCATCACTCTTTAATTCTTTTCAGGTTCGTGCTCGGGGTAGGGATCGGAGGAGATTACCCGCTCTCGGCAACGATCATGTCGGAGTTTGCTAACAAGAGGAAGCGCGGCGCTTTCATTGCTGCTGTCTTCTCGATGCAAGGGAATGGGATTCTGGCGGGCTCAGTTGTCACGATGGTGGTGTGCAAGATATTTGGCCGGATCGATCCGAGCACAGATGAAGCTGATATCGCCTGGAGGTTGATATTGATGTTGGGTGTTGTTCCTACCGCATTAACATATTACTGGCGGATGATGATGCCTGAAACTGCAAGGTATATACATACCTTTCTTTGCTTAGTTTATTGTTTTAATTAATTGATTAATTAATTATTTGATCGTTTCATTTTGTTGATAAAGATTCGTTTGGTCTGTGGTGATTACTTTTCTGATCAAGCATGTCTCTCTCTTTTGTTGCTGGGATTGTGTTAGTCCTCCGTGAGACATTGTCCCCATAAATTCTTAGGATCAATTGCTGAATGCTGCTGAATACAATAGGTTAAAGGCCAACGACCGAAAAGACAAAGCCAGCATTTGGCCAGTTGCACCAAATAATTCGTGTCAATCATCGAGTCTGTGTTATTTCAAACCTTTACGTTTTTGTGGAACATGTTAGAAATAGTGATGTATCTAAATTCATGTCGTTATTGAAAAATTTGGTAGCATCAGCTTTCATGTGTTAAGAAGGTGCCGTGATTGATCGGTCCCATAAGAGAATACTTGCACGAAATGGGTTTCGTGAATTATAGACATCGTCATCATTGTTGAAGAGCATTCTATAGCGGCTCATTTCTAGGCCTCTAGGAGGTAGACGGAGTATACATTTTACAATGTATTTTTTTATGGTATAATTAGGTACACCGCTTTGGTGGAGCTAAATGCGGCCCAAGCTGCCCGGGACATGGAGCGAGTCCTAGACGTGTCCCTGAGCCAGATTGCCGAGGACCATTCCTTCTCGCCGAGCCCACCATCCTACCCTCTCTTCTCCAGGCAGTTCTTCCTCCTTCACGGCCGCGACCTCCTTGCCTGCTCCGCCACGTGGTTTCTCGTGGACATCGTCTTTTACGGCAGCAACCTCTGCCAACCCCACATGTTCGAAAAATACAATGACGGCAGCGAAAAGATCACCGCATTTGAGGCCGCCTTCGAGGTTGCGAAGCTCCAGGCGATAGTAGCTTGCTGCTCCATAATCCCTGGTTACTTCGCCGCCGTCTTCCTCATCGACCGTGTTGGGCGAGTCAGGATCCAAGCGGTTGGGTTCATCCTCATGGCCGGCCTTTACTTCTCCTGCGCATACTTATATATGGATCACCACACTGGCAAGCTTTTCATGATCCTGTACGTCATGACCTTCTTCTTTGCCAATTGCGGGCCCAACACGACCACATTCATCGTGCCGGCCGAGCTGTTCCCCGCGCGATTCAGGTCGACGTGCCACGGGATTGCCGGGGCTGTGGGGAAGGTCGGGGCGATGATCGGGGCTGTGGGATTTCTGGAAGCCTTGCAGGGGGGGTTGAAAAAACATGTTGTGTTGATCATATTTGGTGGGATTTGCGTCGTGGGGATGGCGGTGACCTTGTTATTAACGAGGGAAACTATGGGGAGATCGCTTGAGGAGAATGAGAAAGAGAATGAGGATGAGCCTGTCAAAGGCAAATGCTTTCCATAGTTCATGATTACGAAATACGATCATGTTGAGTGATTTTGCATTGTCTTATTGTTGACACAAGGTCCAAAACCTGAGTCCATATATAAAAAAAAGTTAATGGTCCAATAAATCATGACAAATACACCGCCCACAAAACTCATCAATGGAATGCTAAATAAGCTCATCAATCATGAATGCCATAACAGTACAATCCACAGAGTCCATCGATAAAATCACTAGACGCCATTCATAAATACCATAACAGTGTATCCCCAGAGCCGATTGATGAAATGCCTAAATAAGCTCATCACTTATGAAGGCCATAATTCTACAATTCATAAGTATGAACGTTGGAATGCTCAATGAACTCATCATCACGAGTTTCTAACGAAAAGCATTTAAGGGAAGTACATGACATGTGGCCACGATCATGCACATGAGTTAAAGATTTGAGTCTTGAGGAATCCACTGACCGAGGGACAACGGTAACTAAGGAATTGGACGCAGTCAAAAACCATCTTCGTAGTAATGCGTAAGTCAAGGTGGTTTAGAGATTTTCGGGGGAAAAGATCACAATGCATAATGAAATGGCCCGATAAGATGTGGAGGAATTAAAGTAAATATATCTCTTGATATCCCTCAACACATTCACAACAGATCGATTTTGGGATTAAATTCTACCTAAGTTGGAATTTCAAATTCAAATTAGATTGGGTTTCTTGTTTCCAATATTTGTCTTTGACTATGAAAGCTTTCCAGTCGTGTCTTGCAAACTTTGTATATTCTCCAAGCGCTTCATTGAAATCTATTGAGAAGTTTATGTTCAATTTCAATCATCAACCAAGCATGACATCTAAGAATTGGAGCCATTTGTTTTGATTCAATGAAGTCCCTTGCAATTTCCTCATTTTATTTTCAGTTTTGTTTCTTGCATTTTATTTTGGTGATTCACTTTACAAAGTCCTTGAGGTTTTAAGGCATATAAGAATCCATTTGCTTCTAATTCGAAATCCAGTTTAATACGGTAATCGGCAATCGATCATTCACGATTGGACATTAATCATTGAAACTACCGAGTTTCTAGCGACTCCAACTTGAAAAAAAAGTTTGTAGAACCTATATATAGTTTAATGTATCGGGCTGAGTTAATGTAAGCATTCGGCAAGGAGAAAACAATTGGATTGTCATAAATTGAAGAAATGATGCATGAAGAAGGAGAAATATAATTTTTTTATCAATGAAAATAAGTTCTTAAAAGTTGAGCTTAAAATGAATTTTGCTTGTTTTTTTTTTGTCGGTTATACTCTATTTCTACTCTAACTTTCACTCTTAGACTTTTACTTTATTTCTTTGTAGGGTGTGAGAATCGAAATTTACCTCTGAAGTTAAATCATTTCTACTCTAACTTCCTAAGAAGGTAGGGATTTGAATCTTCCATTTTCTTTTTCTCATGTGGAAGGATGGCTATTGGAGCAAACCCTAGTGATTTCAAATGAATTTTGTTAAAAAAAAGTGATTTGGGCACTCATACTTAACAAGTAAGTCAATAAAGAATGGTCATTATTCTTGTGATATACTCAACTATTATATTAAAATCAATTATTTTCTTGTCAAATATGTTGAATAAGTTCCTAGAGGAATCTCAATAAGGCCTTTTGTTGTTTGTTTTAGGGATATGTTCACTACAAATTCTAAAATTGATCAAGAAAATGTAATTGAGTTCCAAAACTTTGAGAAAGTGTAATAAAATTCTAAAACTTATTAACTTGATGCAATTGAGTTTTTCCGTTAAATTCATTCAATTTAGCTAATGGAAAATGCTAATTTAGCTTCTTTTTTTTATCACTTTCTCTTTTCCATGTGGTATTGACATGGCCAAAACAAGAAATACAAGCCCAGGACAACATTATTTTAGTCTAAATTTGATTTTTAATATAAATATTAATTAAAATAAAATTTATTGATAAAATAAATTAAAAAATGTAACAATCCATCGCCTATACGGCCCTTGCCGTTGCTGTCCTCCATTAGCCATTGGGATGGTGGGGTGAGGGTCAGTTAGGTCTCGTAGGCCCTGGTAGGACATATCAACGGTTAAAAAACGATTGTCCACGTGAGCATCAACATTGTCACGTATGACAGTTCGCATCGGATAAACCATCAAATCAATGATTTTTGGTTAAAATGGCTAGAAGGACTAAATCAACAAATTATTAAAATTTTAGAGTTAAATTGTCAAATCATCAAAATATTTAGGACTACATTAACACAATTGAAAGGTTTAGGATTAAATCGATTGCTTTACAATAGGTTTTGACTTTTTTGGCCAATTTTCCCTATTCATGCTAGATCAAATATGATAAGCAATAGAGTGCCAAACACTCTAAGTGCTAAAATTTGGCATGGGGGACATTTAAGTGTCAAATCGGAGAAAAATAGATTATTTAAGTGTCATTGGTGAGAAATTCCGGTCAAATTGCATACATAGCATTTTTCGGCAAATGCTGAAGCGGCAATTCTTTTCTAAAAAATTATTCATGTAGCAATTTTTTTTATTTAAATTATCCATGTACCTTTTTTTTTATAAAATTGCCGCGTTAGGAATAAGCCTCCAAAATCGATTTGAAAGAAAAAAAAAAAGGTGGGGAAGAGAGCTTCAGCGAGGGCTGTATCACGTTGGCGTGGCGATCCTTTGATCTGTCTCCATGACCCTCAACATAGAGGAAAAGATGCATCATTTCCATGTTAAGGTCAATTAAAGCCAGGAACAAAAAACACCATCTTCAAAAAGTTTGGTTGATTGTTGTTGTTTCCATTCTGTTGCAGTGATGCTCCACTTCATTGTTTGGGAGTCAGCTGCTTTATTTGAATCCTTCCCTAGTCATCAACGTGTAAGGAGGTGACGTGTTATTTCCATACTGAATCGAGTTGAGTTAGGGAACAAGGAACTCTTTTTTCAAGGTTTTGGATGATCCTCTGTTTGCTTTTATCTCATTGACACTCTTCCCCGCTTTATTGCCTTCGTAAAAGAAGGAATAGTGCTACACATATTATCAAAAAAGATTAAGATTGAGAATGATTACTCCCTTTGCATCCAAACGCGAACATGCTTGTCTTGTGAACAACGTGATTTGCCATCGGACCGTGTTGCTATACCACCAAGTCAACTATAACTCTAGGTCTCTTTTGCCATATCACGTGCATTATCAGATTCCTACCAATTATTTAAAATGTGCTGTAGAAGCTCGATACTTTGACTCAGAGATATCGCCAAGAGAGAGTTCAAGTTTGAGCCCATCAAAATTTCCAACCGGACCCTCATTCACTAAAAATTTAAACCAATGAGTTATGAGTTAATTATGATGTACTAAGTACTCTATACCACATCAATTCTCCGATATTGTATTTTTTAACTCAACTCATACATTCATGTCAACAGACTTAGCTATCTCCTGCTACTAACAAATTATATAATGCTCAAAAACAAAATAGTAGTCGAACCAAATCACACGATTTTGGTTTTCGCTATATGGGAAGCAAAGAAACGGCAACTTCGCCACTGCAGCCAAAACATCATCGTCCAAGGAAACCACCTCGTTGCTTCCCCTGCAGACGCAACGAACAATGACTTCCATTACTTATTACTACATTTTCCATCATCATCTTAACCGGATCATCACTATCACACTACAAAAGCAACAGATTGATGCATTCGAAGGTTGTTTCTTGAAAGAAGGAAAAAAATTACTTACAAGCAACCATGCCGCCGAGAGTTCTCTCCAGACTCGACACCGCCAAGACGCAGTACTACCACTTCAAGGCCATTATCGTGGCAGGTAATCCGGTCTAAATACTTCTCCTACGTATCTTAAGTTCGATTATCTTGCTTCTGGAAAATGGAACGTTGGGTTTCCCTCGATATGACTCCGAATTTCGGTATCTTGTGCTTCATAAAGGAATGGGCTTGTTCACCGATGCATATGATCTCTTCTGCATCCCACCGATCTTGAAACTGATTGGGCACATATACTACAAATCCAAGGACAACCAGATCCGGCCTGCCGTCGAATCATCCATGCTGGCCGTTGCTCTCCTGGGCACCGTGATTGGTCAGCTCATCTTCGGCAGGCTTGGCGATCGTGTAGGGAGGAGGGGCGTGTACGGCGTTGCCTTGATGCTCATGATGGTCGGCTCCATTGGGTGCGGGTTCTCAATGGGCACGACACGGGGCTGTGTCATAGCAAGTTTAGGGTTTTTCAGGTGATCGTAGCACTAGAACCCGCCACACTTCCATTGTAAATTATTAGTCTCTATTCAATTTTTCCTAGTACTCATAACAAGCGAACATCACCCTTTTATTCTTTCCAGGTTCTTGCTCGGGTAGGGATCGGTGGGGATTACCCGCTCTCGGCAACAATCATGTCGGAGTATGCTAACAAGAGGACTCGGGGCGCGTTCATAGCAGCCGTCTTCTCAATGCAAGGGTTTGGGATTCTGGCGAGCTCTATCGTGACGATGGCGGTGTGCAAGATATTTGCCCGAATTTACCCTTCATTGCCAGAAGATCCGCCACCAAAGCAAGCTGATATCGCTTGGAGGTTGATACTGATGCTGGGTGCAGTTCCTACCGTGATAACATATTACTGGCGGATGATGATGCCTGAAACTGCAAGGTACGTACGCACCTTGCTTTGCTTAATAGATTTTTTAATTGATTAAATAAGTGATTGTTTCATACTCTTTTGGTGTACGGTATATATTAGTATGACCAAGCACGTCTCTCTTGAATCCTTCTAGAGACATCATCCCCAGAAATTCTTAGAAATTGCTTGGGTGCTGCTGAATAGGATGACAGAAATGACAAAACCGAAGGTTGGTGAGCTGTGTCAACCGCCGACTCATCATTACAAAAATATAAAATTTTGTGGAGGAACAGGCTAAAAAGGTGGTACAAATATAAACTTGTCTCGTTTCCTGTCACTTTCGAAAATTTGCTAGTTTCAGCTTGTATAAACCAGTCAAGATCGTGCCATAATCTGTCTTTCCCTGGAGAAAATACTTGCACAAAATGAATTTCGCAAAATCCTAACTGTTAAAGAACTTTTTATAGGGCGTCATTTCTACACTTATATGAGATAAATAGAGCCAATCAACACAACGTATCTTTTGAACCTGATCGGGTACACCGCTTTAGTGGAGCAAAATGTGCTCCAAGCAGCCAGGGACATGGAGCGAGTCCTAGACGTGCCCTTGAGCCAAATTGCCGAGGACCATCCCTCCCCCCCAAGCCCACCGTCCTACCCTCTCTTCTCCAGGCAGTTCTTCCGCCGCCACGGTCGCGACCTCCTTGCCTGCTCCGCCACGTGGTTCCTCCTCGACATTGTCTTCTACAGCAGCAACCTCTTCCAATCCAAGATCTACCGCAAGTTCCTGCCTGACTTAGATGCTGGTAAGGCGGTAACTGCATTTGAGGCCACCTTCGAGGTTGCGCGCCTCCAGGCCATCGTGGCATGCTATTCCACGATTCCCGGCTACTTTGCAGCCGTTTTCCTCATTGACCGTGTTGGGCGGGTCAAAATCCAAGCAGTTGGGTTCGCCTTCATGGCCATCGTTTACTTCTCCATCGGAGTGCCGTACAAGAAATATTGGAAGGACCACACGGACAAGCTGTTCATGTTCCTGTACGGCCTGAGATTCTTCTTCGCCAACTGCGGGCCCAACACGACCACTTTCATTGTGCCGGCTGAGCTGTTCCCGGCGCGGTTCAGGACAACATGCCATGGGATTGCCGGAGCCGCGGGAAAGGCCGGGGCGATAATCGGTGCCGTGGGGTTCTTGATGGCCTCACACTCACAGGACGATCACCAAAATGAGGACATGAAGGCATCGAAGATGAGAGTTATATTGATCATATTGGGTGGGATTTGCGTCGTGGGGATGGCAGTGACCATGTTGTTCGTAAGGGAAACCATGGGGAGATCTCTCGAGGAGAATGAGAATGAGGATGAGGATGAGGATGAGTCTGCTCAAGGAAAGTGCTTTTCATAGTTCTCAATTAAACAATAGGTGTTAATATCTAATTAATATGTATTATGAGGTGATCTTTTTAATTATATTATTATATATTAAATCATATATCGAGTTTCAACCATTAAAAAAAAAAACCGATCCAATGTTAATTTGGAAACCTCGGGAGATTGCCCTTTTTGGTGCGTGAGAAGGAAGGATAGGAAATAAGCTGGTATGAGTACAGCGAGAGTGCCACAACTTGGTACGGAGGGACACTTAAGTGTCATAACTTACAAACGATATACTTAAGTGCTACTTTTCAAAAAAAAAATGGATCACTTATGTGCCAAGTGGTCCGAACTTTGCCGGAAATCCTACGTGGCATTTTTTTATTAATTTTTTTGCCTACTTAGCTTGCCGGAAACACTAAATCGATGAAAAATTAGCCAAAACGACTAACGTGGATTTATAAAAATTTCTTAATAAAATCGATTTTATTAAAAAAGAAGAAGAAGAAGTCCCGGTGAGGGGCTGTGCACCCCTCGCCGATCCCCTTCTTCTTCTTCTTCTTCTTTTTTATAAAATCGATTTTAAATTTTTTAAAATTTGATGTGGACAATTTTTTTTTTATTGAAATTGCCACATGGATTTTTTTATTTTGAAAAAAATGCTTCGTTAGAAAATAAAGTCGCCGGAAAATGAACACAT
Organism: Angophora floribunda; assembly: GCA_014182895.1. Taxonomy (NCBI): domain Eukaryota; kingdom Viridiplantae; phylum Streptophyta; class Magnoliopsida; order Myrtales; family Myrtaceae; genus Angophora; species Angophora floribunda. The sequence continues at coordinate 11,568,785 of CM024710.1, read as the reverse complement.
GACAATTTGATCGGATTTTCTTGCCGATGGCACTTAAGTGATCCCTTTTGTTTCGATTTTAGCAGTTAAGTGTACCATTTATAAGTTATGGCACTTAAATGTCCCTTTATGTCAAGTTATGGTACTTTTGGAGGTTCGTACGTCGAAATAAGCTCATCCTATTGCGGCCAGTCAAGCCAAATATTAATAACAGGGAAGTTTCTCTCACGTTCTGCTAAGTTTGCTGAGTTGGGGCTCACTCTCTTTACACGTTAAATATTGAGTTCGTGCGTTTCTTTATTAATGTTGGAATACAGAAGACGGAGAAGATTAAAAAAAAAAAAACTCAGGAAGAATAAAATAATGCAAAGAGCAGTTTCTCTTTTGGCCACACGGCGGCGTTTGGACACAGAGATCTGTGGTCCGAACTTTACATCCAATTGAGATGTTTATTTGTAAATACTATGGTATGATTATATTTGATCATCCGAATTTCTAATCAAAATACTAGATAGAATAAACTAAGAAATCCCGACATTTTATCCTGGACAGCTACCGAACATATGATAGGATAAAACATATCATATTTTGACTTTTATCTGGATGACCAAACATAATCTATGGGTTTTGGGTTATTTAGGTGTGGATAACACTTGAACTTGTGAGTGATTATAATTCCAATTTTCCGATTATTAGTAAATTATTGTTCCTCATTTATTTCTCTCGTGATTTTATCTGAATTTAATGGCAAGATCCATCCAATTTTTGCATTAATATGACAACATTATATGAACTTGACTGTAATTAATCACTTTAGTAAATATATGTCATTCACTTCTGTTTTATGGTTATGCCACCACAAACACTCCGTCATTACTCTCTTTGAATCTAAAAATCAACATGATACGTAAGTAGGAAAACACATCAAATTCTTCAATATCTATATCCTAAATCAACACTTCCCTCGCTCCATTTTCTATCTCAGTAATGAACTTATTTCCAGTCTTTTCTTCCTTTCCCGCCTCTTCACCTATAATCTAAGTTATGTCTTAAAGTTTGATATTTGAGTTCAAATTAAATCAGATTTCCTATATCCAGTTTTTGTCTTTAATCATGAGAGCTTTCTAGCCATTGTCTTGTAAGCCTTTTACTTTATGCATTAAAACTCTTATTTCTAATTTCAGTCATCCAGCAAGCATGAGATCCAAAAATGTAAGCCATCTGTTTTAACTCAACGAGTTTCCTTACAATTTTCTTATTAGTTCTCAATTTATTGTCTACGCTTATTTTAGTAATTCGCCTTATTTCGAAGTTCTTGAGGCTTTAAAGGAGGCACATTAAAATCCATTCGCTTTTAATTAGACATCAATAATTAAAGCAAGAAACGTGTATACTGTTAAATGAATTAGACGAGTTGAGGTAAGAATTCGAGAAGGAAGAAAATGTATAATTATAAATTGACAAAATGACAACAAGGTGGAGAATTCTAAACTTTCATTGACGAAAAAAAGTTCTTAAAAGTTGAGAGACATGAATTATGATTACAAAAAAATGGGTATAAGTACAGCGGGAGTGCCAAAAGTTGGCACGGAGGGACACTTAAGTGTCAAAAGTTATAAAAGGTACATTTAAGTGCCACTTTTAAAAAAAATGGATCACTTAAGTGCCAAGTCGCCAGAACTTTACCGGAAATTCTACGTGGCAATTTTTTATTAATTTTCTTACCTACGTGGCTTGCCGGAAACTGAATCGACGAAAAATCAGCCAACGTGGATTTTAAAAATTATTAATTAAATAATATTAAATAATTTTAAAAATATATATATTATTATAAAATCGATTTTATTAAAAAAAAAAGGGGGGAGGAGGGGATCGGTGAGGGCTGTGCAGCCCCTCGCCGCCGCCGCCATCGTTGCCCCACCTCGCTAGGAAGGGTCGACGACGGTGGGTGAGGGTCGGCCAAGGTCGTCGGGCCCCGGTCAGTGGCCGGACCCCGACCAACCCTACGGGAGGGCTTGCGCGCCCTAGCCCAGATCTAGGGTGAGAGCCGCGACTCTCCCCCAGATTCGGCGAGGGTTGCTGGCCCTCGCCCAGCCGGGCCAAGGGCCGTCGACCGCCTAGACCAGCGCGCTGGTCTTAGGCTCCGTTTGGTAATATTTTTATTTCTCTATTTCTCTATATTTTTATTTTCCGGAATAGAAAAAGAATAGAAATCCGTTTGATAATGCCAACTGATTTTTCTATTTCAGGGAATAGAAAGTTGTTCTTGGGAATAGATTTAGAATATAAATGAGAAGTAGAAAAAAATAGTTTCTTGTTCCTAGGAATAAAACCACCAACCAATGTTTGATGGTTGCCGGTCGCTAGTCGCTAGCCACCACCACCGCTGGTTGCCAGTCCTCGGTCATTGCTCGTAACTCGCCGGTCATCGATCACCACCACCACCCATTGGTCACCTCCACCATCAAGGAAAAAAGAAATAAAATTTTGTTATTGGTATTAAACACATTTTTATTCATTTTCTATTCTGAGAATAATAAATTTTTGTAGTTACCAAATGCCTCATTTTACTCAAAAATTGTTTCAGGGAGTAGAAATAGAAAATAACTATTTCTCAAAAGAAATTATTCTCAAGAGTAGAAATGTTATTAAACGCATCTTGAAGACGCTTGCTTCTTTTAAAAACTGACTTCAAGCTATTCGTACTTGATAAGCAAATTAATAAGCAAAAATCATTTATTTTGTTATATACTCAATTGTTATTGTAAAAATAGATTATTTTTTCATAAACATGTCTAACAAATGTCCAAAGCACATCTCAATTAAAATTTAAAACATGCACGAATGTGTAATCAAAATTTAAAACATGCACAAATTGTATTTCTTATTTTTTCTTTTACTTGGTTTTTAAGGGGCAAAAGAATAGCCCAAGTGTTAAAACTTGGCATATAAGACATTTAAGGGCTAAAAGTTACAAAATGTATATTTAGGTGTTATTTTTTGAAAATTGGATCACTTTCTAACTTTGGTAACCCTTCTCGAAAATTCTATGTGGTAATTTTAATAATTTCTAACACTTACGTGGCTTGTTGGAATTTTACATCAACTTATATTCATTCAAAACAATGCTGTTTTGGCCTAAGTTTAATTTTTTATATAAATATTAATTAAATAATATTAAAATGAAATAAAAAAAAGTAGTGATAGCTTAGGTTGGAGGGGCAATCATCGTCCTATTGTTGATGGAGCGGCAATCCTCTGCTAGATTTGGGTGAGGGTCGTCGGTTCTTGCATAGGTGCCAGCGGCCCTCGCCCAACGCTGCTAGACCTCACCTCAGGTTTAGTGGTGTTGGGTGAGGGTCACTGGTGCTTGTGTGAGGGCCGGCAACCCTCGCGCAGATCTGGGAGAGGATCGCTGCCCTCTCTCAACATCTTATGAGGGCTGGTAGCCCTTGCCTCCGGTTGGCAAGAGTCGTCGACCCTCACCCAGGCACCGGCAACCCTTGCGGCCAGTGTTGCCGCACCATCGGCGATGAGATGGTAGCCACAGGCAAAGGAGCCCCTCCCACCTGTGCTGTTGCTTTTTTTTTTTAAAATATTTATATAAAAATTTAATTAAGGTAAAAAGGCATCGATTTAAGTTGATTTAGTCACATTAGCGGCTAAAACGATGCCATTGCCATCTCAACTTGCCGGAAAAGTGCCATGTTAGTATTTTAATCGGATTTTCTCTCCGTTGGCGTTTAACTGATAATTTTTGTTTTGAATTTAGCACTTAAGTATACTTTTTCCGAACTTTTGGCACTTAAATATCCTTTCATGCCAAGTTTTGACACTCTAGCGGTCTATGCATTGTTTTTAAGGAGAAGAAGCCATCTTTTTGATGCAACACAAGGATAATCGATTTCCGATCCGGTTGGGTTCCCAGCTTAGATGGCTTTGGATCTACTTATGGTCATATCAATTGATGACTTGCGAACTAATGAACGACAGGTTGCAAGGAATATAGTTCTCCTTAGAGTTTCTTGTTTTGCGAGGGAGAAAGCAACCATCGTGGAATTTTTTTGCAGTGAGCCATTGTCGTAAATAGGGGTGTCAAATGAGTGGGTCGGGTCGGGTTTGGGTTGGGTCGAAAATGGTTTGACCGACCACATTGACCTATTTAACCCGTTTTGACCCATTTTCATGCAATGTAAATTTGATGACCTATACCCGATCCGACTCATACCCAACCCATACCCGACCCATATTACCAACACATATTAATATTTAATTTAATTTAATAAAATCTACTCCCACTTATTTAGTCCACTTTAAACTTTTCACATATAAATTATTTGAATAAAAATTTCACATCAAATTTATAAAGTAAATTAAATGATAAAAAACTAGTAAATAAAAAAATGTGGATATCTCTAAATTGAAATAGTTTGAGGAAAATAATTTAAAAAAAAATTGATTTTTTAATTATTGTTGAGTGAACCTCATCGGATCGGCAACGGAGGACGAGAACGCATAGAGGAGGGGGATGGAAGGAGAGAGATGATGGGTCTACCTAATAACTCACTTAACCCATATTTTATCCATATTTAACTTTCACTTTACCCATATTTGATCCATATTTAACTTTTACTTGACTCCATATTTGACATATATTTAACTTCCACTTGACTCATATTTGACCCATTTAACTAAAAGTGGGTCATAATATGGGTTTATGACCCATATTGACACCTCTAATCATAAACATTAGTACTGTACATTGTGCTTCCTTTGGCTTAATAGAGTAATCTTGAACATACTAGATCAAATAAAATGAGCAATATGCAGAACATGGTTCAGTAGTCCAATAAAAACCTTCACGTCACGGTAAGCATTAGTCCAGGGAAGTTCTGCCGACTCTTATGCATGCCGGTGTCTCCATTAGTCGTTCTTTCTACACCCATGCTTTTACTAAACAAAGCATAATTTTCTGTATCGGTGGGAGTTGACACGCGGACCCTAGGAGTGCCAAAAGTTGGCATGGAGGGACACTTAAGTACCAAAAGTTACAAACGGTATACTTAAGTGCCAAAATCGGAGCAAAATGGATCACTTAAGTGCCAAATCCGGCCAAATTGTCATGTGTCCATTTTCCGGCGACTTCATTTGCTGACGGAGCATTTTTTTTCAAAATAAAAAATTCCACGTGGCAATTTTAATAAAAAAAAATTGTCCACGTCAGATTTTAAAGTCTACTTCAGATTTCTAAAAAATTAAAATTGATTTAAAAAAAAAGGGGAGGGGAAATTGGCGAGGGCTCGCCGCTGCCACGTCGCCGGGAAGGGCCGGCGACGGTGAGGTGAGGGTCGGCCGGGGTCACCCAGACCGCGCGGGGCAACTGACGGCCCTTGGCCCAGAAGGGCGAGGGCCTACGGGCCCTCGCCGCAGGCTGGCCGCTCGCCCACCGTCGCCGGCCCTTCCCGGCGACGGTGGCGGCAGCGAGCCCGCCGATTTCCCCTCCCCTTTTTTTTTTAAATTAATCAATTTTAAAATATTTTATTTTTAAAATGTTTAAAATTATTTAATTAATAATTTTAAAAATCCACGTTAGCGTAAAAACGACGTCGTTTTGCACTGATTTTTCGTCATTTCAATTTCCGGCGAGCCACGTAAGCAAAAAAATTAATAAAAAAATGCCACGTAGGATTTCCGACAGGGTTCCAGCGACCTGGCACTTAAGTGATCCAATTTTTTTTTAAAAGTGGCACTTAAGTGTACCGTTTATAAGTTTTGACACTTAAGTGTCTCTTCGTGCCAACTTTTGGCACTCCTGCTGTACTTTGCCCGTGGGAGTTTGATTTGATTCTGATTGACAATCATTCGATATTTTAATTTGCCTTTTTGTTTTCTTCCATTGTCACCTCGTCCCTGGCCTTGCTGTCGTATAAAATATTCCTAACCGACCCATCACCAACATTGACAATCTGAATTTTTCATGAACATAATTAGTTTACATATCCGGGCGGGGAAGGAGTCAGCACGATTTACTTGGGCATCTTTTTCAACAGTTGCATAAAATAAAGATGGTATTACGTAATGACCGAGCAGTCAGGTGTGATTGCGCAAGAAGTATTTGACCGCAGCAAAGGACAATCTTATAGGAGGGCCGTGTATCAGAGAGATGCGGACTGTTCATAAGATGCAGCAACGTGAACAAGAACCAACGCAATGAGCATTAAGGCATGGCTACTGCAACAACAAATATATAATGGGGATATGGCATTGTCATTCCAGAAACTCATTAACGCGTAAAAAGGATGAAAGTGAAACCATCTGCTCTGAAGCAAACCCATAGATTATCAATATGAAAATTTGATATCTAACATATAGATTGGAGACCAAATTCTGCGGGAGTTCTATATTCATAAATCATAAAGCTGCCGGCTTCAACCAAGACAATCCAATCTGCTCTGAAGCAAACGCGGTACAAGTTACCGTGTTTCAGCATTTTATAATCTTATCTTAGGAACGTGGAAACAGACTGAAACTCTTATTTAAAAAGATTGTTAGCGTTTATATGATTGGGGAAGATGAAGAACCTGACCTAGCTAGCTCCTGCAAATGACATTATATGGTGCTCAAACACTAAGTCGTATGGTATGTCACTGACCGCAACAAAGTCTGAAGAGAGGATATGCTTTTAGATTCGAGCTGACTGTCCAACCAAATCACCCGGACTTGGTCTAAAGGGGGAAGCAAAGAAACGCCAACTCTGTCATTTGCTTCGACTGCATCCCACACATCATCGTCAAAGGAAACCACCTCGTCGCTTCCCATGCTTGCACAACGAACAATGACTTCCACTAGTTTGTGTGATCTCCTCCATCATCTTTATAACCCAACCATAACCATTACACAACAAAAGCATTAGATTGTTGCGTTCGAAGGTTGTTTCTTGAAGAAGCAAAAATTAGTTTTGAGTAATCATGTCGCTGAAACTTTTTCATAGACTTGACACAGCCAAGGCACAATACTACCACTTCAAGGCCGTCACTGTGGCAGGTAATTAACTTGTGTGTTTTGCATCACAATCCCAATGATTGATGCACGCAACATGGGTTGTATTATTTTGAAAATCCGTTTTAGTTAGTGATTTTGCATATCGATCTGTTTATGTTAATATGATTTGCAATTTCTGTGTGCTATTCTTGATAAAGGAATGGGGTTATTCACTGATGCCTACCATCTCTTCTCTATCGCACCGATCATGAGACTGCTCGGACACATATACTATGAATCCAATGACCACCAAGTTCCGCCTGTCGTCGAATCAGCCATGCTGGCCGTTGCTCTCCTTGGCACCGCAATTGGTCAGCTCATCTTCGGCAGGCTCGGTGATCTTGCGGGGAGGAGGCGTTTGTATGGCCTCGCCTTGATGCTCATAATGGTCGGCTCCATTGGATGCGGATTGTCCATGGGCACTGCACGAGGTTGTGTTTTGGCAAGCTTAGGGTTTTTCAGGTGATCGTAGCAATATAATTCACCGTGTGTCACGTTGAAAAATTAGTCTCTGTTCAATTTTTCTTAGTATTCTTAACACGCAAGCGTCACTCTTTAATTCTTTTCAGATTCGTGCTTGGGGTAGGGATCGGAGGAGATTACCCACTCTCGGCGACAATCATGTCAGAGTATGCTAACAAGAGGATGCGTGGCGCATTCTTGGCGGCCGTCTTTTCAATGCAAGGGTTTGGGATTTTGACGAGCTCGATTGTGACAATGGCAGTGTGCAAGATATTTGGCCGAATTTACCATTCCTTGCCAAAAGATCCGACACCAAAGCAAGCAGATATTGCCTGGAGGTTGATATTGATGTTGGGCGTTGTTCCTGCCATGATAACATTTTACTGGCGGATGATGATGCCTGAAACGGCAAGGTAATTATGCGTCTTGCTTTGCTTAATTGATTGTTTAAATCGTTTAATCAAGCATTTATTTCATTTTCTTCAGAAAAAAAGTTGTTTGGTCTATGGTATTTAGTGCTATGATCAAGCATGACTTTCTTTGGTTGCTGGGATTGTATTTGTCCTTGTGGGGACGTTGTCCCCAGAATTTCTTAGGATCAATTGCCAGTTGCCGTTGAATAGGATAACCGAAAAGAAGAAACTAGAGTCCGGCCGGTCATGCCAAATAATTTGTCACATCAAAATTCTAGATTTGTATTGAACGTGTTGAAAATGGTGACGAATTTAAACTCATGTTGGTTCATGTCACTTTTGAAATATTTGCTAATCTCAACTTCCATAAATGTGTCAAAATTGAGCATTAATTTGGCGTTCCCTTGATAAAATAATTGTGCCAAGTGGGTTTTGTAAATCATGTGCATTATCCTAACATTTAAAGAGAACTTCTATAGCGGCTCATATCTAAACCTGTACAAGATAGACAAAATCAATCCTTACAATATATCTTTTGGGTCTTATCAGGTACACCGCTTTAGTGGAGAAAAATGTCCTCCAAGCTACCCAGGACATGGAACGAGTCCTAGAGATGTCCCATAGCCAAATCACCGAGGGCCATCCCTTACAGCCGAGCCAGTCATCCTACCCTCTCTTCTCCAAGCAATTCCTCCTACACCACGGCCGCAACCTCCTTGCCTGCTCCGTCGCTTGGTTCCTCCTCGACATTGTCTTCTACAGCAACGCCCTCTTTCAATCCAAGATCTACGGAAAGTACGTGCACGACGACGACCTCAACAAGAAAGTCACTGCCTTCGAGGCCGCCTTTGAGGTTGCGAGTCTCCAGGCCATCGTGGCATGCTACGCCATGCTTCCTGGCTACATCGCCGCCATCTTCCTCATTGACCGCGTTGGGCGGCTCAGAATCCAAGCCGTCGGGTTCATCTTCATGGCCATCGTTTACTTCTGTATCGGAGTGCCATATGACAAATATTGGAAGCACCACATAAACATACCGTTCATGATACTGTACGGCCTGACATTCTTCTTCGCCAACTGCGGGCCCAACACAACCACGTTCATCTTGCCGGCCGAGCTTTTCCCCGCACGATTCAGGACGACATGCCATGGGATCGCCGGAGCCATGGGAAAGGCCGGGGCGATAATTGGTGCCGTGGGGTTCTTGATGGCCTCACACTCACAGGACAATCACCAAAATGAGGACAAGAAGGCATCGGAGATGAGAGTTACATTGATCATATTGGGTGGGATTTGCGTGGTGGGGATGGTGGCGACCAGCTTGTTCACGAAGGAGACAAAGGGAACATCGCTTGAGGAGAATGAATAAAGATTAGTGTGTTCAAGGCGAGTGATTTTCTAGTTCTTAGGTAAATAATACGTACCAATATATAATTTATATGTAATATGGAGTAATTATGTAATTTTATCTTTGTATGTACTCTGATTGTAATAAATCCCTCTTATAAATACACTTACCTTTAATTAGAGCTAAAATACCATGAGCACTATGTATTGTTTACTTTGACTCTGGAAATCAACAAAGGACCTTACATCACTACGCACAATAGCACTTTGCTTCTTTTTTTTATGTCAACAATGTTGAGTACATCACTAGGGTTTTCTTCTCTACCACCTATTTACCCACCATCTAAATTTTAGAACAAGTTTTATGATTGAATTGTATTTTTCAATATTTTTAGGAATCAATTATACTTTTGTGCCAAGTTTTAGGGCTTTTAGCATGTATTGCTTAATAAAATGACTTAAGAAGGGGAGAGTTTTAACTTCTCATTAACGAAAATAAGTTCTCAGAAGTTGAGAGATACTAATTACATTAAATTAAATCTCAAGCCGTGAAAATACAATAATTAAAAAGATATTTTATTGCCAAGTGAACTCAGGGTACTTGTACTTGATAAGCAACTCAATAAAAATGACGTTGTCCTTATAATATACCTAATCAATATTTTTGTGACATCCTCGATTTGAACCCTTATTTTGGACGCGAGGAATGGTCTAAAGCATCAATAGGCCGATAGTGGCAATAGATCATGAATCGATTTAAGGATCATTCATGAGTCAACTATTTGATTGGGAATGGTGATGAAGGATCAGGGATACACTTGATCAAAGTATTCGACCATGGAAAGATAGCTCGACCACAAAAATCGATGTGGGATGACCTTAAATTGTCATGAGTTGATTAGCAAACGGTTATAGATCAATTCGGCATGAGTATATGAACTTAGATTGTGGGGTGATGTTGTGCAGTCACTATACCAATTGTAAACAATCCTAAACTGATCCTGTATGACTGTGTACCCAAGGGTAAGCAAATTGATCCTGCACGATTACATAAAAACTGAGAGTCATCCAAGAATCAAATAAGCTTAGACATGGATTGATTTCGAATCAACCATGGGTCACTCACACGAAGTTCCTAAAAGCTGCCCACTTGTTTAGGCCGTGTTAGAGCCGCTTCCAGTCGAATTTAGCCAAAATCTTGGTCCAGTTACAAGTGTCAATTTTGGATAATTTGGAAATAATCCTATTAGATGATGATTAATTAGCCCCTTAATTATCGTTAGTCCTCTAATCTTTGGACAAGTAGAAGTGAGAAAATTATTGGAGGCCGAAGGACAGCCACACGCCCAAGGAGGAAGAAAAGCCCAATAACGTTTTGTCTTGCCCAAGTCAAGCCCATTAATGGCCTTTGGAAGCTAGCCCATTAATCCATATGCTCAAACAGTAACCTAGGCTCTCAGGACCCTAATGCGAGCCTTGCTCACTAAGTTTGGCCTTTGGACGAGCCTCTTGAAGACAAGTCGGGAAGAAACCAAGCTTTGGTCTTGGAAAAGGAGGAGGACAACTAATTAGCTCACTTAGTTGGCTTTCAACCAAGCCCATTTGCCCTAAATTGTAGGTTATGAGGAGTCTACCAAGAGATGGAGAGGAAGGCTTCCAAGAGGAACTCTTAACTTGACAAGTGGGAAGAAGATATCTTGCAATCCTAGACTAGCTTAGAGCCCTCAAGTGCCTTGCATTATTGCCCTCTTTCAAACTCAAGAGAGCCTTCCCATTTCCCTCTCATTTCTCTCGTTCTCTCATCTCATCTTTCTCTCCCACTCTCTCCATCTCACTGCTACTCTCTCCCTCTCTCTCAATTTGTCGCCACCGCCCCCATTGTCACCGTCATCATCCTCACCGTCACTGTCCACACCATCGCTGCACGTCGCCGCCGTCTGTTCATCCATTCATTGTCACTTCGTAGGCCTCGTTCCAGTTTTGTAGGCAGATTTCCTAATCATTGGCTAGGATATTGTGTTGCGTAGTTTGGACGTGGTGTTGGTTCTGATTTCGTGATTTTCAAGTGTGATCTCGCTTGTTCTAAGAAGAGGAGGCTCGTGTACTAATTATGTATGGTTTGCTCATGATATGCTTGGGTTTTGAGGTTCGGGAATTAGTATATTCTTGCTTTGCCTAATTGATTGTTGTTTAATTAAGTATTTGCTTCATTTTCTTCAGAAAATGTTGTTTGGTCTATGGTATTTACTGCTATGATCAAGGATGACTTTCTTTGGTTGCTGGGATTTTATTTGTCCTTATGGAGAAAATGCTGGGATTTTAGCCACGAAGACCCCTACCCGGCTCGAAGACAGCGGATATGTGGCGAGTTCAAGTGGGGATGAGCTATAGCCGGTCGCCTCTCGTTGTCTCCGAGCCGAGATCCTTGGGACGAGGGAAGTTGGGACTGAAGAGACACTTACTAGAGACGTGGGTACCGGAAAAGCGAGGTTGGACGACAAGGATAACAGTCGGGGGTTGTTGAACGGGACTCAGGCATGGTGGAGCGGCCAGAGAATTCCTTCTCGCCCTTGGTTGCTCTCTCTATCCCTCTCTCTACCGATTTCTCTACGAAGAACCACCCTCATCTTCTTCCTAGGAAGCTGAGAGTTTTCGTGTTGTGTTAAATGTTTCAATACATGTCCGAAACTCTCTGACATTCGATCAACAAGTGTTGAAAAATCCGATACTTGTTAATTCTCTCGATACTTGAGTCCTGAATTTCATCAAGTGAGTTCGGAATTTCAATACGCACGTAATTAATTTTAGAAATTTTCAATAAATGAGAAGTCAAAATGTATATATATAAAAAAATAATAAAAATAATAAAGGGGGAAGATGAAAAACATAGTATTCTCTTTTTTTTTTTTACTCTCACTTCTTGTAACACATAATTCACTTCTCAAGTTTGTTTTTTCTCTTCTCTCCCAACATACTTTAACATTACGAGAGTTTAGAATGTGGATTGTTCGTTTTTTTTTTCCTTCAAGTTTTATGGATTATTGGAATGTAGTTGAATTTGTCAAATTAAAATAATGAATGATATTAATAAATGATGAATTAATATTTTTAGTGTAAATTCATTTTAGGTTCTTTTTATTTATTCATTTATGAATTTGAATCAAATTAATTCGATTGAAATAATAAAGAAAATGATTATTTATCATGTTATATATAACAATATACATTTAATATACAATGCTGTCCAACGTGTCGAATTTTTATTTTTGATAAATAATATGTCCCGTATCGTATCGCGCCGTGTGTCGGTATCAATCTTTTAGCCCTCTTCGATGAACCAATCTCTTTCTTCCCTTCGCAAGCAAGCCCCACAGCCAGCGTTCCCTCTCTTCTCCGGTTGCTCCCTCCCTTTTAAAGGCAACCGGCGCACATGGCCTCTGCCGGTCCGCCCCGCGTACCATCTGTCGTCCTTTGCTGTAGGGATGGGACGGGGAACGAAGGACTACGCGCGGGCCAGGCCGAAACAAAGGGAAGATGGGCTGGCCCAAGCGCAAAAAGGAGGAGGCAAGAAAGAGCGTGGGCCGAGCCCACGTAGAAAAGAAAAGAAGCTCGGCCCCTTTTTCGATTTTTTTCTTTTTGTTGATAAATATTAATGATTTTGCATAAAAATTATAATTTAATTTTTTTGAATATTTTTTTGTATTAAATTTCAATGCTAGTAATGTAAATGCTCCTAATGCCTATATGTGATGCAATTTAATGAAAATCATTTTTTTATTTGATTGATTTTTTAAGAATTAAAAATTAATCTCTAGTTTTCTAACAATTAAACCCTGAATAGATGGTCAAATTTAAGTGTCACCAGGCATCAAAGGACAAAACCCTAACTCATATTACAACTGACAAACTAAGCTTTCGTGATAACTCACTTATCAAGGTCTTTCCATCATTTTCTTTCATTTAAAAAATGGTAATTGGGTTGGGTCAATACCGGCAAGTCGAATTACATGACCATGAGTACACCACTTCAGCATTGATTATGTACGTTTGTAGTTCGTTACATATAAAATGAGTTTAAGGGACATGAGCCATTTTGGTGGAAACTATTTATTTTTTAAATCTTGAAATACGATAGATGTCATATGATAAAAGTGATTGCATTGTTAAGAAATACAATGACTAAACGAAGGGTGTCTAGTTGGTCAAATAATGTAAACATATTAATCTTGCCATAAGATTGGAAGACTCTGCCTGTTGCTTCGATGGCTACATTGAGGGGTTGCTTCGTTTAGGAGGCTCTCTTCGTTGTTCCCCACCGACATGGCATAGTGGCCGTTGATTGTTACTACCTCTTTTTGATCCCGTCCAAACTATTGCCCTATTGAACTTACACATCTTTTCAAGCTTCTGCCTTTGCAAGTGCATACATGGGTAATCTCACAGGTACCTTCGTCGATGATGTAATGGCAGTCCTCTTCCTTGTAGATTCCACCAAACGATGAGCAAGGGTGCATGGTCCATGAGACCGCCGTTACACCCGTTGTTGTATGGTTTGTCACAGTCAATGAGCTCTTGCTCTGACAACGTTATAAAGTCTCTCGTCTAGTTTATGCTCTACTGTCCCTGCAACAGAAAATGCCAGCAACTACTTATGATGTATTTAGATTTCATTTTAAGTAATAGTATTCGGAGACGTGTTAGTTTGAGTACAAAGAAGTATTGCATTAGTTATAATTTATGCTACATTTTAGAATTTTTAGCATGAGATGTATCTTGAGTTCATGATTAAATCCCAATCTCAGGGAACAATTACATATGTCAATCGTAAGTCGGCCCTTACCACATGTTGGAACAAAGTCTATATATTATGTATTGCAATTAGTTCTTTTGGCTGGCTTTAGATATATTCATGACTCTATCTACTGATGACCTGCGAGCTACAAACGATGGATGCTAGGCATATAGTTCACATAGGGGTTTCCATTCTAGCGAGTGAGAGAGCGACCATCATGGAATTTTTTGCAGTGAACCCCAATCTTAAACATCATAAGGTGACCTTTTCATGTGACAACTCACAGCAATACCAGGCATCATGCTTCTTCTGGCCTAATGGAGTGATCTAGATCAACATTGTCATGCAAATACAATGAGTAATTTGTGTAGAACAAGATTCTCTAGTCTAATAAAGACCTTCATGTCACAGCAAACATTTTCTGAATTTGGATATTTAACTCGACGACAAAGTGCTAAAAGCACCATTGGGCTGGAGAGTTCAGAAACCAAAGCAATTCTGGTGAATTTGCTAGTACTAGTGTTTGCAGAGAAGCTTGAATATTGAATTGGCCAATGTGCTGTCCCCTACTATATCACATCCTTACTTACAGATACAAAGTTCAGCTTGCATGAATGGCCACAGCAAAACTTGCGCAGCACACACATCTCGGGACATACAGTAAAGGGACATTGCTATCCTCACTTAACCGTTTAGATAGACTGAGTGAAGATGGGAGACCTACGTGATATTTAACTTGACGACCAATGGTGATCACAAGCCATCTGAATTATTAAGTGTTGTATCACACAGAAATGGAAACAAAGTTTTCCAGGACTTCAAGGCCCGCCTGCAGTGAAGAGATGCTGAGCCATCACCCACAAACACAGCATACCTCCATCTTCCGAGGATCAACCATGGAATGCACTCTCCATCACCTGTCATCCACTGAAAGGAACAGGATTCCATAACGACCGATTGCTCAGCTGTAATTGCGCAGCAAATATTATACAGCAATGAGGGACAATCTCATTGCAGTGCTGTGTAGTCACAAGTGTGATTCTTTTAAAATATACACCAACGTGGACAAGAACCAATACAATGAGTATTGAACGCATGGTTACTGCAATAACAAACAAAATACCGGGGACATCAGTAGCAGGCATTGTGCGTCCTTCGGCCTAATGGAGTAATCTTGATCATGTTAGATCAAATAAAAAGAGCAATATGTAAAACAAGGTTCAGTAGTCTACTAAAAACCTTCGTGTCACAGTAAGCATTGGTCCAGTAAAGTTTTCCCGACTCTTACGCATGCCGATGTCTACATTAGTTGTTCTTTCCACCCTTTTACTGAACAAAGCATAATTTTCGGCATCGGTTGGAGTTTGATTTGATTCTGATTGGCAATTATTTGATATTTTAATTTGCCTTTCTTTGTCTACTTCTGTTGTCAGCTCGTTCCTCGCCTTGCTGTCGCATAAAATATTCCTTACCCATCACAAACAGTCACAATCCGAATTTTTCAATATCGCAATTAGTTAACATATCCTGTTAGGAAAAGAGTTGGCATGATTTACTTGGGCATCTTTTTCAGCAATTGTTGCATAAAATAAAGGTGGTGCTACGTAATGGCTATCCATTGAGGTGGTGATGGAATAAGAAGTACTTGACAACAGCGAAGGACAATCTTATAGGAGTGCCACGTCTCAGATAAATGCGATTCGTTTACAAGATACAGCAATGTGGACAAGAACCAACACAATGAGCATTGAAGGCATGGTACCGCAGTAACAAAGAAGTAAAGGCGAAATCACATGTCATTCTCGAAACTCATTTGCACGTAAAAGGATGAAAGTAAAACCATCTTTATAAGGGTGGCGATGTATAACCTTTTCAATAAGTTTCATGATCCTAGTAAAGTTACAATCTAAGTAGTATTGATATCAATATGTGACACGACACAACATAACACGATATGTCGACATATCATTTTAAAAAAAATAGAGAATTTAAACACGTTGTGATACATTTTATATATTATGTATATTTTTATATATACACAATATATTATCATTTTTATGATTATTTCAATTAAGTTAATTTTATTGAAATTGACAAATAAAAAAAGAGAGAGTCTAGAGTGAATCTACACAAAAACATTAATCCACATTTTGTTAATATTATTCATTGTTTCAATTTGACAAATTTAACTACATTCTATTTCAATAATCCATCAAACTTGGAGGAAAAAATAAGCAATCCACATTTTGAATATGCGTGTTAGAGCAAGTAGGAAGAGAAGAGAACTTGGGAGGAATTATATGTCACGGGAAGTGAGAGTCAGAAGGGATAAAATGTGTAAATTCATGCAATTACATTGCTGAAAAGTCAAATTGATTGAAATTAAACTCAATTGGAGTCATGCAATGTTATCACATTCAATTATCCATACTTATAATGATCAATTGCATCCAAATTGACATTAAAATAATGGTTTGACCTTTGTGTCAAAATTGAATTGGGGACTAAGGGTGAAATTAAACCCTAATTCATCAAATTAAACCTTAATTGCAAATGGGGCAACTTGAATTTCGTTAATCAAACCTTAAAAACCCCAATTTCCTAAACCCAAGTGAGTTAGATGTATCAAATTGGGGACTTCTCAAGTGAATTTCCTAAAATTGACCCTAGATTCATGTTTATCTCACAAAAAAAGATTAAATGACACTAACTGTTCACGAATCATGAAGAACCCGATTTGGACCCATAATTAAGGCAAAATTGGCAATTTGCACCTCGACATACCCGATCTCAAAATTGGTTGAATAAGTAAATGGACAATTATCTCTAGATCAAATGTTGTAAAAGGAACTACACCTAAATGCGACTTAAATGAAAGTAATTTCATTTTTGGTTGATTTTGAACCTAAAATCGAAAAATTAAACAATGTTCTTAATCGATTTTTGCAAAATTTTAGATTCTAAGATGAAATTGAAGCTAAAAGGAAGTTATTTAAGGATTTTTATTTCTATTTTTTTTCAAAAGTTTGACCAAAAGTCAACTGTCAATTAAAAGGTTGATTTTATGATCAAATTTTTGAAATTTTTGAAAATCAAGTTGGCCAAAGTGAAATTAGGGCCATTAAGGACCTTTTTCGTGCAAAAAAACCAACTTTTAACCCAGAGTTGACTTTTAATAAAAGAATTGATCAAAAGTCATTTGACTTTTTGGATTTTTGATGAAAATGGCGAGAAAATCACTTAAAAATAAGATTATAAAAGAAAAGAAGTGAAAACTAATACTTTTTGTTCAAAAATCAGGTTCTTCGTGATCAGAAATCCTAATTTCGATTTTTCTCCATTTTATTGATACATCTACTAAAAATTAGGTGTCAACAAATGATTATCCCGAACATTCACATTCTTAGATTATTAAATACAAACATATACTAAAGAGGCATACTAAAGGGAAGTTTAGAGTTAACATAGTAAAAGGTGCTTTGATTTAATTTACTATGTTTCTAATGTTCTCTTAGGCTCTGTTCATTTTACAGAAAATATAATATTTATGGAAAATATTGTATAAAAAGTCATTTTTTAAGAAAATATAATTATTTTCTGGTGTTTGGCTAAAACCTAAAAATGAAGTGTTGTCGTTCGGTAAGGAAAATCTTTTCCTTCATATATTCTCTTTTAATAATTTTATTTTTTTAAATCGATTTTTAATTATATTGTTTTTTTGAAAAAATCATTTTTAGATTTTTTTTTCGTCTCCTTCTTCATTTGGCCGATTTTTGGCCATCGGCCACAGGTGAGTTGGAGTCTTGCCATAGGCCGAGGCCTAGCTTGCTCGATGCTGGCGAGCTCGGGTCTCACCAAATTCGGCGAACCTCTAGCAACCTTGGGTGAGGTTCAAGCCTCGCTCAAGTAGCTGGATCTGGCGAAGCCTAAGCTCACTTGAGGCTTGTTTGGCGAGATCAAGCCTCGCCAGATCCGAAAAATCGGGCTAGGCTTGAGCCTCACCTGAGGTCGTCGGAGGTTTGCTGACCTTTGGTGACCTCGAGCCTTATCTAGGTCACTAGATTTTGGCGAGGCTCGAGCTTGTTGGCATTGGGTGAGCTTGGCCTCATCACGGGACGGTGAGACTCCAGCTCGCTTGCAGCTAGTCGCCCGTCGCCACCATGGCCGGCAACTGACCAAATGAAGAAGGAGATGAAAAAAGAGAAGGAAAAAAAATAAAAAAAAGATTAAAATATAATTAAAATATCAATTTTTTAGAAAAATGAAAATATAAAAAAAAATTTGGTAAAAGAAGGTGTGAAAAAATTATTTCTCTTTCTCAAAAATGGCAAACATTTCCCCTATTTTAGAAGATGTTTTTTTTTCCTTTGATGAAAAATGTTTTCTCCAATAATTTTTATTTTTTTTTGGTCATAAAAGTGGTGGCTGAAATTGCACCGACATCTTTAAGCAATAACGCCAACGTTAGAATTGATCGCCCGGAAGAGAGTGAGCATCCACACTGCCTAACATATTTTTTCCTTTCTTTTGTTGACTTTTCAAACTTCTTTTTGGCCTTTTTTTTTTTTTGTGAGCCCCACCACTTCTCTTTTACCCAATCCAAAATCTCAAATATTTCTTCACCGACCGCGACAGAGTCTCGAGGAAGGATATGCTTTCAGATTCGAACTGACGGTCCAACCAAGGCCTCGCCAAAGGGGAACCAAAGAAGCGTCAACTTGGTCATTTGCTTCGACTACAATCCAAAACATCATCGCCAAAGGAAACCGCCTTGTGTGCTTCCCATACCTCCACGACGATCAATGACTTCCATTAGTTTGTGTTATCTCCTCCATCTTTATAACCCAACCATTAACTGTTATACAACAACAGCACTAGATTGTTACATTCGAAGGTTGTTTCTTGAAGAAGCAAAAATTTGTTTCAAGCGATCATGTCGCTGAGACTTTTCCATAGCCTCGACACCGCCAAGACACAGTACTACCACTTCAAGGCCGTTATTGTGGCAGGTAATTTTCTTTGCATGCTTTGCAGTACAATCCCAATGATTGGTGCACGCAACATGGGTTGTATTATTTCAAGAATCCATTTTAGTTAGTGATTTCACATATCTTAAATTCGATTATCTCGTTTTCGAAAAAAGCATTGTTCTGTTTCCATCGATATGATTTGTAATTTCTGTGTGTTGTTCTTGATAAAGGAATGGGGTTATTCACTGATGCCTACCATCTCTTCTCTATCGCACCGATCATGAGACTGCTCGGACACATATACTATGAATCCAATGACCACCAAGTTCCGCCCGTCGTTGATTCAGCCATGCTGGCCGTTGCTCTCCTTGGCACCGCAATTGGCCAGCTCATCTTCGGCAGGCTCGGTGATCTTGCGGGGAGGAGGCGTTTGTACGGCCTCGCCTTGATGCTCATAATGGTCGGCTCCATTGGGTGCGGATTGTCCATGGGCACTACACGAGGTTGTGTTCTGGCAAGCTTAGGGTTTTTCAGGTGATCGTAGCAATATAATTCACCGTGTGTCACGTTGAAAAATTAGTCTCTGTTCAATTTTTCTTAGTATTCTTAACACGCGAGCGTCACTCTTTAATTCTTTTCAGATTCGTGCTTGGGGTAGGGATCGGAGGAGATTACCCGCTCTCGGCGACAATCATGTCAGAGTATGCTAACAAGAGGATGCGTGGCGCATTCTTGGCGGCCGTCTTTTCAATGCAAGGGTTTGGGATTTTGACGAGCTCGATTGTGACAATGGCAGTGTGCAAGATATTTGGCCGAATTTACCATTCCTTGCCAAAAGATCCGACACCAAAGCAAGCAGATATTGCCTGGAGGTTGATATTGATGTTGGGCGTTGTTCCTGCCATGATAACATTTTACTGGCGGATGATGATGCCTGAAACGGCAAGGTAATTATGCGTCTTGCTTTGCTTAATTGATTGTTTAAATCGTTTAATCAAGCATTTATTTCATTTTCTTCAGAAAAAAAGTTGTTTGGTCTATGGTATTTACTGCTATGATCAAGCATGACTTTCTTTGGTTGCTGGGATTGTATTTGTCCCAACGTCCCCAGAATTTCTTAGGATCAATTGCCAGTTGCCGTTGAATAGGATAACCGAAAAGAAGAAACTAGAGTCCGGCCAGTCATGCCAAATAATTTGTCACATCAAAATTCTTGATTTGTATTGAACAGGCTAAAAAGGGTGACAAATTTAAACTCGTGTTGGTTCATGTCACTTTTGAAATATTTGCTAATCTCAACTTCCATAAATGTGTCAAAATTGAGCAATAATTTGGCGTTCCCTTGAGAAAACAATTGTGCCAAGTGGGTTTTGTAAATCATGTGCATTATCCTAACAGTTAAGAGAACTTCTATAGTGGCTCATATCTAAACCTGTACAAGATAGACAGAATCAATCCTTACAATATATCTTTTGGGTCTTATCAGGTACACCGCTTTAGTGGAGAAAAATGTCCTCCAAGCTACCCAGGACATGGAACGAGTCCTAGAGATGTCCCATAGCCAAATCGCCGAGGGCCATCCCTTACAGCCGAGCCAGTCATCCTACCCTCTCTTCTCCAAGCAATTCCTCCAACACCACGGCCGCAACCTCCTTGCCTGCTCCGCCGCTTGGTTCCTCCTCGACATTGTCTTCTACAGCAACACCCTCTTTCAATCCAAGATCTACGGAAAGTATGTGCACGACGACGAACCCAACAAGAAAGTCACTGCCTTCGAGGCCGCCTTTGAGGTTGCGAGTCTCCAGGCCATCGTGGCATGCTACGCCATGCTTCCTGGCTACATCGCCGCCATCTTCCTCATTGACCGCGTTGGGCGGCTCAGAATCAAGCCGTCGGGTTCATCTTCATGGCCATCGTTTACTTCTGTATCGGAGTGCCATATGACAAATATTGGAAGCACCACATAAACATACCGTTCATGATACTGTACGGCCTGACATTCTTCTTCGCCAACTGCGGGCCCAACACAACCACGTTCATCTTGCCGGCTGAGCTTTTCCCCGCACGATTCAGGACGACATGCCATGGGATTGCCGGAGCCGTGGGAAAGGCCGGGGCGATAATTGGTGCCGTGGGGTTCTTGATGGCCTCACACTCACAGGACAATCACCAAAATGAGGACAAGAAGGCATCGGAGATGAGAGTTACATTGATCATATTGGGTGGGATTTGCGTGGTGGGGATGGTGGCGACCAGCTTGTTCACGAAGGAGACAAAGGGAACATCGCTTGAGGAGAATGAATGAAGATTAGTGTGTTCAAGGCGAGTGATTTTCTAGTTCTTAGGTAAATAATACGTACCAATATATAATTTATATGTAATATGGAGTAATTATGTAATTTTATCTTTGTATGTACTCTGATTGTAATAAATCACTCTTATAAATACACTTACCTTTAATTAGAGCTAAAATACCATGAGCACTATGTATTGTTTACTTTGACTCTGGAAATCAACAAAGGACCTTACATCACTACTCACAATAGCACTTTGCTTCTTTTTTTATGTCAACAGTGTTGAGTACATCACTAGGGTTTTCTTCTCTACAACCTATTTACCCACCATCTAAATTTTAGAACAAGTTTTATGATTAAATTGTATTTTTCAATATTTTTAGGAATCAATCATACTTTCGTGCCAAGTTTTAGGGCTTTTAGCATGTATTCCTTAATAAAATGACATAAGAAGGGGAGAGTTTTAATTTCTCATTAACGAAAATAAGTTCTCAGAAGTTGAGAGATACTAATTAGATTAAATTAAATCTCAAGCCGTGAAAATACAATAATTAAAAAGATATTTTATTGCCAAGTGAACTCAGGGTACTTGTACTTGATAAGCAACTCAATAAAAATGACGTTGTCCTTATAATATACCTAATCAATATTTTTGTGACATCCTCGATTTGAACCCTTATTTTGGACGCGAGGAATGGTCTAAAGCATCGATAGGCCGATAGTGGCAATAGATCATGAATCGATTTAAGGATCATTCATGAGTCAACTATTTGATTGGGAATGGTGATGAAGGATCGGGGATACACTTGATCAAAGTATTCGACCATGGAAAGATAGCTCGACCACAAAAATCGATGTGGGATGACCTTAAACTGTCATGAGTTGATTAGCAAATGGTTATAGATCAATTCGGCATGAGTATATGAAGTTAGATTGCAGGGTGATGGCGCGCAGTCACTATACCAATTGCAAACAATCCTAAACTGATCCTGTATGACTGTGTACCCAAGGGTAAGCAAATTGATCCTACAGGATTACATAAAAACCGAGAGTCATCCAAGAATCAAATAAGCTTAGACATGGATTGATTTCGAATCAACCATGGGTCACTCACACGAAGTTCCTAAAAGCTGCCCACTCGTGTAGGCTGCGTTAGAGCCGCTTCCAGTCGAATTTAGTCAAAATCTTGGTCCAGTTACAAGTGTCAATTTTGGATAATTAGGAAATAATCCTATTAGACGATGATTAATTAGCCCCTTAATTATCGTTAGTCCTCTAATCTTTGGACAAGTAGAAGTGAGAAAATTATTGGAGGCCAAAGGAGAGCCACACGCCCAAGGAGGAAGAAAAAGCCCAAGAATGTTTTGTCTTGCCCAATTCAAGCCCATTAATGGCCTTTGGAAGCTAGCCCGTAAATCCATATGCTCAAACAATAACCTAGGCTCTCAGGACCCTAATGCGAGACTTGCTCACCAAGTTTGGCCTTTGGACGAGCCTCTTGAAGACAAGTTGGGAAGAAACCAAGCTTTGGTCTTGCAAAAGGAGGAGCAGGCGCCAACTAGGAGGAGGAAGGGGAGAACAACTAGTTAGCTCACTTAGTTGGCTTTCAACCAAGCCCATTTGCCCTAAATTGTAGGTTATGGGGAGTCTACCAAGAGATGGAGAGGAAGGCTTCCAAGAGGAACTCTTAGCTTGACAAGTGGTAGAAGATATCTTGCAATCCTAGACTAGCTTAGAGCCCTCAACTGCCTTGCATTATTGCCCTCTTTCAAACTCAAGAGAGCCTTCCCATTTCCCTCTCATTTCTCTCATTCTCTCATCTCATCTTTCTCTCCCACTCTCTCCATCTCACTGCTACTCTCTCCCTCTCTCTCAATTTGTCGCCACCGCCCCCATCGTCACCGTCATCATCCTCACCATCACTGTCCACACCATCGCTGCACATCGCCGCCGTCTGTTCATCCATCCGTTGTCACTTCGTAGGCCTCGTTCCAGTTTTGTAAGCAGATTTCCTAATCATTGGCTACGATATTGTGTTGCGTAGTTTGGACGTGGTGTTGGTTCTGATTTCGTGATTTTCAAGTGTGATCTTGCTTGTTCTAAGAAGAGGAGGCTCGTGTACTAATTATGTATGGTTTGCTCATGATATGCTCGGGTTTTGAGGTTTGGGAATTAGTATATTCTTGCTTTGCCTAATTGATTGTCGTTTAATTAAGTATTTGTTTCATTTTCTTCAGAAAATGTTGTTTGGTCTATGGTATTTACTGCTATGATCAAGCATGACTTTCTTTGGTTGCTGGGATTTTATTTGTCCTTATGGAGAAAATGCTGGGATTTTAGCCACGAAGACCCCTAACCGGCTCGAAGACAGCGGATATGTGGCGAGTTCGAGTGGGGATGAGCTATAGCCGGTCGCCTCTCGTTGTCTCCGAGCCGAGATCCTTGGGACGAGGGAAGTTGGGACTGAAAAGATACTTACTAGAGACGTGGGTACCGGAAAAGCGAGGTTCGGACGACAAGGATAACAGTCGGGGGGTTGTTGAATGGGACTCGGGCATGGTTGAGCGGCCAGAGAATTCCTTCTCGCCCTTGGTTGCTCTCTCTATCCCTCTCTCTCTACCGATTTTTCTATGAGGAACCCCCCCCCCCCTCGTCTTCTTCCTAGGAAGCAACAATGCTCTTTGAGAGTTTTCGTGTTGTGTTAGATATTTCAATACATGTCCGAAACTCTCTGACACTCGATCGACAAGTGTTGGAAAATCCGATACTTGTTAATTCTCTCGATACTTGAGTCCCGAATTTCATCAAGTGAGTTCAGAATTTAAATACGCACGTAATCAATTTTAGAAAATTTCAATAAATGAGAGGTCAAAATGTATATATATAAAAAAATAATAAAAATAATAAAGGGGAAGATGAAAAATATGGTATTCTCTTTTTTTTTTTTACTCTCACTTCTTGTAACACATAATTCACTTCTCAAATTTGTTTTTTCTCTTCTCTTCCAACATACTTTAACATTACAGTTTAGAATGTGGATTGTTTGTTTTTTTTTCCTTCAAGTTTTATGGATTATTGGAATGTAGTTGAATTTGTCAAATTGAAATAATGAATGATATTAATAAATGATGAATTAATGTTTTTAGTGTAAATTCATTTTAGGTTCTTTTTATTTATGAATTTATGAATTTGAATTAAATTAATTCGATTGAAATAATAAAGAAAATGATTATTTATCATGTTATATATAACAATATACATTTAATATACAATGTGTCCCAATGTGTCAGAATTTTTTATTTTTGATAAATAATATGTCCTCGTATCGTGCCGTGTGTCGGTATCAATGCTATTTAGCCCTCTTCGATGAACCAATCTCTTTCTTCCCTTCGCAAGCAAGCCCCACAGCCAGCGTTCCCTCTCTTCTCCGGTTGCTCCCTCCCTTTTAAAGGCAACCGGCGCACATGGCCTCTGCCGGTCCGCCCCGCGTACCATCTGTCGTCCTTTGCTGTAGGGATGGGACGGGGAACGAAGGACTACGCGCGGGCCAGGCCGAAACAAAGGGAAGATGGGCTGGCCCAAGCGCAAAAAGGAGGAGGCAAGAAAGAGCGTGGGCCGAGCCCACGTAGAAAAGAAAAGAAGCTCGGCCCCTTTTTCGATTTTTTTCTTTTTGTTGATAAATATTAATGATTTTGCATAAAAATTATAATTTAATTTTTTTGAATATTTTTTTGTATTAAATTTCAATGCTAGTAATGTAAATGCTCCTAATGCCTATATGTGATGCAATTTAATGAAAATCATTTTTTTATTTGATTGATTTTTTAAGAATTAAAAATTAATCTCTAGTTTTCTAACAATTAAACCCTGAATAGATGGTCAAATTTAAGTGTCACCAGGCATCAAAGGACAAAACCCTAACTCATATTACAACTGACAAACTAAGCTTTCGTGATAACTCACTTATCAAGGTCTTTCCATCATTTTCTTTCATTTAAAAAATGGTAATTGGGTTGGGTCAGGACCAGCAAGTCGAATTACATGACCATGAGCACATCACTTTAGCATTGATTATGTACGTTTGTAGTTCGTCACATATAAGAATGAGCTTAAGGGATATGAGCCATTTTGGTGGAAACCATTTATTTTTTAATTCTTGAAATACGATAGATGTCATGTGATATAGTGATTGCAATGTACCTAACTCAAAAGGACCAAGAACTAATGATTAACCCAGATCTAAGAAATCTTATGACTAAACGAAAGGTGTCTAGTCGGTCAAATAATGTACACATATTAATCTTGCCATAAGATTGGAAGTCTCTGCCTGTTACTTCGATGGCTACATTGAGGGGTTGCTTCGTTTAGGAGGCTCTCTTCGTTGTTCCCCACCGACATGGCATAGTGGCCGTTGATTGTTACTACCTCTTTTTGATCCCGTCCAAACTATTGCCCTATTGAACTTACACATCTTTTCAAGCTTCTGCCTTTGCAAGTGCATACATGGGTAATCTCGCAGGTACCTTCGTCGATGATGTAATGGCAGTCCTCTTCCTTGTAGATTCCACCAAACGATGAGCAAGGGTGCATGATCCATGAGACCGCCGTTACCCGTTGTTGTATGGTTTGTCACAGTCAATGAGCTCTTGCTCCGACAACGTTATAAAGTCTCCCGTCTAGTTTATGCTCTACTGTCCCTGCAACAGAAAATGCCAGCAACTACTTAAGATGTATTTAGATTTCATTTTAAGTAATAGTATTCGGAGACATGTTAGTTTGAGTACAAAGAAGTATTGCATTAGTTATAATTTATGCTACATTTTAGAATTTTTAGCATGAGATGTATCTTGAGTTCATGATTAAATCCCAATCTCAGGGAACAATTGCATATGTCAATCGTAAGTCGGCCCTTACCACATGTTGGAACAAAGTCTATATATTATGTATTGCAATTAGTTCTTTTGGCTGGCTTTAGATATATTCATGACTGTATCTACTGATGACCTGCGAGCTACAAACGATGGATGCTAGGCATATAGTTCACATAGGGGTTTCCATTCTAGCGAGTGAGAGAGCGACCATCATGGAATTTTTTGCAGTGAACCCCAATCTTAAACATCATAAGGTGACCTTTTCATGTGACGACTCACAGCAATACCAGGCATCATGCTTCTTCTGGCCTAATGGAGTGATCTAGATCAACATTGTCATGCAAATACAATGAGTAATTTGTGTAGAACAAGATTCTCTAGTCTAATAAAGACCTTCATGTCACAGCAAACATTTTCTGAATTTGGATATTTAACTCGACGACAAAGTGCTAAAAGCACCATTGGGCTGGAGAGTTCAGAAACCAAAGCACTTCTGGTGAATTTGCTAGTACTAGTGTTTGCAGAGAAGCTTGAATATTGAATTGGCCAATGTGCTGTCCCCTACCATATCACATCCTTACTTACAGATACAAAGTTCAGCTTGCATGAATGGCCACAGCAAAACTTGCGCAGCACACACATCTCGTGACATACAGTAAAGGGACATTGCTATCCTCACTTAACCGTTTAGATAGACTGAGTGAAGATGGGAGACCTACGTGATATTTAACTTGACGACCAATGGTGATCACAAGCCATCTGAATTATTAAGTGTCATATCACACAGAAATGGAAACAAAGTTTTCCAGGACTTCAAGGTCCGCCTGCAGTGAAGAGATGCTGAGCCATCACCCACAAACACAGCATACCTCCATCTTCCGAGGATCAACCATGGAATGCACCCTCCATCACCTGTCATCCACTGAAAGGAACAGGATTCCATAACGACCGATTGCTCAGCTGTAATTGCACAGCAAATATTATACAGCAATGAGGGACAATCTCATTGCAGCGCTGTGTAGTCACAAGTGTGATTCTTTTAAAATATACACCAACGTGGACAAGAACCAATACAATGAGCATTGAACGCATGGTTACTGCAATAGCAAACAAAATACCGGGGACATCAGTAGCAGGCATTGTGCGTCCTTCGGCCTAATGGAGTAATCTTGATCATGTTAGATCAAATAAAAAGAGCAATATGTAAAACGAGGTTCAGTAGTCTACTAAAAACCTTCGTGTCACAGTAAGCATTGGTCCAGTAAAGTTTTCCCGACTCTTACGCGTGCCGGTGTCTACATTAGTTGTTCTTTCTACATCCACCCTTTTACTGAACAAAGCATAATTTTCGGCATCGGTTGGAGTTTGATTTGATTCTGATTGGCAATTATTTGATATTTTAATTTGCCTTTCTTTGTCTACTTCTGTTGTCAGCTCGTTCCTCGCCTTGCTGTCGCATAAAATATTCCTTACCCATCACAAACAGTCACAATTCGAATTTTTCAATAACGCAATTAGTTAACATATCCTGTTAGGAAAAGAGTTGGCATGATTTACTTGGGCATCTTTTTCAGCAATTGTTGCATAAAATAAAGGTGGTGCTACGTAATGGCTATCCATTGAGGTGGTGATGGAATAAGAAGTACTTGACAACAGCGAAGGACAATCTTATAGGAGTGCCACGTCTCAGATAAATGCGATTCGTTTACAAGATACAGCAATGTGGACAAGAACCAACACAATGAGCATTGAAGGCATGGTACCGCAATAACAAAGAAGTAAAAGCGAAATCACATGTCATTCTCGAAACTCATTTGCACGTAAAAGGATGAAAGTAAAACCATCTTTATAAGGGTGGCGATGTATAACCTTTTCAATAAGTTTCATGATCCTAGTAAAGTTACAATCTAAGTAGTATTGATATCAATATGTGACACGACACAACATAACACGATATGTCGACATATCATTTTAAAAAAAATAGAGAATTTAAACACGTTGTGATACATTTTATATATTATGTATATTTTTATATATACACAATATATTATCATTTTTATGATTATTTCAATTAAGTTAATTTTATTGAAATTGACAAATAAAAAAAGAGAGAGTCTAGAGTGAATCTACACAAAAAACATTAATCCACATTTTGTTAATATTATTCATTGTTTCAATTTGACAAATTTAACTACATTCTATTTCAATAATCCATCAAACTTGGAGGAAAAAAAATAAGCAATCCACATTTTGAATATGCGTGTTAGAGCAAGTAGGAAGAGAAGAGAACTTGGGAGGAATTATATGTCACGGGAAGTGAGAGTCAGAAGGGATAAAATGTGTAAATTCATGCAATTACATTGCTGAAAAGTCAAATTGATTGAAATTAAACTCAATTGGAGTCATGCAATGTTATCACATTCAATTATCCATACTTATAATGATCAATTGCATCCAAATTGACATTAAAATAATGGTTTGACCTTTGTGTCAAAATTGAATTGGGGACTAAGGGTGAAATTAAACACTAATTCATCAAATTAAACCTTAATTGCAAATGGGGCAACTTGAATTTCGTTAATCAAACCTTAAAAACCCCAATTTCCTAAACCCAAGTGAGTTAGATGTATCAAATTGGGGACTTCTCAAGTGAATTTCCTAAAATTGACCCTAGATTCATGTTTATCTCACAAAAAAAGATTAAATGACACTAACTGTTCACGAATCATGAAGAACCGATTTGGACCCATAATTAAGGCAAAATTGGCAATTTGCACCTCGACATACCCGATCTCAAAATTGGTTGAATAAGTAAATGGACAATTATCTCTAGATCAAATGTTGTAAAAGGAACTACACCTAAATGCGACTTAAATGAAAGTAATTTCATTTTTGGTTGATTTTGAACCTAAAATCGAAAAATTAAACAATGTTCTTAATCGATTTTTGCAAAATTTTAGATTCTAAGATGAAATTGAAGCTAAAAGGAAGTTATTTAAGGATTTTTATTTCTATTTTTTTTCAAAAGTTTGACCAAAAGTCAACTGTCAATTAAAAGGTTGATTTTATGATCAAATTTTTGAAATTTTTGAAAATCAAGTTGGCCAAAGTGAAATTAGGGCCATTAAGGACCTTTTTCGTGCAAAAAAACCAACTTTTAACCCAGAGTTGACTTTTAATAAAAGAATTGATCAAAAGTCATTTGACTTTTTGGATTTTTGATGAAAATGGCGAGAAAATCACTTAAAAATAAGATTATAAAAGAAAAGAAGTGAAAACTAATACTTTTTGTTCAAAAATCAGGTTCTTCGTGATCAGAAATCCTAATTTCGATTTTTCTCCATTTTATTGATACATCTACTAAAAATTAGGTGTCAACAAATGATTATCCCGAACATTCACATTCTTAGATTATTAAATACAAACATATACTAAAGAGGCATACTAAAGGGAAGTTTAGAGTTAACATAGTAAAAGGTGCTTTGATTTAATTTACTATGTTTCTAATGTTCTCTTTAGGCTCTGTTCATTTTACGTAAAAATATAATATTTATGGAAAATATTGTATAAAAAGTCATTTTTTAAGAAAATATAATTATTTTCTGGTGTTTGGCTAAAACCTAAAAATGAAGTGTTGTCGTTCGGTAAGGAAAATCTTTTCCTTCATATATTCTCTTTTAATAATTTTATTTTTTTAAATCGATTTTTAATTATATTGTTTTTTTGAAAAAATCATTTTTAGATTTTTTTCGTCTCCTTCTTCATTTGGCCGATTTTTGGCCATCGGCCACAGGTGAGTTGGAGTCTTGCCATAGGCCAGCGAGGCCTAGCTTGCTCGATGCTGGCGAGCTCGGGTCTCACCAAATTCGGCGAACCTCTAGCAACCTTGGGTGAGGTTCAAGCCTCGCTCAAGTAGCTGGATCTGGCGAAGCCTAAGCTCACTTGAGGCTTGTTTGGCGAGATCAAGCCTCGCCAGATCCGAAAAATCGGGCTAGGCTTGAGCCTCACCTGAGGTCGTCGGAGGTTTGCTGACCTTTGGTGACCTCGAGCCTTATCTAGGTCACTAGATTTTGGCGAGGCTCGAGCTTGTTGGCATTGGGTGAGCTTGGCCTCATCACGGGACGGTGAGACTCCACTCGCTTGCGGCCTAGTCACCCGTCGCCACCATGGCCGACAACCGACCAAATGAAGAAGGAGATGAAAAAAGAGAAGGAAAAAAAATAAAAAAAAGATTAAAATATAATTAAAATATCAATTTTTTAGAAAAATGAAAATATAAAAAAAATTTGGTAAAAGAAGGTGTGAAAAAATTATTTCTCTTTCTCAAAAATGGCAAACATTTCCCTATTTTAGAAGATGTTTTTTTTTTCCTTTGATGAAAAATGTTTTCTCCAATAATTTTTTTTTTTTTTGGTCATAAAAGTGGTGGCTGAAATTGCACCGACATCTTTAAGCAATAACGCCAACGTTAGAATTGATCGCCCGGAAGAGAGTGAGCATCCACACTGCCTAACATATTTTTTTCCTTTCTTTTGTTGACTTTTCAAACTTCTTTTTGGCCTTTTTTTCTTTTTTGTGAGCCCCACCACTTCTCTTTTACCCAATCCAAAATCTCAAATATTTCTTCACCGACCGCGACAGAGTCTCGAGGAAGGATATGCTTTCAGATTCGAACTGACGGTCCAACCAAGGCCTCGCCAAAGGGGAACCAAAGAAGCGTCAACTTGGTCATTTGCTTCGACTACAATCATCAAAAACATCATCGCCAAAATCCAAAACATCATCGGAAACCGCCTTGTGTGCTTCCCATACCTCCACGACGATCAATGACTTCCATTAGTTTGTGTTATCTCCTCCATCTTTATAACCCAACCATTAACTGTTATACAACAACAGCACTAGATTGTTACATTCGAAGGTTGTTTCTTGAAGAAGCAAAAATTTGTTTCAAGCGATCATGTCGCTGAGACTTTTCCATAGCCTCGACACCGCCAAGACACAGTACTACCACTTCAAGGCCGTTATTGTGGCAGGTAATTTTCTTTGCATGCTTTGCAGTACAATCCCAATGATTGGTGCACGCAACATGGGTTGTATTATTTCAAGAATCCATTTTAGTTAGTGATTTCACATATCTTAAATTCGATTATCTCGTTTTCGAAAAAAAGCATTGTTCTGTTTCCATCGATATGATTTGTAATTTCTGTGTGTTGTTCTTGATAAAGGAATGGGGTTATTCACTGATGCCTACCATCTCTTCTCTATCGCACCGATCATGAGACTGCTCGGACACATATACTATGAATCCAATGACCACCAAGTTCCGCCCGTCGTCGAATCAGCCATGCTGGCCGTTGCTCTCCTTGGCACCGCGATTGGCCAGCTCATCTTCGGCAGGCTCGGTGATCTTGCGGGGAGGAGGCGTTTGTATGGCCTCGCCTTGATGCTCATAATGGTCGGCTCCATTGGGTGCGGATTGTCCATGGGCACTGCACGAGGTTGTGTTTTGGCAAGCTTAGGGTTTTTCAGGTGATTGTAGCATTAGAACCCACCGTCTGCCACATTGAAAATTAGTCTCTGTTCAATTTATCTTAGTATTCTTAACACACGAGCTTCACTCTTTAATTCTTTTCAGATTCGTGCTCGGGATAGGGATCGGAGGAGATTACCCGCTCTCGGCGACAATCATGTCAGAGTATGCTAACAAGAGGATGCGTGGCGCATTCATGGCGGCCGTCTTCTCGATGCAAGGGTTTGGGATTTTGGCGAGCTCGATTGTGACAATGGCAGTGTGCAAAATTTACCCTCTGTCGCAAAAAGATCCGACACCAAAGCAAGCTGATATTGCCTGGAGGTTGATATTGATGTTGGGTGTTGTTCCTGCCATGATAACGTTTTACTGGCGGATGATGATGCCTGAAACGGCAAGGTAATTACGCGTCTTGCTTTGTTTAACTGATTGTTTAAATCGTTTAATTAAGTGATTGTTTCATTTTCTTCAGAAAAATTTGTTTGGTCTTTGGCATTTACTGCTATGATCAAGCGTGATTTTCTTTGGATGCTGTACATTGTCCCCAGAATTTCTTCGGATCAATTACCGAGCGCTGTTAAGTACGATAAGCAAAAAAGGAAATCAGAGTTTGGCCGGTTGTGCCAAATAATTCGTCACTTTTTTTTTTTTTGGTAAGGTAAGTTGTATTAGAATCGACCAGAGAACTATACAATAGGGGGAACATGGTGCATGACACATACTAACCTGACTACATGTCACTGGAGTAGAAGGGTACCGCGGTCACCAAAAACAAAAGATTAAAATACATGTAGATCGGGTTATAGAAACCCACATCATCCTAAGTTACGCCCTAAAAGGCGGCTCTTCTCCAAAAATCCGGGGATCTATCCCCCAGCTGCGCTGCGTCCTTCTATTTCTAGGGTTGTCCAAAATCAACTTGTAGGCGAGGCTTTTGTCTTTCACCACCTTAAGTAGGTACAGTTTCATGGAAGGAATATGTAAATTGTGTCCACGGAAGAGAATATCATTTCTAGTCTTCCAAATGATATAACATAGCGCCCTAAAGGAGAAACGGGCTATCTCTCGGTAAAATCCCTTTCCAGATATGGAGTTGATAACCCAAAGAAGGTTATTTGACCAAGAGGAGTTGTTCTATGGAAAGTTACTTTTAGCAGCCCAAAAATTTGCCAGAGTATTTGAAACATGGCATTCAAAAAATAGATGGTTGATTGAGTCAGGTGTAGACTTGCACAAGGCACGGACAATATTAGGAATCCTACCAAATGTCATGAGGTATGCCTGTGTGGGGAGTCGATTCTTGGTTATAAGCCAGAGAAGAAATTGATATCTAGGGGCCAAGGCCTTGTCCCAAACAAAAGAAGACCAGTGAATCGGGGAGGCTTTTTGCCGAATTGTATCCCAGGCCGACGCACTTGAAAATTTCCCGGCAGTATCCTGGGTCCAAGTAAACGTGTCTTGACCAACTGAAAGATGGGGAATTGGTGTTTGCCACAATATCAGCTCTTGGCGTAATTGTTCCCCATCATAGGAGTATAGGTTCTTTGCCTTTGCATGTCTAAGAAGATCCGATTGGTAGATGTAGCTATTTGAGTATATTGAGTCTAGAGAGCCGACATCAAGCCATTGATCAAACTAAAGCGATATTGTTTCCTCGTCTCCTATCTTCCATCTAAAATAGGGCTTAAAGTCATCCCTTAGGGCCAGAATCTCCCGACATGCCCAAGAGCAGAGGGTAGGGGTTGAAGAGATCCAAAAATTCTTCCTTTTAAGATATGTGGCATGAATCCACTTGCACCATAATGATTCTTTATCAGTGAAAAGCAACCGGATATGCTTAGCCATGGCTGCCTTATTGCTTTCCTTGATTCTTCTTACACCAAGTCCACCTTCTAAGTAGGGGAGGCATACATCAACCCACGCCACCTTAGCACCACCCGGACCCATGGTAGGGCCTTTCCAAAGGAATTGCCTACAAGTTTGTTCAATCTTGTCCACTACCGAGGAAGAGAGCCAAAAAATAGAGGTCCAATAAGCTTGGATAGCATGTAGCACTGATTTGATAAGTTGTAGTCGACCTGCAAAGGAAAGAAACCGGTGAGTCCAGGATTGGACTCTAGCCGTGAGACGGCTTACTAAAGCATTGCAGTCCACTTTGCTTAGTCGCGCAGTGATGATGGGCACACCTAGGTAATGCACAGGAAGGGACCCAAGAGTGAAGCCAAGCGCTTGTAATATTTGGCGTTTAATTGTCTCAAAGCCCCCCGAAATAAAGACTTCACTCTTCCTGGCATTAGAGACAAGCCCACTCCAAGAAGAGAATAAAGTGAGCCCGCGTTGGATGTAGGAGATCGATGCCAGGCTTGCTTGGCTAAAGAGGAGAACATCATCCGCAAAAAATAAGTGAGTTAGTCTCGTCGCCTTGCACCGCCAGTGATATCTGAAATCCGGATGCCGAGTGTGAGAATTAAGGACCCTAGAGAAGACCTCCATAATCAAGGTGAAAAGGTATGGAGACATAGGGTCACCTTGTCTTATACCCCTTCCACTTACAAAGAAACCATGTAGCTCACCATTTATGGATAAGGAAAATTTTGGGGTTCGGATGCACACCATGATAAGCCTTGTGAGATGGTTGGGAAATCCAAACGCTTGAAGAGTTGACTCTAAAAAGTCCCAGTCAAGGGTGTCATACGCTTTCCTGAAGTCCACCTTAATGGCACATTTTGGAATTTTTGGTTTGTTGTGAAATCCACAGAAAAGCTCCTGAGCAAGCAATATATTGTCACTGATTCTCCTACCTTTGATAAAAGCCGTTTGGGCCGGACTAATCAAATATGGGAGAACCGCAACAATTCTAGATGAGAAGATTTTAGTGATACACTTGTAGATTGTATTGCAGCATGCAATAGGACGAAAATCGGACACCGAAGTCGCATTGGGGACCTTAGGCACTAGGGCAATGATAGTATTGTTGACTTCCTTGAGTAGACACCCAGATTCAAGAAAGTCCATGATCGCATCAGTAACTGTAGGGCCTACCTTGTCCTAATTCTTTTTTAAAAAATCAGCATTGTAGCCATTAGGACCGGGAGCTTTATTTCCGGCCAAAGAGAACATAGCTTCCCGAATCTCCTCCGGTAGAAAAGGTTGGGCGAGAAAATTGATCTGCTCCTCATTGAGAGGGGAGTGAATAATATCCCTGAGTTCTTGAATAGATGGCCTTACACCCTTGTCAGCCGGGGTAAGAAGTTCCTGAAAGTATGTGACAAAGACTTTCGGTACCTCCTTCAAGTCAGATATCATGTCCTGAACTATCCATGACATAAATGATATGATTACGAAGGTGTCGATGCTTGACCGAGTGATGAAAGAACTTGGTGTTGAGATCCCCTTCCTTTAGCCAGCGGATTCTAGATTTTTGTTTGAAGAAAGCCTTCTCAAGAGTTCGGTGCTCATAGTATTGCTTGAGCTGTGCATGTTCCTCTACCGCCAATGAGCTACTTCCCGAGTCAAGATGGAGTGCCTCTTGGGTTGTTAGAAGGACCCTTTTTGCTGTGGCCACCCTCATAGAAATGTCTGAGTATGCATCTTTATTTAGACCCTTAAGCCGCCCCTTTAGCAACTTGAGTCTAGCATAAAGTTTGTACATAGGGGAGCCTGAAACTTGGGCCTCCCAAGACTGGGTAACTAATGCGGAAAAATCAGGGCGATTCATCCACATGTTGAAAAATCAGGGTAATTCGTGTCACTTTAAAACTCTAGATTTGTGTCAAACACGCTAAAAAGGGTTATGCATTTAACCTCATGCCAAATTATGTCAATTTCAAAATATTTGCCAATAATGTGTCAAAATTGAGTAATAATTTTGCGTTTGCTTGAGGAAACAAGTGGACCAAATGGGTTTCGTGAATCATCTGAACTTCTATAGTGGCTTATGTCTAAAACTATAGGAGATAGATAGAATTATGCGTTACAACATATCTTTGGATTAATACCACAAAAAATCATAAATTGGTATATTTATGATAAATTTATTCCAAACGAATTTTTTGACCATAAAAAATGCTAAATTGAATAACTATAACAAATTTACCATTCGTTAGTTTTAATTAAATTTTATAATTAAATTGTTGAGTTGGATAACATGTGGTAGTTGACATGTGTATCAATTTGGAGTTTTACCTTCCGTTTGTTACATATGTATTGGTTTGTAATTTTTTGTGATATTAACCCTATCTATATCTTTTGGGCCTTATTAGATACACCGCTTTAGTGGAGAAAAATGTCCTCCAAGCTACCCGGGACATGGAACGAGTCCTAGACATGTCCCATAGCCAAATTGCCGAGGGCCGTCCCTTGCAGCCGAGCCAGTCATCGTACCCTCTCTTCTCCAAGCAATTCCTCCTGCACCACGGCCGCAACCTCCTTGCCTGCTCCACCGCATGGTTCCTCCTCGACATCGTCTTCTATAGCAACGCCCTCTTTCAATCCAAGATCTACAAAACGTACCTGCCCGACGAAGACCCCAGGAAGAACGTCACCGCCTTCGAGGCTGCCTTTGAGGTTGCGAGTCTCCAGGCCATTGTGGCGTGCTACGCCATGATCCCTGGCTACGTCGCCGCCATCTTCCTCATTGACCGCATCGGGCGGCTCAGAATCCAAGCCGTCGGGTTCATCTTCATGGCCATCGTTTACTTCTCTATCGGAATGCCATATGACAAATATTGGAAGCACCCCATAAACACACCGTTCATGATACTGTACGGCCTGACATTCTTCTTCGCCAACTGCGGGCCCAACACAACCACGTTCATCTTGCCGGCCGAGCTTTTCCCTGCACGATTCAGGACGACATGCCATGGGATCGCCGGAGCTGCGGGAAAGGCTGGGGCGATAATCGGGGCGGTGGGGTTCTTGATGGCCTCACAGGACGATGACAAAAATGGGTACGAGAAGGCATTGGGGATGAGAATTACATTGATCATACTGGGTGGGATTTGCGTGGTGGGGATGGTGTTGACCAGCTTGTTCACGAAGGAGACTAAGGGAACATCGCTTGAGGAGAATGAATGAAGATTAGTGTGTTCAAGGCGAATGATTTCCCTAGTTCTTAGGTAAATAATACGTACTAATATATAATTGCTATGTAGTATGGAGTAATTTTGTAATTATAAATCACTCTTGTAGGTACACTCAACCTTAATTGGAGTTAAGACACTGTAAATAGTTTGTATTATAATTTACTCTCTAACTCCAAAGATCAATGTAGTATCAGAGTAGGAAAATGCATTGAACTTTTCAACATCCCTACTCAAAACAACAATTTCTTTGCTTATTTTTCTATCTCAACAATGTGTGGTGCGTCTCTAGTTTTTTCTTCTCAATCACATATTTACCCATCATCTAAATTTTATGATTCAATCATACTTTCATGTCAAATTTTAAAGTTTTTAGTGCACTTATTTCTTAACAAAATGAAACGAGGAAGGGAGAGTTTTAATTTCTTGTTAACAAAAATAAGTTCTCCGAAGTTGAGAGAGAGAGAGAGGGTTGGGGGTTGGCGAAGAGACTCTGAGCGGTGTGCAGAGGAGAGAAGAGAGTCTGAAATTTGGGGCCCCACTCTGGACACTTGACGCATCTTCATAGCCCTTTGGGTTGACCTACCCAATGCACCCAATATTTTCTCATTGGTGCCTAGGCTTTCCTGTATTCATTTTCATCCTGATAGGGCCCTTTCCCCCAATACGGGCCCCACGAGTTCTTCATTATGATGTAACGAAGCCCTTGGGTCAACAGCATCCAACGGCTGCCAACCCATGATCCACCTCAATCCCAAAACTTCCATCAAAAACTCCCTGCAAAGTATGAAGTGGTTAGTAATCTCCACCGTTTGTAATAAGATTAATATCATGAAAATTTAAAATTAATATAATTGTTACAAATTTACTTTAAATTAATTTTTTATTGCGAAAATTTCCAAAATTGTACACCTATGATAAATTTATTCAAAATGATCACGAAAAACCTAAGCTAATACAATAAAACTAATTTTTTAACTACCAAAAAATCACAAACTGGTACATTTGTGACAAATATACATTCCGTTAAATTAAATTAATACAATAAAAAATCATAAAATCAGTATAACCGTGACAAATGGAGAGTAAAATCTTAAATTGGCACACTAATCAAGTATCACGCGTCATCCAACTCAACAATTTGACACTAAAATTTAA
The DNA here is from genome assembly GCA_014182895.1 of Angophora floribunda. NCBI lineage: Eukaryota > Viridiplantae > Streptophyta > Magnoliopsida > Myrtales > Myrtaceae > Angophora > Angophora floribunda. Next base: position 11,530,847 of record CM024710.1, on the reverse strand, counting down.
CGAAAACTAACATGAGAGTAAATTTGTCATAAATATATCAATTTGGGGTAAATTTGTTATAAATATACTAGTTTGGGATTTTTTTATGTGGTATTAACCATTTATAATATAAGCATTGCAAAAGTCAAAGTCTACTATTAGGTACATATAGACCAAATTTAGAGCGAGTTTGATTGATTACTTCGCATTGACCGGGCGTGATCGAACTGGGCTAGATCCCATAAGATTTCTAGGGCTCACTAGTTGGGCTGAGTCGAGCCCATAATATTGGGCCTAAAAGGGCGAAACCATAGCCCATACTACAACTGACAGACCAAGCTTTTGTGATAACTCACTTGTCAAGGCATGCCCATCTTTTTCTTTCATTAAAAAAATGGTAATTAGGCACAAGTCTGGGCCAACGGGTCGAATTACGTGTTCATGCCCTTTCAAATGGTTAGTGCTACGGACCATGAGTACATCACTTGCAGCATTGATTATATACGTATGTAGTTCGTTACATATGAAATGAGCTAAAGAGACATAAGCCATTTCGATGGAAACTATATATATTTCAAATCATTAAGTACAATCAATTTCATGTGATACGGTGATTGCAATGGACCTAACTCAAAATGACCAAGAACTAATGATCAACCCAAGTTTGCAGAATAGTATGAAAATGAGGGAAGTAGGATAAATGTGAATATGATTTTTTTATATCAATGACATAAAAGTCATTTCTCTCAAATAAAAATGTTTTAAACTAAAAAAATTAAAATAATATTTGGATTAATTAATAAAATAATATTCAAAATAATAAAAAATAAAGGGACATTTTCATTTTTTATTTATTCCTATATATATATTTTGAATTTATTTTTATCATATAATATATATATATATATTTCAATATATATTTATTACATATTTTAAGTATATCGATATAGTTTATTATTTAATAAAAAATTTATGAAAGGATGATTGAAGGGAGTAAATTTTTTTAAAAAAGAGTGGAAAAATAATTTTAAAAAGAAAATGAGCTAATAAAAATCAATTAGAAGAACCCCAATTTTAAAGGATCAAATTTAAACTTGAAATGATTCTTTCTATTTCACTCTATCTCCTTCTTCTTTAAATCTCTGGTTGATGTTGAAGTTTCACAACTCTTTCATAGTTATTTGTTCACGTCAAGCTCCACCAAAAAGATGAGAGTGTCAAAGTTCCCCCTCCTGTATAGCTCTCTGGTTCATGTCAAAAGTCCATGAAAGCAACAAAAAAAATCAAAATCCATCTTTTTCGTAGTTTTGTGGTTCATGTTGAAGTTTCATGAGAGTGGTAGAGTCAAAACACTATGTTTTTCAAAATCACAAAAGGTTAATAATCACGTTCTCACTCTTTTACTAGATTTGGTGTTCACTAGTTGATTTGTCTTGATGAAGTTGTTTTAGCTCATTTACATTTCTTGTTATTGTTGAACCTGTAGCTTTGGAATGCTGCAAATCATACAATAATTATGAATTGATTAACGTTCACTGACTAATTATCTCTGTTTTCGCACTTGTGGTTTCTTTAGCTATAAATCATGACAGATTCTTATCATCTTTATTTCTGCATTTTCAAGTCCATTTACATCAATATGCGTTCATATCAAACAATAGACAAGATCAAATATGAAAGTATATGATTTTATTATTATGATTTACCATATAGTGAATAAGCTATAGTAAAATCTATGGATTTCTTATCCTATCATATCCTAATTAAAAATTCAAACGACCAAATCCAATCTTTGATTATTTCAAACTATTGCCCCATTAAATTTATACATATTTTTAGGCTTTTCCCTTTGCAAGTGCACACCTTTACCATCTCACAAGTACCTTCCCCCATGATGTAAGGGTAATCCTCCTCCTCATGGATTCCACCGGTGGAGACGATGAACAAGTATGGGGAAAATTATCCAAATAATCCTAACCCTTTTGTAATTTTTCCAATTCAATCATAAATTTTTTTTTATGCCAACTTAATTCTAAACATTTTGCAATTGTGCTAATTTAGTCCTAAACCTTTTGCAATTGTGTCAATTCAATCCATCCGGTCAAAATTAGCCAGCCAATGTTGATGTGGATGCCAACTAGCGCCGACAGGGTTGCCCGATGCTGATGTGGCAATTTTTTAATAATATTTTATTATTTTGAATTTTTATTTTTCCTTTACTCTCTCTCTCTCTCTCTCTGCTCGGTTCAGCCCTCGCCGACGCTAGGTGAGTGGTGAGGCCTTGTTGGCAACACCTTATGGGCGGCTAGAAGAAGTAAAAAGAAAAGAAAGAGAGATAACAAATAAAAAATCAAAAAAAATTAAAATACTTATTAAAAAGTTACCACGTCAGCATCAATAGGCCAATTGGTGTCGGGTAGCATCCATGTCAACACTGGCTTGCTAATTTTGGCTGGATGGACTAAATTGGCATAATTGTAAAATGTTTAGGACGGAATTGCAAAAGAAAAAAGGTTTATGACTGAATTGAAAAAAGGGAAAATGCCACCAAAAATCCTAAACTATGCCATTTGACAATTTTACCTGAACTTTTATTTGTACCATAAAAAATCCCAAACTATGCCTATTAGGATAATTTTACCCTAAACTTTTTTTGGCACCACTAAAAACCCTAAACAATGCTATTTGGGACAATTTTACCCCGAACTTTTTCTTGTACCACAAAAAACCTTAAACTATGCCACTTGGGACACATTTACCTCAAACTTTTTAACTAAAGGGCATTTTCGTCTTTTCCTTTTTTTTTTCCTCTTCCCCTCTGCTGGTCCAGCAGAAGGGAGCCGGCGACGGCCACTCTCACCGGTGGCGACGTCCGGCGAGGGTAGCCCACGCCGGGGAGGGTCGCCCGAGTCGGGGGAGGGCCGCCCCTGCCAGATCCGACGAGGGCGGCCCTCACCCGTCGAGGGGCGGTGACCCCCCGGCGAGGGTCGCCCGGTTGGGAGCGACCCTCCCTGGCGAGGGCCACCCTCGCTGGCCGCCGCCACCGGCGAGGGTGGCTATCGCCGGCGCCGGCTCCCCCTCTGCTGGTGGGGAAGAAGAAAAAAAATTAAAAAGAAGAAGGAAAAGACAAAAATGCCCTTCAGTTAAAAAGTCTGGGGTAAATATGTCCCAAGTAACATAGTTCGGGATTTTTCGTGGCGCAAAAAAAAAAAGTTTAGGGTAAAATTGTCCAAAGTGGCATAGTTTGAGGTTTTTTATGGCCCAAAAAGTTCGAGAAAATTGTTTGGGGTTTTTTTTTATAAAAAAAAATGTTCAGGGTAAAATTGTCCCAATGTGCATAGTTTGGGGTTTTTGGTGTCATTTTCCCTTGAAAAAATTGCAAAAGGTTTAGACTATTTGAGTAATTTTTTCAACAAGTATGCATAGTCCATGAGACTGCCATTACACGTGTTGCCGTATGGTTTTCACAGTCAATCAGCTCTTGCTCGGACAACGTTGTCAAGTTTCCTGTCACCATTTGGTTAATACCCTCCACCGCTGCTACGGTGGAAAATGCCCGACAGCTACCTTCGTTGAGCTTAGATTTCGTATAAAATTTCATATAAAGAGACCTGTCAATCTTAGTTTAAGGAAATATCGCGAGTCATCATTTATGCTGCATTTTGGAAATTTTTTAGCACGAGATGTATCTTGAGTTCAAAGTAAATTCCAATCTCGAGGAACAATCGTAATCATCAATCGCGTGTTAGCCCTTACCACATGAACCTTGGTTTTTGATGTGAGTGACGGCTCCTTTCTTTCTCCAATTCAGAGACTTGAGTGAATCCACGACATTTTCGTGAATAAATTCATTACGGGAATGTTCCTGCTTGACTCGACCTTCAATCCTAGATGCATCTTCGTGGGTCAAATCAGCAATCTCGTTCAAATCAAACCAAGCCAGTGGTCGTTCACCTCATTGTTAGTGTCGTTGATGTGCTTCAGATTCCCCTCGAACACCTCGAATCTCCACAACGTTTCCTTAAGAGATCCTTCCCGTGTCTCTCCATCCACTACTCAAAGAAATCGAGGAGTTTATGGATGGATTTCAATTGTCCAGATAGCAGCCCACAATCGAGAAATTGCTGGCAAAGATCAAGATTGCAAAAACACAGAGGAAAAAGGAAGAGAGGACTAGTTCAGGGAGAGACGGAACAGCCATTGTCTCTCTATTTCCGAGAGGAGTTGAGAAGGGGAGGATCGAGTGGGCTAGTATATTTATCTGTCTAGTTTCGTGTTTCGCTTTCAAGTGAAGTTCTCGGAATGAAGCGTCTGCATCTCGTATTTTGTCATGCGGAATCTTCCAGATTTAGTTCTTTTAGCTGACCACTCTCATGACCTGCGAATTAACGAACTGCGGATTGCAAGGAATACAGTTCATCTAGGACCCTCTTGTTTGCAAGGGAGTGACCGACCATCCTGGAAATCTTTTGCAGAGAGCCACAACCGCAAACATGGTAAGGTCATCTGGGACAGCTCATGAAAGTACCAGGTATCGTCGTCCTCCTTCTTTTGGCCTAATGGAGTAATCCAGATCAACATTATAAAATGGACAACATGCAAAACAAGATTCGATAGTCTAATAAAGACCTTCGACTCACATCCCGGCAAACATTCTCTAGTGCCTTTTGATGTTTAACTCGACGAAGTGTTGAATTCACCATTAAGGCTGGAGAGTCCGGAAAAGAAAACAATTCTGGTGAATTTTCTAGGGCTAGCGTTTGCAGAGAAGCTTTGATCATTGAATTGGCCAGTGTGCTTTTTACCACTATATCACGTCCTTACAGATACAAGGGGGGAATTCAGGACTTCAAGTTGAGTAAAAATTATCTAATTTCCCTACTTTGAAGGAAAAAAAAAATATAAAGAGTTCAGCTTGAATGAACGACCCCATCAGAACTTATGCAGCGCGCAAATCATGGCACATACCGTAAAGGTGCGTTTCTATCTTCAACTTTGCCACTCAAATATGCAGATTGAAGACGTAACAAAAAACATTAAGCAACAAGAAAGACCATGAACTTGAATGGGATACACGATATTTGGAATGTCTATGCAATTCATGGTGATCGCAAGCCTTTGGAATTATTAAGTGCCATATTACACAGAAATGTAAAGCAAAGTTTGCCAGGACATCAAAAGTCTGAATGATGACCCAGACCGCCTGCAGTGAAAAGATGCCGAACCATCAGCCAAAAACACAGCATACCACCATCTTCCAAAGATCAGCCATGGAATGAACACTATGGAATGAACACTCCATCCACCTTCATCCATTGAAAAGAACAGGATTATGTAATGACTACCCATTCAGGTGCAATTGCGCAAGTTATACAGAAGCAGAGGACAATCCCATAGCAGCACTGTGTAGCAGAGGCATGCCATTCTTTTATAAGATATAGCAATGTGGACAAGAACCAATACAATAAGCATTAAAGACATGGCTACTGCAACAACAGACATATAACGGGATATCACAATTCATTGGAGAAATCCATCTATCCGCAAAAGGATGAAAGTAAAATCATCTTTAAAAATGTGACAACACTTCCACAAATATCAGTGTCCCCGAAAAGTTCAGGTAATTGATATACAATCCCCATTAGGTGCAAGTTATACAGGAGACAATGATATTGCATCAAAAAGAGCAAGTTAGAATCAAAAGGGACAGGGACCCATTCAAATTAGATCAGATTATCACACAGAGTATCTTGCCAATGTTCACATGAGAACACATCACAAAAATAACCACGCTACTAAAAAATAGACAACCTAAGAAAGCAACATTTTTTGTGACAAACTCACAACACATGATTTTCCCATAATTAAGGCTACATGATATGAACTAAGGCTACATGATACTAACTTTTGAGAAGCAAGTCTACATGACAAATTACTCCTCATTCTAAAGGTTGCCTCACAGATGATGTCTCTAATGGACATCCTTTTAAAGGTAAAAGGATCAATTGGGGCAGCAAGGGGGTGAAAACCCATATACAAAAGAAGCTGCAAAACACTAAACCTGTATATAAAACAGCTCCAAAACCCAAAAGGAGTTCAAATACAGGACAAATCATCAACTATATAACACAAGGCATTTATATCCTAAGAGTTGGTATGACCAACACATGGTCATTCTGAAGATTCTATATCAAAACTATAGATTGGAAACCGGATTCTACAGTAGTTCTACATTCATAAAGGGGCAGGCTTCAACCCAGACAAGCCAACCTGCCCCAAAGCAAACATGGTGCCAGGTTTCAACATTTTCATATCTTCCATCAAACAACAAGAAAAAAAATCCCCATGTCAATTACCCGGGCCAGGTTACACAAGCCTCTAGAGTGTATCACACACTTCCACTGGGATGAGAGAAGCTGTTCACATATCTCGTGATTTAAATAGGGAATGCTCAAACTACTGAGCTATAATCACCTAAGAGGGAAAGCAGTGATTTTAAGCAAATAAAAGCCACCAATTTTATGCATCTACATCCTCACAGTCCTCCCTCACTTCCATTCATCAATCAAAACCTATTTACAGCGACACCAGAATAGAGTACCAATAATTAAACGCAGCAGCTATCATGCTGAATGCTGAAAATCTCAATCAAACGCTCATCGGATATGCTTCGTCCTCCAAAACCTTGGATTTCACGAATTGTTAACAGTCAACGGGTTCATAGTCAGACATGCTGAAACACCCACATCACCAATCGGACGCTAAAGGTTCGATTCGGAGCTCGATTAAAGAGAGAATCGAAACGAGCGAAGTCGAGAGTGCAAACCAGCGAAGAGAAATGGGGGGGAATCATTTGGTGGACTTGCTGTCCTTGTTGGAGGAGGAAGCGTAGTCGGGAGGCGAGTAGATGACAGCGGCCGCCATGGCACCGGGAAGCACCACGTACTTGGCCAGCGCCGCGAGCTTCGCGACCAGCGGCTCTCCTCTCGCGAACAACGCCATGTCCTTCTTCTTCTTCAAGATCAATGAACTTGATTCAATGTACTGCTGGTGCTAAATCGCAGAGGGATTCTGAGGTTCCATCGGGGAAAACCACGGTACGACGACGCCGCATCTCTCGCCACGTCACTACTGGCTCCTCCCAAGCGGCCTGTGGGCTTTACTGGGCTTTGAATGGGGCCCATCAGGCTGCAATCCAGTCTGTGGCGGAGCTTCTAATTTCACAGTTCACGCATTTTGATTGTTATCCAGTCCCAAATACTAGAAACTTCCCCTAATATGTATTGTGATATACAAATTCATGCACTTTTTTCATTTGTTTTGAGATTTAAAAATTAATTTTTTTGTTTCATCAAAAATTCCATGATGAAAGATAATATTTTCAATGAGAGTTATTTTTTTAAAAAAATAGTTAATTTTTGATTTAACGGTGTCTCATGGTTGATTAGCAATGACAAGACACGTTAATTGTTCTCTTGGGATGGTAGCTGGGCTCGAGCGATTGTTTATAAAACACGGGTCTTCGATCGTTAGCATCGGCAATGGCGAGGGACGACTGTGCAATGGTGGTGGGGGGCAACTATATGATCAAGGCTGGCTATCGTTTTGGTAGCAAAGGGAATGCTCATTTGATTGGGTCATGACTTCTCACATAATTTTTTTTTTTTTTTTATTTTTTTGTGTAGTGTAGTTATTCGTATTTCATGAGTCCCATGTTCCTCAACTCGTGTTCCATCCACTAGGGGCATTGAGTTTTATGACCGGGAGCTCAAGGAATTGCTGCAGGAGGCCTGTACAACCTCATGGGAAGAGAACTACGGGTTTGGTAGGGTGGTAGAGCTACGAAGATGGACTTGTCGGCCCTTAGACCCTCAAGACTGCAATATTTAGTAGTTATGGCTCGAATCAAATGTTTGATTTACTAAAGCGAGATTCCTATAATAATGGGCAGTAACTAATGTCGGTTGTGGCCTTCTCCTTGATTCTTTTTTGTGTGATGGAAAAACGATTTGTGTCCAATGTATGGGAAATGTACTAAAAAAGTTATAAACCTATTGTACTTGTGTCAATTTAATTATGAATTTTTAATTGCATCAAATAACTCACTGTACGGCAACAATGAGGTGGAGTTGCTTCTTTTCAATTCTTGAATGGATTCGGGTTGAGGCAAAAATGGTGGTGGAGGGGCAAGCGTGGGCATGTGTTAGGTGGGGGAGAAAGATGGAGGAGACGAGACAAGTGGGGCGACAATGAGGTGGAGATTGGTGGAGAGCGAGAGGTGGGGAGAAGATTTGCATAGGGAGAGCATACCTTGGAGAGAGAGAATATGTGGGGAACATGAAAAAGATTTTTGTGGGCTTTTGAAAATTTTCACGTAAAAATTAAAATATGTATAAACATACATTTACTAGTCCGATCCATGTGTGGACTGTTTCACACTTGAAATCAGGAACCAAATCTAAACTTATTGGTTTCAATAAATCGAAATTGGGAATTGCTAGCTTTGGGTTAGTTCGATCTAATTTCAAGTAGTCCAAGTGGTTCTTGATTGTTTTGCATACTCATAGTTCATCTACCCAATTTTCATCGAAAATCAATAACACGAGTGTTAGCCATCCCACTTAATGCAATTGATGCCAAAACAAACAAAATTTATAATTTTTTAATATTTTTTTATTTTTATTTTATTCATTCTTTTTTTTGTTAATAACTCTGGCCCGACAAGGGTGAGAGTGTCAGGCCCTCACCCATATGTAGGTGAGGGCATAGCCCTCACTGACCAATCAGCAAGGGTCGCATCCCTCTCCTAGATATGGACAATGGCCTAACGCCTTGCTTGTGACCAACAAGGAGGCCCTCGTTTGCGGCAAACAAGGGGAATGCCCCCTACTCAAATCTTGCTGGCCGAAATTGGGGAAAAAAGAAATAGAAAGGAAAGAAAAGAGAAAACAAAAAAAACAGTAATAAAATTTCAAAAAAATTTAAAAATTATATGTCGAACATGCTATATAGGACAATTAACCCGTATATCAGTAACTTCCGACTAAAATTTAGTCGAATGGATTATATTAACAAATTTTCAAAATGTTTAAAATTCGATTGGTATGATTAAAACGCTAAAGATTGAATTGATACAAATATAATAAATTTTTTATTTTTGATATTTGATATTTTCTCTCTTAACTGATCAAATTCTTCATGGAGTACATGTGGGACACCGTAGAAACGAGGGAAATGTTTTTCCGAAAGTTGCTCCGCTATCACACCATACCCGATCGAAGTTACGCATCATGCTGTTGACGGTGCAATCAACCTAGTCGCACTGACTTCTTCACGACATGCCTACCACCAAAGCTCCAGATATCGGGCGACGACAACACCGCTTGTCACGAGCCTAACATAAGAAGGCCGTCAATCAAGGAAAAGAGCAGCGCCCCCGTTTTCCCCCCCTCTCCCCCACGTGCTCCATCCCCAAACGGCCGCTCGAGTCGATGAATTGGTGGACCTGCGCATGATGGTTTTTGCCTACATACCTTGAACATGTTTGATTTTGAACAAGGCAAACGTGACGATGAAATTGTGTTCGATGTATCGGCATAATTGGGCTCGATGCTTTCCATCGGGATTCGATGTTTGAATGTTCTTATTGCGTCATTTCGATGATCTGTTGTGTTTGCGATGCGTCGGCGATGATTGGTCGCATTGTTTTTTCTATTAAATGCTGAAGCACGCCCGTGACATAGGATTGCTGAAACATGCCTAGGTGTCCGATTTTGGACTTGGCTCCAAGATATATAGTGGTAGACCTCAAAGGTGGAGAGAGTGGTCCCAGTCAATTTTGTATGGACCGTGTGCTAATGGCATTCTTCTTTGGCCCTCCAAGATTGGACCCCTCATCGCAATGAACAGCATTGATTTGGACACCATGGAGTAAAGAAACAACTGTTTTATAATAACTAATAATGGAAAATGAATAATTGAAAATAACATAAGACCGGATATGATGCCAATTGAATATCGACACGCATGACCATCAAATGTCAACATAGTTGATCGAGGTGCTAGGGATTTCCAAAGGTCAACTAGTTAGATCCCGATAACCGCATATAGACTTTTTTTATCCGTAAACACCCGCATAGCACATGCTCGAGATCTGGACTTTATCAGTTCATAAGACTTATATGACGTTCCATTAACAACCCGTAAATAATTGGACCTTTGCACTCATGTCTTAAGATTACAATAAAGAGGAAAAGCAAAACATCGACATGACTACATGAAAATAGTTTTTTAGATACCCAAGTTTGGTATTTCACATCATCTAATCAAGAGACATCAATCGGGCACATGAAAAATAATCATCTCAGACATCATGTCCATCCTCCACCAACATGGATCACATTCTGATTTGATGTTGGGTTGTTCTTTTCCCTGGGCACTCATTTGACTGGATTCGCAGCTCCACATGAATCTGCAATGTCCCGAGAAATAAAAATTGGTGGGGACAGCATCGCTTCACATGTAAAATTCAGGAACTCAATAGCTAATGGTCTTTGCTCTCTCCTTCGCCCTCAGATCTGGTCCTCGAATGTCTCTCCCCCTCCTCGCCTTCTTTCTTCTACTTCTGCAGTGGACTTTTGACGGGTAGCTTTTCGAATTGGCAAATATTGAGATCCAGATTTCGCCATATCAAATGAAATTGAGAGCTGCTTTGATTTCAGTACTTTCTCGTCCTGCCCTTTTTTTTTTCCCCTTTTTCTTTTTTCTTGTTCTTGTTTTAGTAAAAGTCCCCAAAAGTGACGTCATTGTGGTAGAGACGGATAGCAAAGTCTTGGCTGAAGCAATCGCCCAACAGCAGCACAGCACGTGGGAGGCGCGGGTCCCAGTCCAGATTTGCAGAAATTTTCTGTCGCATTTACCCAATATTCAGGTTACTTTTTCTCCCCTGCGAGACCAACACCGCCGCGGATTGGGTAGCAAAAAACCATCGTGCTAATTATTTACTGCTGAACTAGGTACAATCCCCCCTCTTTGGAATTTGCTTTGTACCAACGCCCACCCTTCGGGCCCCTCAAAATTCAGATGATATAATATAAGCTTTCTATTTCGACAAAAAAAAAAAAGTCCCCAAAAGAGATGGGAGGTTGGCTGCTTAACCTTTCTTCCAAATCGCTTTCGTGAAGTAGCAGATTGCTGAGACGTTTTGATGTCTCTGTTTGTGGTCCGCGGCATCGATCGGGTTATTACAACTGGCCAATCCATGTCAATCACTTTTTTTTTTTTTGGCAATTTCGAATTGACAAAGAAAAGTAGTAATAGGTAGACCACAAGACGAATAACTAATTTCGTATTTTTCGTAAAGATTCTAATGGGTCTATTTCTTCTTGATATGTTCAAGGGTCCCTCTGAACATATCTTCGAATGGTGGCTAAATGTGGATGATAGCTACATTCATAATTTATCGTTCAAATCGGGCAAAGGTCAAAAGAAAATACAGACTTTTTAAGAAAAGAAACTGTGGGAGAGGGTAGTGATGTGGGGTCACGATGTGGCATATAGGTGGAAAAAGATTTTTTTTGGTCAAAATAAAATTATATTCATTATCTAAAAAAATACATGAGAAGAACATAAACTTCGATAACATAGAAATTGGAGCAAATTACACCCAAAATACTACAAAATAAAGCCAAATTTAAAAAAAAAGGAAATTTTCAAAAAAGGACCAAAAGTGAGATTATTTTCTCAAATAATGATTTAAAGTGGTCGTTGTCTCAAATGAGAATTCGAAGTGACTAAACCAGTCTCAAATAAGGACCTTAAATCACCGGACATCCAAATGTTCGTCGGCCGGCAAACGCGTGTGACATTTCTGATGCTAGAATAAGGACAATTTTGTCAAAAAAATTGATAGAAATTAATAAACCTTAAAAACAAAAACCCCAAACTCTTCACACTCTTCTTCTGCACTCATCTTCTAGGCTCTTTATCCCCACTTACTCGGAGAACCCAAATTCTTTGCTAATAGAGCAAGATCCTTGACTCCTCGAGTTCTAAAGGTACGTGCCAACACCCTTGCCTACCCCTCTCTCTCTGTGGAAGTGGATTCACATTGTGCCCAGGGATGTAGGTCCTTGAGATCGAGATGTTATGTGTCTCTCGGTTGGGTTCGTGGAAGTGGATTCGCATCCCACCTCACTCTCTCGGCTCTCAGAGTTTCCTCTCTCGCGATCCTCCGCAAAACTCCCATGATGGAATTGAGCGGCTAAACTCGCCTGAAAATCTCTCTGCCCAGAGGCAATGGAGACAATTCGCCGCAACGGTGGCGACTTGTTGCCGGCAGTGGTGCTACTTCTTCTTCTTCTCCTCACAACGATACTAAGCTGCATCGTGGCGTCACCGGCGACGGTGAGCTCGACCTCCGCGACATGCAAGCTCAGCTTTGCTGACCGCGATAGGCTTTACAATGTGAACGGAGAAGAAGAAAACGTGAGAACGTGAAGAGTTTGAGGGTTTTGTTTTTAGGATTTGTTGAATTCTATCAATTTTTTGACAAAATTGCCCATTTTTTTGCCACTAGAAATGTCATACGCTCGCCGCCTGGCAAACATTTAGCTACCTGACGATTTGAAGTCGCTTTATTTGAAACCGGATTTAACACTTTCAAAATGTCCCTTATTTGGCATAAATCGGCTTTTTGGATTCTTATTTGAGAAAATAGGCTTACGTTTGGTACTTTTTTTAAAATTTTCCCAAAAAATAATGAGAATCAAAAGAGCACCAACATAACAAAACACGCATTATTCCAATAGAACAGATCTCTCAAATAAATAAAAAATCGATAGCCAATCAGTAGATCTTATTTCATAGTGATAAACACACAACTAAAATTCATTTTCCAATAGTTATGACATTGCTAATTGAACGGCCATCAGGATTCTGTTTTCTCTACATCATCGCCGGTTGAAACGGGTTGAAAAAAAAAGGAGGCAATTGCGGCTTTGAATTTTTGGGCAAACCCATTGGACGAAGAAGATCAGCCATCCCTACGGGATTGAATAAGACAGACGATTGAATGCCGCAGCACTCGGATTCCGATTGGTGCATTGTGCTGACACTCACGCGATCCTCCCGTTTGACTTTTGTCCTCTAGTGGATCTCTCGCTTGTCTCCTCGTGACCCTCGGAAGCTCTGTAAAAACAAGTGCGTCCGACAGCTGGTCCTCGACGATTGGCCAGATCTCAAGGAACGGTTCTCACTGCAAACCTTGCAGAAAACGAAGTGGAAAGAAGGCGTCGGAGAAGACGAGTGGGGCCCTGTCCGGATTTTCTTTTCCTGGTAGATTCGGGCGTGGGTAGTTGTCAAGATGATAGTTACCATTGCAAAGTACAAAAAGGCCTTGACTCGCTCCAATTAATATAATAACGAGTTTCGAAGTACCCTGCACCACTAACCTTTCGTCTTCTTGATTGATTGGACTGTGGATGTTCCTGGGCTCCCACTCTCTCTCTCTCTCTCTCTAACGTGCAGAGCTGAAACCATTATTATTATAGTTTTTCGTGCATTTTGCCACCACCGTTTTTCATAAACTTCTGCAACAGCATTTCAATCTTTCCGATCCTTCCTCCTTGGTGAATTCTTGAATTTTTCGACGTCGTTTTTTACCTTCTGGGTCGTGTGGAAGTAGTCCCGGAAAGGAAATCATCCTTTTTCTTCAAAAAGGATAGATGGCCTGATTTCAAGAAAAGGTAACTGAGCTGGCGAGCGAGTTCGGTCTGACAGTGAGTCACTGTCTGGGGGTTGCAGCGACGGTGTTGAAGGGTCGTTGGGCAGGCAAAGGTTGGATCTTTCGGTTTCTCCCGAGCACTCCTCGTTTCCTCAATCTGGCAACAAATAATTATTAAATCTCGCTCTCAAATCTCAATTTCGGGACTCTTCTCTCTCTCTCTCTCTCTCTCTGGAATACCAAAATAGTCCCCCGCCCCCCATGAGCCAGTTCATCACGTACTAAGAGAGTGCGAGAGATATACATTTATGGAATAAATATACAAGGCAAGATCACGGAGAGCACCGAACTGTGCATTTGACGGTCACTGATTGCTCTCTCCAAATCTGACCAAACCCTTTTCTGGCTCCGCTTTGCCATGTTTCAGTAGTAGCATATTCACATCCAGATTCAGTCTCTTTCTGGGTCTTTCCAAGAGCTGACCATTGGGCTCTCAACACAGAGGTAAATGCACTTCCTTTTGTGCTTGTGTTGTTGGGTTTTCCTTGGTTTCTTCATTTTCTATGAAAGAATGTTTGTCAATTGATTGGTTCTGGCAGTCTCTGCATTTACTTGTTTTTTGAACTAACAAAACTAGCGGTTCACTAAGAACAAGTAGGAAGATCCAATCTTATACGTGAATATGATGTGTTGATGAGTGATGTTAGATCTTTGTTCTGACGTAATTTGTGGCATCTCAATTCTCTTGTTTTCCAATTGCGTGATGCAGTAGAGCCTGATTGGAGTTTTGGGATCCGGTTCATAAGTAATCAAGATGAAAGGAGCTGTCTGGGTGGCCATTGCTGCCTCGATAGGGAATTTTTTGCAAGGATGGGATAATGCCACCATTGCAGGTAAATTTCACTGAAAAAATGTGCTGGATTGTTTGTTCTGCCTCTTCATTTCTGTCATGATTTATGATTGAGCGAGTGTGCCGATTCATATTTCATTGTATCTTGAAGGGGCCATCATCTACATCAAGGAGGACCTCGACTTGGGAACAACAGTTGAAGGTCTTGTGGTGGCAATGTCGCTTATTGGCGCCACAGTCATTACAACCTGCTCAGGAGCCATATCAGATTGGGTCGGTCGACGTCCAATGCTGATTCTCTCATCGATTCTTTACTTTATCAGTGGTTTGGTAATGCTATGGTCACCCAATGTGTATGTCCTATGCATAGCTCGGCTATTAGATGGATTCGGGATTGGTTTGGCAGTTACCCTTGTTCCAATTTATATATCCGAGACTGCCCCATCAGAGATAAGGGGTCTGCTGAATACCCTTCCGCAGTTCACTGGTTCTGGTGGAATGTTTTTGTCATATTGCATGATATTTGGGATGTCATTGTTGGCGTCGCCAAGCTGGAGATTGATGCTAGGGGTTCTATCTATTCCCTCGATTCTTTATTTTGTACTCACAGTTTTTTACTTGCCTGAGTCGCCAAGATGGCTTGTGAGCAAAGGGAAGATGCTTGAGGCAAAACAGGTTCTCCAGAAGCTGCGTGGGATTGAGGATGTCTCAGGTTTGTCCTTGACCTCTTCCTGTTCAGTACTAAGTATACCTTTTCCATTTCATGTTCCATTGCCTCTCCAAGGAACTTCAGCCAACGGAAGGCTGTGAGCGGAATGCTTATTGGTATGATGAAGACTTAGACATATGATAGACAGAGTGAATATTACAGTGCATTTCCTCGGTTAATCTTTTGCTAGGCAATGGCCTAAAAGAATTCTGAAAAATATTCACCATGTCCATCAAGTTGACAATACTTCTTGTAAGATTTTGTGGGACCACTGCCGACTGTTCTAAAAGCTTAAACTGTTAGATGACGGCGTGGTTTATTAATTATATATTCTAACACTCCCCCTCACGCTTAATTTGGTCTTTTTGCCTAGTATTAAGCGTGGAAATTTAATTAGGGAGGCAAATGGGGCATGGTAAGATTTGAACTCGGGACCTCCCCGTTCGATACCATGAAGATTTTTGACCACTCAGGACGTGGTTTAGATGAATTATTATTTATATATTCTAACACTTCTAGGAGAGCAAAATAGGTTTTGGCCGTCTATAACGAGTTTGTAGTGTGCTTGTAATGTATTTGTAGACAAGGCTTGGAATTCACATTGGCTTTGTGTAAACTAAGCAGGAAAGTATGAATCTATTATTTTGTTACTAATGCTTGACTCTATTATTTGAGTATGTCATGAGGATGGGCAGCAAGCAAATTAGGCAATTACTCTGGTTTTGTGTGCTATCAAGCTGTTCATTCTTAGAAACTAAGTGTCGGTTTAAGTTGCTTTGCTTATTTAGAAAATGGTAATTGCCGGTACCAACCAGTAAAGAGAAAAGGGCATTCCTTTAGTGGGAGATGGTTGGGTTATGCAAAGAAGTTGCACATCCTTATGTCGATTGTAGAAATTTCTGGTGAAGCTAGACTGGGAAATGTCACAGTGCAAACGTCCTTGGCATTCTGCTTTTGTCAGTTTTTATGTCAAGCATCTGTTGCTTTTAAAGTTTCTCATGGACCTTTACTAAGAATCTGAAGTCTGGTGGCAACTTCAGTGTAAAGTAGGCCGCTTCCACAGCCTTATTTTTAATCCCTTTGTATGTGGTCCTGAATATGTTTTTAGTTTGTGAAATTTTTTATGCATTATCTTCTGATTCACTGCAAAATTTATGGTTCCAGAGCAGCAGTGTATCCAAAAACATGAGTAATGCATTATGTTACTAATTGGAACATGTGTTGGAGGTGTTTCAGTTTAGCTGATTGAAATGATGAAGAATCTTAATGGTTCTTTAAACTCCCTCCTTTAGCACAACTTTTGTCCTTGCGACATTGTCTTGAGTTTTCCTTCTATTTCACATGCATTGACTTTGCCATTTAGAATTCATGAACAACTATGGTCCCAGGGACTGTATGATTTATCATCCATCATCTTGGTTATTGTATCTGTACATCGTGTTTTGCCTTTTGTTGTTTATTTGTGAATCATCAAGGAAGCAAATGAATGAATATTACCCTCTATAACAATTGTCAAGCACTTTAAACTTTCATGGCTTCTGTGACCGAGTTTGGGCTTTATAGCTTCTCCTTGTTTAGTAAACTAGCTAAAGAGAAAAGCCAATTCGTCTTGCTCCTGCTGAAAATCATCCTGTCTTCAGGTGAGATGGCTTTGCTAGTTGAAGGGCTTGGAATTGGGGGTGAAACATCCATTGAAGAGTATATAATAGGGCCAGCTGATGAACTGGCAGATGGCCCCGACCCAGATTCTGACAAAGACAGGATCAAACTATATGGACCTGAACAAGGTCTGTCCTGGGTCGCCAAGCCCGTCACCGGACAGAGTTCTCTTGCCTTGGTCTCCCGCCACGGAAGCATGGCGAACCAAAACGTGCCTCTCATGGACCCGCTTGTGACTCTATTTGGCAGCGTCCACGAAAAGCTCCCGGAGACAGGAAGCATGAGAAGCATGCTCTTTCCCAATTTTGGTAGCATGTTCAGTGCTGCAGACCCTCATGGTAAAGAGGAAAGGTGGGACGAAGAGAGCCTGCAAAGGGAAGGTGAGGGTTATGCGTCTGAGGCTGCAGGAGGAGATTCTGATGACAACTTACACAGTCCATTAATCTCTAGGCAGGCAACAAGCATGGACAAGGACATGGCCCATGGAAGTGCTATGGGCGTCAGACGCCACAGCAGCCTCATGCAAGGAGCTGGAGAGCAAGGTGGAGCTACGGGCATTGGTGGGGGTTGGCAGTTGGCGTGGAAATGGTCAGAGAGAGAAGGCCAGGATGGGAAGAAGGAAGGGGGATTCAAGAGAATTTATTTGCACGAGGAAGGTGTCTCAGGATCGAGACGTGGATCCATTGTTTCACTTCCCGGGGCCGATGTTCCACCGGTTGGGGAGTACGTTCAGGCTGCTGCATTGGTTAGTCAGCCTGCTCTCTATTCAAAGGAGCTCCAGGATCAGCACCCGGTTGGGCCGGCCATGGTTCATCCTTCTCAAACCGCATCAAAGGGGCCGATCTGGGCTGCTCTTTTTGAACCAGGAGTTAAACATGCGTTGATTGTTGGAATTGGAATTCAAATACTTCAGCAGGTACTCGTGCCGTTACATTTTTTTTGTGGCATTTATTCTTCTAGTCTTGGCAAATCTTCATACAACCTCGTAATGTCAATGTTGAGTCTTCATGGATTTCCCTTATTATTTGATTACTTTCTTTCACGAGATTACAACACTGTGCATGTGGAACTATCTTTGAAACAAATTTTTGGTGTTAAGTTGTTGCAGTCTATTTGAGGTTTTGGGCAGTGATGAGTCATTACATCTGCAAATATTATAGAATTTAGACGGTTAGAAAGGTGGAATACATTTCCCTACAAAATGATGCTCATGCTATTTCGTGCCTCAATAACTTCCACCGGTTAATTCTTGAACTCCAAGCACTAAGTCATCGATTGCGACTCATACAAGGTGGCAGATCACTCCATGGTTTTATTGTGGCATTTCAATTCATCCAAAGTTTATTTCCAAATTGTCACACCATGCGCTTTTCTATGAAATATCCTCACTCTATTCGGTTGATGAAACATGCAGTTCTCGGGCATAAACGGGGTCCTTTATTACACTCCTCAAATTCTTGAAGATGCTGGAGTCGAAGTTCTTCTTTCGAGCATGGGCCTCAGTTCAAACTCTGCTTCGTTCCTTATCAGTGCGTTCACAACCTTGCTGATGCTTCCTTGTATAGGCGTTGGAATGAGGCTTATGGATACATCTGGAAGAAGGTATGTCCTAGTTTTATTGCTGTCCAGTACCGTTTTCACTTCCACAGCTGGAAGCTGTGTTTCTACTCTTTATAAATCAGATTTCATGATTTAGATAACTAAACCACCTGTTTAGGCTAGTTCACCTATCAGTTTTGTTGTGTCACGAACCGTAACCTTGTTGAGTATAGACAGTATGCTGGGCCAATCATCTTGAAAATTTATGTGCAATTGATTTTGCCAAGCTATGTTTGCTTTCGTTTGTATGGTTTTTGCAGTTTCTGTCGATGATGAGCGGTTGTCAACTGGAGGCATGATTTTTATTGAAGGAAATTTAAGCATGGCCTGGTTTTTACTTATCTGTGACACATTGGAACATGTTTGCAGGACGCTGCTGCTCACTACGATTCCTGTGCTCATCGTGACGCTGGTGGTTCTAGTCATCTTTGAACTGGTGACCATAAGTACGGTCGTTAATGCCGCGATTTCAACCGCCTGTGTCATAATTTACTTTTGCTGCTTCGTGACGGCGTACGGGCCTGTTCCCAACATCCTCTGCTCCGAGATCTTCCCCACGAGGGTCCGTGGCCTTTGCATTGCCATCTGCGCGCTCGTTTACTGGATAAGCGACATCATTGTCACCTACACTCTACCCGTGATGCTCTCTGCCTTTGGCCTGGCGGGTATCTTCGGCATTTATGCGGTTGTCTGCGTTATCTCGTGGGTCTTCGTCTTCCTGAAGGTCCCCGAGACCAAAGGCATGCCCCTTGAAGTCATCACAGAGTTCTTCTCCGTCGGAGCAAGACAGGTTGCGGCTGCCAAGGACGAGTGACCGAACGGTTGTTTGGTACGCTCTGGTTAACATTCTCGAGGAAGCCGATCAAGTTTGTGTTCGGAAAGTTTTGTAGGTTGTCCTTGTATTCAAGTTCTCACCATGCCTTCCAATTCAAAAACGATTATTTTGGTTTTTTTTTTTTTATCTCCTGCTGATCTTGCTCAGAAAGAAGTGAAATTCCATTATTTAAGAGCACATATTGAAGAAGTATATACTTCTAGCCAATTTCCCTTTCTTACTTACTTCACAAGAAAACAGTCACCCTCATTCATTTAAATTGTTGATGTACTGGATGACACTTTCAGAAAAACACTTCTAAGAGACACTTTTTGGCCATGTGACGGCCACAACAAGAGCGATTTGAAGATATTTCAGTTCATTGCCACCTTGATAGCAAATGCAATCGTATATAGGTATGGGTTTTTTCAGAAAATAGACACCTTAAAAAGTTCATTTCCACCTCTTTTTCTTGGCCTTGGAAAATTAAGGATGCCTTTGGCGTTTGAAAACATTTTCAATATTATGTCCACAACTCTTTAGAAATTTAGAAAACCAGCCCAAAAAATCTCAAACGTAGTCGGATTCTCAAAGAGTCAAAATTATTGTTGTCAACTGAAAATGTTGTTTTCCTCGGTTCCCAAGTGGAATAAAGTGAATTGAATTTGCAGTGGCATTTCTCTCCACCTAAATTTGGATCAAGATCCATGCGACATCTCTGAACCCAAAAGCCCCAAATTAGGGAAAATAGGAGATTAGTTTCCTAATTTGAACTTAACTTCCACAATGAGTTGGGCCCAAAACTAGCCCACTCCCCCCTGGACTTGGGCCTGACTGCCCATTTCAGACATTGCGGTAGGCCATTCCAAATTGTGTTGCTTTGCCTGCCTAATGCTTTCACCTCTTAGGTTCCATTTATTTATTGAAAAATATTTCCCTCATTTTTCAATATTTGGTTCACTAAAAAAAAAAATTTAATGGAAAACCTATACAATCTTTTTCCAAAATATGACTAAACTGAAAACTCTTTATTTGGGCACGAAATCCCCAATGCTGACTCCGAATCCTCAGTGTCCAAAACCAAGTCTTGAGTGCTTGGACCTAGGTCCATGGAGGCCAGGCCCATGGCCCCAATGCTGAGGCCCGAATCCCTAACGCTCACACATGGGCCTATCGAGGTTGAGATGGGGACCCCATGGCTATATTGGGGTCTAGGATCATCAAGGCTAAACCCAAAGCCCTAATGCTTACACCCGATGCCCTCACACTTGAGCTTGGGTACTCAAAGGCCGAGCTCGGCCAAGCTCGGGATCTTGGTACCTGAGCTCGAATTTCTAGTACCTAGACCTCGGTCTGTCGAGGTTAGGCCCAAGATCCCAGTGCTTAGGCCCGGGACTGAGGTGCTTGTGTCCCAAACTAGTTGGGGTCCATTGATGTTGAATTTGGGACTTTAGTGTTTATATCCAGTTCACCAATTGCCCATAGATAACTTACTAGCACAAAAATAGTGTATGTCAATTTAAAAAAATCAAATTAGATCTCTCATACCTAACAAAGAAAAATATTTTTCAGCTCATTTTCAGATTTTGGCTAAATACTGGAAAATCTTATCATTTTCCTTGAGTATAATGTCCAGCACTATATCAAGTAAGCCCGGTCCGGAACAACCGACTTCACAATTCCAAATTGTGCATTGGCAAAACTCCGGTCCACTTCTGTTGCAATGAAGGAACGAGAAGAGCTCGCAGCCGCATGTATCGTGAATACGGATGAGAAGACAGCTCCTATCACGTCCTTGAAGAAGAGTGAGATTACTTTTCCGAAAAATGTTTTTCAAAAACATCTTTTCCACGAGAAACAAAAGGAGACCCACTTTTCCTGTGTTCCTCCGCAAACAAAGCTTTGCGCGAGCCATTGGGAATTGCTGTTGCAAAACGCGTATCGTGCATACGTCCCCTCAATCTCCGCCGATCGACCGAGTTTCATTTCGTGTGAACTACCAGCACTCGAAAAGATCCCTTGGCATTAACCGTTTCCTTCCGTGCGCAAGTCGCATCGCACCCGGCGAAAACGTACCCGAAGCACAAAGGGTCGATAACTTTGGCACGTGTGTGCACATTCGGCATACCCGAAATACACGTGGGGAAAACCCGAACTCGGGCTCGAGCCCCGACCTCCCCGAATCCAAACTACCGGGCCTGTATTCACCATGGCGCCGCCGCCGGCTCAGTCCCTAACGGTGTCATTAGCCCTTTTAAAAAGAAAGCTGATGAAGTCTACTAAAAATACTCAGCCACGATCCAAAAAGGAGAAGAACGCATGCTCCTACTAAACGAGATGCCCATCCCAAGTGGGTCAACATCTTGACTCTTGGGGTGTCATGATATATAATATAAATTTTAATATTTGGACGGCTCCTAAGACGAAGGAATATATGTTGACGTTTTTCCAGCTAATTTAATGATCTTTGGTTAAGTGATTAGGAAGCTCATAAACAGTCCAAGAACCACCTTTGATTGGAGGAGAGAGAAAGGAAACAAGGCGGCATATTCTTGGGATGAGCATTTCTTAATATTATCTTGAGATAATATTTTATTAATTCATGTCGTTTCCACTGAATTTGAAAGTTTCGGTTAGTGGGTTACGTGGAACTTAGACCATCAAAATATTATCAAAAATCAAAAAAAGTATAAAAAAAAAAAAAAAAAAAAACGAAGGAGGAAGGAGGATTTATTTGTTGTTTAATTATATCTCAACCAAACCCATTTTACCTTCCGTGGCACCCAGCTAGCTACCAAGAGGAACACCCACTTTCCGGTATTACCATTAGTTTTGGTCACAGGCCCGTGCTAGCCAGCTGGCTAATCGACCGATGTCGATACACGTGGCAAGGGTTCGACTTCGATCCATGAAAACAAGCATTAGTCGATCAATTGGTCGGTCATCGTTTTTTAGTGGCGTCGGCGGTGTGATGGTATAGCTCTTTGTCGCCTTCCAAACAAAGGCCATTCGTACCGTCGATAAACGAAGGAATTAACGCACCCAACACCAAGAATCATGTGAAGTCTGGGCAGAAAAACGGGGGGAGGCGTCATCAGATTTATGGATCGGATGTCGCGTTGACAATTTCGATAGAGGGACCGAAAAGGATATTATCGAATGGTCTCCATCCCGGTGCACTTTATATATATATTTATATGAACAAACATTAGTGCTGTAAAAATTAAATGAGTGGGTTCTTCAATTTGATTTTCCCACTGAAGAAAACGTAAGGAGATGGAATTCTCCCCAGCAGAAACCAACTAAGAAGGGTTGACCTGAAGCACTTTTCCACACAACGCACTCAGGTCAACGGGTGCTCCTTATTTGATTGCGCATGCATCGAAACATGACATTCAAACCACTCAACTTACTGATCTATTCGCTGCTTTAACTCATGAAACTTCCTTAGATTTTTCACTTTTATTATATGAAAAACTGGAGGGTAATGCTGGAATTGAGATCGCGTGATTTAAAACCGACGACCCGATTTGCTGGAAAAGTAGGTGAATTGAAGATCGCGACACTTGGTTCTTTATTTCAATTTCCTAACCAAGGCTCCAAAGCAATCCCCCCTGCTCCATGGTGAGGAGTGCAGCCGACTCAATGTAAGGGGGGATGTGACCTGGTTATGTCACGGCTTGGTGAACGGGGGTCGTGGCCGGCGCACATTGGGCGGTACAAGTCAAAAGTGCAATGTCATACACAGGCATTTTACCCAATATGTGGAGGGATTTTTCATAAAAGCCGATTAAATTCTTCAATTTCTCCTTTTTTATCTCAATCCATATCCGGACAATCACGGGCGCAGCACTCCCGGGGAGGAGGGAATAAAGAGAGTCCCAAACACGTCGGCAGCGGCTGAAAGTTTGGGAAAAGCAAATCTAAGGGAACGGAAAGGAAAGGAAAGGAAAGGAACTGTAGAAAAGTAAGAAAAGCTTTGTGGGGGGATCAGTGGAATTGAAACTGCTGCGTTCCATCTTGACAGCTTCCTCTCATCTCTCTCCACCCAAATAGAGAGATTCTTTCCTTCAACATTTGATGGACATGGTCTCTCTCTTTCTCTCTCTTCATTCTCATCTGACCCCACCAAAAGAAAGATTGGGTCCAGTTTCTGGCTCCTCTGTTTTTTCTCTTTGATTGCCATTGGCCCACCTTAAAAATAAGATCAAAACCTACCTCTCTCTCTCTCTCTCTCTCTTTCTCTCACTACCCATCATCCATGGGCTCCCACTCTGAGCACCCAACACTAGGGGGACACATGGACCAGACAGGAGGCGCCAGCCCAACAGCCGCAGCCACAGCAGCCGCCATCGACGGTTGCTTCTGCATCGAGACAAGGGCCAGTCTGGTAATGCCCTCGCTCCGTCAGAGGAGGAAAAGTGAAAGGGTCATCAGAGGAAGAGAAGTAGAGGCAAAACACCGAATCTCATGAATTTCCATTGAAATTGAGCTTTGGGATCAAAACCCTTTTCCAGACGTGACGTGATTTGATGATTCCTCTGACCATCTGACACTAACCTTAACGTATGCTGAAATCAATGAACATCATCTTCAGCTTCGTACTAAAAGCTAAGCAAATCTATGAAAAGAGGGAAGGAGAGACCTCCGCAGAGAGAGACTTCGTGTCATGGCAAAAATCTGTCGTCGTGATCTTCTCTTTGCCTCATTCTGGACCCCTCCTCGGCTGTGCCGGAGATCGAGCTCGAGCCCGGGGTCGCCGCCGGCAAATTGCCGCACTTGTCGCACACGGCGGTCGTGGCCACCAGAATCTGGCGGCAAGACGGGCAGGAGGAGTGCGATCCCAGCCACGGGTCGATGCAGGCCACGTGGAACGCGTGCCCGCAGTGGGGCAGTACCCGGATTTCGTCCCCGTCGGCGAACTCGGCGAGGCAGATGGTGCAGTCGGAGAACCGGGCGGCGGCATCGGGGGTGAAGGTGAGCTTGGGGAGGGAGCGGAGGACCTTCTTCTTGAGGCCCTTGTTGGCCTTGGAAGGCGGAGGGGGCGGCGGGGAAGGAGGAGGGCCGCCGCCGCCGCCGCCGGTGGAGAAGGAGGAGAGGCGGCGGAGCCAGGCGCAGCGGGCCACTGCGATGAGGCCGAGCACGCAGATGAGGGCGCAGAGGAGAGCGGCGAGGATGACGACGAAGTCGGAGTCAACGGCGATGGGGTCCGGGGGCGGGCCGGCGGTCGCCGCCGTCGAGTTGGCGGCGCCGAGGAAGCGGTGGCGAGTCATGGGAGAGGGAGAGAGAATGGTGTTCGGTTTGTGATGTCTGAAAGGATTAGGAGGAGCAGGCAGAATTGGGTAACTAATAACAACTAACCCCCCCGCCCGCTGATTTTTGTAATGGTTTAGATTCGGTTAGGTCGGGTCGGGTCAGAGGGGTCGTACTTTGTTGGAAATTACATTTTTGTCATCCATTTCTTTTATTGATACAGAGTAGTCCTCGTCTTCATAAGGTATCCATGATTATGCCCCCTCTCGTGGATCATGCTGCCTAAGCCAGTTTGGCACGATCGATGATGATTCCCCCTGGATGTTCTTCGATTCAAGGGTGGGGTTTGGTATCACTTATTACACTTTCACTTTCACTTTTACCTTTTCCTTTTCTTTCTTTTTTCAGTTTCAACTTATTAAAATTTGACTTTCATTCAATGCCGAGCACCTCTAATTAGTAAGAATTTTACAATTTCAACAACAAAAAAAAGACCACTTGAAGTTACGTGAAATATAGTTTCCAAAAAAAAAGTTACGTGAAATATCGTGACGTTTTTGAAAAAAATTTCAAAAGTAACACAACCTCGAGATTAGCCTTATTTGTCCTTTAAAGGCAAAACATTGATTCTTTTGCATTGATTCTATACCATTGTTTTCAAGACAAAGTACTTAACACAACAAGATCATCAAACATGAGGGCGGCATGTTGCGCGAGTGGGCATGTATAACATGTTACAAGCCGTTCATGACGTGAAACGAGCGTTGTATACGCCGCCGCGTGTAACCTACTCTATCTCAGCTATCAAATCATGCCGGCCCCATATAAGGCTCACAACAATTTAATGGTCGAGAATGGTCGAGAAAGAATTGAGCAAAGGTGGAGTGCCAACTTCCCATGCCAAGAAAAGCTTTCACGGCTGAGAAACAGGCAACATGCGAAAAGAGGCAGTACTTGCTTTTTCAGGAACACTCCCTCCATCTACGGCCAATAGATTCCAACAGGCATCTTGCTCATGAAATTACTCACGGAGTTCGATTCAACACATTCACCTACTTTCAGTAAGGGAAAAAATGGGTCTCCAATATGAAATTACGTGACTTCACAGCACATCTACATAAGAGGTAAAGCCTCTGAATACTCTTCATCCGCACCAGAATGTCACGGGGAGTGATTCAACTTCTTCCCTGATTTCCACATAGAGCGAAACTTAAAACGGGCAATACCTTACTGGCCTGATGTCCATCATCTCACCAACCGGATAGCCAGTGGTAAATTACAATGTCGATGAGTTGATATAAAACAAATAATCGGACTTCTCATAACACGTCTTCATTAGAGTATGTAAGTAGCAATTCAAGGTCCTGCTCAAGGATGATAAACCAACGCTGCCACAAATGGGCACTCTTTAATTGATTGGGCTCTACTAGAAACAGATTAACATGCTTCACTGCACACGAAACAGCCCCAGCCCATTTTCCATCTGCGCAATCTCAATTGAGCCTAGCTTAACAATGGAACTTCAACACAACATCCAACTCAAATTTGTAAACCTAACTGCCTCCACACACAAATAAAAAAAGACATGCAGTAAATAAACCACATTTATTAAAGAGCTGATCATCTACTCGTTGACTAATGTAGCTCACCAGGTATCCAGCAATACAGAAAACCAAAGGATATGACTTTTGATGTCACATATCTTAACAAAAAAGAATAGATCCAGTTCCTGCTCCTTCATAATCAAAGGTCATACCTCACATTCCACCTACCATTTGTATCTGCATTGAACGTCCAGTTGTTTTCGCTAACCTGCAGATAGGGTACCTGGAAAGGTTTTTGAAGACAGTCAAAAACCACACAAAATTTTGAATTTGTTTGGAAGCATTAAGTTCAATGTGGAGCTGGGCCATTCCTTATGTGAACTTATTACGAAGCACTTCTGGAAGAACAGATGCACATGCATACATTTATATAAGGACATATACCAATAATGGTTAATTAGAGCAGAGAGGGTGAAAATGGAAATGCCCGGCTACTGCATTATGTTTTGTTAAGTTCACAGAGGCCTTATCTATGCCATAAGAATCACTTTTCCCTACCACACCCGAGATCCACAACTCGGCCCTTACCCTCCGCTTCCAAACAAAGTAGATGCCATTGAAGCGCCATCTATTTGGGTTACGAGGTTCAGTTCTTAGAGCAAAAGTATTTTGTAGTTAGACAATCAAACATGCATAGCGGCATCTCTCTTAAGGACCTGATAACACTTGCAACATCAAACTACAACCACTTCTTTAACCCAAAGGGGGAAAAACTAAAGAAATTAGTCCAGCATTAACTTGAAAAGAGAACCCAGCCATGTACTCAGACAGGCACGATGCATATGAACGTTTAAAGAAGCCATCAAATAAACTGTCATAGATGTCAAGAATTGCACAGACTCAATCTTATCCAAGACTTTTCCATCCACCAACTACAATCTAAGATTAAGCTGAAAGGTCGCAAAAAATAAACAACATTAGAAAACCAAACAATACAAAAAAGGTACATGACTCCATGGTTCATACCTGGTCGAACATTTCAAAGCCTAGTTTGAGTCTAACGTCTTGGTCCTTCTGAAAATTGAAAATGTTCCAAGAAAATTCCGCACCTCCCCTGGACTTCCACTATTATCATAATAAACATGAGTTGCAGTGAGGAGAATCAGCTAAAGGAATATAATTCTCACATTGACTAACATAATTGCAGAGCATAACATATGGAGCAGGAGAGACCGATAAATTAATAGAAAACCGTTATTCCGTCAAGCTCCAAATTCGTTTTAAGGTGATTAGACATCGAGAGGATAACCAATCGATCAACTAGGAAGATCTTACCCCAGATCTAATCACACTACATCAAAGTCATGGCAAACGTAGATAATCACAAACCTGCTTAAACTCTTTGTCAACGTCACACCGTCCTTTCACATTAAAGCTCAATAGTCCATTGGTAGTCACAGGAAATGCCTTCTTTGCACGTACATTATAGCGGAGCTTCCCATTTTTATCATGTTGAACTCCCACACCGAGGCTAGCGGATAGCTACAGGACAACAGTGCAGATGAAGCAAACAAAGGTATAAGAAGCATCACAATGTGCCACAAGGCAAGTTGAAATAGGAGAACGATAAATTATTGAGAATAAATCACTCACATCCGGGTAGAAGTGCCGTATCATCGCACAAAAATAACTCGGAGCTCCCAATCTCGTGTCGAGTTCTCCATGAAGCTGACAAACAACAAGGGAAGAGAACGTCAGCCCAGATCATTTAAAGCAGCAACTTTTCAAGTAGCAAGCATGAATTTTTTAGACTTCTTCTCGTGCCGACACCCATATCTTTGTCCTCACAACAGCATCAGCGGCTGCTTAAGCCGAAATCAATTAGCGAACCCGGAAAGGTCGGATACATTTCCCCTCGACTCGGCCTTATCTTCACTCTTTTTCTCTTCTCTATACTGCACTACTTCCTTCCCGTGGATTCATAAGACCTTTAGCTTCGTTAACCAGAGACATTCGACCACCTCGCCCCACTCTCCGACACTCGACAGACCAATTCAAGCGAGAACGTCGCAGCATAGGTAATACCCCAATTGAATACCAAACCAGAAAGAGAGCAGAAAGCCGAGAGAGAGAGAGAGAGAGAGAGAGAGAGAGAGAGAGATTGCACCTGCAAGAAGGTCTTGGAATCGATGGGAATCTTCTCTTTGGCGTGGATTCTGAGAGCCTTGGCGTCCCCCGGTATCTGAGAGACGTCTCCATTTTGCGAAGAAAATGACGAGGCTATCGGCCCGCGCGAGAGGGAAGACGATAAAACCCTAACCGTACGGGGAGGTAGCCACCTACTCGTCGCGGGCCGCCGTTCGCCGTTCGCCGGAGAATGTAGCGTCGTGTTATCACTACCTCGCAACGCTCGGGAGTTTTCCCGTCGTCTCCACCGAGGGACTATAAACCTCGCGGGGATTATCGGGTCTCGCTTGGTCCAATGAAAAGGGCATACGTGTCCGTTCGGCCATGGGCTTCTGGGCCTCCGTACGCTTCCATCTCGCACGCGACGGGCGCTCTTCAGCATGAGGAAGACTCCTTTGACAGTTCGTTACGGCCAGTGACCCCGGAAATGAGGCAGAAATTCACAACGCACGAGCGACCGAGATCGATGGATTGCATTTTGTCATCACCGTCGCATGCTGTATCTGGCAGATAAAATGTTTACCCAGTTCATCACAATCATGAATAACTCGAGGGATATGCATGGTATGTATCGGGTACTTAATCAATGTCCGAGCAACGATGCTCGGACTAATTGGTTAGTCTCGCACGATTGGGACGGTCTCTTCATGTTTGGTGTGTCGGGGATACGCAATTTTTGATTTTCTGCTTCCAAGACTGTCAAATGGGATTCATACTTAAGATTGTGTTTCATATACTCGTGATTGGAAGAAACAAACAAAAAAATTGAATCGCAACCTGAATTATCGGATCCATTCCAAATCGATTCCATTTGCTCTTTAGATCACGTGGGATATACGTCCATGTCACGATTATGAACTTGAGATAAGAGAAG
Organism: Angophora floribunda; assembly: GCA_014182895.1. Taxonomy (NCBI): domain Eukaryota; kingdom Viridiplantae; phylum Streptophyta; class Magnoliopsida; order Myrtales; family Myrtaceae; genus Angophora; species Angophora floribunda. Next base: position 11,501,656 of record CM024710.1, on the reverse strand, counting down.
GATCATTAAATATCCTGGCAATTTCTACCATAATGAACTTTGGACACCAGCATCGAATTTCTTATCCATGAAGAGGAAAAAATCTTATGAGCAAACTGTAGTGCATTTTTCAAAGTGAGAAAGATTGTGTCATAAGTGTCTCAAATGTAAGAAGTGATTCTTTTTTTAGGTGATCCAAATGTCATGTTGTTAAGCGTCTCAGATGTAAGAAGTTATGCTTTCCTTAGATGAGTCAAAGGTCCTGTTATTAATATCACATATAAAAAATATCTCTATTGTAAAAGATTGAGCTATTTTTAGAACACAAGCTAACCATGTGCATGTTTCTACTTTTGAAAACACCGCTTTCCATCTCAAATAGGTCGCATGGCCAAATTGACCAAATCGCTGTAACTTTAAAAAAAGGTCTCCACCCCAACTCTCAAATCACCCAACACCAACATAAACTCTAGCCTCCTTTCCAACCCACCATAAAAGCTATGACTTCAGCCTCCTCCATCCACCCTGACCCACCATCTTCGCACAGTTGCAGCGGCCAAATCAAGCCATCAACCAGCTCTTGGCTACCCGGTGCCCACTGCGTGGTTGGGTCAGAATTTGCCAATCAAGGTTTTGCTTTGGAAGGTTGGGGAATTAGAAGATGGGCAGGGGTAATTTGGAAAGAAAATTGGTGATTTTGTGAATAAATCTTAGTTTTTAACTAATGATGGAAGCAATTCAGTGTCCAGCATGAAAGCAAAAGATGCAAAATGGTATTATAAATAGTGTAGGATGGAAAATTAGTGATTTTGGCCAATCTACTTTTGAAAAGAGCAAGAAATAAAAGAACTAAAAGAAACCTTCATAGTAAAAACACATTAAGACATTCTAAGGGAAAGAAACTTTCTGAGTTAAAATTCCCTAGATCACAACAAAATTTCTCCAATGTTCTTAAATATTGCCAATCAGGGCCAGCGCACAAAAAAAGGTAAGTCTCCCAACTACTTACTATGGATGTCGAGGAGAAGCCGTAATGATGAGTGATAGAGTTGCAACAAGGACATCATAATTCATCGATGAAGTCCAGAAGATCATCAACCTCCTGTCTCAGTGCTGTTATCTTGTTCTGCTGCGAAGCTATCCGATTCTCAATTTCCCGTCCCAAAACCTTCTTCTCATAGCACTCTACCACAGTTGTGTGCTTAACCATCAGCTTATCTTGCAACTCTCTCTCCTTAACCACCAGTTCTTCCACCTACATCAAGAAAATCAGGATATTTTCCTCTTAATGTGACCAGACAGTTTCCCATCATTAAACACACTGGACATGCTTCGTTTAATAGAATAAAACTATGACTGTATATACATGATAGCTTTGTTTTCTCATCATATGTTAAAGATATGGGTTATTAAGAAAGAAAGCTTGAACCATTTCTAACACAAATTTAACAGATCTGAAGATCCAGATCTGATTTTCTCTTGATATTCTCAATCCCTCTGCTCACCCTAACTGCACACCCAGCCCAATGGGACTCTTCTGAGAGTCCAACCACAGGAAACCCCTTTTCAAACCATTACAGTGTGTCAATTTGATGGCTCAACCATTACTCAAACCAGTTCAAGCAGTCTCAATTACTCAGTGGCCAGCTTTGCTAAAACATTCTGTTGCTAAAATTTGTTGTTAGTGGCCTTTTTTGGGGGGTGGGGGTTAAGCTCCTGACAGCCTTTAGAACAGTTTATGATCCATCGACCAAATGTACAAATAAATTCACTCAATATAGCTGGGAAAAGCAAAAGGCCACAACAAATTAGAAGGTGAAACAGTAGCAGATTAGTTCTGAATTTTCTTGCCATAACAGGTATGACAAGATATGGCATATCTAACCTTGGGCAATATCTGTGCAGCCTGGGGAGAAGTTTGCAAGGTTGACAGCAATGGCTTTAATTCCTTAGAGAGCTCTTTCAACTGACCATCTGCATGTTTGCGTGCTGCCTTACAAGCTTGAACATCACCTGTCCTAGAAAGATCACGCAGAGATGCATCTAGCTTGTCATGTATCATTAAGCATCGGTTAATGAGATTGTCAACTTGCTGAATCACAGATTGGACCTGCAATAAAGAGATTGAAGTCTTCACTCCATGCACTCTCTTGCATTGCAAACAAAAGCACAAACTAAAGGCACACTCCTTACCTCTTCCCATTGAACCTTTGCCAAATATGATGCTGATGACTTAGAGATTGACAAGTCAGCATGCACGTATACAATGCAAGCAACAAAAAGGAGAAAAAATCCAGAAATCAACATCATTGGCTCCCTAAGCATTGAAATACTGTTAAACTTGTAATAAACCTGCAAGCAATTGGAACAATATCTCATTAGATGGACAGTCCAAATAATTCCACTATTTTGTGTAGATGCTCAAGAACCCAAAGAAGCAATGCTTGAAACAAGGAATTCATTCATTGGAACTCCCACTATTTACTGCACTGATATTTTGATGAGACCTCTCCCGAAAGAAGAAAATGCATTGAGTTCCCTATGGTCCACAGGAAGGGGAAACTCTTATTTCATAGAATTAAATAATCTGTGTGTCCAAAGTAAAGGATTTACAACAGTACCAGCGCTGATTTTGCTCTCCCTCACCACAGTAATCTCATTACTCAAAAAACTGTTCCAGTGGCAAAACCTAAATCTTAATCAATGGAAATAGACTGCTATGCTGACATAATGACCTGAAAGATACATATGCACCATTACTTAGCATAATGACTTCCACGTGTGTGAGATGGTGCTATATTAAGAATATCCTTCAGGCAATTCACTATCTCAGGAAGATGTAAGTGTACCTGGAAATACTGATCATGCTCTGGCACAACTTTACTCTTTTCCAATACTATTACTGGTCTGCCAATAACATCCAAGTGGGAAACTTTTGTCTGCATAAAAAACATGCTTTATCTTTTTATAGAAGCATCCAGAATGAGAGAACCATAGGAATCAGAAACATTGGAAAACTACAGAACAAAGAACAAACAAAGAGTGACAACTTAGAAACTAATACCTCTTGCAATTGCTTCACAGGAAATGGTGCAGAAACAGATATATCTCGAGAACCTTCAGGCAAAACAACCTGCACTTCACAATCATATAAGGAATCATAAGAATATCAATGGAAGTGATTGTAGATTATCTCATATCTATCATTAGGTGTAATATGCAGAGATGTACTCCTTAGAGTTTTAATAATGTAATATGCAGAGATGTACTCCTTAGAGTCTTAATAATGTAATATGCAGAGATGTACTCCTTAGAATCTTGATAATGTATGTGTCAATGTGCCGACCTAAGAGACTGTGACTTCAGAGGAAGGGGGATGCAAAGAGAGACAGACAGACAGACAGACAGAATTTACTGAAACAGGAATCCCATTTAAGTACTGCAGACACTGTGAGATCCATATATCCCAGGTCCCACTTATTCCTACCATTTATGCTAACTACATTCTGTATGTTCATTTGTTAGTACATTGTAATGCAAGCTAAGTATGAAACTAGCTTCCTCAATAACTAGTTATCAGTGGGCCTTCTTGATGTTCAACCCTCTATCACCATTCCCAGCCACTGATATTAAGTGCAGAACTAAGAGCAACAACAAATTTCACCTTTCCAAGTCAGTTTTACTTCTTGCTCTTGCAACTGGCCTTTTCTTTTCAATAGTTGGGGATGGTCTTGATTAGTTGCAGACTCAAGGACTTCCATAAACTAACTCGCTTCTATTGCCAGTTTCACATGTATGAACTTTTTGTTGACTATTTGAGAAAATATGAAATAACAAAAAAACTTACCTTCACAATGAGGGTGTCAATAATGATTTCATTTATAGGGGAGCCGAAGGAGATATTGAGGAAGCGTTTTCCTTCTGATTCAAACAAAAAATCCTGAAGAGGCAAGCCATAGCCAATTGTGAACGCAGTCCTCCAACCACCAAACATTGGGTACCTAGGTTCAATTTCCAGCTCTGTCTGTACCCATGATGAAAAATATGTGACAATCTCATATTATACAGGAAGTTAATGGAAGTAAATATTGCAAAGATCAGATTGTCTACCTTCCTAGAATCACCCCAAAGATGAGAAGTTGAAATGTTGCCAATTGCATCCCTGTAATAGACAGAATGAGCTCTTGGAGGCAGCTTTGCAACGAGATTTCTGAAAGCTGATGCGCCTCTAATGTGTGGTCTGGCCTGGTAATCAAGTCTGCAGGATGAAGGAAGTAGCTTACATTAGGCACAGACACCAACCTTGAGAAAAATACCAAAGAAGCACATGAAAAGCATAATCATACCTGGAGAATTCTCCCTTAATTTGAGAACCTCCATGAACGAGGTTATAATTTTCAGTAACCTGAACATTACCCCAGTGGGAGACTTCTATTTCTCGCACCAATTCTTGAGCAACAACAAAGGGTTGGTTGCTCTCAAAATGAACAACTATAGGTGAGAATGAAAAGGGATCAAGATTCTCGTAAGGACCATATTTGATCTCTGAACCTTGAATCTTTGTGTTTTCTATTTTTGTGTAAGATTCAACTCTTGGATGAGGCAGTTTAACAGTGAGAGACTGGACATTGACAGTATAAGGAGAGAGAAAGTACGCACTATCTTCAAATACAAGAAGCTGAGTATCAGCCTGAGTAATTTTTTCAGGAAAAGGTAGCAGTGAATGCGTAAACACAGCTAACACTTCAAAAGTAAAGCTTTCCCCCTTCCCTAGTCCACCCTCAGGCAATGACACTGAATAAGCAACCAAGGCCGGAGGCATTCCTTCACTGTTGACATTTTCAACAGGAAGAATGACAGCAGAAGCTTTTGCTTTCCCTTTCCCTGGGCTAGATACAGCTGTCAAGTATGCCAAGTTTTTTGCCTGGCGTTCAGGAAAGACCAACAGAACCTCTGATACTGAATCCTTTCCCGTGTTCTCAACCTTCATTAAACAGTGAAAAAATTCAAGAGAAATCAATTAAATGAGGTACCAACATCTTCAAAATGATCATTTTCCTTTATCTATAGCCTAAGTAAGGAGTTTCAGGATACCAAGGACATCAGAGCAACTCTCTACTGCAACTCTCTACTAATGAGATCTAGCAGAAAAGGAACAAAAATGTAGAAAACTTAACAATGGCAACACGATTGGAACTAGGACGTGACTGCACCTTTAGTGATGAGGCAATCCGCACGATGTGAGATGTCAAATCAACCTGCAAGAGAAGATGAATATCATTAGCCAGCTAAAATATTGCGAAATAAGAGAACCAAACCAACAGCCCAAATTTCCACTTTCTCGGGTTTCACAGACATCATATCTAAACCCGATAAAATTCATCAAAGCTTTCTCAACTAGCACAAATATCCTTTTGATTTCCAGGAGCCCATTCAATTGTCATAATCTCTCACCATCCTCAAGATTGGAAGATCGTCAAAACCGACCACTCAAGCAAAAAAACCACTACCCAGACAGCCAAATCATCCGACATGAGTTCAAATGCTCCAAAATGCAAACCAACCTAAAAAACCTACACGACAAGGCCTAACGGCGCGTCTCGATACTCGATTCGCGAATCGGACATCAACGATGCCGCTGGCATCGGAACCAGCTCCAACTTCACAGCAAAAGCAATCGCATCTCAAAGACCTCAAAAGAAGAAACCCTCCCTAAAACCCGCTCGATACGAGCCGGATCAAAGAGTGAACAGCCGAAAGCTCGCAGGGAGAACGAAGAGGAAGAGTGAGACTCACGCGTCGATCGACCCTGGTCAACACCAGATCGGAGAGCACCGGAGTCGAGAGCAGGGCCACCGCGAGGACCAGCAGGTCGAACCGAAACCCCATCTTCATGCGCCGAGTATGCGATCGCCTCTCGAACTGGCGTGTGATTTTGCGAGGTGCGGACTCTGGAGAGTGTCAAGACTTCGGGGTCTTATGGGGGTTGATTGCATCATGCCCCCTAGGTTTTTGGGGTATTGGCAATTTGCCCCCGACGATGTCTCGATTTTTGCAATATCCACCCCCAACGCTTTGGGATCAGTTACGACGAGTGCCGGTGAGTAGTGGAACCGGACCGTGCAGGTTCCCAATATTTTGAAGCGGTGATTGTTGATCTGATTCCCAGTTCCTAAATCGGACAGAAACTTTCCTTTATTTGGCAAGTTAATGATATTTGATTGTATCACACTTTAACATCTTTCTATCGAGATTTTCATATATTGAAAATCCAAAACATAAATAATGGGAGTTTAGACTATGTAATAATATTTGAAGTCTTACAGGGAATAAAAAGATAAAAAGAGAGATCGCCGATGGTTCATAAACCCACCTAGGAGCTAGACCAGACAGGTCTTCAAATAGCCAGTGATTTTTACCTTTAAAAGTTGCTTATTAATGTGGTCAACAAATGGGTATATAAAAAGAGTGGAGATTGATATATTTATAGTAAGTTTTATGGATATTTTATTAAGGGATTTCCAAAAATAAAAAAATGTGATTTAGTAACTTACCTAAAAATGTGAAAATAAAAGGAACGGTAATAGTAAACTTCGGAAATGGCGGTGCTGAAGGATATGCATTTGCAGCCCTAGTAAAATCCAGCCACACGTCACGTTGTTCCACTAAAGCATTCTCGGAGGATACCTCCCATGCAGTACGGCCTCGAATCACTGCATGGTTGGATGGCAAATTAATTTTTTTTCTAGAAAAGAAAAATATATAAATAATTCAATTTTTTTTATAAAAATTACAAAAATCATCAGCCTCAGCACCGACCATCTTACATAAAACGCTAGCCGTTCCACGTAAAACGACTAATGTTTAAGTTAGGGATTTCTAATCAAAATAATTACATTATCAAAACGTCAGAAAGTTTATAATTAAATTGATCAAATTGAAAAGTTTAAGATTGAACTAGTGTTTATACAATAAGTTTAAATTTTTTTGTAGTTATTCCTAATATCTTATCACTAATACATATACTTTTACTTTTGCAATTGTTATACAGGGAAGGTTTCAAAGAATTTCACGAGATTAGGGGGATTGCAAAAATTTTGAAGCATCATGAGGCAAATTTGTTGCAACATAAAAAACTAGGGGCAAAATGTCTTTCTCCTAACTTATTGGACATTGTTGCCCTTATTAGTGAGCACCGTATCATCGCGCGAGAGCACGTGACCAGCATTGGTGAGAGGACGGTACACCGGTGAAATGGATTTCAAAATGTCAGGATTATGTTGCAAAAAGTGAGATATCATGGGCAAATTGCCACGACCAAAAACCTAGGGGATGTGATGTAGTTATCTCTGTTTTTGTGAGCTGCTTCTTTGGTGGTCTTCCAGACATCTGCTACATTCGAATCTAAAAACTTATACTTTTATCCAGTCAAGTCATTCTGTTTAACAAAAAAAAAGGACTTCAAAGTGCATCGAAATTGCAAATTACTTAATATAAAACTCTTGGTGCTTAAGCATACGAAATTAACAAGTTTTGAGACTTGTCTTGTGCTTATCCCTTTTTATGTTTCAACAGTTTCAATCTTGTGACATGATCAGTGATGCTACAATTAGACCAAAATGAATAGTTGCTTGAATTTAATTATTGAACAAACTAGAATCCTACAAACCACACCCATCCACCCATCCATTTTATCAATGATACGCGAGTCAGATGTAACATCCAACGCTGTTTTTCTTTTTTGTTAGAAATGTAGAAAAAGGTTTTCTGTTTTGGGTGATTAAGTAAAAAAAGGTTCATTTGGAAGAAAATTTACATGTCTCCTAAAACAAAGTGACAAGAATTATCTCCATTAAGCGTTCACAGTGTTTGATTGTTACACACAAAATTAGGTGGGAGCAACACAATGCTTGCACACTGTTTTGGCTCCTGTGTAACTTGTCTACAATATTATAAACAGAACTTGTTGCAAATAGCTGCTGACCTTTCCCTTCAAGACTATGGGAGAGAAGTCTGGATATTATTAGCATCTCTGCTCATGTGGACAGCAGTGTCTTTTATACAATCCCGACAGTATCAGTGAACTCTGCAGCATTGGAAGCAAGAATATCAGCCTGAGATTACAGTGTTCTGCTTCATCGGGCTTTGCAGTGGAAGAAGAAGGTATACATGTAAACTAGCAAGTCCCAAATTCAATCCGACTTATCACTCTGCACATAATGACCCCTCAGCTGACTTATCTGCCTTCATTTAGAAGAAAAAGATACAAAATTTCGGGCATCACATCAACTCCATCACCTCATCGCCCTCCTCAACCTATACTATGTCTGCTTTCCTTCAGGCGGTTCTACTTGCAGAAGCTCGATGTTCATTTCAAAGGTGGCTCCTGGCTGGAAAAGGAAGACACAAGTACTCTCAGGAATGCTTCACATTTAACTCTCAAGCACATCTATTGACATGCTTAGAGGTGCCACATGCAAGAAAACCTCACTTAGGAATGGAGTTGAGATCTTAAAAGAGGCATAAAATATTTCAGGAAAGCTTTAAGAACAGGCATTTGATGGCATGTTCAGCTCCCAAGCACAGAGTGGGTTAATTCCCAATAAATCAAGGATATAAAGACTACCGGTATCTCATTCATTCCCTTCAGACCATAGCCAGCCTCCGGAGGAACAATCACCCTTCTCTGAAAAAGGACAAATGTTCAAGAACAATAAAAACGTTCAAGAACGATAAGGCCATTAAAGACCAGGGAGAACATGGGACAAGGAAAATACAAGAGCACTAGCTTAAGTGTTAGCAATTCAATCACTGAATGACAAATTAGCCACATTGACAAACATTTACTGCCAATAAGAGTTGAGATGATCACCTTTCCACCCACTTTCATCCCTTCTGTTATCGAGTACATAGCAGGTGGCGGCTTGGGAGCAGCCTGTGCTGAAAATAATCCATTTGGATTATCTACAAATTCACGCTTGCGTTCCTTTCCTGGAGGAGCTCCTACCTTGAATTCATATGGCTAATAATGCCAAGTAAGCTTGTACATTAGCAAAGCATTGGTCCAGATAAGGCAGTAAGTCAAAATGAGGAGAATTTGTCTGAAAAAGAAAATTCGAAGTATAAGACCTGAGCAATAATGCGATTTCCAGCTAAAAGCTTAGATTCTCGACTTGATATAGCTGTAATACCACGATAAATACAGTCAAAATGCACCTGCAAAAGAGGATTCAACACAGAATATTACTGGGTCATATATTGCTCGAGGAAATATAAACAGAAAACCGACACAACAAACCTGAACTGTTGATCCTTTTTTAGCTACTGGACCCTTTCCCTCGATGATATCATAGTATTTCACTCCATCAGCTGTTTCAAGGATTGGAATTGCTTACTAAAACAAAATGGATAGCGAGCTAAAATGCAACTTTCTCTCGTGAAACACGAGAACCTTTTTTCCCCACAAATCTGGCAGCTTAGAATTCAATTCTTTTCTGCTCTGTATGGGGAACAGGAATTAAATTTTAGTTTGAGCATCTATTGGCAGGAAATAAGATAATGTTTAAGAAACTCTTTAAACTGACTAAATTGGTTATAGAGGTAGTACATGTGGGAAAGAGGGTTGGGAGGAAAGAAAAACTAAGCTAGGCGCTACGAAATGATATGAATAAAGGGAAGCATTCCTTCTGCATTCCATCAGGTATGATGATAAAGAGAAGTAGCATAAAGAGCCGAGGTGAACTTCAAGATCCTAGCTTAAGCAGAAATTAAATGACAAAGCCACAGGATCCATTCGAATTGCAAACCAAGACTCACACTAGTAATTACTACCAGCTCCGATGTTTTTAGCTATGAATCTTCTAGTCATCCCCAAGGACATTATGCGACTGAATCACTATTTAATGCCTATCGTATACACTTCAACTGCATTATCATAGCAAGTGGCAGCTTCTAAAATGTCCACGCAACAGCCATGAAGGGAAAATCACAGAAGCACGGTCAGACACCACCACCCTCCAATCTTCCGCCAATGAACTAAACTGCAGGAACTATCTCACCGTAGCTGCGCTTAGGACTAGAATCCGCACAGATTACAAGACAGAGGCTCCAACAAGTAACACAACAGATCCCATTTATCGCAATGCGATCTAGTCAGAGCAGCACCTAACGGCAATTTTGACTCGATTACTTCCTCACATCACTTGCATAATCATAGCCACGGCCAGCTTTGAACCGCACGAACAATGTGCCCGTCATTACGCTCACTCAACTACATGCGCGCTTGCTCGCTCAATCGCAAAAACAAATGAAGCACGCCTTTCAACTTTCAAATACCCCATCCGATAACGAATTCGGTTGTGCATCCGTCAATAATCGCATTGCAACTGCTACCAGGGAGAAAACTCAACATCTCACGCATGCGCGAACGGAACGCGAGCGAATTCGCGCTCTCGACGAAGCGAAAGAACGACGAACCACAGAGAACGGAGCACTCGGAAGACTCACGGCTGGTGGCGTATTCCTCGAGAGGGATGACCTTCCGGTTGCGCCTCTCTCTGGCCTCCGACGACAGAGGCAGTGAAGTGAGCGTGAGCGGCAGCGAGGAGATCAAGATGGCGAGCCTCCTCGAAGCGCCAGCCGGAGGAGCGAGCTGCCGCTTCGCGACGTCCGGCGGCTGGTTCGAGGCGGCTTTTGGACGGAGAAGATGATCGTCGAGGGTCGGATTGTAGAAGCTCCGGACGGAAGCCATGGCCGTTGGGCTTCCTGCGGTTTGCTGATGCTGCGTCAGCTGCTCGAGGAACCGCAAGAAAATCGCATTCGCCTCATATCCTTTCCCCGCCAATTTACACCTTGTCCCTCCTTCATAAGGAGGAGTATCGCTATATAGAGATTGATTTTTACATGGTTGGTTTATAATTTAATTATTTAAATGAGTGAGATAAAAAAAAAAATCTGAATCGAATAAATTTAGAATAATCAATGAAATCAATTTATTATTAAATGAGGTGGAGGATTCATTTGATATCCATAATAAGTCGAAGTTACAAATTAACATGTAAAGCAATCGAACTTTTTGATAATTTATGATATATCAAAATGTTCATTTTAATTTATTTAAGTGACTTATAGAAAAAGCTTTTAGCATATCCAAACTGCAGAAAGGGGTAAAAAAAGGATTCCTAAATTCTAATTTGATGTTCCATTTGATTCTTAAACTTCAATTTAAGTCAAATTAATATATGTACTTTATAATTTGAACCACTTCGATCGTCTTATTTAACATGGCCATCCAACTTACTACCTAAAATTCGCATCCGTTGATGTCCCACGTTAGTAAATCAATAAATAATAATAAAAAACAACGTCATTGATGGCACAAGGAGAGGAGAAGATAGAGATGGGGAGAGATAGTCGAGGATGGCGCTCCACTCATGTCTAAGGACCTACTTGCTCTCATCGATAGCAAGCAAGGGCAAGGAGCCCTGCACTCGATGATGGTGCCACTGCCCGTCACCATCAAGCGAGAGAGTCCGTGGACCAGGTACTAAAGGTGTTAATGAGTTAGTCGAAGCGATTACCCTTTAGGGTGCGTATGGTAATTATTCTGTGCCCGGAAACAATTTCTGTTCGAAAGTGATTCTTTTTTATTATCTCCCTAACAATATTTAAAGGTTTTTGTGTAGAATCGTCCAAAATTTTTATTCCCGAAACAGAAATATGTTTGGTAAAATCTGAAAATTTCTGAGCCTCGTCGGTGGTTGTGCGAGCTCGACCACTCGCAGCCTCACCAGATCTGGCCGAGGTTGACTCGCCGACCCACCACTAGGGCGACGTCGGCTTGGCTGGGTGACGCCGGCCTGGTGGTGGGCCGGCGAGGCTCGACCTCGCCGGTGGCTGGGCAAGCCCAACCTCGCCTAGAGACTCATCGAGCCGGGCGAGCTTGCCGCGTGGCCAGGCCAGCGAGCTCACTAGACCTCATCCACCACTCGTCAGCAGTGGCCGGCGTCGGCGACGATGGCGGTGGGTAGCAGTAGGATGAGGGAAGAAAAAGAAAAAAAAAAAGAGAAAGAGAAGAAAAAAGAAAGAAAGAAATTGATTATTGAAGTTGTTAAAACAATAAGCCTACTTTTTTTAATTCTTGATTCCGTTCCATATCTGTTCCCGAGAACAAAAATTTTAACAAACGGATTTTTGTTCCAAATCTACTTCCGAGAACAAAAGAACAGAAATTATTATTTTTTGGCGAGTTACCATATAGGCCCTTACCAGTTTTGTTTCAATTTCTTGTTTAACTCAAAAACTCTATAACATTATGCTCTTTATTAAACAATCCTCAAATAAATATTTTGAGTATAGATACCGACTCGGGTCGGGTCGGCTCTAAATGATACTGGTTCCATATTCAAAATATATTTTGACCCAACCCGAAAATACCATAAGTTTAGGGTCAGGTCAGTCCGGGTCGGGTCGACATATGCCTTTTTGGCACCCCTACCCAGCACAATAAAAGTGGCATGATGACATCGACATATTAAGTAGAAAGATAAATTAGTTAAAATCAAGTGCTACAATTATCAAATTAATCAAATTTGAAGTTTGAGAAATTGAACATCGAATGAGCAAGCGTTCATGCGCCAATTTCAACATGAGAAATGATGTGCTTACTCGGACTAATTTATAAAGTCCATACACAAAATGAGGCAATGAGTCATTATTGGTGATTAAATATAACTCAATTATTTAATTAATTATTTGTATTTTGTCACGTTATTTGGTATACAAATTTTTAATTTCATAAAGCTAATAAGCTGTGATTTTGATCGATTACTTAAAATTTGTTTGCACATTTCATACATGACACGCGAATTTTGTAAACCGGTCTTGGTGTAGCTTCTTTTCGTCCTTCTTTCTCTTCCCTCTTAAATTTTCCTTAAATCGCTCGGCCAATGCAACGGCTGAAAACCATTGGGTGGCTATCAACAGCCCGCCGCCCGGGCTGTATCCCCGTGGAACCTTGCTTGAGGATCGAATCAACGGCCGTAAAATCCCTAATCTCATCGCTAACCATCTAAGCCGCGAAGCAGGCGATCGCAACCGCTCTTCGTCTCTTCGACTGTGTCGCTCCCAAGCGAGCGAGCTGCATCGATACAATCGAGCACCACAACGGATCGTCCCCCTTTTTAATCTCCTCCCTCCTTCCATTCTCATTTCTCTCTCGAATCGAACGCTCGCGGTCCTCGACGCTTCGCCCCTCCGGTCGCCGGCCTCTCTCCCGCCGCCCGCCGTGACGATGAGCGCAGTCTCGAGTTCTCTGGCTGCGGTGAGAAATCCCCGAGCGCAGCTCTCGTCAGGTAACAATCTCCTTGATGTTTTTGTAGCGTTTTGCACTGATTTTTAGCATTGATTCGTGCTTGATCCTAGAAAAGCTGAGTAGACGATGTTCTTTGGCGGACCGCGAGATGAAAGAGAGAGTAAATGCCTGTAATTGAGTGTTACTAACTCTTGTACCTGTGTGCGCGGGTCTCTGCTGTTGCGTTAAGTAGCCTGCGATGAGTTTAGCGAGCTCGAGACCTGTGATTTACTGCGGATCACAGCGAAAACTCGAGTGTTTGCGGCCGTCTGCCTTCTGTGCTGCTTTTTTCTCGTAAAGTACTCGCATTGTGTGGCACCTTGTGGGTATTGTTGCCTGCCGCATGCTCATGATCGTACGTGGACGGTAGTTGGAGGCGGCGGTTCTCTCAGGGTTCCCTCATCTGGGATCCCTGGGGAAGAGGATCAAGTTGGCCCTTGCGAACAGCTTGATGCACTATCTCCCTTCAACCCTTTGAGCGAAATTTTTCCAAGTATGCCGAATCAGTATAGCCATCCTTATTGCAACGCAATTTTAATCAGTATAAAAATGAAGTACTTGATAATTTCTTTATTCTTTTCTTGTTGCTTGTACAGCCTTTGAATCAATAGAGAACCTTTTCTTCCATATCTGTATGAATTGATATTATTCCATTCCAATTCCTTCCCTATACCTCCCAAGGAAAATCTGAATTGGATTCCAAATTGACGGGTTAGTGTGAGCTTATCCATGCCTTATAGACATACCATATGACATGTCGGCGTGGTGCTCGATTTTTATGCATGTGCAAGAACTTGCAACAAAAACAAGAGTACTTGATGGATCTGTGCTACCACATTAGTATGATTGTGGTGTAATTTTGGTAAGAAAGGTTCATCTTATCATGTAGGAATGAATCTGCCTGAATGCTGAGCAGCGGTTTTGTGCATCCTCTATTTAGATATTGGCATGTTTCTCCCTTTCTTTATTTGAATGAGATGATGCATGAGTTATAGCTAAAGCACCTTTCCTTAGTTTCTGACATGATAGGACACCATTCTACATTTTACGGTTTATGTTGCCATAAGCTGACTGCTAGGTTTTAGAAGATCTTTGTTTCTTCTCTCGTGTTTGACCGGCAGTGGATATTTAAGGGTCATTGCGCTAAGAGCCTTGACTTTACATTTAGTAAAGTGGACTTACGCTATTTATTCTGGAACATACTACCAGGTTGTCCGCTCAAGCCATCAGTCCAATGCCTGGGGAGTGCATGCCGTACCAACTTGTCGTTCACTACAAATCAAACTGGAATGCTGCAGCTCCGCTCCTCAAGGCAACTCACTGTCAGTGCTGAGTATAGGTACTGGCAAGTATTGCAACTTTGCTGTGGTCTGATGTTGAGGTGCTGGAATTTGGATGTAATTACTCACTGGAAGCTTAGTCAGAAGTCAAATTTTCTTTTATTGTCCCATCTATCTCAGACCTGTATAGACCCTTGTTGCAGAAATGGATACTCAAAACTAAGACACATTGAATACTTGTCAAGATCTGGCAAATCTGTGAAATGTTGTGGGTGACAGAGAGGGAAAGGAAAAAGTTGAGGGAAAAGGGGCTGGGGGAGAAGAGAAAGAGAGAGCCAGGACATATTTTTATGCAGTATTTCCTTTTCCCGTTTCTCTATGGCTTCCTTCCTGTTGATGTGCAGACATAGTTTAGTTACTCTAAACTTGTATATCTGGTCAGCATGGAAAATGTTATTCTAAATCTATTTGGCCAAGGATGGATCTAGGAGATTCGTGCAGTGGAGGCAAATGTATTTCACAATTCTAAATATAGCAATGATATTCATTTCAATAATAAATTCTTTTGTTTTATGCTTGACATGTTAGATGGGTTAGCTAACAACAAAAAGTTACCGTTCATAATACAAAACTCGTTCCCTGTGTCTATAATCTTTCGTAAAATTTTCATAATTCTATCATTGTGGCACAATGGCTATAGTCCCCAATTGTGATTGAATGTACCCAACACTAGTCTTTTTTTGCTTGTTTTTCTCATGCAGAGATGGTGGAAGGCCAAGCAGTGCAAGCATCTTTGTTGGTGGTTTTGTCTTAGGAGGAATTATAGTCGGTGCCCTTGGTTGTGTATATGCACCTCAGGTACTGACATTTTCTGTAATACCCTACCTATGGTGCAGGAATTCAAATTTTGGTTAGATTTTGTTTGAATTATTGAACATCAGATTTTTAATATTCTTTCCCGAGATTCTTTTCTGATCATTTTAGTTCAAGCAGTTCATGTAATTGTCAACAAATATCAGAAGTATCATCATTCAGCTGAATACTTTTTCAGCTCCATTATTCCATGGGATAGTCCTGCGGATCTAGATGTCGAAATCCTCTACCCTGAATTGAGTTATTTCTTTTCTCATCCTGGTAGATCAGCAAGGCACTGGCTGGAACTGACAGGAAGGATTTGATGAGGAAATTACCAAAATTCATCTATGATGAAGAGAAGGCTTTGGAGGTGACCTGTCCTTGACTTAATTTTCACAAAAATTATAATCTTCCAATTTACGACACCTTATAGTACTTACCGTGCCATGATGAAAATGATTTTCTGATCCTGGATTGCCGTGAGTAGAACAGTTTTTGTACCTGCAGTTAATTTGATAAGCAACCACTGTCATGTTTGTATATGGAGTCCAATGTATGCTTGCTATGACCTGCTTCATGTATGCTGCGAAAAGAGTGTAGCAGTACCATGGCCATCTGTGAAATATGGATTCACTTTAAAATTTAATGATTTCCAGAAAACGAGGAAGGTGCTTGCCGAGAAGATTGCACAGCTCAATTCAGCAATAGATGATGTATCTTCTCAGCTCCGAACTGAAGAATCATCAGATGAGATTGCTGCTGCCCCTGATGAAATTGAAGCTGCTGTTTGATGGCCCAAACCTCCCAGGCCTACGATCATGGTCGTCCTCTGTTTTGTTACAATTGGCTCTCCCTTTTTGGTGGCCTCCATATGACAGAATAATGGTTCATCTTGTAAAATCTTCAGTTTATTTCTAAAGACCAATGCACTCGGTTTCTTTTGACATGGTCATCTCGATAGAGGAAATGCATCATTCGTGGTATGACTATGGTATGACTATGCAGAATACCATTTACCTTGGCTGACTTTGTACTATATCATCACAGTTTCCCTTCTTGTGTATGTATAATTATAGTCGTTCGTTGAAAGTGATCGCCATTACATTTTAGATAGTGTGTGCCATCAGATGGTACTATGATTAATGCAGTTGACATGGTGTCAACTTTTAAGCCAATCGTCGGCAATGGTACTTAAGGTAAGATTGGCAGATGGTCAGAATGAGATTTGCTCTAGAATGGCAAAGCAAGGCTAAGTTGTGGCTAAACAAATGATCTACGAACCATCCTAGCTAGCTGTGTGATGACGCATCTGAAGTTCTGTTGAAGTAAACCAGCTATGGATGATATAGGAGGAGAAAATTGAGAAATCTATCAAATAAAGTTTACGGTGTTGGCCCTGTTGGGCCTTTGTCACAGGCTGATATTTCGAATTCAGATGTATTACTCCTGGACCGTCGCCTGTCCCGGAAAGGGAAGACGGATATTATTCACTGAACGATTTCCACCATCAACTCCACATCGGTCTCTAAGCCAGAAATATACACTCCCCAATTTATTTATTTTTAATATACGAGACAAATATTATGTAGGCCCTCGTGCGTGTTAACGCATAAGCTCTTTCAACAAAAATCTGGCTCGTGCATTAACAGAGAAATTCACGAGACATCGAAGGAGTGGCCTTTAGGAGAGAGAGAGAGAGAGATGGATTGGTGGTTAAAATCAGCCTGTGGCTCACATTTATACCTTGGAGACCCCCCAACACCAACCTTATCCCGTTATATGTCCCCGCAGCACCATATTCACCACTCGTTCCCTCCTAATTGGCTTCCAACCATGATTCACAGATACACATGCGGTGACCGATGACCAAGGAAGAAAAATACAAGCTTTCAAAGCTAGTGTGGTATAAATGAGCTGGGGGAAGAAAGTCGCTTGAGCTTTAGTTTTCATTCAGCCATGGCCACTCACGCAGCTCTTGCTCCCTCGACCCTCCCTGCCAATGCCAAGTTCTCTAGCAAGAGCTCCTCTCACTTCTTCCCCACTCAATGCTTCTCCAAGGTCTCTCTCTCTCTTGATGATCTCGTTCTATTGTGTGCGAGTGTTGTGTGATGTGTGTTTCGATGTTTCAGCATCATAAGTGCTGATCACCCGCGTTCCTTGGAATGTTTTTTCTTTCCTATGTGCAGAGGCTCGAGGTGGCGGAATTCTCAGGCCTTCGCGCTGGGTCGTGCGTGACTTACGCGAAGAATGCCAGGGAAGGATCCTTCTTCGATGCCGTGGCTGCTCAGCTCACTCCCAAGGTCAGCTGATCAATTGGACTATCACTACTTATATTTTCTCTGCATCAAATGTTTTGGAGTTAATTTGTTAGTTTCATTCGAACGGATCATTGTCCATTATGATGGTTGATTTAAGTTCATGGAAATACACCGACCTTTCAAAGAAAAGAAGTTTGCGGAACATCATGTGATCGGTCATCATACATGGAAAATAACATGATCGTTTGCATATTTTACAATTTTCCTGCATATTAAGAGATACTCCTTAAGTAACTATTAGACATCTTTGTGTTCTTTACTTGACAAATAATCATATCCAGCTTAAGTCTAGGACTGCAAGATTACCTTTAGTTAAATATGGACCATAGCACAAAGATTGATGGTATAGGTTTAGCCACAGGTAAGCAGACTTTCTAGAGAACCAATAGGGGGAACAAATTAATCTGGACCTCATAATCATTCCTTGCTAAGTACTTGAGATTGTCTGTGAAGGCCGCAAGTGGATGGAGTATGGTGGGAAACTTGAGGAAATATAGTCAAATGAGGTTAAACGGGCCAAGAGGAGGACCCTTCTTGATGTCAAACTTGAGCTAGCGACTAAGACTTGCAATAATGACCAAGGAATACGATTTTGGGGGATGTATATGAAATTATTTGTAACTCCGTATAAATTAAAGCACTCGTCTTATATGGAGAGCTACTACTTTATGCTCTGTTGGCGACAGTTGATCAAAAGTGAGGAAGTAGAAAGTTGCAGAAGTTGATTTGCCTCAAAGAGGCAGCTAAGAGTATGTGAATTGCAGAGGCAGATTTTTAGTACATCAGCTAAAATATTTAAAGACTTGAGTTGCTGTCATTGAGAAGAGTTCAAAGCAACCTAGTATAAATAGGTCAACATTTATCAGCATCTTGTGACTCTTAACATGATAACTGTTTGCAGCATAGTCGATCTTTCTAGGTAACCTACTCATAATTCCTGACAATGGTGAAAACAGACTTCAGCACCAGCTCCGGCTAAGGGAGAGACTGTTGCTAAACTGAAGGTTGCAATCAATGGTTTCGGTCGCATTGGTCGGAACTTCCTTAGATGCTGGCACGGAAGAAAGAACTCGCCCCTTGATGTCATTGTTGTCAATGACAGCGGTGGTGTGAAAAATGTGAGTACAATTTTGCGACAAGTGCTCCTCTAATTTTTTTGGAGATACCCATTACCTCATTTTTTATCTGACAAGTAAGCTTATTTGCAAGACAGGCTTCGCATTTGCTGAAGTATGATTCCATGCTGGGGACTTTCAAAGCTGATGTGAAAATCGTGGATAACGAGACCATCAGCGTTGATGGGAAGCACATTAAGGTCGTCTCTAACCGGGACCCTCTCAAGCTTCCCTGGGCTGAGCTCGGCATCGACATTGTCATTGAGGTAAGCCCAATAATTATGAACTAACCATGTTGATTGATCAAATTATTGTAGAACTTGTCCTCAAGATGGCTTGCTAATTGAATTATAGGGAACTGGAGTCTTTGTAGACGGCCCTGGTGCTGGAAAACATATCCAAGCTGGTGCCAAGAAAGTTGTCATCACCGCACCAGCAAAAGGCGCTGATATACCCACCTACGTCTATGGTGTGAATGAGAAAGATTATTCCCATGAAGTTTCTAACATAATCAGGTCAGAATCTTTCTTGAAAGAACTTAGTTAATATTCTGTTGATCATAATGGACTGAACCCATGAGCTTCTGGCTGATTTCAGCAATGCTTCTTGCACCACTAACTGCCTCGCTCCTTTCGTGAAAGTCATGGATGAAAAGTTCGGTAAGGCTTTACCCCCGATCTTGGACCACCCTTTTTTTCCCTAACGTGTGACTTACCTGTTTGGGTTCTGACTAGTTTCTGAACTCTCATGATCACTTTCGTAGGCATTGTGAAGGGTACAATGACAACCACACACTCCTACACAGGTGACCAGGTAATCGAACGAAGTATCAAGGAATCGTGTCTTTATGTGCACGCTGTCTGAACTTACTGGGCCACTCAAGTCTAAGCATAATCGATTCTTTTACCCCATATGGTTCAGAGGCTCTTGGATGCTTCCCACCGTGACTTGCGGAGAGCCAGAGCGGCAGCGCTCAACATTGTCCCGACAAGCACCGGTGCTGCAAAGGCTGTGTCTCTCGTGCTTCCCCAGCTCAAGGGCAAGCTCAATGGGATTGCCCTCCGTGTGCCAACACCGAATGTCTCCGTCGTTGACCTTGTTGTGAATGTCGAGAAGAAGGGCCTTACCGCAGAGGATGTCAATGCAGCCTTCAGAGAGGCAGCAGAAGGGCCACTGAAGGGCATATTGGCTGTGTGCGATGACCCTCTCGTGTCAGTGGATTTCCGATGCTCCGATGTCTCTTCAACCATCGATTCTTCACTGTCCATGGTCATGGGAGACGATATGGTGAAGGTGGTCGCTTGGTACGACAATGAATGGGGCTATAGGTGAGGACAGTTCACTCATTTATGAAGTACTAAGGGAGAATGACTCCAAATTTGAAGTTACATCTTCCATTTCTTGTCTTGGATGTATGATGTGATTTTATCTCCTCGATCTTTCAGCCAAAGGGTCGTCGACTTGACACATTTAGTAGCAGTCAAGTGGCCAGGCATAGAGATACCGGGATCGACCGGAGACCCGTTGGAAGATTTCTGCAAGAAGAACCCCGCTGATGAGGAGTGCAAAGTCTACGAGAATTAGTTCGTCGCATTCCTTTTCCTAATTCTTGGTGGATCATGCAAGGCAAGGTTTTTCTTTATCTTAATCTCTTTCAGTATGATTTCTGCTGAGTGCATATACTATGGTAATAGCCGAGAGGGGCAAGTTGATATGCAAAAAGTAGGATGTGCTGATGAGACAGCATCTGAGACTTGGAATATTCAAATCAGAATGGTTTTTGTTCTGATAAGTGTCATGTTAAGCTACTCCTTTGATCAAATTCAGTCGTGATGAGTGGATCAAACTTAGAACATTTAGTACCTCTGCTATAGTGCTATGGCGTCCGCATTTCCATTCCTGGAACGAACAAATAGACTTGTCAGATAAGCTTTGGACTGCAAACTCTTCGAGCCCGTTGCCTTATCACCCCTTTCTGAAGAATCCTCGTCTAATGCCTTCCTCCTACGTTGGGCTGACGAGGATTCCCCATCGCCAAGAACTGTGCCAGTGAGATCTATGAAGAAGACGTCGACTTCATCGATATAATGCTTTCGTGCACCGTGTAGAAATGTTCGTGGCAATATATGCAAATTGGTAATCATAAGTCTGATACTTCGAAAGCAATCCACAGTGACTAAATCCGTCTTCATAAGAAGTTCTTATGAAGTTCAATGCTCATTCATTTCATTAGTCTGAACCATGAGGGTCATGCACAACAAGATGTATTCGTCGGACGTGTTCAAACAAGTAGAACAAATTCCCCTTAGAAGCATAGGATGCTGCATAGTGCAAAGATGTCGATGTGACTCGCCTTTTGGAAGTGTGGAAGTCTGGGTCGCTTCCGTTGAGTCGTGACAAAGCCACTAAGCGCTTCCCAAGCCGGGATCAGTGGGGAAATATCGGCGCACTGCTTACTAGCGAACTTTTGTTCGTTGTGAGATCATTCTAGTGTCTTAAGACGGGATAATAGACAAATAATCTCTGAATTTTGACTTAACGTGTAATGCAATCCTTAAATTTTTACTTTGTTTAATGTGATTAACTTTTATTAAATGTTCAATTTCAATCTAATACATGGACTAAATTGAATATATATTAAAAGTTTGGAAATCATATTAAATAAATTAAAAGTTCAAATATGATATTATATATTAGATTAAAGTTTAATGATCACATTAAACAAATCACATATTTATGGACTACCTTACATATTAAGTCAAAGTTCAGGATTATTTTCCTTTTTAAAATTAAGGACCCATCCTCTTAGTCTAATGTGCAAGACACCCCACTGTGCAAATAGACAATTGTTTTTGTTTGGCATAATTACCAAATTATTCTTAAACATACTGTATTGACACCAATTTAACCCTAAATTTTCTAATTTTACCAATGTAATCCTAACATTTGTGCCAAATTTCAATGAAATCAACCCAAGTGTTGTCGAATATCGCTGGCACGGTATCTAGTTATCACCAAGCGTTCTACATTACACATTAACGTGGACACTCTGAATCGAAAAAATGTCCTATGTGCAGCAATTTATAGTTGGCAATTGGCCAAAAAGACAACATTAGAATTTCGCGCAAAAATTTAGAAATGCATTGATAAAATTAAAATGTTTAGAATTGAATTAACATTTATATAATAAGTTTAGGACTAAATTAGCAATCGGACATTTCTTTTTTTATCATTTCTCTCCTTTATAGGAACAAAATCATGGCTTTTTTTTTCAAGGGAATTATTTATGCTTATGAAAAAAGGGGGATATTGAGAATATTTTAGTGAACACAATAATAAACTCATTGTTGATTTATACTTAGTATTTTGTCAAATCAAATGTGTGAAAATCTAAAAAACTGTTTAATAGAGAATCCTTTCACTCAAATAAACACACTCTATGAAAAAAAAAAAACAAGCATTTGTGAGTGAGCATTGCATTTGGTAAAAGAATTTTCATCGCAGCAAGCAAACGATTGTTGTGCTACTATTCCAATTTGAAATTTTAAGTATGTCTTGCCCTACTTTCTTTTTCTAACGTAACAGATTTTCAAACTCTTTTATTATAATTCTCTTGACGACACTTTCACCTTTAATGCGAATCGCCCATAGATTGCCGCCGTGACGCACAAATTGACAAATAAGACCAAATGAAAAAAAAAAAATCAAGTTTATATTCCGGGTAAAGATAAAATCGATCGATACGAAGAGAAAAGCCAGGCATGGAGTAGATTTGGATCTTTACTTTGAGCAATACTTCTATGTTCCCAATCCGCATGAGCCCAGTTGATTTCAGTCATTGGATCAAAAAGATCTCCCGTCGGACCCCGCTCGATCGGGCGGGTCAGATCAATTGTGCCCGCGGTGCATCCGGAGCAGCCAATAATTTCTCCTCGCTCCACTTATCCAAAGCCGCAAATTGCAATATCCCACCACTCACGCGCCGACACGTGTGAGACCCACCCCAAGGCATCCGAACCTTCGGTCACCGACCGTACCCCCTCGGGACCCCAAAGGGGCAAGTCCGGGAACGGACGGGATCCCCACCGTACACCATTCGCCGCTCGCGGGATCCGACGGCTGGGAGCCAGTTGCAGCGCCGAGAAGGAAACCCCCTCCCAGGAAAAAAAAAAAAAAAAAAAGAAAAAGGGCCACCTGCTCTGGAACGGCAGATCCGCCAACCGCGGGGCGCCACGTGTCCGGGCTCCATTTCCCCATTCCCCCCAACCCTCCGCTGACAGCTAGGCGTCCCCGTGGGATTTTACCTGGAATCGCCGGTCGCCAACCATATCTCAACAAGTCCCATTTCTCTCTCTTTCTCTTGCTAAATTTGGCATACGATTCTCTCTCTCTCTCTCTCTCTTCGAAAAGTCGCGCATCTTAGGGTTTGCTTTTCCTTCTCTTCTTGCGGTTCCTTCCATTGGTCGTTGATGATCGCTGCTGATTCATTGGAGTCGTCGCCGATCGCGTAAATCAGGATCAGATATTCTCTCGACTTCTTCTTCTCTCGGCGATTGTTGTTGCTGTGTGTGTGTTTTTTTTCCTTTCCGGAGTCGATCGAATCTCGGGTCGATTAGGTCGTTTCGTGTGGGAATCGCTTCGTTGGCGGAAGTGGGGGGAGGGTTGGAGAGACTGATCTAGGAAGCGGCGCTGCGGCGGGGACAGTTCGTGAACGTTCCGATTCGGAAACGGAACGGCGGGTGCGGCGATTTTTGGGGGAGGAGGGGGGTGCTTCTGATTTAGTTAGAGGCGGTTTAATTGGTGAGCTGCTGATTTGGGTTTGTTACTGTTGATGATTGGATTCGAGTGGCGTTGATTTGTGCCAACTAAGGGAATTCGGGGCTGATTTGAAGTGTTTTGGATTTTACGTACTTTTGGGTCGTTGTTTTGCGAGAGGAAACAGGTTGGAAGCTTTTGGGTTTTGCTTGTGGGGCGTTTCTATCGGGAGTTGCTTGATAATTCGAGGTATTTCCTTCCAAAGGGTAAGGTTGGTGGCTTTGGCCGGACAGTGAAGGTATCTGGGCTTGTTCCTTTGGATTTTGGAGTTCATTGGGAGGGCACTTGCGTGACGTACATAAGCGAATCTGAAGTCGAAGTGTAAAGCAACGGCTTGTGAGTTGAGAAATTTTGCTGGGTTGGTTTGGTCTATGATTTTGGAGGAAATATGGCTGCTGGTGCAGATTTATCTCATCCATTTACGGTATTAGAAGGTGGTTACAATAGGGAAGATACAGCTGAAGATGAGAATTTGGAGAACGTGAGACAGTTGGCAAATGGGAAACCTCCGAGGCACCTCTCGGTGATGCGGCATTCTGTGAGCTCTGCAAGGTTCCTTGCTGCGTCTGACCTTGTAAGTTAAATATTGGTATTTGAATTGATGAGATTTGAGATCTATGATCATAGTTTTACAGTGAACTCTTTTCCCTAGTCATCACTTATTAAGTTGTAAGACAATGACAACAAGATCATGCGATACATTTTTCCTATTCTATTGTCTTATTTTGGTTTCTGAATCAACTGTGGAATCGCTCAATCTCTTATGGTCTGTGAAGATTGCGACCAAGCTACTAATTTTCTTTGTCATTAATCTGATTGGTTTCCTACTTCTGGAGTTTACATTAGGAGATACTGCTTACGATAGTGAGTTTGTTTGCAACAAAGTTTTGAACATATGTATTAACCAAGCTTATGGCACCTTTGAAGGAATCCGATATGGGCATTTTTGGAAGTAATTCTCCTGATGAAAAATCAGAATTTGTACCTGTGTTCCGCTCTGGTAGTTGTGCTGAAAGAGGGCCTAAACAATACATGGAAGATGAACACATTTGCATAGATAACCTTGCTGAACATTGCGGGACACTGGCAGGCTGCCCCACTTCTGGAGCTTTTTATGGGGTGAGTTATCTTTAAAATCTTTTCCTTGCACGTTTTTTCCCCCATGCTTCTTTGATAGGTTGGAGGAAGCATATTATGCCGTTTTCTGTCAAAACTTAATTTAGGATTTATATTGTCTGGCTTAGACTTTAGTTGCAAACATTTTAGAATAGGTTTTATTGCATGCTTGACTTTAATTAGGCACTGGATACATTGTCTAATACAATTGTGGCATGGCTGTTGTGCTTCTTATATGGACTTTAGAGGGTGATGACTAGTTACTTTCCAAATGTGCACAAGCAAAGGGAAGAGAACTTATTCTCAACTCAAAAATTGTAAAATGCTGCTATGCAATTATTTATCATCTCACTTTGATGTTCCTGTCATGGTGGAATGGTTACCTTTTATGAAACTTTCGAAAGCTCATATATCGGCATGTTCATTCAGGTATTTGATGGTCACGGAGGTACGGATGCAGCATTGTTTGTTCGGCATAACATCCTAAGATTCATAGTTGAGGATTTGCATTTTCCAGCCAGTGTGGAGAATGCCATTAAAAGTGCCTTTCTGAAAGCAGATTATGAGTTTCTTGATGCCAGTTCTTTGGATATCTCGTCTGGCACCACAGCTCTCACTGCTCTGATTTTTGGACGGTAACTTGTTGACAGACTTGTATGGTTTTCTTTGTATATTAGCTGTAGAAGTTGATTCTGATCAGGCACCTCATTTAGAAAGTATTGATTTAGAGCTCACTTTGAGTATATATCCCTCGTGTGAACAACTGTGTTTATAGATGCAGCATTTTAAGACCTGTCTCTTGACTGCCTGTCACATGATTTTTCTGTTTGCAGAACTATGTTTGTTGCTAATGCTGGGGATTGTAGAGCTGTTCTGGGGAAAAGAGGGAGAGCTATTGAGCTGTCCAAGGACCACAAGCCCAATTGCACATCTGAAAGGCTTAGGATTGAGAGACTTGGAGGGGTTGTTTATGATGGTTACCTCAATGGCCAGCTGTCCGTGGCACGTGCCCTTGGAGATTGGCATATGAAGGGCACAAAAGGTTCTGCTTGTCCTCTCAGCGCTGAGCCGGAGTTGCAGGAGACCCACTTGACTGAAGATGATGAGTTCTTAATCATGGGCTGTGATGGCCTGTGGGATGTGATGAGCAGTCAGTGTGCTGTTACGATAGCAAGGAAAGAGCTGATGTTGCACAATGATCCCGAAAGGTGCTCGAGAGAGCTGGTCCGTGAGGCACTGAAGCGTAATAGTTGCGACAATTTAACTGTCATCATCGTTTGTTTCTCCGAAGATCCTCCGCCGAGGATTGAGATTCCTCCATCTCGAGTCCAAAGGAGCATATCAGCAGAAG
This sequence comes from Angophora floribunda, assembly GCA_014182895.1. Classification (NCBI taxonomy): domain Eukaryota; kingdom Viridiplantae; phylum Streptophyta; class Magnoliopsida; order Myrtales; family Myrtaceae; genus Angophora; species Angophora floribunda. The sequence goes on along the minus strand of CM024710.1, from coordinate 11,475,476 downwards.
GTCTGAATTTGCTAAAGGGTGCACTGGATTTTAATGCATGAGCAACGGGAATTTGCCAAAAACGAGAAGATCCGCAGCAGCCACTGAGGGGGTCATGCTCCCTGCTTTCTCCGCGGACGATAAGCTGCAACTTGCACCCGTTAGTGCGACTGACATGAGTCCACTCAGAAACGAGCGAGATGATCCCACTGTGTCAATTCAATTCTTCAGGATCTTGCAAGTCGCCGCTCGTATGTGATTATTTATGTTGTAACGATTTGAATTCTTTTTCCCACCCATTTATGTGGTTCCCTGAACCGCAGTGGATGTTCACCATTCGAGCATTGTAAATAGTTGGAAGCTGAAAGGCATGATGGCTCTGTTTTTCTGGTCTGCAAATTTTTGGTAACCTATCACTTCGTGTTCCTTGTGAGGGCTCAAGGATTTGATGCAGTTTACTTTCGGCATCATTATCAGCAATTGCAGTAAAGCTTTTGCCCCTGCAACGTCTGCTAGCTGAACGAGTTTGCCTAGGTTGCGCACGGAAGATTATTTTGCATGAGCAGGATTAAACTGTTATGCGATAGTGATCATCTAATTCAATTTGCCCCTTGCTCATCTTGGGGAGTGAACCGAAACTTGCAATAGTCCAGTTCACAGATTTTTCGCGTCCTCGCTGATGATTTATTTGCTCGTGTTGCCTGCCACATAAGGCCAATGGAGGCGTCCCAATTTCATCTAGCGAAGTCGAGGGGTGGCTACCTCAATTTATGTTTAAATCACTCAGTGATGCCTAACACCTAATCTTTACGTGTTGGAAGCTCCAGATTCAACCCATGAAAGTTCCTGCCAAATTTCTTTAACGAGCATTGAAATCGATCCCATCTGTAGTTGGACCATGAGCAGGCCAACTGAGCTACAAGAACAGCCGGGAGAAGATAATAAATCATACACTAAACAAGCGTTGGTAGTCGATACGTTTCTCAAACATATTATAGTGGTGAACAACCTCTGATTTCATTGCCATCGGAAGATTGTGACATGGTTTTGTCAGTGGATGATGAGGGCAGCTCGGGAGAGGGTTTCCCCTTCAGTAGCATACTGTGATGTCTCTTGGCAAGCCACAGGAATTATAAGTTGATCCAGCATGTAATGTTGAACAGACATAGCTGTTGAACACAATCCAAGAAACTGAAAGCAAAATTTGTGTTACGAAGGAGAAAGAATTCTCACAATCCCACTTTGGGAACAGCTCGCTCATTGGGTTACGATACTGTCTTCCTTTCTAAATTTGGTTTAGTGGTACAGAATCTGTTCTCGTAGATCTGAAAGACTGAGATTTTTCTTGTCATGCTGACTCAGAGTTCTTCCTTAGCATCATCGGCAGGGCTGTCCCCGTCATGAAAACCACTGCAGAGTAAAACAAGGATTGAGCTGTCTAGCATAAAAAAGAACTATGAAACACCCAAAGTAGATATGGCCATAACCGAATCACATGTCTGTCAGAGAAAACTAATTTTTCAAAGCTCCAGGCATTTCAGTTTCACTAGTGCATAAGCACACCTGTAATGCTTGTGCAAAGTTGATTAGATAGAGAACGCTCTCCATAAAAATAGTTAGAAAAGAGAAATTTAGTTGATGGAAGAAGGGAGTGAAGGGATGAGGTAAGTACCACCAGAATGGAAATAAATTTTCCAGAGCAAAATCACTTAAAGAGAGATTTTGTAATAAGGACAATTTATGGAACTGCATGGGCAGACTTTTATTATAAAAACTACCATCTCTTTCTCTAAAATATAGTAGAGATGAGATAATTGCAAGTGTTTTCATTCAAATTTGTTAAAAAGATTGAGTCCAGAAAGATAAAGATTTAACTTCAGAGTTGAGGATGTAATCATTTATCTAGAGCTATTCTCTTGATCATTGTAAGCGCTAGTCAACATGTATCATGTTTTTCTTCACAGCACAATCCACATGATCCCACCTGGGAATGACATTACTTAAAGGTTACCTTGTCTGGCTGCAGTGCTTGCTCAAATCTTGACACAGAACCTTGGTTACACCTCCAACTTTCACAGAACCTTGTCTTATAAGTTTCGCCAACTGCAATATACATCAACAGGAATTCTAAATGACCTGTGAAAAATGAAGGACCTGTAGAAATGGATAATAAGATGATAAGTAGCATGTACAATCTCACCTCATCTTCTGTATCCTCGAGTAACCTGCAATGTTAACTAAAAGATATTAGGCTTGTAGATTGATAATTCAAGGGGCTCTCTATTACAAATAAAAGGATTACTTAGGATGGACATTAAAATGAAGCTCACCACACAACAGTATGAAAAAGAATTCCTACAACTAATTTTTCTTTTCCTTTCCTTTACTGCTTTTTTACAGGGTGGACCTCCGGACGTACTCACCTTCCACAATAAGTTGATATAGCTTTTGAATGTGCTCTAGCTTCCTGTTTATCTAATATCACAACAGAAAGAGACCATTTCAAATTCAAAACATAAGGTACAATATCCTAGAGACTTGTGAGGATTTGAGAGACATAGTGGTCCTCACATGCTAATACAGAATTAGTCAAGATTCAAGAAAGACAAAATATTTTGAATTAATATCGGTAGAATCCAAAGGACCTCCGAGTTTATTGGGATGGATTATCCTAGTGTTAACAGCTAGTCCAATTCAAGAAGAGTCATCATCATCCTTCAACTTTATCAGAAACCTTTGTTTTACTAACAAATAACACCCATACATGCTGATATAACAGTCAATCCCCATATATCGTTGCCAATCTTAGTAAGCTTATATGTTATAGAAGCTTCTGTAATAGTCATATGCATATTAAGCTGATATCATCTGTTGGACATCAGCATTTGTATATGAACTATCAGTAACCAATTATAACCCTGTTTTACTTTAAGATTTATGAACCTTATTTTATACTTCTGTTGATTGATTCAAGAAGAAGGAAATATAATCCAGAAGAGCACATGCCATGGACCAATTCATTAATCCTCAGAAATTCGTTCCAAACATTCACAAGATTTAAATTCACATTTAAGCATATAAAGTAAATTTACGGAATGAAATATTAATAAAGCAAGCTATCAGGCTTGGCCATATATCTTTTCAGAATCTTCAAATGTTAACTTCATTTTCATAAATGGAATCTCAATTGCCAAATATTGTTACAAAGAGATTCATTGGTTTCACTCATTAACTCTTTCTTCCAACCATGCACTAAATTGAAATGTACATTTGCTAATACAAGGTGACAAACTACTGCTGGTAATATATACATTAGAATGCTTTCCCTCTCTCTGGAGGTAATTCTCGATGATAAGTTCCCTACCAACATAAATCATCTATTTGACACAGATTTTCTCATTTATTGTTAAATATCAATTATAAAATTGTGAGTTACACTCAAACAACAAAAAATGCACAATAAATCCACTAAAAACCAAATTAGAGTACATACTGGTCTTCAATTGATCCCAGTCGTCTACTTTCACCCATTCTAGTTGGGTAGAATCCCTCTGCAAAAATGAGCAATGAAGGACTTAAGTTCAGGTGACGTGACACAGCTATGTAGAAAATTGATACATCTCGAGAGATCGACTGAGTGGATATACAGCTTTCTAACAGTTAGCCAGAGCGGAACTGATCTTACTTATTCAAACTGCTAAAAAGGCTAGCATATGAAAACTCAAACCAGGATGTTCCTATTCAGAAGAACTGCTTAAACTTTAGTAACAATTAAAGTAAGAAGCTTAAGTAGTTTTGCCAAATTGTATTACTGCATCAAGAATGAGCCAAGTGAGGCACCCCCTTGGTGTCTCATAGCGAATTTCTCCTTTCTTATCAAAAACCAATGTAAGTACCTTCTCGAGAGTATAATCTTGCATCTTTTCACATAGTCCATCCAGAAGCTCGACCACTCTCAGCTCGCTGACCCTGTTTGATATTATTACAGGTAGCACATGAACATAAGCCAAATCTAATATAAACTTGACAATTACACGATGCAAGACTGGCCTCTCTAACAAAGAAAGATATGGGTTGAGGAAACCGAGTCAAAATATAATCACAGAATGCATCTCCATCAACATAAACGACTTCGACCAAAAAAAAAAAAAAAAACAACATAAACGACTAAGGCATTGCTTCATAAGCGAACTTGTATCGTCCTACAAAGAATGGAAAAAAGAAACGACAAGCATTACCTATAATCGATGAGCTTTCCTTCACGTTGACCTTTAGAATCCAAGCGATGCCTCATATCCAAATGATTCCTCGGTTTTTCCTGGACAGAACCGAAACAAGGAGCAAAACCGAGACCTTTAACACAGACTCTTCGCCGTCAGTTGAATTCATAGAGTCAAACATCATGCACTCACTCACATTGGAAAGACCGATTTCCAGCTCTCCCTGCCCAAAAAACCATCGGCATTGGAGTTAGATCGACGAACTACTCGAACTCGCAAAACTTAAGACCCAAAAAAAGGTAAATTCAATTTCTCAATTCGAAGCGAGATTGGCCGATGCAACAGTATAAACCAAGACGACGAAGTCAGGAAACGATCTGTCAAAATCCTCGCCGTCGAACTGAGCCACAGAACAGTACCGCGACAGCATTGCAGGCGGCGCACTTGTCGTCGATGCAATGAGCGAGGGAGAACGCGGCGAGCATCGCGAGGATCCACGCCGCGGCGGTGACAGACTCCGCCATCTCCTCCTGCTCCTCCTTCTCCGAGTCTCTTCCTCCTCCGATCGCTCCTCCGAGTCTCCGGTCAGCTCTCGTCACGACTCAGCGGTCCATCAATGCGGTTGAATTTGATCAGTTCAGCTGTCGGGATTCTAGAAATTTCGCCTCTCGATCTCATTCACGCTAAGCCATGGGCCGCTAGAAGGCCCAATAACAGATTGGCCCAGTTCTGTTGCTGGGCCTTCACGCGGCCCATGGATTCGCGCGGTGTCCCGAAGACCCTTCCTTGGTCGTTCGGAGACGAGAGACCGTACAAGGGTTCACCTCTCCACCGACCTAGAAGGGTCGAACCGACGGTCGAATGGTGCCGGCCTTGCCGCCTCAGGCGAGATTTATTGCAATCTTACAGGGTCGAGGTGGGACGAGCCAGACACAACCCCGCGCCTTTTGGCGAGGACCACTGCATCAATAACCCGACGACAACAATGTCCGGCCAAGGAAAATAGAAGACAAAACAACTAGGCTCCATTTGTCTGTGTACTTGCAAGAATCTTGTGAGTCATTCCCATGAAAGAGGGAGCAGCAGGGGGTCCTGTGCGTTTTGTTGCCATGTTTGGGACCACCCTCCGAAGCCAAAACCCCCAAATGATTGTGGATCATGTGGTGAAACCCCAGAAAAGCTACTCCTCAGCTCCTTCCTTTGTTTGATCACATGGAGGCCTTCACGTGGGTCCAAACAATCTCTATTAAGATTTCTCCGTCTTTTGATAACCCCCCTCGTATCGTCATTATGCGAATGACCCTCGAGATTAATGATACGATAACTCTACTGATCCGAACATCATTTCATGCCCTAAGGACACGACATGAAAAGTACAACAGTATACATAATTTATTATTTATTATTGAGGATTTTTCTATTACATCGAGCTAATGCTCAATGGCTAGATCAAAAGTGGGTATAGGATTTATTTTAACACAAACCCTATTTTTGCATATTGATATAACGAAAAAATTTAAACTAATACATTTTTGATAAATTTATCTATCGCTAATTTTTTTACTACTAAAAATCTCAAATTGATGTATTTGTGGTAAATTTATCCATCATTAGTTTTTGTTAAATCTTACTGTTAAATTATTGAATTGATAAATTTGCCCCATTGACTACTACTCTTCCCACATGAAAATGGGGAGATGAAGGGGTTTGAATTCCCATCTTCTTGTGATGTTAGGGTGGGGTAATTAGTTTTATGTATAGATTTCAATTCTCACCACTATAAAAAAAAATTTATGACAAAAGTATTAGAGTGAATTGAGAGTTAAAAAAACAAAAAAAAATGATTTTAATAAATGTATCAGTTTGAAATTTTTGATGATTTTGTCATAATCATACTAATTTGTCAATTTTCATGATATTAACTCCTACTTTTAAAAAAATAAAAAAATTTGGGTTCGTGTCGCCCATTCGCTCCAAGTGGAAACTTGAAATTATCATTACGTTCTTAATAGGAATTTGTCCTTTTTTCACTAAGAAGAAAAAAGAAGAAGGAGAAAACCCGATTTGTTTTATTAACCAAAACAGGAAAAACAAAAAAACAAAAAAGGTGCTAATTGCCAACTACCACACTCAACTTTGTAGTGGTTGGACAGCATAATAATAAAAAAATTTATAAATAGTAATAATAATAATCACTTGCAGGACTGAATTGGGGCGATGGGCCCCACTGTTATTACAATATCTTAAAACTACCCCCATAAAAACAAGAGACATTCATTTTCCGTACTCGTTAGGTGTCGCCGATCATTCCGCTTTTCCGCCGCTTCACCTCGCACGTGCAGCCGGCCGGCACGTACTAATTGCTCGCTCTCACCTCCACCGCCTATTTTGTTAAATACAAGCAGAAATGGAAAATAAAAAATAAAAAAACTTCTACCATACTTTCCCATTCACATTCAGGATGCTAATCAGAATGTCGGAAATTCACGAGAAAAAAATTATATGTGAATTTATAGATTAAGAACGATATTTGTATATTGTGAAAGTAGTAAATTAAAAAAAAACCGTAAGTAAAAAATGTGCCCATCTTGAGATGACAATTGAACGAAAAAAATTTTAAAAAAAATTTTTAATGGATAAATTTTTATGGAAGAAATTGACCGCTGCGGAAAAGAATTACCCACTTGAATTGGTAGAACGATCAATTTAGATTTTGCTATTTTTCCTCGTTAGTTATGATAATAGAAATTATGTATTCTAATTTCAAATTTTGTTAGTGAGATATACTGAATCTTAACTTTTCATTTTCAAACATTTTAATAATAACAGATTCTACCTAAAATGGACAGATTTTGACGACAGAATGGCGGGATCTTCACCAATCGAGAACTTAAATGATACGTCGGATTCGAAGAGGGAAATTAAGAAATTAAATTTCACTATTTCGCCCAAAACGGTGATTGAGAGAAGAAAAGTTCTCTCTTTTATTCCGTAACTGTAGAGAGAGAGAGAGAGAGAGAGAGAGAGAAAGAGTAAGGGCTGAAAAGGTGATGGTGGGGAGTCACTTTAGAGGAGCAACGCTGCGTCGCTTTTACTAATTCCACTCCGACCCACCCTGAATTTTGTTTGGATTTAGTAAAGCTCGAGGTTTAACGATTCACGGTCGCTCTCGCTGTCTGAACGATCGATCACTTTCCCCATTTAAGAAACTCTCCCCCGACACTCACCCCCCACCCACCCATCTCCTCCTCTGTCTCTCTCTCGAAAAGCAAGAGCCTTTGGAGCTCATGCCCGCATTACCCATTCTTGATCGAAGCTTTTCCTTCATCCCCCGATGCTCCCCGCGGGATATCGCCTTCTGGGTTCCTCGAGCGACGTCTCTTTCAGGTGATTTTGGAGTCTTGAGAGTCTGATGGGCTCGATCTAATGTGAGGAGTCGCTCGTTGTTGTCGTTTCGTTTTGTCATTGCGATCCGGGCTCTCTTTGCTCCCCTGTTCTTGGGTCGACGTTTGTCTACAGGGAATCGTTGCTTAGGACCGTGACGTTTTGATTTGCAGACATGTAGCGTGTATTTGAATGTTCTCCATGTGAGTTGGGCTTGATTCGTAGCTTCGGATCTGCGGATCTGGTTTTTGGTGGTATTTATGGAATGTTTGTTCCTGCATTTCCTCTTCTTGCTCGGTGTTGAAATTCAATTTTTTTCCATCGGCAGGAATAAATGAGGTCACCTAGTAGCTAGTTAAAAAAAGAAAGAAAGAAATTTAGCTGTGAAGGGATGAAGAATTTGAATTGTCGTTGTCACTTCTGGAGTTAATGCTGGAGGTGATCTCGTACTGACATACGGTACTTCGTCACCTGAGCTTTGAGTGTGTATAGTTTTCAAAAGTTGTTTATGCAGTGTGAGGTGTCTGTGGTTGCTGCATTCTTGAGGCTGATACAATTAGTCTTCCCCCGTAATTGTGGCTATGATAGATTGTTCAAAGTATATCTTTTCAGCATAATTTCTTCATGCTTTGCTTTTGGATGGTGGTAGATGTTATAACATGAATGGATCATAATGTGATACAGTGAGACGATGATTACTTCGACCTGCAAAACGACTGGAGATCAGCATGCTGAGTAGATGGCAGATGAAAACTGTTTGCGTCAAGATTTTGAGGCCTTGAGTGTATCAAAGCGTCTCATGAGGAGCGTCAGTCAAAAATTGAGGAAGAAGAGCCTCAAAAGTGAAGATGAAGATGATAACGTTAGAAGGGTTTCGTTGAGATGTCTGACTTTATATGGCAGAGGTGGAGGTTGCAAGGTGGGTGCTGACACAGGTGAGGAATATGGGGACCCGAGTAGTAGGAGAAGGTCGAGTGCCAGTGAAGAAAGCAGAGGATATAGTACTATATGTGGTACCGAAGAAACTGGAGTGGACTGCTTCTCATATGGAGTGAAAGAGAGATTTTGGAAGAAAAGTACCAGAAAGGATTTAGAGCTTGAAGAATCAACCTATAACAGCAGAATGCACATTTTTCTTCCAGATGATATTCTAGAGATGTGCTTGGTGAGGCTGCCACTAACCAGCCTCATGAATGCACGCCTTGTGTGCAAGAAATGGAGAAACTTGACTTCTACTTCGCACTTCCTTCAGATGAGACGAGAAGGCTTCCATCATAATCCATGGCTGTTCTTGTTTGGTGCTGTGAAAGATGGCTGTTGCTCTGCTGAAATACATGCGCTGGATGTGTATCAGGATCAATGGCACAAGATAGATGCTGATATCCTAAAAGGAAGGTTCATGTTTTCTGTCACCAATATCCTGGAAGATGTATATATCGTAGGGGGTTGCTCTAGCTTGACCAATTTTGGCAGAGTGGATAGAAGCTCATTCAAGACGCACAAAGGAGCCTTTGTTTTCAGTCCATTGACTAAATCTTGGCGTAAAATTGCTTCTATGAAATATGCCAGGTCAATGCCTATCTTAGGAGCTTCTGAGGTCCATCCGGATTTTTCAGCAACTCAGGGTCATCAAATCCGGCAAGAGAGGCGTTTTAATAGGTCAAGGATGGGTGGTGGATCAGATGTTTATGAGGATCCTCACAGGCTTTCTCTAAGACGTCAACACAGAAACACTTTTGACGAGAATGATTTGTCGTTTTTATCTGCTAGGAAGCCACACAAGTTGGTCAGGCAAAAGATTGATCAATCAAGCACAAAGAGCTCTAGAAGGTTCGTGGTTATTGCTGTAGGAGGGCTTGGCTCATGGGACGAGCCATTAGATTCTGGTGAAATATATGACTCTATATCCAATAAGTGGACAGAAATGCAGAAGCTGCCAACAGATTTTGGGATTGTTTGCTCCGGAACTGTTTGTAATGGCATCTTTTATGTCTATTCAGAGAGTGACAAGCTTGCAGGATATGACATAGAAAGGGGCTACTGGATTGGGATACAGACTAGCCCATTTCCTCCACGTGTTCATGAGTATTACCCAAAACTCGTTTCTTGTGATGGCCGGCTTTTTATGCTCTCAGTGTCTTGGTGTGAGGGGGATGGTCAAATCGGCAGGAGAAACAAGGCTGTGAGAAAATTGTGGGAGTTAGATCTCATGTACCTTGATTGGCGTGAGGTGTCTGTACATCCTGATGCTCCAATGGACTGGAACGCCACGTTTGTGGCCGATAGGAACTCCATATTTGGGGTCGAAATGTTCAAAATATTTGGTCAGGTGTTGGATTTCATGACAATGTGTGACGTGTCGGAAAAGGGTCCCAACTGGCGTCATATATCAAGGAATCAGATGGCTCATGAACTCGATGCTTCATCTTGCATGACCAAGTCTCTGGCTGTGGTTTATTTGTGAATTCCCTCTAATGAAGTTGCTACTCACCCAGATAGTTTCTGATTTCTATTTATCATTGTGCAGAGGTTTTGAGCATGCATTGCCGATGCAACATTGGGTCCTGCATTTAATTCTTTTATGAAAATGATTTTTGCATGGGTGACTGCCTCCAGTCTCTCATCACTCTTTCCTTTTGTGCTGTGTTTCTCACACTGATTGTACTGGAGGCGTGTCTCTCCCATGTAACTTTTAATGTAAAATTTCATTTCTCCAGTATCGGACTAATTTTGTACCTTAATTGTCGCTTTCTTTCGCATTTCATATAATATATATATGCTCTCCATTGCTTCTTCACTCTGATTGTGCTAGTTCCCAAATTGCCTACTTGACCAGTGAAAAGCTCATGAAAAAGCTAGTCCAGTATTGATGCTATTAAGCCCATCAGATAGAACACTGAAATGGGGTGTATGTCTAATGTATGTCTAATCTGAGTGCCTGTGACTGTAATCAGTGAGTTTCTCTTTTTACTTGTTTCCATGTTGGTAGAATGGAGGACAGAGGAGTGATTATGCCGACTTACTGGCTTACTGGCTACACAGTTCTACCATTCATGTTGCTTTCCATTGCCATTTAAAACTATGTAAGATACAGTGGCTTGTAGCCTACGGCACTTGTTGAAACAGTTAGCAACTTGTTGATTAAACGTACAGTGAACGTATGCCATGCTGGTCCATTTCCAAACAAGTGAACAGTGTCTAATGGAGCCACCGCAGGCATTTTCCTTAAAATGGGTAATTCAACTATGTTGGAATGCTTTAGCCTGTAACTCTTCTGTTCAATCTTCAGATTGAATGGGAACTTTCTCCAGCATACTTGATTTTTCTCTTAGGAGGCTAGGAGCCATACAAACCAAGGCTTCGTTGTTGAGTTTCGGCACCAAGCCTTGGAAGACATAATTGCCTGCATAGCTATCGACTGAGCTTCTCCTTCTCGTCCTTTTTTTAAGTCAGTGTTGCATGTTGTTTGATGCAGAGAGTGGTAATTACATTTCTTATGTATCCATAGGTGCTATATTGGAATTCGGCTCTGAGATTCATGATATACATGTCTGCAAAACAAATATTTGGCGATGTTGCCAAGCGGCATCACTCAGTTGTAGGTGAACGACTTAGAGAGCAGGAACAATTCATCCATCAAGACTCTTAGCTGACGAAACCAATCAGAACTTGAGAACACGCGTTGCCTACAGTTACATGTAAAGAAGAAACAGGATAGACTTAGCTGACCAAACCAATCAGAACTTGAGAAGACGCGATGCCTACAGTTCATGTAAAGAAGAAACAGGATAGACTACGACCCATGTTCATGCCATGATGAGTATGTGCTGCTGTGCAGGTGATAAGCTTCTTTCCTCGCTATGTCGCTCGGAAATAGTGACTTCCTCAGTCATTTGACCAGTGGCCAATTCTGACTTCATGCCAAAATCCTTATAGACAATTCCTGAAATCGAAACCCCGCTAGTTTCGACTCTTCAGGGATATACGCTGGATGACTGGGATCGAAACAGTCCTTGTATTAGGTGGGATCACACTTGCTGACCAGAATGTACATTTATGAGCATGAATCACATGCCCTACCTCTTGCTGTCATGTGTTGAGGGAAGGAAACAGAGAGAAACCACTGCACAGATGAAAGTATATCATTCTCCAAATGTGGCCAAACTAACTACTTCTCTGACGACAACCAGAAAGAAGAACAAGAAAGGCCACCACATTCCGTCTTTAGTTTTCATGCTGCTTCTTATCATGACTTGCTTAATGATAGGCCGACATGCAGGATGACCATATAGATTTTCAGAACTTTATTCATCGATTACACTATAAACTGTCATGGCAGCGAGAGAGAGGATGGGGATATATCCAAAGGAGAAAAACCCTAGGTTGTATAGAGTAGTTGACATATAATCCCCAAGAAAGATGAGAACAGGAAATTTATGGCCAAAACTTCTCCTAGAGACTTTGCAATAAATGCGCTACCTTGAGGTGTTATAAATGGCAGACCATCTTACTAGAGAGCCAAACATTGGAACTTTTTGATCAGGCATCATTTGCGAAGCAAGCTACAGCTTAAGAGTCGAGAGCAGTAGACTTTTACAGGGAGCAAAAAGGCAATCCAATCACGCAAGATACATTCCCCGTTGTAATTAATCTCCAAAGTCAAATCATATATGACATTGACATTATGTTGATACAACAAATGCAGATCATGCGAGAAACAGAGGATTGACAGAAGGAACAATATAAAATACAAAAGGAAAGATCTAAAAACCCTCAAAGAATTCTGTATAACACTGCCATATACTATTGATCACAACCAATACACCGGACCTCAAAATTGAAGGGCAGCAAAGGAAATTACATACAAGGTTGGAGAGTGTTCATCTCGTGGGAAGTATCTAAATAGGCCTATCCCATGTTCGAGAAGATTCCTGAGAAGTTGGGTATCTTATCAACATGCTTCAAGGCCCTCTCAGCGATCTGCCTAGTTCGGTAATCAGCATGTTGGAAAGCATCAACTAGTGCTGTACTCACGTTCTGATCACTAGATACTTCATATGCTATATCCTCAGTCCGTAACAGCCTCTCAACTGCCCAAACTGCCCATCTCCTCAGGCTATCTGTTCTTTTCTCCATCAACACATTCAAAATAGGTTTAATTCCTTCCACCTCGCACAAGATGGCAACCCCTTGCTCAATATCAACCCCATCCTCTAAAAATGTGGATAATGCTGCCAATGCTGCCTCGACCACTTTCTCATTCGTGTGGTCTAAAAGTGCCACCAATTTCTCTACAGCTTGTCCTTCAAGAAGACAAAATGTTTCTCTCAGTGAACATGTTCCTCGGTGAAGCCGACACAATCCTGTTATGACGGGCTGTTTACTAAAACATGGAAAGATTGAAAACAAACTCCTGGTGGGGGCAATTCTGGCAATCTTGTTAAGTTTCGGGATTCTCTAGACAAGTTCTCCAAGGCCATGGCAGAAACAACCTGTACATTGTCAAGTCCATTGGACTGAAGCAATTCAATAAACAGTGCGGCGACATTGTCCTCGCGGCAGAGTTGAATGGCGCCTGGTTCATCAGGTAGAATAAAAGTGATCCTTGCTAGGATTCGAACAAGCCCTTCTAGATAGGGTGTCACAAAGCGGATGCCCCTGGTCTCTCCCTGTCGTATCCTTCGCACTCTGTAAATGATCTGCTGAAAGGCATTATCGTCTAGCATCTGCCGTGTGAGGCCCAAATCCCTCTCTGGGAGCTCAGCTAACAGTCCAGCAGCTGCTGCTTGCTCTTCAGTTATGCCTACATTTTCTGTGACCACTCTCATTAGGCTCCCAAGCTGGCCAACTGTGCCACGAAGGGCATCTGCTAACTCCTGGTCCATATGCGGCGAAAGGTTCTGCAGAAGTTTAACAGAAGCTAGACGCAAATCTCTCTGAGGAGCCTCAATAAACTGAACCAAACTGATAATAGCGCCAGAGCTTTTGATGGCAGCTACGACACTCAGAACAGTAGCAGGAGAACTGGTGAGCCCAACAAGAACCTGAAGAAGCTTACACTCAATTGCCGGACCAGTATTGCTAATAAGGTGGAGCAGATTATGGATTATGTCTTCTGAAACTAAAGTCCGATGGTCTGGTCCCACAGGTATGCCATCAAAATCAATGCCTGAGTTGACAATGTGGGCAAGAATTGTTGCAGACACCTCTTTCAAGCGCATTGGAAGTTGATTAGCACCGACAGTGAAGAGATCTTTGACAAGAGGAGGAAGAATATCAGCATCTACCAACACTTTGGCACTTGCTTCACAGGAAATCTGGTTTAAAGCTTTTAAAGCAGCTTCTCTTGATAGAATGCTGCCGCTTTTCATTAAATTGATCAGTGCAGAGCCCACCCTCTTAGCTACAAGGACCTTGACATCATTGTTAAGAGCCAGCTCACCAAGAAAACTAGCCATGGAAAGTTTAGTCTCTTGAGACCCTGCATCCACAAATCAACAGCATATACATACTCCCATTAAAATGATAAGACAATAAAGCTCAGGACAGTTTGAATCTGTCATAACAACCATAGTCAAATTAACTTAAAGCAGAAAATTTAGACAGAAACTCCCATTAGGAGCAGGGCTGTAAGCTCATTAACACAGTCACAGTCACATAAGACACAAAGCAGGCATTGGATATATTTTGTGAAAATATCTAAGATAGGAGAATGCTAAGTGCTAATGTCTCCACTGGAATTTCTCTGCACTTAATTTCAAGACTGACCCTCATGGAAGTTATCTTGTTCTAATAATGCCCAAACTTCCACACCTCGTTCTCTCTGATCTCTCAGAAACCTAATGCTCATTTCACCTTGTGCTATCTGATCTCTAAGAAACCTAATCAATAGGCATCATTTCATGCGCCATGAAATGGAGAGTACAAACTGCCCAAAAAACAACATACCATCCATTGATTTTTTGTATGGGCAAAGCACAAAACTAAGTCTTAAGAATCTCTGTCAAATCGGGGAAAAGTCCATTGTTAAAAGCACAAGAGAAAATTTGGTTCACTACTTCTTCAGGAAGCATCATCTTGTTTGATATAGTCAACAAAGAAACAAAAGCATTCATTTAACTGCGAGTATCCAGAAAAGCACCTTCAAGCAGTTTTGTCAGAAGAGGCTGCAGTCGACCATTCTCAGCCATCTGCCGCACATTGTTCTCGCAATTCTCCAGATTCTCTAACGTCTTCTCAGCCTTCTCCACAGTCAAAACATTTTCTGATTTGCTGCTAGACATTCCAACCAAAATGAGGATAGCCCCATTTACTGAGCCAATCTTTTCAGACAAGGCCTCAGATTTGGAGAGCTCATACAGCAAAGAAACAGCTTCTTCCCTCTCCTTAGACTGCTCATGAGACAAAAATTTAACTATTGTGCGAACAGTGTCCCCCTCACCAATTATGTCCTACAAGACATCAGACAGGCAATGAAAATAGGCAACAAATCAACATGCTGTTAATTCTACTTGATATTCCTAAAAGTCCATCAGTAATATAAAATATTCAAAACCTTAACATCTTCATCTTCCTCCACTGCAATTCGAAGGGTATCAAGAGCTTTGCACCGGACTCGACGACTACCGCTCTTCAACATTTCGACAATCATAGGTACGAGAGCTGCATTGCGCACTACATACTTGTTTATACGGCTTTTTTGACAAATGTGCTGAATATACCTTAGCGCCTGCACAATGTCGCTTTCTGAACTACCCAAATTTAATGATCTCCGTGCCATATCAAGTTGAGCAGCTTCATTTCTGGCAGTCCATTCCTCAATTGTGTTCCTCAAAGCTATACTAGGTTTAAGCTCTGTGCTTCTCAATTCCTTTTGTGTCAGTGGGCAAACCAACTTCCTTCCATTCTCTCTGCATTCTTTAAACCACTTCTCGATGGCCTCACGTTCAAAAGTCTGTCCATTCTCTAATGTCACAGGATCGCGCATAACTTGTTTTGTCAAAGGGCATACAAATGCATCATAGATAGGCTCAATATGCAGCCTGTCAAACTGATGGCTTTCATCTGACTGGCTGCCAGTATCATGGCTTCCATCCAAACTTCCTGCCATCTGATCCAAATCTCTGACTGCAAAATGATAACCAGAGAAAGGCTGCATGTTAATTTCTTTGACAATGAAGAAGAGTAGCAAGATTGTCACCAAATAAGATTGGTAAGGTGATAAATCTTGTTAAAGAAAAATGTGCAATAACCACACCGGCTGCAAATGAAATGTTGGTGATTCAATAACACCATATCTTCCTCTAAATGCAACAATGCTTACTAAGAGAAAACCCAGATGAACACCATATGGGTGGCTAATTATAAGCCCAGCAGCCAGAGGTGTAATGGTCCTTAGGCAAAACAGACACGGACAGTAAATTTCTGGTTTGAGAGGTACAAAACACGAGCTGCCACATGTACAGTCAATAATGGCATGCATCAAATAATTTATCTGGATAAGTTATACAAGCTGCTTAATGCTGGTATTAAACTATTTCGCTCATTGCAGTTATGCTATTCCTAAGTCGTGCATACATGTTGATGTGGACAGAATTGCAGAAATGTTCCTGAAGTGGTACAAGAGGCAGAAATCAAGGAAACAGGCCTGGAAGCAAGGTGTGCATGTTCATATAAACCAACATATGTCTCTTAGTGTATAATCTCGCTTGCTACCCAATCAAGTATAGTGAGTGTTCCAAACATACTTTACATACAGGGTCTCAAAATCCATTACTGCAATATGTTTCAGAACAATTTCTATTTTCAGGCTTGTTTTCAGCACTTGTTCACTCATTCGTCATTTCTTTATTGTTTTTTGCTTTCTCGTTGTTTAGACTCTATTCTCGAGTTATTACGGTTTCAAGTGTATTATTTTATTTTCATTTTGTTCAGCTTAAGCATCTGGTCACCTCTTTATGAAAATGCTGATTTTGAGAATTCTCTTAGTTTCAATATTTTGCGTGGAGCTATGAGTGTGCGTGCAAGTTTCCATCGAGTCACACGTAATCAGCCCAGATAAATTATCAAGAGATAACAACTTATGATCCCATCATAGACTTCCACACAAACATAAGAAAACCAATATGGAACCGCAAAACGATGCCCTTGCCACAGGATGATGATCATCAATGAATGGCCTTTTCTGAGGTACAGTGTGTTTACAATGATTTCGCAGGACTTTCTACACGTTGGGCATAAGAGGGTATAAAGATAGGATGATAGTAAGGTTCCATAATTGTGTGGGTTGATGTAAATAGCCCCAAAGAAGGGACAGATTTGCAGCCTCTTAGAAAACAACCGATATGGAATGAGTTTAATCCAGCTACCAAGCCAAAAAGAAGGAAAAAAACCCAATACAAGACAACCGCCAGAAATCATTTCAGCTTATCCCTGGTCAGGCGTATATTGCGGCCGAATCACACTGCTTGCCAAAGCTAGAATCAGATTACGGTCGAGTCAAGAACTACCCTCTAGTCCCCTTCTAGCTGGACCAAATTAACTTTCCTCACCCGCAATTGCCGATCACTAATGGCACGGCATCGATCGCCGCCACACAGCTCAGGCACAAGATTGCTGGTCTAGTGGACCAGTAAAAACTGTCAGAAAAGACGATCCACTGCCCAATTCCAGCATGACGTAGACGATTAAGAAAAACCCAGACTTTCCATTCACATCGTAACCGCGGGAAAAGAAAAGAAAAAGGATGGGTGGAACTAGACGATTGGAGGGGACCCGAGAGCGGGAATGCAATTTACCTCGCTGCGAATTCCCCCGGGAGCGGCTCCGAAACCCAGTTCTCAGCTCGATGAAGCCATCACGCGGTCCTTAGGATAAGGAACCCATCGCCGCAGCTCTCCCGGACAGACCGGCACGCAGTCGAAGAGAGAGAGAGAGAGAGAGACAGACAGAGAGGGAAGAGAGAGAAGAAGACGACAGCGGACAAGCTGAAGTGACGGCTCTGATGATTGATATTCGCAATTAAAGAGACCAAGCAGGGGAGAAACAGAGAGAGAGAGAGAGAGAGAGAGAGAGAGAGAGGGGGGTGGGGGAAGGAGGAGGAGAAGGTGCGAACAGTGGTTGAAAGAGAACGACAAAGTTAGAATCGAAGGAGAGAGAGAAAAAAAAGGACGAAAAGAAAATATAAAGGAACCCTTAAAAAAAAAAAAAAAAAAAGGGTAAACCCGATTTGACTCGGGATCGAGAGTTGACTGGGAGGGAATGGTCGTCGTTATATTCTCGCGCACGAACCAACCAACCAACCGGACAGACAGACAGACCGAGAGACAGGCTGGCTGGGCCGGGGGGGTGGTGGCTGCCCGGCCCGGCAATCGGTATCGTGTTTTCCCCTCTCCCCCGAATGCGAGCATTTAAATACACCACCGAATCGCTAGTTTACAAATGTGTACCCCACTTGGGCAGACCACCATTGAGTGCTCGGGTCCTGCGATTGCTCGATGTAGAGAATCTCAGGGAAACGCATTTGGATACGAATGTGTGTCGCGAAGACCGCAAAAGTCACGGCGTCCGCTCCAGATAGGTGTGCCGGGTCTGAAAAGGGAAGGGGCCGGGCCTTTCGGATGAGGTCGCTCGCCGAGCTCGTTCATGAGCCGTCCAGAAATCGGTGCGGTCGTTGCGTTGAAATGGGGCGCATACAAGTCGGCTCATTGACTTGAGCCTTGGGACATGCGCAAGAAGTGATGACTGATGAGATGAGGTAATGTTTGGGAGAGTAACTGCGTGACCCTCGAGTAACGTGCGTAGTTTCTAATTTTGCTGTAGCACGTGGAAACGACAAGCGATCGTACTGACATAATATGCACTTTCAGCAAAATCCGGGTGTTTCGAATAACAACAAGCTTGGCGTTTTCCCCATCCTATTCAAGCGTCAGTGCTGAAGCTTATCATAAGGGTCTGCTACATTTGTCGCCGAGAGAGAGAGAGAGAGAGAGAGACTTCTATGGCAATATGTCGTCATGAAAATGAATGTGGTATGCCATGAGCTGAGACTGCAAGCACTGTGCATAAGCGACCTCAAAACTTGGTGATTTCTGTGTATTGTGAATTCAAGAATCCATCAGCTCGGTGACTAGCTCATATAACACAAGATGGACATATCGGTACAAAATTGAACCCCGAAACACTATCTTCCACGTGCTTGCTTTTGTCAGAGGCTTCAAGAAATTAGAACTAAGCCAAGTGCTCCTTCAGTAGTCAAATGGGTTGAAGGGAGAACCTCAACAGAGGTTCTCGAAGATCAAGAAAATAAATAAATAATTAAATAACCATATTTTCCTAGAATCTTGAAGAGCATTCTGTGAGGGGAACTGCTCAACCCCATGGATATACAGCATGTGATCACATCATATTGGGCATCAGCAGATTTCTTCAGCAAACACGATGTCATAGATGAATTGTACTGCAAAAAAGATAAAAATGAAAACAGACACCTTGAGTGTTTAGTGATAAGCAGAAAGTTTAGACATGTTGACAACACAACAACATACAAATAGACCAACTATAAGCAATGGCAATTGAAAATCTTAATAGCCATTCAAAAAAGGTAAGTGAATTCCTAATGCTAACTAAATCAGAAGTTCAAGCTCAATGAAGCACAAGGATTTAGAAGCTGGAAAGACCATTATTGTTATCGTTCTTGTTGATCACACCTCAAGTTCTGCAGGTTGAGCTCATACACCTCACTAACACAAAAACCAACAAACCTAGTTTCCCAGTTGAGGGAGAACTGCAGTTCCCAAATCTTATATGTAAACAGCAATGGAAGCTTGAAGAACAATGAAATCTCAATCATTTAAGAAATGGAGGCCAACCAATGCCAACATGATTCAATACTGTCAATAGCAGTTTATCAGTTCAATTGCTCTGTAGTGTTTGAGATCACTGGGAATATCAGCATAAGATAGCTCACTGTATAAGACAGTCGTTCATACAGCCAACATGAATGCTTACCTTCCTCTTTGGAAATATTAGGCTGATCAACCAAAAGTTGCTGGAGTGCATGCAGGTCACTGGCACTGCAGTGTGAACCAAACAAGAACAAATTTTTAACAGTGTGCGTATCAGGAGTCTGTATGGTAATTGCAAACTCTATATATTCCTTGGAAACCATGCATGAACATGAACAAGAGCACATCAATATCCCTGAATGGAGATCATGGAAGGGGAATGAATGGCCAAATTATTGAGATTTTCAATGTAAAAATACAATTATACAAACTTGAGATGATACAATACTCATTGCAGCCCCACCCATTAGAGACAGACAGTTTGAAGTACCTTGGTTTCAAGACCAGCGTTGAAAGTGCTGATACAACTGAGGATTTCAGAAAATACCTGGCAAAACAAAGGAAGATGTTCTAATAAACATATTAACTTCAAATTGCATATACTTCAATGCAGGGGACCATAAGCTATGCTACTGGAGCATGTCGAGAAAGCTAAATGCTAGGACATGGAAAATTATAAGAAATAAAAGAACCTCAGAAATGAACAGATGCAAGCATCTAACAAAATCATCTTGCTAGGGAAAAAGTCATTGCCGTTTGAAACTGGTCTGCAATTTGCTTTAATCATGGAAATACAGCAGCCCTGGCCCTGGAGACTGGAATAACAACCTCGACCACTTTGCTCATTGAAAACCTCGAGCATTTCTCCCAAAATAAGGTCTCTCCACAAACTAGGCATCAGCAAGGAAAAAGTTGTCATTCTAGAAAGAGAAGTTGCATACTCTGAGCGGTGCATCTCATAGAGAATCATAAGCCCATCTAAGCAATCTTGAAGAGATGGTTTTACTCCCACTCGCTGCTGCAGATACTTGACACTGGGCTGGCCAGATCCCCCTTTAACTAGTTGCTTGCTGTCTCGATGGATCTTTTCAAGGGACATGACAACACCATGAAACTCCTCCCTGAAAATTTCACCAATCCAATGACATACTGCCAAATGAAAGTCGCAAATAAAAGTATCTCTTGTCCTAAATCTGTATGGCTTGATTTCATGAATTCTTTCAAATTTTTTTATAGCTATGAAAAGATCGAATCGGGAGGGAGGTGTTACCACTGGGGTTTTGCACCTCTATATAATATTTGGTTTGAGCCATACTACTCCGCACCCCATTTCAACCTGTAAATCTGAGGTTCACAAGCCCGTCATGGGCACCAAAATGCTAGCGGACAAGAATTCTCTTCACACAAGGTATGATGCGGTTAGACAACACAGCACAAGCCCATTCAAAGGTTCACTCGCGACATAAATCAAACTCATGACGTGATGGAAGACAAGTGACCTCTCACCACTAGACCAACTACCTAGCAGTCGAATTCATAAATTCATAGTGCTAAAACCAGCACAGAAATTTTGCCAAACACTTGGGGGCATTGTCTAGACTTACATGGTCTTCCTCATTGACAGCAAAGTGGTTTCCAATGACTCCACCTGCTTAGTCCAAACAGCTTCACCAATCCCACCAACAGAGTTCAGGGCACCATAGTTCTTACCATCCCGAATCACCTGACAGCGAGATTACTAGTTTAGTTTGACCGTCCCATGAAAGTATGGGGGGGAGAACCACGACAAAATCGGAAACAGGAAACGTTAAATTCACAGAACAAAATCCAATGACAATACCTGTAATCTGTCCATAATCGAAGAGGCGTTCCTGAACTGCGAGACCAGACGAAGTTGAAGCTCCCCCCAACGATCCATCTCCTCCCGGACTTTCTTGAATTTCTGCTGGAACTTTCTTACATGCGCCTCCATTCTTCTCTCGAGTGTCTAAGTTTTAGCATGCGCCGATCGACCGTGTATGGAACTTGAAAAGAAAGTGAGAGATCCTCAACAATTCTCAGAGATTGGTTCAGGTTCCCGTCACGCTTGAGCATGCCATAAAATAGAGATATACATGCAATATAAGTGCATCATATGTGCAATATAGGCTGTGGGAATTTCTATTGATATATTTAATCAAGTTTTGAATATCACTACATACCATCCGACATGTATAACAACTTTATTTGTCAGCAAAAATGTTGGAAAAACATGTGCTCAACCAGTAAAAGATGATAATCTTGAGAATTGCTCAACTAAGAATATAGAAATGTAAGAGTTGATGTCCAGTGATGAAATAATCGAGAAATTGGAAAGAGGTTTTACCACCAACTATGAAGTAAAAGATTTAATTTCAGCATAGGTACGTTATCTCTAGGAAACAAATTGAGCTTCAAGGCATTAAATCTAGAGTGAGATTGGTTTCATTTACTCCATAAAAAGTCGAATGATCTATCCATCGTCATCTTTTTCCCATTTCTCTTTTAAATTCCCAAAGAAAGTAAAAGTTAACAGCTCACCCCCTTCCCCCTTCAAGCAGGTACTTCAAAAGATATAGATCTTGGTAATTATAATCCATGTATTCCATTCCATTCTCATGTAGTTAGTTTCACCAACTAATTGTAAGACTTGGCATGATATTACCTCTCTAAAAATTGTACGTTTGATTGATTAGAGTTTACGACAACTGAATATAAGTCTCCTCCAATAATCAGTACTTTCCAATAATCACTAGCAAAATAAATCAAACCAAATTGAGCAAGAAAATGCAACATATCCCTTATGCATCTAAAGCACTAGCAATTGGCGGGATCATTGGTCTATTGGAATATTTAGTGCTGCAACTATTTTGGCTTTTATTAATGTAAAATCTATAAGTATTTTGATTATATCTCTTGTTGAACTTTTCTAATTGTTAAAAATCTCCTGGCTCAACTGTAAAGTTCTACTTGTTTGATATAATATTTGAAAGACAAAATATGCATAATACCTTCCACAGGTCCCAATTCTTAGGGTGTCTTCTTGAAGGAACGTGTTGAAGTTAGAATTGTAGCCTGTTACCTGAAAACCTCTTCTGGCCATAACTACAAGCAGCAAAGGCACCAATCTACATCCCAAATAGACATTGTGAAAAAACGCTCATGATAATTGGCATGTGCACAAAGACAATAACAATGAAATTTACGTGGCTTAGGCCCACTAATCCTTTTCCATTTCTACTTTTAGGATAGCAGCAATGACATTATAGACATTTGTTCTCGCTATCTTCATTTTCCCCTTACTAAATGATCATTTACTCTTTTATTATAAAGTGACATTCAGCCTGAAAATCCAGTTTGGTATACTTGAGGTCACTCTAAACTAGTGATGACTTGCATTGCCTTGACATTGTTTAAACTAATTGCAGTAGTTCCTTGTTTGGATAAGTTTCTCCCATAATAATCCCTGTTCCAAGATAGTTGAAATTATGATCCCTAAAGGTTCCTACTATTCTTCTTTCTTTTGTAATACGAGGCGTGTTTCAAGGCTTCAACGATACTAGAACTTCTCACTATGCCATTGGTACGAGAGATAATACTCTTACTCTTTTTCAAAAATTATGTTTCTAATGGTAAATTTGCATTTGAGCGTCATCATTTACTTGAGAACACATTTTTTCCTTAACAACTTAAAAGTATTTGGAAATGGGGACTTGCAATGTATACATAACATATTTCTTAATACTTCACATCTGTGTAAATCAATATGATACATGAAATTCAAATCAATTAGATGATTGGAGGTAGAAATACCAGGACATAAGAATAGGCAAAACTGCGATAAATTAAGTGTCACAATTTGAAATCTACACATATGTTTTGATACAAGGTTCGAAAAGCATATTTCATTTAAATGATTGACCTGTTAGAAAAATATGCCCACATTGTATACATAGCACATATTTTAAAAATCACCACCTATTAAGTTTTATATCACATGTGGAAGAAAATTTGATGTGTGTAACATGAAGTGCAAATGTGTTTACGATGAAAGTGCCCAATAAGAGCAGAAATCACCTATTGACTAAAAAGACAAAAGAATGAAAAGATTGTAGACTAATTAGAGTTGTTATATTGATGCTTTAAAGCATTAGATTTTCCAATTGTTTGAAGTATAAGCTGGAGGAAGAGTGCTTTTGTGAACAATCTTATCTTGCCAACGAAAAAAGGCTGACAATCATTGTATCTTACATAATGCACTATTATAGAATCCTCCAGAATCTTGGTTGAGAAAGTTTAAGATTCCACTAACAGTGAGTAATGCCATATATGTGTATTTCCTTATCAGGTGACCAACTCTATTAATACTTATTGGATTATAGGATGATATGTTTCAAACTAACCACCAACGAAAATGAAAGAAAAAACACAAAAAAAGGAAAAAAAAATAGAAAATTCGTCAACATCAAGACTGGTATAATAAATAGGACAATTGGAGTTGACTAAACTGCATCATCTGTATTTTTCGGTTAAAATTAATCGAAATAACTATATTGATAAATTTTTAAAAGGTTTACAATTGAATTAGTATAGCAAATTGAGATCTCAATAATTAATCATTCTCTAACATTGATGGTACGACATGCATATTCTCCCGTGAGGATTTTTCTCCCGATCGACCTCATAATCACAAGGGAGCTGCATCTATATCCATATTCACGTCGCTTCACCCAAAAAAGAAATAGATTTATCGCGTTCAATGTCGGCCCATCATGCATCACTCGTCATCTGAGAGAATTCTACATTAGGTGAAAAAACAATAAGATTTTTATTGGATTTCCGCTTGTAATAAACCCCTTTTTTTAATGCTTTAGTTTAAAAGGGTTGTTGACATTTAATACGAAGAAGGATCGTCCACCTACTCGGTCCACCTGCAAGCACAAATCACTGTAAGCAGGATGCATGGAGCTTAACTAGCAAAACTGCACCGAGTCGGGTAGAGAGGGAAGACAAATCGAAATATATTTCACAAGAGTCCGTATAAATAGTATTAGACAGGCGAAAGAAAAGCAATCTCTCTTCTCGTTTCGACGTCCTACAAGAATGAATACATCGTCCCTGCGAAAATACAAGGTCACATTGAATCACATTACAAAAACCCAGCTCTGTTTTCCTGCTATACAGCATGCCAAAAAAAAAAAAAAAATTGGCTTACATAACAAACTAAAAAGGGCAATGCCCGAGGAAAAAAAGCCAAGGAACATTTTGTAACAAACAGGACAGAAATGGCCGGCTAGAAGGCATTCCAGTTATCTGAACTTTTCTTCGGAGTCTGGCTCTCCGAAGAAACCTTAAATGGACCGGAAGAACCAAATGGATCTGAATCATCAAAAGAAGAGAATCCACGGCTGTGGTCGAAGTCCTTGGTGCTATTAATGGAGTCAAACCTAGTGAGCCTCTCAGGTTGTTGGGGATAAAATCCGCTGTCATGGGTTCTGAAGGAATCAAACCTCGAGAAGTTGTCAAAGTAGCGATCCCCTGCTTCACTGTATCTCGGCGAGGAGTTGCCAAATCTAGATAGAGGAGTGGCTGGGACAGAATCATCGAAAGCGAACCCACTTCTGCTTTGGAAAGCATTATCTGCTCGTGGGGAGCCTGTTTGTATCGGGTTTACTCCGAAGTCACTTGATGTAAAGGAATAATCACCATGCTTTGAGTCCTGCAATTCCTCAACACAGGAGAACAATTAAAAGAGAGAAGATTTTTCTTTTTCGGGTAAAAGCAAGAAGAATTGTCAATGAATCGAGCAGGATGCAAGGTGCACAAAGAAGAACCTCCATCTACAAAACCTGCACACAATGTCTGCAAGCAGAACATACCAGCAAAAGCCAATAATTACAATCAGAGATACAAACTACATCTTTCTAAAAGATTGTGATGACTTTGCATGGACTAGAGACATCCAGAAAGGTCATGCCAACGTAACCCTTGAGAAAACACATCAATCGAAGATGTCAGCTAGGTTGGACAGGCATAGTGCTAAGGACCTGAGATCAAGAGAGCCCCCCCGCAGAATAGGGATCAGAAGAATGTGAAGGGATATACTATTATGTAGTCTAGTTACTTCCCAGAGTGTTAAAATTGCTGTGGAAGGACTCTCTTGTACGTGTTCAAGAAAAGCAATAGGGATGCCAAGTGCAACAGATAGGGAAGAAACAACATCTGGTTTGCTTGTTCCAATATTTCATAAGAGAACCATCTTTAACTAGGTTGATTCAACGAATATTCAATGGCTAAACACATTATGCACGACCAAACAAAAACATCCACCAGTTAGCACCGTCTCACCTTGGCACCAAATCCCCAGACTGAGTCCACATCATCATTATTGTCAAAGGCACCCCAGGTTGATTCATCAAAACTTCTGCTCCAGCAATTTAAGACATTCCCAGGTCATTATGGGGCCAAATGGAAGTTTCAGTATAAGGTTGGTAAGGGGTAACATAATTTTGAAGGAAAAAATAGACAACATACCCATGTGTTTCAGCATCTGCTTCAGGACTCTTTTCAAAATGTGCATCTGAAAATACTTGGGATGGACTCCCTACAGAAGTTCTACCTACCGGACTTTCATGAGGGCTTCTTGCTGATTCATCTTCACTATGGGCATATTGATATTCATTCTCAAAAGCATTTTCCACTGTACCCAAAGAGTTCTGTGGCTTTTCATCAGGATCTGAGTACAAATCATGGGCATATCCATTCTCAGCAGAAGCATTCTCTCCCTCGACTGATGCTGATTTTGTTTTTGAAGAAACAGAGACATTCTTCCCATCCAAATTCAGGGCATTGACAAAGCCTGAAGGTGAAAACTCTAATCCTTAGTTCACATGCTATTTAAGCCCACTTTTTAATGATTAAAAGAGCCCAAAATCAGTCTCTGAAGGAGAAACAGATACTGCTGGAAGATTTGAAATAACAAAGTCACAAACGTAAACCAATAATGCACCTTCATCTTCAAACTTGTCCCAATCTTCATCCCAAACAGCAGCCCCCTCCTGAATCCCAGGCTGCCAGCCTGAAACATTAGTGCAAATATAACAGTGACCACAGACTCGTCAACAATTTCAGTAAGAACAAAAAAATTCAGAGAAAATCTAGCTAGTATAGAGATAGACAATTTAAATAGCAATCAGGGGTCCCATGATGCTTGCTTCGAGATTGTTATACAAGTGAGATGAGAAGGACATCGTATGAAAAGCCACAGGAGTTGTGAATGTCTAAGTTGTTCAAGAAGAACTGTGTCTATGAAATTGTCTAAAATATATATTGTTTAAACTGTTTGCTTTCATTAATTAAACGAAAGTATAAGTCTTCTAATACTGGTCCAATTAGTACAAACCCATCCAAGAAGCATGTTCTGCATTAATGGAGAAAGAGGGGAAGTTCTTCAACACACATGAAATTATCAAGGTGCTCGCAGACAAAGCATTGACAGAGAGAAAACTAAAAACTTCATAAGCAAAAACAGTTGACCAACTTTGCTTGTTAAGGCAATCTGACATGAAGCAAAAAGGTAATAGACCTTGCATGCCCCATGCAAGTAGTTAACATTAAATCTTAACTGGAGTAATTCTTTAATTTAAACATCATGCTTAAGTGGTAACACTAAACTTTGCAGTGCATTTTGGTGATAAAACAGCTAGCTTCACCACGCTACTAGCTCCTTCAGCATCAAATTTAAAAAGGACGTGCGAACTTTCTAAACATCCTTAAATGCCAGAATAGATTCTTTTTAGACCAAAGAATGTAAATAGGAACAGAAGGCAAGATCAGAGGGGAAAAAAATCCAAACAAGTAAACCAATTAAGTACACCATCAATGAAGGAAAACCAATTAGTTACTTCCTGATGTAAACAACTCAAAGCTCTCTTGCTGAGTGACTTCACTTTTATTGAGAATACGTGAAAAGACCCCCTTAATTTCCTTGTATACAACAACATCCAATGGATGAGTCCAAGTAAAACAAAATATGATTAACTCCAATTTCATTCTAATTCCTAAACAGAAGGAACAGATAAATCTCTATGGAAAAAGAGAGAGAGAGAGAGAGAGAGAGAGAGAGAGAGAGAACCGATTCTCCAATATAAGAGATTTGAAACAGTGAAGCACAGAGCTTAAAAAGTACCGTTTGGAAGCTCAAACAGTGCAGTTGATTTGACATCTAGACCATGCTTCCTGCAACGTTCTGTCAAAGCCTTCATAAGCTCATCAACATCTGATTGGATGCGATCAGCTCGAACCTAATATGAAATGCTAAAGCGTTAGTAGAATGTTGGAGAGGATCCACAGAGAAAAAGCTAAAAGCAAACAGCTTGCAAGTATAGAAACAATTACCTGAAGAAGGCCATCTGCACTGCCACCTTGTTCCACTGTGACAATGGCCTTCTGCAACTCCATTTTCCTTTCCTGTAAGTGCAACAGATGAGAAACATGAAAATAATATATTTAATGGGTTTCAGGTGCTGAATGTTAGGTCGGTCATAGAAAGATGCAAATTTTCAAGGAGGGTGGGCTGATGCTTGCCAATTTATATAAGAGACCTTACAATCGTGATAAAATATATCCAACACAAAAAAGAGAACATGAATAAAGTTTTTTTTTTTTTTTTTTGGTCTGAACATGAATCAAGTTAAATACACTGCAAAAGAATATTTTTCAGCCATCAGAAAGAAAAAAGGACATTTTATTTAAAGAGAAGTCAAAGGGACAATTGTGCATTCATGCCATTTGCCAGAGAATTGTTAAAGCAAGAAGCAGAAACTACAGATGTAATCTGTAAAGATCTGGACAAGTAGTTGAATGTAGATTGCCATAAAGGGGAGAAAACAGCCAAAACTTCATGCACTGAAAGGTAAATCAATCACAGTGAATTATACAAAACATATACAAATTGAATTAACAAGCTTATCAGAATTGCAAAGGACAAATGGGCAGATTAGAGTAAAGATTAGACCATCTATTTAGAAGAATTGTACAATACATAAAGATCTTGAACCCGTTTCCTTTAGAGAGGGCTTATAAGATTACTTTAGAGACAAACTCGAAAAGTGTAGTATTCAGGGAACAACCATTTATGTTTACCATGAAACCTCATATTGGTTTGCAAACAAATCCAAGGGGAAAAACAACATCCTCATATATTTGTTTGTATTATTCCACAGGACGGAGATGCAACCACCACAGCATTACCAAATTCTCAGTAGTAAGTAAACTACCTGAAGGTCACGAAAGGTTGCCTCCTCAATGGTTAGCTTAGATGCTATTTCTGCGACTTGCTTGTACTTCTCTTCATACTTTTTGCCAAGTAACTCAGCCTAAAAAGTTACTCAAATAGAACAAATAAATCAACACAAAGAAAACGATAACAAAGGAAAGTAGTGTACAACTGAGTGGAGAAAGCACCTCACGCTTATCTGCAGATGCCCTCTCTGTCATCTCATTCAATTTATTATCACATCTGCTTTTATATAAAACCTGAGGAATGAAGAGGAAACATCAACAAGAGAAAGCATAGGAACAAAAGAAAAGGGAAGACAACATAAAGATAGAGATCAGACCCTCAAGAATCACCATGACCTATGCAGCAAAGCCAACCAAAACATGCAAAAACTTGACCAGTGAATTTCCTGATATAATATTGGTAACACAAAATTGACTAGATGAATTGTGATGTTCTCATCAAATAAAGTGTCCAGATTGCTTAGTGCAAAGTGTCTTGCTAATGTTGGGACCTCATCACCCAGAACTGCTGCAAGAGAAACAGAAACCTGCGTCTACAGCAAAGCTGCAAACAAGATATGGAGACTAAAAGCAGATCCTCTCCATCGAAATCATAAATTTGGGTCCTTTATTTATCACATAGAGATTTAATTTGTTTATCACATATAGATTTAACAACCATATATTGGTGTCAAAAAGTACTCTAGAAAAGGGGAAATGGTGCCCACAAACTCTGTGACACCAAGGCCTTTACCACGGTATTTGCATTAAATATTGCCAGCACCCTACTCAGAATAGGCAAAGGAATTAAGACAAGCTTGAGCAAACAACATGCAGCCATAAGATTTCAAAAATGTTCTAGTTTCTTACTTAAGTTTATGTAATATTACACAATAATTTGTCTCGTGATGCCTGTGAAATGATTTTTGAGAAAGAAAAATAATATCCACTGTGTTCCAGTCTTCTGCCTTCAAGTTCAAAAATATTAAGTCAACACTAGGCAAATCTTCTAATGAACAATGCAACAACCTCTGCATAGGTGTAAGCATATCGGACTGACCAAACCGGGAACCACTAGGACTAGACTAGACCAGCTGGTTGGATCTGGTTCCCAATTCCATTTTTATGGAACCGATAATTTTCGGTCCGGTCTCCATTTCCCGGTTCAGGAGAGAACTGGACCAGACCGACTCTTTTTTTTTAATATGTTTTTTAAATTTCTTAAAAATAGCAATAAACCCTCAAATAGTAATAACTCTTAATATATTTTTTTGCTATGTGACTCGTTCCATTCTACCAGACCGGACTGACCGGTCTGGTCCAGTTCCCAGTTCCTACATAAGACCAAATTGAATCGAGAACCAATCACCCCTACCTCTGCATGATTCCAGACCATTAAGCCTATAGAAAATACTCACAAGGTCTTGCATTTTTGTGCGGTAAAACTCAATCTTCTCCTTTGAATCCAAGATAACTTTCTCCTTTTCTTCCACCTGTCATCAAGAAAAAAGTATTCCTTTTACTTCTAAAGAACAACAAATGGCAAAATCAGTTAATTCCAATTCGAAAAGAATTTAAATAAAAGAAGGGTGTGAAAAGTGTCATAATCAATATTTTGATATCACATCATAATCCTTCTAAAGGTAAACTTTCAACCAAAAGTGAAATTAAAATAACCACGAGCATAGAAGGTTATTTAAGCAACGTAGTTTATAAGGTTACATTTGCTCTATCCAGACAAATCTCTTAGCATTATGGAGAAATTAGTATACAATGCATCTACTCTTATGTTGACCATAATTAAGAGACAAACACAGTAATAAACAGGACACATTCACAAGGATCTGTTATCTTGCGCTTTACTTTGTGTAAGCTATTTCAAAAGCAGAACATTTAGAAGAAACTGAAAAGGGGCTGACATTTGACAAAACATCTTCCCTTCTGGAAAGAGCACCTAGAGAAGAATCAAGATTTCTTTGACAAATCCGGCAACATCTTATATGTCCTTCAATGTTTCGGCAACATCACAGAAAACTTAAAAGAATAAAAAATGAAGACGCGCGTGTCAAAACACCAAAGAATGACGGGCATTCAGCAAAGAAGAAAAAAAGATTATAAGTGCAACAAGAACTAATGTGTATGCCTTTTTCCCCCCAGTTGTTGACTCTTGAGGTGCTGAACCAACTGAATTTTGTTCAACGTTGCCAGCTATGTTTGCAAATGGATCCCCTAAAGCTGGTGCTCTCAAGTTTTGCTGGTTGGTTTGCTTTGCAGCATCTGCCTTAGGAATAGGACCCTGCATTCCTGGCCTCAAGCCAGCTGCCAGACCCAATGGTCGAGCACCTGGCATTCCTTGTTGTGGCCTAAAACCTAACATAGAAGCCACCAAACACTGTATCATCACATGCCTTGTCCAAAAAGGACCATCTCTCAAATAAGAAGGAAAATATGGACAATACCCGAACTGGCACCCCAAGCAGCATTTCCATAAGCAACATTTGGTAAACCTGTCATTGACAATAGTGTTTCATCGTACATGACATTACTAGGAAGAGCTGCAGGCAGAGGACGACCCTCCCTATGTCGCTCCATCAAATATAGGGCAAAGCAAAACTCCCTCAAAGAGAGCATGCTGTCGCTATCTTGATCAGACAAGTCCCACACCTGCTTTAAAACATCTGTCACCACAAGGAGATCACATATCATCTAGATGGTACAAGACAATCAGAATCCAAAAAGAAGCATCCTCAGAGCTTATACAAGATCTCATTGCAAAAAGCATGCACAGAGATTTCTATGAATGCAATGCTGATGATAGTTTTTAAAAATACATTCACTAACTTTACATTAAGCCTGCATTTAACTAAAAGAATAACAACAACTGCGATTGACCTTCCTCTAGAAATGGCGGTTAAAATAAAACAAACATGGACAAAGCAAAAGTGTGAATAACTTTAAGCTTCTAAATTAAAACGATGTGACACAGCATCAGTCTTGAGCTTATACTTGCACTTAAGCAACAGATACTGCCTTTTACAACTATAAGCTTCTAAATTAAATGGTGTGACACGGCATCAGTCTTAAGCTTATACTTGCACTTAAGCAACAGATACTGCCTTTTGATGATAATGCTGATTCACATGACTAAGTAACAGACTGGTGTTGGTTAATGATCATGCTGCCTAACATGATGGAGCAACAGATACAAATAGACTGGCGTCATGAAACAGGAGAAAAAGGGAAAGAGGGAAGTAATTTTATCTTTTGCTGTCATATTCAAAATAATAATTTGAAAAAAGGGAGAAAGCAAAATAGAAAGGGCACAATAAATGACTAATCAACAGACTCAGCTACAAAAGGTAGTTTCCTGAGGCCCAACCACATTATGGTTCCAATTATCATAAGACCAAGGTATATGACGGCATCATGGCATGGACTCCATGGTTCCACCAGGGACAGAGGGATTCGATGATTTCAGCAAGCGGACAATTCTCTGGAAAATAAGGGAGAGCTGCAAGGTTGGACATTGTTGAGATTTAGCAAGAGAAAAGTCAACTACCCCTTGGATTCTGCCTCTAAGGAGACTTATCCTTCATATTCTCTGCGGGTGTTCCCTTCTAGATAGCAACACCTTTCAGACTCTTGTTTGGATGTAAACCATGAAAGACATTTTGATGATATCACCAAACTAATGGTGGCACAACATCAAATAGAAAGTCCAACATGACAGTATCACAGGCACCAAAACTAGCAAATGAAGACTACCAAAATAAACCAAGACAGAGAAATAGTACTTTTGATAATTAAAAAAAAAAAATCAATCTTTTGTGTGCAATACTTGAAATAAATATACCTCTTGGTAGCCTCCAACTCAGAAACAAGTTGCGAGCCTGCTCGCCAGTAATCTTCCCATCCCTATCCGTGTCTACTTCCATAAAAACCTTAGTGTATTTTTGAACATCAGAAGGCTTCATCTTTGGCCAATTAAGCTGACTATCACTGGAAGAAGAATTAGCCACCCCAACTTGAATTCCAGGCGATGAGAATGAGGAAGAACCTAGAGATGGAACCTGCTCTCGTGGGTTCGAAGGCATAGGAGGACGCTGAACCTGACTGCTAGAAGAAAGCATAGAGAATGAAGTCTGCAAAGCATCCAGTGCATTGGGCTTTACAGAAGGTTGGCCGCCAGAAACAGAAGTTATGGCAGAGGAGATAGGTGCGCCGGCAGTGGGATTAGTTAGTGCAGAAGATTCTTGTTTAGATGGAGAGGGTTTTGCAGAAAATAAATCACCTCCAAAAAACGAATCTGAAGAAGATCCATTTCCAGAAACAACAAGTGCTTTAGAATCGATGGCCATTGTCTGTGAAGATAAAGAAGGTGGAGTTTGAGGCTTTGAGAAAGCTGACAGAACTGAAGAATTAACATCTCTGGATCCAACTGATGCTCCACCACTCCTTCCACCAGTCCAATCGCTTGAAATGTTTGCATTTGGAACACCAGGACCCATTAAACTACTCCCCATGGGAAATTGTGAACCTGTATTGGCCTGTGGTGCACGGAAAGCAGTAGGCGAAGGCATAGGTTGAGGCGGTCTAACAGGTTGTTGTTGTTGCTGCTGCTGCTGTGTTGTGCAGGAAATCCAAAGCCAACACTCTGAGATGCTGGTTGAGCTGCTGTCGCTCTCATTTGCGGTGCTGCTGCAACAGCTGTAGCACTCACACGTGGTGCAGGTATGGAAGCAAGATTGATTTGTGGAGGGGGAATTTTAGCAGCAGCAGGGCCATATAAGGCGGCCTTAACTATATCTGCTGTTAATTCCCTTTTACTCTGTGCTACTGTGACAAGCTTCAGAGCATTGTAAAATTCAGCCCGACCAAGGAAACCAGTACGGGCCTGATCAGCATGCATCCATATCTGCGGCAATGGTAACATCATAATGAGCATCCTTTAGCATCAATGCAAAGCTCATGAGTTCCTTGACAAACAAATGCTAGCTAATAATACTGACAACTAAGAATTGGAACAATCAAACAAGCAGCACTAACTCAGGCAGAACGAGTAAACAAAACGAGGAAGCATGTTCTTGACTGCAGATCATAAAATAGATGGATCCCTGACTGCATCATTTCAGATGTGTATCATGAATTCTCCAGAAATTGTGTGTATTTTCAGCAGTACAATCTATCAATTGACACGGAAGAAGCTTGACGATCATCGGACCTAAAGGAAACACCCGTAGCTTAACAAGCCCATAATCCCTCACTGCTAGGCTGTCACGATCACCAATCAACTAAGTTCCAGCATCAACACAAGAGAGCTCGCAGATTAATCAAACGACCAGACAATCCAGGCCCAATGACAGTGATTCGAATTGAACGAAACTGGAGTTTCGCCTCGACCATTCGGATTCATCTCCTAATCCGTCTACTTACACAAATCAGAAGAAAAGGCCATCACCCAAAGACTCCCGAACGAAGTGAATCGCAACACGAACTAAAGGACCGACCACAATGGGGGAAAAAATCCCAGTTGACCACACAGACGCAGCGGGAGACACGGAGAAGGAGTGACCTGAGCAAGGACGTGCTTCGGCAAGCCGGATCCTTGGAAGAAGGCGACGGCCTCAGCCCCGCTGATCCGGCCGTCCCCGTCCAAATCCGCTCTCCGGAAGTAAACCTCGAATTGCTCCATGCCGGCCCCTTGGCTCTGCGCAGCCATCCCGCGAACTCGAGACACCCCCGGAACCAACCGGACGCAGGCCGAATCCGATCGAATCGAGCGCGCAACGATCCCCGAATCCCCGAGAACGAGAAGCGGATCGAATTGCGGGTGTGGCCGGCCAGTCAGATCGAGGCGAATTCGCCCTGGATTCGGGAGCGCGAATCCGGGTATCAGAGCTTCTCTCTCTTTCTCTCTCTCTCTCTCTCGCTCGCTCGCTCGCGCGCGCGATCGAGGAGGAAATGGCGGAAATGGAGACCGTCGACGGAGCAACTGCGGACGGGAGGGCGAGGGCGAACCTGAACCTTTCCGGAAGAAAGTCGATAAAGATCGTTTAACGAGATGGGGGGACTATAGAGCAAGAAATACCAATATGGTTTCGATCGGCGGCCTAGAAATATACTATAAATTTTGGCTACTCATAAAGGTAAGTTCTAATCAACTTAGACATCTCTCTTTTTCTTTTTCCTTTTTTTTCGGTGATATAGCCGTAAAGGATAATTCAGAAATTTTTAACTCGGGTAAATAAGATATAGGTTAGGTGACTTGGGCGATTTCCTTTTTTTTCTTTTTCCCTTTTCTTAAAAAGATAAATTAAATGATAGAGTTGGAGTAAAATTGATCAGCAGTTTAATAAATTTAATTCCGTGTTGAAACAACCTAAAGGTTTATGGCAATTTGTCCTTTGGGAGACCAAGCATGAATGACTGGACGACTGGGCATTGCCATGGCAATCCGGCAGATATCATCCTCACCCGTGGCTTGGAACGGCACTCAGAAAAGTTAAAAAGCTGAATAGTATAGGATAACAATTATCTCATTCGGTACTTCGTTTATGTACCTTAGACGTGACAAGTCCGGATATGAGCTCCCAATTCAAACATGTGTTACCCTGAGAGTGGATCATGTGATATCGCACGTTTCCGATGCTTTTCGAAGCCAAGCAGATTGTTACTGTCCTTAACAGCATGCTCAGTCATACCTCAACCGACGAATAACTGAAGCACACATCGTGTTCAGTTCCTCATCTAAACCACTGAAGCGAAACCAAAAGCCCAAAATCATGTATGTTCAACGAGCGCAAGTGTGTCCTAAAATACATAGGTTTTATTCCCAATAGTGAATATATGTACGTGTGGCAGAAGTGAACCCAGATTTCAACATGAACATGACACGAAGTTCCAATCTTCTATGGTCGTAAAAATGTGTATATTTTGTGTTTTCTCTTCTGGGAACTCGATTTCAACTTTCTGCCTCACCACCTGGTTCAGCATCCGCTGCTGGCGAAAACAACCATCCCTCATTTCAAGCTGGGCAAAGCTATTGTTGAGTACCCCATCGCAGATGTCACTGTTAGCATGTTCAGGTCTTGTGCTCCCAGCTCCAAGTCCTCTTGTTGGGGTGAAAACTTGCTAGACAATCTGAAGCTGAACCAATCATTGACCTCATATCGGAAATGGGGCTACAGTTACACACCCAGTCATAACAGTTGGATCTTCCACTGCTGGCTTGAATCCCTGGTTGTCAACGAATATTTCCTACTGGTTTAAGGGCCCAATGATACCTGAGTTACCAAAATTTCACACAGATGTCAATATCAATCAAAAATCTTATTTTGTGTAGGCAAACTAGGTGATTACAAAGTAATGAACTTGCTCAATTCGTGATGAATTGTGTGGCAAGTATCTCATGTGAAGAGAAAGGCCAAGCTAAGCTGGCATTAACTCTAGTTATTCAAGAAAAAGAGGAGGGAAAATGCACTCCAACAAAGAAGGTTATCGTAAAGAGACACGAGCATAAATAGCTACACGGGAAACATTAATACTTGGTCTACAATATCCACATGGCAAGCCATGAAGACATCTGGTTAGGAATTTCAGCCCTAACAAGGGAATTAGTGCATATTTCCAAACATGAACTCAAGGGGCGCATCCACAATTCCCTAGATTTTAAACCCACAATTCCCTACTACAGGTCAATGGCAGATGAAAATTTGAGGTTCTAAATTCACGGAATCTTGAGTTCCGATACATGCTCCTAAATTGGATACATATTTGAGAAAACCATGTCATCATATTTGAAAGAAGTTGAATCTTGTGGAAATCACAGTTTTCAATGGCCACCTGTAAAATTCGTAGATGTGAGACAAACAGTAATAGTTGGTCTTTTCCATTTCCTAAATGTTCAAAACATCAGCCAGACAACATTTAGCCTTTCCACCACTAACCTTCCCAATCATTCAAATGATCTTTGCTAGACATTTATATGAGTCAAAGCTTCTATATTCCACCCTTCACTTGTTTTGTCTTTTTCTTCCTCTGTTTGCTACAAAACTGAGGCCGCGAAATGACCAAATGAACTTCTCACAGCAGTGCAAAGACGCAAAGCATCAGGCATGTGAACTTACCTGAAGTTCAGAGATCAAGTGTAAACCATCATATGCCCAATCTTTGCACCATATAAAAAAAAAATCGCCGATAAATTCAGGAATGCAGAAAAGTCCGCATAGCAATAGAAACAGAAAAGAAAAAAACATGATGGATGCAAGAAAATACCAATTTACCAGAACTAACAAGACGAATAATTGAAAGCACTCTGATAGATTACATGCTAGAGCCTAGTACTTTCATAGCAATAATCCTTGTACATGAGACAACCAGACCTAACATGAGTAGAGAAAAATATATAAATCAAAGAAGAAATGGATCAACTCCGATTAACATAAACTATCAAATCATAATGAAACTAAAGAACAAGAAGGTAAACAGAGGTTTGCCATATATGCACTGGTATCATCTGTAAGTCTGAATCGCCATGTTCATAAATCTGCCTACCAGTGAGAACAAGAGCTTTCAGACTGCACACACACACACTCTCAGAGAGGATGACAATTTTGGGGAGTTTCTTGGGGGCTACGGCTACTAGCAAGTGGAAACCTTACTGTTAGGAGCATGCAGAAGAAGCCCGATACTTTTTGCTCAGGGAGATTTTCAATAGGGAGCTAAGTCCAAGACTGTTAATATATCTAATTGGACTCATCTTCACTCAAAAACTTAATCCAATGAGTTTTAGATCAACTAGGATATAATAACTACTCTACACCAAACTAATTCTTCGATATGAGATTTCTACAACTCACACATGTATCCTAACGATTTCCCCCTCACATGGGATCTCCCCTTTAATTTAGGTATCCTTCTGCATCAAGATATGAAGTCTACCACAAAGCCTGCATTGTTACACCACAATGCCCACCACCCGGGAATTATGCCCACACATGCATTATAACAATCTTTGACCACTAGTTGCCTCATCAGCAACCAGCCTGTCCATTGACCTTGCTGACCTAGTAGGAATATCGATTCCAACAGCTTTTGCAACACTGACATTCGCAAACAAGTATGCTATAGCCTTCATAGCCTCAAATTGTAGCCCTTCCTGACAAGATTTAGTAAGGTCTAAGAAGATGCGTATGCCTCCATCTCGCATTGTTGCTTCAGCCCTTACTTTGTCGATACAAAAATGTTCATGAATGAGAACAGACTCTACAAGTCCAACTACTGCTCTCTAATGCACATCTTCTTGAGAGCTCTGCATTAAGATGAACAATAGTGGAGTGCCTTGCCTCAGCCAGAAATCATGTCAACCAGCTACGCATTGCAAAACAGAATGATCATTGGACCGCTTAACTATAAGATCAACTAGAGCTTTTACTCCACTAGCCTAAGCAATAGCACCCTCATGCTCTTTTACAAGAGAAAGATTCCCTAAACTACAAACTGCCTCACCAACAACCAGCCTGTTCATTGACCTCGCCGAACTAGTAAGCATATCAATTCTATCACATTCACTTCTACAAAGATAACCAATTCAAAGAAAACGGAAATATAAGAAAGCACTGTATGACTGAGTGGAGAAACTACCTCACACCTATCCTCAGAAATAGTTGCAAGCCTGCTAGCCAATAGTGTTCCCATCCTTGTCCATGTCTACTTCCATAAACACTTTCATGTACTTTTTAACATCAAATGCCTTCATCTTTGGCCAAGGAAGCTGATTATCATAGGAAGAGGAAAAAGCTGCCCACTGAAGTTCAAGGCAATGCGAAAGGGGAAGAACCTAGAGATGGAACCTGCTCTCGTGGGTTTGAAGGTATATATGTGCACTGGAAGAAACCTTAGAGAATGACCTCCACAGAGCATTGTGCATTGGGCCACACAGTAGGTTGGATTCCAGAAATTGAAGTTACTGCAGAGGAGAGAGGTGTGCTAACAGTTGGATTAGTTAGTACAGAAGATTCTTCTTTAAATGGAGGGTTTTGCAGAAAATAAATCACTTCCAAAAAATGAATCTGAAGAAGATCCATTTCCAGCAACAATATGGCAACGAAAAGGGGAACCAGTGGATATTTCCAAACAGAACTCAATGCACTCACAATTCCCTAGATTAGAAAAGCAAATTTTGCCAAACACCTCTGACTCCAAGCCTCAACACCTCAAGCACACTGTTTGCTAATCAATTTATGTCCAACACAAAGGAAACAAAGAATTATTTTTACACTCAGCATTCTACTTGTTCCAAAGCAAAATCCAATGAAAAATCATGTTACTTACTTTGAAAAAAAAAAGTGGACAATAAGGTCAAAAGAAAAGAAAAGAAAAATTATCCTGGGCATTTCTCTCTGATAAAGAAACCACAACAAACATTCACTTGCTTGTCAGTGATCAAAGGAAAAAGCAGCATATGACTTAGGCTAGCTGAGTGTCCCTCATCATCTTCTAATGCTTTTCAGCCTTTCCTTGTCCAAAAGTGGACCATAAGCTCAAAAGAAAAGACAGGAAAGCTCATCCTGGGCATTTCTCTCTGATAAAGAAACCACGACAAACATTGGCACGCTTGTCAGTGATCAAAAGAAAAAACAACA
Source organism: Angophora floribunda (assembly GCA_014182895.1). Lineage (NCBI taxonomy): Eukaryota > Viridiplantae > Streptophyta > Magnoliopsida > Myrtales > Myrtaceae > Angophora > Angophora floribunda. The sequence continues at coordinate 11,436,104 of CM024710.1, read as the reverse complement.
TGAGACTTAGGCTAGCTGAGCGTGCCTCACCATTTTCTCGTTCTTTTCTGCCTTTCCTTGTCCAAAAGTGGACTATAAGCTCAAAAGAAAGGACAGGAAAACTCAAACTGGGCATTTCTCTCTGATAAAGAAACCACGACAAACATCGGCACGCTTGTCAATGATCAAAAGAAAAATCAACACGTGACTTAGGCTAGCTGGGTGGCCCTAACCATCTTCCCATTCTTTTCTGCCTTTCCTTGTCCAAAAGAGTCTAGAATAATGCAAATAAACCCAAATCACCCAAAAAAAAGGTGATGACAATAGCTAAATGGAGGTGTGTATTCTATTTATGTCATAAACAGGGATAAATATTCACGCGGTAACGTAAATAAGAAAAAAGCTGCAATATTGATGTACTTTGTTTGACCTCTCAAGATGTGCCCTGACCATGCCCGAAAATTTAAGCATTCTGTGAAGTTATACTGTGCAAAAGGTGCTAGACTAAATGAAAGGAAGTTCAAAAGGGTTGTGGACTGTCACGGTTTTAAGGAAGGGATTTATGACATGATTACCTGGAAATTATCTCCTTCCTATTGACAAGAATCTGCCTGAGAAGCAAAAAGAATTATGTTCTGGCACACCCAAACCATAAGCAAACTTAAAAATGCCACCCCTTAGCACGCCAGTATCTTCTTGCATTATCATGGAGGCGAGCATCTTTAATCTTCAGAAACAGCTTGTAAGCTTTCTCTACATTGTTTGAAACCAATAATTTAGTGTTTAGTTTGCTATAAATACGCCTGCTAGGGCAAAAACCCTTGTGCAGACACTCTTCCATGACAAGCACTGCATTGTCCAGCTGTCCTATGTTGCAGAGTCCATTAACAATGTACTCATAAACTTCCACATCCAATAAATGACCAGCCTCTTGCATTTCATCCCACATAGTCAACAGCATTCCACATTTACCAAATCTAGAAAGCCGCATGAGTAGTAACTTGTAAGCTCTCGCAGACACCAAGCATCCAGCTTTCCTTGCCTTCTTATAGATCATCAGTGCAGCATAAGGTGGACCATAACCACACAGAGGCTCAATAAATGAGGTTACCATCCCAGTAGTGGGAACAAGCCCTCTACTCAACATTTCATCAAGCATTTCCAGAGCATCAGCCACTTTTCGAAACTTAAGAAAGGAGTAGATCAGATTTTTGTACGTATCCAAATCGGGATTGCATCTTTCACTCAGCATGCTCCTGTAATACAGGATGCATGCATCAAAATCCCCAATGATAGCAAAATTATAAATCATGGCATTGTAGACACTCACATCAGGATCATAACCTTTCTCCTTCAATCCATCAAATATATGGACAGCATCATCAATCTGACCAGCTCTCCCCAAACCCTGAATGAGATGTCCAAAAGTCAAACAATTCGGAGCAATTCCATCTGCTGCCATTGCCTCCAAATTCTTTTCAATGTCACCAACTCTACCCAGCCTTGACCACCCACCTATGATAGTATTGTAAGTTGTCATATCAAATAGTACCTTCCCCTTCACAGAATTCAAAAGTGAGTTAGCAGCACCCACATGGGACCGTTGGCAAAGCGTTTGCAAAAGCACATTTAAAGACTCCGTATCACGTTCCAATCCAAACTGTTCCAGCTTGCCAAAAAGTTCTATTGCTCTGTTCACTCGATGAGCACGCACAAAACTGTCCATTACAATTGAAAGAGTCTCTAAGGTGGCAATTGTGCCATTTGATTTCATTTCATGCATCATCTCTTCCATAAAACCAAAGTATTTCCTTCTTCCGAGTGCTTTCAGTATCACGTTATAGCTACGAGTGTCCGCACTAATTGTAGGCTGTTTTAGCGCCCATTTGAAAAACACTGTCATAGCTTTCCCTCCTAAGTTCCCTCGATTCACAACTCTAGCAACAATGTCAATGTTCAAGTCAGCAGGAACATTTGTCAAAGCATGTTCCACAGCAGTTTTGCCTCTCAGCTTTTGAAGAAAAACCCCCCGGAATTTCTCTTCAGGGGATAAGAAGCCATGATGCTCTCTGCTTCCCATCTCATTCTTTACATAATCATCATCACACACTTTGGAAACAGCATTAGGCCAACTTATTGGCAACAAATCAGAGAGTTCACTGAGAATGTTTTTCTCATCAGCAGGGCTGCGATGCTTCACTTGATACATATTACAAAATTCGTTATGGTAATGATTTGAAGGACCACCAGGTGTTATACTAGAAAAAGATGCTATAGAGGAAAGCAGGTGAGGCATGTGAACATGTCTTCCTCCATTGTAACGCACCCAAAGTACAGGAAGCTGGTTGGACCAGAAATGAAATGCCATGTGAAGAGCGTTTAGCTTGCAAAGCTACACTGTGCCCTACAATGCTTTCGTATAATCTTATGGGGCATCACTGTATCCATGCTGCTGTTGTGGAAAGGTCATCTACTGAATATTCCAATCCCATGCTGCTTTGCTATCAATTGCTAAAGAGGACATAAGTTATTTCTGTTGAACCTAATGAAACTTTCTTCTGTCAAAACCCATAGCAACTTCACAAAAATGACAAGTTATTTCCAAAATTAAGGGACCAATATTCGCAAAAAGGAGCTTAGTATTCAGAAAGTAATAGCAACACAAGCAAGCAAGCCATCTATAAGTGGCAGAGTATGATGAATCTTAACAAGTACAGGATGACCATAGATGAAATTGAGATACTGAATTCATGGTATCTTGAGTTCCAATACACTTCTAGAAACAACACAAATTTGCAAAAATCATATCAACATACAACTCTGGAAAGAAGTTGAATCTTGTTGCAATCACAGTTTTCAATTGCCATCCATTAAATTTGTAGATGCAAGACAATCAGCAACAGTTGGTCTTATCAATTACTTTAAAAGTTCAAAACATCAGACCAGAAAACATTTAGTCATTCCATGACCAACCTTCCTAAGCATTCCAATGATCTTGGTTAGACAAGAAATATAGGTCAAAACTTATCCATTCCACCCTTTACTTGTTACCTCTATTTCTTCCTCTGTTTGCTACTAAATCGAGCAAACAGAAGCGATGAAGTGATCCAAAGTGAACTCCTCAAAAAGGTGCAAAGACTCAAAGCATCAGCATATAAACTTGTCAAACATGCAAACTTACCTGAAGTTCAGAGATCAAGTGTAAACCATCATTTGCCCGATCTTTGCACCATAGAAACAAAATCGCCCATAAATTTATGAACACAACAAAGTCCATACAGCAATAGAAAACAGAAAAGGAAGAATATGGTGGATGCAAGAAAATACCGATTGTTGTCAGAACTAACAAGTTGGGACAATCAAAAGCTTTATGATAGATTACACGCCCAAGCCCAGTACTGACACAGCCAAAAAGACCCTTATACAAGAGACAAAAGGACCTTACACGAGCTCCGGAAGAAATATAAATCAAAGAAGAACCGAAACTAAATAACACAACTAAGGTAAACGGACATTCGAGCATAATGCAGCTCAGAAACATACATGCACGGGTAACGTCTATAAGTTAGAATCGCCATGACAGAGAAACATACGCGGCGTTGAGGCTTTGACCAACGAGGAAACTTCCCAGCCAAGTTGTTGTTTCCGAGAAATCTGATATTCATGAACAAATAATAAAAGGAAAACAGAGCCAATGAGCCATTACTGAAAGCCATTTTCTTTCGCAATAGACAATGTGGAGGAATTAAATGACATGCAAGTATTGCAGTGTGGAGACACCTTGGAGTGAATCCGGAATTTGGTCTTCCAGCTCGTTCAAGCTCAAGAACACAGCACATGCGCGTGCGCGTGCGTACCGGACATTATCTGATCCAGACACGAGAACTTCAGAACTCAGCCGACCCACATATACTTCGACTTAGAATAGGCGATAAAAGGTTTCTGGAATTCTTCCTGATGTTGGACCACTTCTCAAAGAACTGTTGCGTCGCAAGTTAATCCACGCACGCACGCACGCACCTGGAAGAAAAAATAGGCACTTTCTTGAGGAGTTTCTTGGGGTTTATGGCTATGCCGAACGGCGCCCGCCCTATTGCCGCCGCCGCTCGCCGCTGCCCGCGTTCGCTCAGGCGGTCTTCTGGGATGGTGGTGGAGCGGCGAGGCGGCGAGGCGGCGATATTCCCGGCGCGGTGGTGGAACGGCGTCTCCAGAGTGACGAGGGCACGAGAGGGACGGGCTAGGGAGGCGCGACTGGTAAAGATCAGGAGGGAAAAGAGATGAAACAAGGGTTTGGGTATTTTTATTTTTCCTTTTATTCATTAATTTTCACAATTTTTTCGGGTTAGAGCGGCCCGAATTTTTAAAAGGACTTCGGCCCGGTGGGCCGGGCCGACGCAATCCCAGTCCCCAGAAAATGGGCCCGGCGCGTTTGGGTTCCGAGGCTTTTTCGCACGTCCCCATGTTTGGTTGCTCGGACATGGATGGAGATCGAATGGGAAATGAAGCCCCGTGAACATCAATTTATCCGATCTTTCGTTTTGTATTAATATTGGGTCACCCTGGATACGGCCAAATCCAATTTTATGAAATATTAGATGAATCTAGAATGGAGTTGGATAAAAAATGAAATTTTGAAATAAATTACTTGGAAAGGATTGAGGAAAATCACCACGACAGTTATTGTTTTGAGGAAACGACCAGAATAGGCGATCACCATAACAAATAAAGATTACATTTGTCATGTTGCTGGGGTTTAAGGCTGTGTGTGCAGCCAACCCAAAGTCGCTAGCACTCAACGGTGTCGTAACCGATGCTAGATTGCGTGACCACACCACAATTAACTACCAGTCACAAATATACCGGTATCGATATGAACTAAGAGAGAGAGAGGTGGTCACCGTGCTAGATGGGGAGGATAAAGGCAACCTTGTCGCCATTGTAGTGCCTAGTGACTACCTTGTGGTTGCCTTTTTTATTCCGAGGCCAATGTTTCCTCTCATTCCCCCTCTCTTTTCAACCATTTTTTCTCTCTACTTTTCTTTACTTTTAATTACATCAGATAATAGATATCACATCCTCATACCTCACTCCCTAGGCCAGATTCTCGATTTAGATTATATCCAAACTATATCTCCAAACACATTCATATTTCATGCTGCACCAAACACTTAATAAAGTAAAAATTATCCTCTTTTAAAATTACACGTGATCCCAGCAACATAGCCTATGTAACTGCCTTTAGGACACCATGGGCCTACACTTTGTCAGTCTGATTCAAGCATGTGCATATTGGATTTCGAATCCAAAAACCCCACTCAATCCACGCGAGAACCCCTACGCAGGGGACATGAAGAAAGATACAGCGAATGGGGCGAGCGGCGGGTGGGCGAAAAGGCAACCTTTGTACGTGGGCATGTGAACGGTGAGGCACTGGCCACCACCCTTTTCCCTCCTTTGCTGCCCCCAAAAAGTTGGGTCAAGAGCAATCATTGCCCCCACATTGCCAATGCATTTTCCCCTCTCATGTAGCATCTTAATGCCGATCTTGTCTCCGAAAAATACCGATAAATATTTAATGTCCTTTCAAATGAAAATTATATTGATTGCCCTCCGTGCATGTGAACCAAATTACATGCCCCAGTAGATTTAGATGGATGTGAGTTGTGATCACATCAGTTAGGGATTGATAAGCTTTGAATTACTTATCGAATAATTATCATGGCTAAAAATGTTTAATGAGTTTGAAATAATGTATTACTTACTGGTATCTGGAATGGGCATTGACTTTCATATTTATTTAATGAGATGTAAAATATCATTTAATATGAAACACCTCCATTTAATCGTCTAAAGTACTTCCTTTGTCATTAATTTAGTTGAACACTTTTCTTTGTTTTTCACCTCAAGTTTTGACCCCTAAATGTAATCATCCATGACTGATCACACCATGTAAATTCATGGACTTCATCAAACTAGTTTTGTTTCTAAAGAATGGTTTTTATCAATTTGTATTGCTTGTTTTGCTTTCAGTGTTAATAAAGATTGTCTTCCAATCAAGTTAAGCGAAAACTCTAGGTACTAAATTAGATTGATTTATTTGGTATTCTTGAAGTTGGTTGGATGTTATTTGCTCATTTAGTTTAATTTTTTACATTTAATGTGATTGGATTTAAGAATGGCATGTCGAGCCATTGTGAATTCTTGTCTTAAAATGAAAAGTTTCATATATCTCTAGAACGAGTTTGAATGATTACCAAAGGTTCTTGTTGCATCTAGGATGGGGAAAATGTAAAAATAGTTTTTTTTGGTGGGAAAAAAATGTAAAAATAGTTAAACTATACCTAAAAGGGGTGTTTCAATAATTTTAACGTGTCTAGGTGCAATTTGGAAAATTTGCAGACATGAAAGGGCTCTTTAAATTAGTTTTATTTTACGGTTGAAAGTGTTAATTAGTAGATTAGTAAGTTAGATGAATGAAAGAAAATTAAACTGGTTCAATATAACTAGTTTTGAAACTTTGAAGGCAAATCTGTAATTTTACCAAGCTAGGGGACTGATTTGCTAAAACTGAAAATTCTGGGGGCTGATCACAGAATTTGAAACCTTATAAGGTGTGTATTAAATTAGTTGTAGGAATAATTACATAATTAATTTAAAAGTGGGATGTTTTGGCCATTTTATAACATTTGCAGCATGTCTATAGGGTAAATAAAATATGCATGTGTCTTATATGATAAATGAATGGCTCAGGTATTTAGTTTAATCAATATGGCTTAATTAGGTGAAGATTGGAAGTTAGAGCTAAAAATTGTAAATGTGAAAATTTTTATTAGATCAATTATGTAATTCTAGAATATCAAATTATAGGATATTACTTTTAATTTTGATGATTAAGATGAATTTAATAAAGGTTTGGTCTTATATATGAAAATCAATTGCTTACTTGAATTTAGAAGAATTGATTGTCTAAGGAAAATTCATCTCAATGTTTTGTGAATTTGCAATTATCGTCAATGTATGATCCATACCAAATCCGACCAATTGTCCATCCTACCTTCTCTATGTTCTTGATAACACGTCTTTGTCTCAATGAAGTCTTTTCAATGGTATGTTTCGGTCCTTTTCCCAATTACTTAGAAAAGGTGAGCCATTTGTTCAAATACAATATACTATCATTACCATCTAGACAACTAGACATCCAACTCGTAATTGGAACAACCCATTGCAAGACCGAAGCTCTACCAACTGAGCTATATCACCCTAAGCCCAATGGAGCATGCATGAAGGAGTTAGAAGCTTCTTCTATTCTTTTATTTTCCTTGGCCAAGTTGGGCCATCCTGGACTTGAACCATACAATCCAACCAATTAGAACAAATTATATATTAAATGATGATGACATGATGAAAATATGAAGGTTCATATGTTGAATTGCATTAATCATGGCAATATTTTAATGTTAAGAGATTAGTGTGTTATTATTTGTAGTTGTGCTCATCGAAATACATGTGACATTTATTATGTAATAATGAATTGTATAATAATGGTGCCATTTACCGGATACCTATGCCATAGCCTATTCACTAGAGAGTGAATGAGCATGTGTATAAAGACTCTAAGAAAAGACATATGTTCCATTATTTAAGTGGGGTCTCTAATGGGTTGAGGGGACACAAGGTCCAACAATTTCTTACATGTGATGGGCTAGTTACTCACATTCATAATATACGATATGTTTTGATTAGCTGGTTTTGAGATGATCATCATCTTTATCATTGCAAATATATAAAACACTCATAATAGATGAGCTAAGGTGTGGTTAGAAGAGTTTATGATTTTATCACCATGAGTTGGTGATAAGATATCTCATAAGTTGACATGAGTCCTGATTAGACATGAGTATAGTTAGATACTCTCGCATGTATATATGAGTGACCTACTATGTGCTAATTGTACATCATGAAATAATATGTCTCATGCTTGCTTTTGAGTGAATAATTTATATCACATCGATGAGTTATTTCCATGTGCTTATCACGATAGAATGCTAATGCATTTCATCATCTTCATTTTATATATGCAAATATTTTAAACTCGTATAGAATTCATGTTGTTGTATTTGATACAAGTTCGAGCTGTAAGATCATATATTTCCTTAAATCTAAAGATTTCATTTATTGAACTTACGATCACCTTGAAATATTTGATAGATTGATTGAGTTTGAAGTTCAGGACATTTAGATTAGCGCTTTTGAAGATCTCTTTAAGGACTTGATTAGAGTAAATGGCAAAAGTAAGGGTGCATCTTTGTACTTGGAGTTTGGATTATGTACTTGCGTGAGACTAAATTAATTATTCCTTCGAGGTTCAAATTGCACTAGAAACCGAGACCATGATAGACAGGGGTAGCACATTCACCTGTCTCGCCTCCTCGGTGTCAACTCTAATGTCAGATTTCGGAATTAGACGACGCGTCATGGTTCCAAACATCTGATTGGGGGGATCCTTTCTGGGATATTTCTTGTGTCGTGGTCGTTTGGCTACGGAAGAAAATAGGAGAGGAGCGACGGAGTAGAAATTGCTATCCAGCTCAGCGCTTGCAAAAGGAGGACTGTAATTACTTTTCAAGGTCATGGGCATTTTCGTCACCGTGATTTATACGGACGACGAGCAGGGGCCACTGATTTGAGTGGTGAAGCCTTCTGATCATCATTAATCCCTAGTGAAGAGGACCTAGACGAAAGTCCACTAAGATATTAAACTTAATGGGCCAGCTGTTAACAATTATTATTACTGGAAATTAATGAATTAAATAACGAAAAATGAACGATTTGAAAATTACTTTTTCTAAAAATAATCACTAATCTCGCTCACATAATTAATGAACAAAAAATTTCATGGTCCATGAAGATGTATAAATATAAATTTCTTTGCAATGAAATAATTTTTATTAACTAATGATTTTAAGTGACGTAAGCGATCATTTTTTAGAATATATTTTATAAATTGTTCATTTTCTGTGAAACAAGCAGATTATATCTTATTCTTCATCATTACCGGATAAATTATAGGTTCTTCCTTTCATTGATAGAGGTAATAAGATAAGTAGTCCATAAACTTTTACTCGGTGCTCAATATCATCTCTAAATTCTTTGTTATTTAGATTAGTCACCAAATTACAGGCAATGCGACCAAGGATGGGTGGAGAAGGGAGAGGGGCAAATTTCACCTAAGCCCGATCATTACCTCAAAAGTTTACTTTTATAGGAGTAGATTTAGAGCACATAGAACACTTCATAAACAGTACTTTAATCATATTAGAATTTGATTTTTCTTCTTCCTATCTCAAATTTTTTCTTCCTTCTCTTTTTCTTTATTCGGGAAAGTACCCCTAGATCTTTTTATTCATTTAATGCTAATTAATCATGTGATTTGCTTAAAATTTTCTTGAAGTTACGTATATTAAAATTGTCGTGCCTACTGTTTACAGCAAGCTTTACTTATCGTGACAAAACACTTTCATTCATGTGTTGGTCCCCCCCGCGCTCATCCTCAAGATCCGCCCCAAACTGGCGGCCACTGCCCATCATTGCACCCCTTGCCGTCACACTTGGACACCAACACCACCGCGAGACTTGGTGCCCCGCCATCTCCTTCTTGCGGTGGCGCTTGAGCACCCAACGTTGCCATGAAGATTAGCTGACTATCACCCGTCGAGATCTCTCTCCATGTTCTAAATGAAACTTGGCAGCACACTGCGAATATATATATACGGTATACGATCTTTAATTCGAGATTGACTTGACCTTAGTTTAGACTTTAGGTATGAGGTCACACCAATTATAGTCATGAAATAGAGAAACGAGATGCAATGGATATTAACATCAAGTGCACTGGTTGTCAGGGAGCTGCGAGCCCATCGAACATGTGTACATGGTGTGATTATGATTGTATAGACACCTGTCCGACAATGGTGAAGAAGAAAGGGGATGAAAAAGAAAATGGCAAAGAAATATCTCATTATTTGGAACAAAAGGACATAATGTGATAGTTCATGTCAATTTCAGTCCACGTTAGCCAAAATCACGTGATACGGCGCAGGACTTGGTGCAATGACTTCATTGAGCAAAGTTGGAAAATTTAAGGGCTAAATGAAATGCGAAAAATGTTTAAGGACGACATCGAATGCCTTATAAAAAGTTCAAGAATTACCTATGTTATGATCTCATATTCTATCTCTCATCTCACTCAATCTCATGTTCTTTTTTTTCTTGGCCTGTTTTACCCAAACTCTCAACTCACTTTTAAGCTAAATGATCCCACCTTCAATGCCGAGAGAGTGTGAAGAATCAAACTCCTCACCTCTCATTTCTAATGTGATAGAAGTAGCCATTAAGGTAATTTCTGGTGATTATGTCACGACCTCATATTGACCATATCATAAAATCAAAATCACATTCCCCTTAGTCAAGAATGACGCGTTTTAATCAATGAGAGTCCTGATGAAGAAGTTTTATGGCCTCGGCACTTGCTCAATTCACTGTCTTAAATACACTATCTAATCTTGATTTATTCGGAATAAATTACGATGCAGCAATGATGAATAGACATTGTTAATGCGTTGGAAATGCGTGCAAGATCATCTCTCTTAATTGGGCACCGAAAGACCACCTTAAAAAAAACCCTTTTTCCCATCAATTTCTCATTTTTATGAGGGGTTGGAATTTTTTTATAAAATTCCAAGTTGGGGTGAAAAATAAATAAGTGATGCCTAAGCTAAAACGTAATTCGTTCCCAGGGGAGATCTCACGTCAAGAAAGGACAAAAAGAGAGAGAGAGAAACATAAAAAAAGGGACAAAAAGGAAGTCAAGTGGACATCATCATGCTTAAATAGATCCCCCCTAGATTTATAGACCTTAAACAAATCCAAAATTAAGTCCAAAATCTCGTTTTTGTCTCCGCAGAAGTCAACATGACAATCCAAACAAAACCAGATCCCCTCCCCCCCCCCTTCTCTCTCTAAAATATGACCTCTCTCTCTCTCTCTCTCTCTCTCTCTCTCTCTCTAGAATATGGCCCTACGGGGAAGAAAATCCCCTCCCATCGCCCGGTGGATCACGACGTACGTCACCGCATCAACCTGCTTTCGACTCGCTTCCCATCAATCACTTCATTATTTCATTCATCGGGATCCCGATTCTGCCTCCGCCTTTCCTGTACAAAATGAATAACGTGAAAAACATTTTCTTAATCACAATAATAAACGGTAGAAATTTTTTCTATTATTAACCATCATTTATATATAGATATCTTAATAGAAATTTTAAATATTTTGTATTTATTCATTTTTGCAAGAGACAAAAATGACCGCTTTTGAGAAAATAATTTTTAAATAATTTATTTTCGATAAAATAATTAAAATCTTAAATGATCGGAGAACCGTTTCTTTACTTGAGATTTTTGCATTTAAGCTTGGCTCGGAGCAAGTGAGACTCCGGGTGTACTAGGGTCGACATGGGAATTGGTGATAGACACTAAAAGAAAGAAAATCTAGATTGTGGATGACTAATATCAATTATAAATACACATTTTTATACTCTTTATATCATTTCTTTACCATTAAATCATCAAATAAAATAAGTTATTTCATAAATTTTTAGCAAAAAACAAACTTTATAAATCTCAAAAAAGACGTCTCTAAATGGAATATATATATTTTTTCATTGGGCGCGATCTTTTCCAGCAATGTCGTGGCGAAGTAATTTTCTTACCAAATTTGCCAAGACTTTCATTTGACGAGATCGGAAATATTATCGGTCCGTGAGGGGCAAAATAAAAAGAAAGGATTATATTAAAATATTTTTTAATTCACGGGAAGCGGCGCCCAATCATCGGCCGAAACCTGTCGGTCGACTTCCCCCGGCGGGCCCCAATCTAATCCGGTCCCTGCGGGTGCGGAGCGAGCGGGACAAGTTCAGTGTCGTTCTCGTAAATATCGGGAACTTCCGGGGACGAGGCGGGTAATTTCCTGGGATCCATCCCAGGCATCACCACGCATACCGTTTAAATGCTTCGGATACTCTCAAGGGGTAGAGAGAGAGAGAGAGTTAAAGGAAAAAACAAAAGAGAAAGTAGTGGTGGTGACCAGGACGGAGAGCGACATGCAACGATCTCACGCGCATCCACAGAAACATCAATGCAGAGAGAGAGAGAGAGAGAGAGACGGAGGAGAGAGGAAGTGGGTTTTGGAGAGAGGGGAAGAGGAGGGAGAGAGGCCCCCACGCATTACCGGTTCTGGCCTTTGCGGTGTCCAGCTGCGAGCGGAGAGAGAAGGACCTCCCCCGAGTGGGGCGGTCGTGCTGTTGGAGACGACGGTGGTGTGGCTCGTCGTTCTGCGTCACGAGCGCGCTAAATGTGGCGTCGTCGACGATACCAAATTTAGCCCCGTGATTTTCTCGCTTTTGCCCTCCCCCAATGCCACCCTCCTCGGCGATCTCAGCTTTTTTTTTTTTTTTTTCCTTGATTAGTATATTCTGCGCGTTCGGACTTCCTGGGAGCGCGTATTAAAATACGCGGACTCTACTGGGTTTTTCTTTCCTTTTTTTTCCTTGGTTGGGTTGGGGGCCGTTTCTAAGTTCGTTTCGTTTGCTTTTCTTGGGCATATGGGATTTTCTCTCCTCGCGCGTCCGTGTCGTGTTCAATGAGATCCTAAAGGCGTGAGCTTTCGCAAAACGCTGATTTCCTTTTAGGGTTTCGCCTCTCGATCTCCCCTCCTCCTTTTCGTGGAGGGAGCGGGAAGGGGGGAGGCGGTGTGGGGACGAAGCTTTTCTCCCCTTCGTGTTTGGAACTGGGGCGTTGCTCTGTTTCTTTTGCTTGTTTCTTTGCTCAGAATTCCATTGGGTTTTTCTTGTGAATCCCATTTGTTTTCGCTATGGGGCTCTGTTGCGATCGAGTCTGATCCTCGTTTTGGACTAGCAATTCGCGCGCATTCTGTGGTCTTTGGTGGCGTTTGTTCCGTGTCCACACGTTTGTTTGTAGCCGAGTTTGGGCCTGTGGGAAGAGATGAGCTGCTTCTCTTGTATTAGCTCTCGCCGTAAAGACGGTAGCCGGATTGAAATCGATAATGGCATTCGATCTAGCACTCGCTACTTGGCTGATTCCTCAGGTTTGCTCTAGTTTGTTTTAGTTTCTCATTTTTATTTTGTTTACCTTCTCTATGAGATTGAAAACATGAATGGCCCGAGGGGATTTGCTTTCTCACGTTAAATTCAAATGGTCAATGGCTTGCAGGAAGCGGGAAGCGCAAGGCTTATTATGATGATGAAGGTATGATTTGGATACCCGTTCGAGAAAATTCAATACCTTTGCTTTTAAATCGTTCAAGATCTTATTTTTTTGTATTGCTGTTAACTATGTGTAGAAAGTGGAAGGCGAAAAGGATCTAGAAATTGCAAGAACAAGGAGGGTAGTAGTCCAAAGGGCAATCCTGCACGGAGCTTCACGTTTCGTGAATTGGCAACAGCGACAAGAAACTTCAAGGAAGTAAACTTAATTGGTGAAGGGGGGTTTGGAAAGGTTTACAAGGGACGGTTGGAAACAGGCGAGGCAAGTCGCATCACGTTATATGTCTCTTTGATCTCCAATTCTTTGGTTGTGTTTTGCTCAAAGTTTGTGTTCACTGCTGCTTGCTGAGGCTGCACGAACACTTTTGCTGCCATTCGAAAGTGGAAATGGTTCTTCTAGTGTCACTTATTATGTCAGCTGTATCAGGTCAATTAAATTGTTTTCATCATTGGTTGACACAGATCCTTTATTTTTTGGGAGCAGGTGGTTGCAATAAAGCAACTCAATCATGATGGTCTTCAGGGATTTCAGGAGTTCATTGTGGAGGTTCTTATGTTGAGCCTATTGCACCATTCCAATCTAGTGACTCTGTTTGGATATTGTACTGATGGAGATCAAAGACTATTGGTTTATGAGTACATGCCAATGGGTAGCTTGGAAGATCATCTATTTGGTAAAGTTCTGTCTGGCACTTTCTTGTGCTTCTTCCATTATCTGCAATTTTCCATAAACTCTACATTGAATGTAACCCCATGTTTCAGCAAGAGTGTTGTCCCTGCTGTATAGTGCAACTCTTCTTTTCGACTCCTACTGGGCAATTCTGCTGTAAAAATGTCCATAAGAAGGGGAAAATATAGAAAATCTGTCTGCTTGTTTGAGTAATGGAATGATTTAAGTTGCCTTTGAAAGCTCGGAGTCTAAGAATGATCTTCTGTTTGGGCAATTTATGTTACTAGTGGATGGCTTGAGCTTTACACACAGACATAGATTTAATTAACCAGTAGACAATTGCAATGCATTGCTGTTGCTGGATGACTGGCAATACAACTCTATATTTCTTCTTTAGGTTGCACGTGATCCATTCAGTAATTGGATGAAATGCTGTCACAATAACAAGTTCCCAAAGCTTAGGTGCGTCACACTAACTCAACAAACTTAGTTGATCTAAACATGCAGCATGCCTAGCAAATTGGGATATGTTGAGGTTAGGGCCTTAGTACCTGTGAATCAAATTCTCAGATTAATTATAGGTTCTGTTTATCATAGCTGGAAGAGGCATGGGAATGGGCAAATTCTTGCTGTTAATTGAAGAGCAATGTTGTGGCAATGTAACGAGCTAGTCCTGGTGAATTAACAGTTACCTGGTTTCCACTTAAGTAGCAAAGTCTGATTATGGCAACTAAAAAGAATTATGATCCTGTCACCCATGTATGTCCTCAGAAGCTTTTTAATCAGTATGTATGGCATAGACCGTAATAAGGTGTTGGAAGTAACATAAAGTCCACAAAAATAAATATGGTGATGTTTTTGTGATATTAGGCAGACTTGGTAGGCACTGTTTCAAAACTGTGAACTATGGTAGGCTGATGAATATTTACATAAAAATTTAGCAAGAGTGTATGCTGTATGAAATTTACTGCACTATATAGTCAAATTTGTTGATGTATCTAATGCATGGGCAGCATATTGATACACTGCTTTACCGCCTAGTGTATCATGCGAACTTGATCTATTTCTGTTTAGTAACCGGACTGAGTCAGATAATGTACGTTTTTTTGTAGATCTTGATCCTGGTATAGCACCTCTTGATTGGAACACAAGGATGAAGATTGCTGTAGGTGCAGCAAGGGGCCTTGAATACCTACACTGCAAAGCAAATCCACCTGTTATTTACAGGGACTTGAAGTCAGCAAATATCTTGCTTGACAATGATTTTAATCCAAAGTTGTCTGATTTTGGGCTGGCTAAATTAGGTCCTGTTGGTGATAATACTCATGTTTCGACTAGAGTGATGGGAACATATGGATACTGTGCCCCGGAGTATGCTATGAGCGGCAAGTTGACTCTTAAATCTGATATCTATAGCTTTGGTGTGGTTCTTTTGGAGCTCATTAGTGGACGAAAGGCCATAGATATCACCAAGAAGCAGGGAGAACAAAATCTGATCGCCTGGGTGAGTGCATAGTGCTTGTATTTTCTTTTTTTCCAGTTTGCCTGTGATATTTTAGCTGCTGCTAATCATAGGTGTCTCTATACTAATCAATGGTTTCTTGTGAAATAACCATGCAAAGTCATGTATTTGATATACCGAAGCATGTAAGAGTAAATAATGAACTCTCGTCTGTCTAATCACTTTTTAGTACTCTGTATTCTGTGGCATAGGCCATAAAAGAGGGTTGAGAGAATAGTTATGTCTTTCTTTGCTCCATTGTCACGATCTGTTGTTGCAAGTGAGATTTTTGTGCCTTTCTGTGACAATAGCAGTGATATAGGAAGTGTGATGCGTGTCATCTTGTTCAGACAAACGTGTAATTTTTTTGTCGTCAGCTGTCTTGCCTTTTTCTTTAGTTCAACTGTTTCATAGAATGTGTCCATGACTGTTGTATTTGATGATCGAGGATGATTCTGTTCCTCTACCTTGTTATCAAATTGATGGAAGGCAGTTTGTATGATTGGCCATACAAATAAACAGAAAGGACAATTCAGCTCAAATAGGCCTAAAATTTTTAGACATGGCAGAACATCTTGCTGCTTGCTGCTCACTGCTTAACTGTTGATCCATTTTTCCCTTATTCCTTTTGCAGTCTAGGCCGTATCTGAAGGACAGAAGGAAGTTCGCTTATTTGGCCGATCCTCTACTACAAGGACGCTTTCCTGTACGCTGTCTTCATCATGCGATTGCCATCACCGCAATGTGTCTCCAGGAACAGCCCAATTTCCGCCCACTCATTGGCGACATCGTTGTCGCACTCGAGTACCTGGCAAATCAAAACGGCGGTAGCAGGGCTCACAGTCCATCCTCTCAATCGCCCGGTAGAAGATTGGATTCCAGAGCTAGTTCAATCTCGCTTTGACAGGTCACGAGCTGCTGTCGTGTACGACATCTACATGTACATCTGTTTCATATTTTGTCTTCCTCTTGGGCTTGATAATGCTTGCTTCCTTGCTGCCAACTGAGGGAATGGAGTCACTGGAGTGCCGGAGCCTATGGCCGATGTGTTATTGTATGAAAAAGGATTTGTGGAGAAGATGGGGGGAAAGATGGGTCGTTCATATCCCTTTTGATTTTTCAATTTTATGTTTATATAGTGGCCTTAAGTTATATGGAATACTTGTGAATTCTTGCTCTTATATATCTTCATGAGTAAGCATTTAGGTTGAGTTCTTGCATCGACTTTTTCAAGAACCGAGCGTGTGGAGAGGAGCAAACAAGCGAAATTCTGAACTGCAATCCCTCAATAGCCATCAGATGCAAAAACAGTAAATCTCGTCCGTTGATCATAAGAAGAGTAAGCATCGTGCGCATGTTGACTTTGACAATTTGTCGTGAAAATTTGCTTTGCTTGGTATGGAAGTTATGATGGAGGATGTCAAAGCAAGATTGGACGATAAAGGAAGGAAAAGCCGTAATGAATGACGTTACGACGGTGCGTACCGCCGGGACATGTCGTCGTAATCAAGTACAAAAGTAGTGGGGAACAGTAAGTCAATGAAGTAAAGGTTGGGGTAAAAGTAAAGAATGGATATTTCTGTGGAGCGGGGCTGACTTCTCTCTCGTCTCTTTCTCTGAAACTTTTGGGACGAGTCGTATTGATCGGTAGCGTCTGTTTCTGTCGGTGGATAAGAACGTCGTCAGGAATTCATGCGTTTGATGGGAACGCTGATGTCGTCGAGGGTATGCGTGCCCCCTTTTTTCTCCGTGAGGGGGAGAAAGTCTTGATTTTTAGATGTTGTTTTTGGGGGTAGGGGTGTTGCTTTTCTTTTCTGACGTGTTTGGATCTCATTTGCCATTGGGCCCCTCCGATAATCCCATTCACACTAGGTCCAAAGATTTATTTTTTTTAATTTTTTTTTCATCAATTCTATTCTAATTTTTAATTTATTATCAAATTTTTGTTTCGTCTCTTTGCGAAGAACGTGGCAGTCTCGTGTCTGAAACTAAACATCTCTTCTCCCCCTTTCCACGTGGGAAGGGTGGCCTTCTACAACTAGAGTCTCCCAATGAGAAAGAGCTTAATTTCCAAATGTGCCCCTAGATAATAAGCAATTTGCGTTTTCACTTGCAACGGAAAACTTGTCCAAAAAGTCCCAAATCAATTGCACGGCAACCAGTTTAGCTCTAAAAACTTCTATTATGTCAATTTAATTATAAACTTTTGATTTGTCAATGTGGGTTTTAATAAGCCAGCAAGGGTCGAAAGTAAGAATGCACCCTCCTTAAAACTCTTTCCTATCTTCCTTTATGCTTAGCACAATTCTTTGAAACTATAAATGTTCTAATTAATCCTAGTAGTATGCTTTGCACTTACCACATTGTGGAATCTCTACATCAAAATTATGCTAGCTTAAAGTTTTCAATTATATAAGCTAAAAATTGAAAAGGAATTTGGTGGCCAACAAACAATTCCTATTCTAAGGTCGAAAAGGCCATATATGTGGAATACCATACCTGCTACAAATTTTATTTTCGTTTTCCCTAGTTCCTATCATAGGCCTATCAAAACATTTGGGACTAAATTGATATAATTGAAATGTTAAAAACTAAATCAACCGTCGTTCAATAAATTTAAGATTTTTTGAACAATTTTCCTACTTCAAACAATTCTCCCTCTTAGTCTCGCCTTTATAAAATGATCTTTTATATGAGTAGTTGGGCCAACCGTCTATCTGATTGGAACATTGTTTGGATACAAGTGATTCGAGTGTTTAAAAGATCACTAGGCATTTTAGCTTGGAATTTGCACGCTCTTATGCAAGATTACATGTTTGAGTTACATTGCTAACGAATATATTTGACCAACGACTCTCGTCAGGCTCACTTGCCTAGGGGGATCTCTCACCTTCTAGCATGTCAATGCAGCATCAATGATGGAGCTCGACAGCTTCGAGCTTTCTTCTACGCATGCGCCAATTAAGCCGCTACGACTCGGAGTGCATAAAGACTCATTGCAATAATGCACGCGGTTAAATGTCCGCGTTGCTCGCATCTTCCCGACATGTAGCTAAGAGAAAGATTTAGAAAAGATTTGTCCAAAGTAGTGTGAGATTTCTTACTTGTCGCTTGCTTGTTGCTCAACCACTTTGGTGGCCATTCCAATCTGCTCTCCATGGGGACACTTTTGGCCTGCACTCGTCCATATCTACTGGCCCAAAAGATACCTTCTTTGTATATGACTCGCGAGTGTAAAGTAAGCAAGTAATTGTCTTTTACTTGCATGCCCTCATCTCTAAATTAATGGTACCTTCGTGGTTCGTTTTCGTGGAGAAGGGGAAGCACGTGTTTGCCCTTTTTTGACCTAGCCCACCAGTGACCTTTCGGTTTCGGGAGTATTTAAGAATCTTTTGGTGAACGGATCCTGGACCACGTGGCGATCATTGGATAGAAACAAAAAGGAGTAAATCTTGCATATTCATCCCAAAACTTTCCAGTTTTTTTCTGAATTAGTATGACCAAAAATTCTAAATTAACCTGCAACATATTTACCCCGAAATTGATTTTTTTGACCACTAAAAACCCTACAAACTGGTGTATCATTGACAAATTTACCCCAAATCGATTCATTTGTGATAAATTTATTCTCAGTTAATTTTCATTAAATTTTGCTTTAGCTAAATGTTAAGTGACAATTGACTGGTATACTAGTTTGTGATTTTATTTTTCGTTTGTCACAATTATATCTATTATGTTGTATTAATCCAATTTATTAAATATGTGTTAGTTTAGGTTATTTGGTGGTAAAAAATTAGTTTGGAGTAAATTTATCGATCAATTTGGAGTTTTTTATGGTTTAATTCGACTTTTCTCTTTATTGGGTCATGACAATTTACATGTGAAGTAACGAAGGAAACGTAAGGATCTACGATGAGTTCCGGTTGCGGGTGAGCTTCCGTACTGTAATTGACAACTTTTTATATGTCGTTGAATAAGTAAAAAGTATAAATTTCATAAGTTCGATTTTCTTTTATTTTCAAAGGGTGGGAGGAGACCTGGTCAGGGATTCCGAGTAACCTACCTCATCCAGGCCCCCTCCGCCCGAAACGATTGCGAAATAAATGTCGCCTTTGACTTGCGTTATCTTGAGCTCAACCTATTCGTGCATGCATATAAATATAAGCCGTGAGCATATGTTGGTTGGTCTAGTTTCTCCATCAAACATTGAACCACCATTAGAGATCGATTAAGTTATCATGTTGTGATTATATATACTTTGACGACGAGGCGATGCCGGAAGAAGGATATCTCGTAGATCCCTGAGATTATTTGGGATCAGAGCCCCCTTTTTTATTTGGCCATACCAAGTCAGCACGATGACTTATTCATCTTGACCGATGAGGCTTTTCATGGTGATATTTTCTCTCTTATGTTATGTTTCCCAAACGGTGAGAACTATGATTTTTAGTCATTGACAGGTCTGAGGATGAGGCCGGACTAATAAACTCCGGCGGCAAAAGCAGGTGGCTTAGAAAGAGAGTCGAGCACGGTGGAAAAGAGTTTGAGGATGGTCGACTAGAGTCGTGGCACTAGCAACGACACGAGCAAAAGAGAGAGAGAGAGGTGGGTTTCTTGTGACGTGGTTAGATCTTGGACCTAAGATTGCGTTTCCACTAGAATGTCAACGAATCCGGAAGCTAAACAGAAGTTTTCAAGGCCCCGTGCGTTTACCTCAACTATGGGTTATATAAGGAAACACAAGTTCAACGACTTAGAGTCTATTCATTAAGTCAAAATCTTCTCATCTCGAAATTTATGCGAAGCATGAATGTCATCTTGGGATTCTCTTTCCTTCAAGCAATCCAATTCGAGGAAAACAAACCCAAAGTCGGTTCAACTTGCTTGTTGAGAATCAAGTAAAAAGTGTATTTTTTTTTCATTGCTTTCTCGCAGAAATTTCAAATTCAACATGAGTTTCCAAGAAATTTCGGAGAAAAAAAATTGTTGTCCGATATATATATATATATATCGCGAGATCCGCATTAAGCAAAAAGTTTAAAAAATGAAGAAGAAGAAGAAGAAGAAGCAGCGCGAAATTAGTTGAAAGGAGAATAAACAAATTGGGAGAGGGCGGGTCAACGCAGAGCGGGAGAGGGTGGGTCAACGCAGAGCAGGAGGAAGGGAGGGAGTCCGCTCGTTTTCACCGTCGATCGGGTAGGCGGGCCCCATGTCGGGTGTGGGGGGTGGTCGGGTGGTGGAGTTGGGGAAGGAAGGGGGGGCCCCACTTCGAAGTCCAGCTCGGTCGGAGGATTCCCCACGCGCCCGAGCAAGCGATGAGATTGGCCAATCCAAGAACAGAACGGGAGATTGGACAGCCTACGCGGCCATTGACTTTCTCTCCATCTCTCTCTCTCTCTCTGCAAGAAGATGAAAGAAGAGCATTTCCACTTCCAACGTAGACAATTCAGCTCGATTCGTGGGGCGACAAGGTATTTCCGAATGCGCTATAGACTTTCATTAAAGAATAAAAAAAAGAAAACAAACCTCGGTTTCAGCAAGAAGACGAAGAAGGAAGAGGAAGAAGTCTACGCGCTGGTCTCCCACCTTTTCTTCCCCGCGCTTTCGTCCTCTGGTTTTTGCTGTCAAAACCTCTCTCAAAGCTTCGTGCATGAAACGACTTGCTCTAGTCTCTCTCTCCTCTCTCTCTCTTTCACCTCATAAAAGCTAGATACCCAGAAGCCCAGAAAGAGAGAGACAGAGAGAGAGAGAGGGCTCTCCTGACTCCTGAGCGAGGATGGGGAACTGCTGGGGAGATTCATCCGCCGACAGCGCCGCCCACAAACGACCTCCGCACCTCCCAGGTAATTTTCGATATCGGTTCGTAGGTCGTGTTCGAGCTCTGCCATCGATCAGAGTTCGCTTCGGATCTCTTTTGGGTCGCGTTCATATTGCGTTTCTTTTCGACGATCGCGTGTGAAGTGCGGGAAAGTCAACGGTCCGGCATCATGAAGTCGATGATCGTTGCACTTGAGCCAAAGTCTCACGCCCATCTGTTTTAGCTGCCTTGATTAAAGAAGTCGGTCTTTCTTCCTCATCGTCGAGCTTTGATCCGTTCGACCTGATTCGATGCGCGAATGCTGCAGAAAAGCGGTGGAGCAACCATGACCACAACAAGCAAGACGATTCGTCGAGGAAAAAGGCCGGCGACGGCAGCAATGGCAGCCAGAACGGCGCGCACAAGAACGGCGGCGTTGGCGGCGGCGGCAACGGCGGGGGGGAGAACGAGAAGAAGGCCCCGTCGTTGGCCCCGGCCCCGGCCCCCGCCCCGAAGGCGCTGCTGCCCAACTTGAAGATGTTCACGTTTGCCGAGCTGAAGAGCGCGACCCGGAACTTCCGGCCGGACACGGTGCTCGGGGAGGGCGGCTTCGGGACGGTGTTCAAGGGCTGGGTCGAGGAGGAGACGTACAAGCCGTCGAGGGTCGGTGTCGGGATACCGGTCGCCGTCAAGAAGTCGAGCCCCGATAGCCCTCAGGGTTTGCAAGAATGGCAGGTATACCTATCTCCGTCTTCAAACATGACGGGCGCCGATTTGTTCTTGGATTTTTTTTCAAGAGTCAACAAGATTAATCTAATCTTTGAAAATTTCTCGATGAATTTTTGCAGGCAGAAGTGAAGTTCTTGGGCAAATATTCGCACCCCAACCTGGTCAGATTGATCGGCTACTGTTGGGAAGACAAGCAATTCCTCCTCGTCTACGAGTACATGCAAAAACGCAGCTTGGAAAACCACCTCTTCAGAAGTAACACATCCTTTTCATTTTTATTTCTTCCACAATTTATTAATAATCCTTTTTACGATTCACCCGAGAAATATGTTCACTCGCTCATATATGGGTCGCCATTTAAAATTCGAATCGCAAAAGCATTCTTTAATTTCATTCATGATCTAATTAGAAAATAGAATTTGTGCTTCCCTGCAGAGGGTGCCGACCCATTGTCTTGGGATGTCCGGCTGAAGATAGCCATAGGAGCGGCGCGAGGGCTCGCCTTCCTCCACACCTCGGAGAAATCCGTGATCTACCGTGATTTCAAGGCCTCCAACATTTTGCTAGATGAGGTAAAATTGTTATCTTTTTCTTTCTTTTTTTAAATTACCGCTTTATTTTATTTTTTTAATTTAATCCGAGTGCTGATTGGGGCTTTGAATTTTTCAATTCCCAGGAATTCAATGCAAAGCTTTCGGATTTTGGGCTGGCAAAGTTGGGCCCAACGGGTGACCAAAGCCACGTCTCCACTCGTATAATGGGCACCTACGGTTATGCGGCCCCTGAATATATCGCCACAGGTAACCGGCGAGTTGCTAATTTCCGATCGGTCGAGCCATCGTGCGATCCACAAGATCCAACGGTTGCATTTGATTTGCGCTTTCGGGTGACGACGATGATGACGCTTGTGATTTTCGATCTTTTTGGGGCAGGTCATCTCTACATAAACAGCGACGTGTACGGGTTCGGAGTGGTGCTCCTGGAATTGCTGACGGGCCTACAGGCCCTGGACTCGAATCGGCCCAGCGGCCAGCACAGTCTGGTGGATTGGGCCAAGCCGTCCTTGTCCGAGAAGAGGAGGCTCAAGAAGATCGTCGACCCGAGGCTCGACAACGAGTACCCGCCAAAAGCCGCGGTTCGAGTGGCCGAGCTCGTCCTCAAGTGCCTCGAGGGCGACCCACGGAAACGGCCCTCCATGGAAGACGTCCTGGCGACCCTGGAGATGGTCAACACGATCAAGTTCACGCCTAGGGAAGCTCGGCCTCGATCTGAGCAGCTTCCGGCAAGACACGGCAACCCACGCTCACCATTGCACGACCGCCACCGCCGCCACCACCACCACCGGTCGCCGATGCACCACCAGGAAGGCCGGCAGGGCGGGCCCTCCTCAATGAGATCTCTCTAGATGTGGAGAGAGCGAAAGCATATGTATTAATTTTGGCGTCGCTTGTATTCGATCTCTATAGAGGTGTAGTTTAGTGCATGTCGGGTCGAGTCAGCCACGTAATAAAGTGATCCGATGTACAATTACATGTATAGTGAATCAATTCATTCGGCTGACTCCGGTCTCTCCTTAGCAAGAAAAAGGCATGGCCCCTTTGTCTTTTCGGACCGGTCTCCTCCTAGTGCAAAAGCTCCCTATACCATAGTCCGTGAAATTGCAATCCAATCCCCCTCCCCCAACCCGATTAAATAAAAGCCATGCTAAACACCCTCGGCTTAATTATAGAAAGAGCACTGACTTTATTTTGAATGACAATTCTAATCCAATTTTCTTTTCTTTTAAAAAATTATCGACTTTCACTTAAATCCCAAATCTGGCACTATTGATTTGGAAGCTTAAGGACACACGTGATAATAATTATGTTTCTTTGTTTTTCTATTTTTCTATAACTTTTGCCTTGAACCAAAGTGAAGAAAAGATGAAAAAAAGAAGAAGAAATATTTTAAGTTGATTGTTCAATTTTTATTGGGAATTTCAATAAATCGAATTAAATAGGAAAAGTTAATGATTATTTTTCAATTTATCGAATCAAAACCGAACAAAACTGAAAATGCACGAAAATTCAGTGTAGTTCAATGTTCAATTTCCAGTTTAGTTCTTGACACCCCTACACGCGGGGCTAGCCCGAATAGGCGGGCTATCATGGCCGGCTGGTCAATGTCCAAGCCAGCTTTGGGCTTGCTCTCAAAGCCCACGTTCTTCTCAAGAATGGCTCTCCCATGTCTCTCGAGCATGGTTCTAGTTGGGAGGCACTGACGGCCTTAATTCTTCAGCGCCTCCTCATCATGACCAAAACAAAAAGCTACGCAAAAACCGTGGGTGAACAGCGAAATCCCCCATCGCATTTTCTCGAATTCGATTTGACTCTTTGGCAGACAATCTTCGTCTCAACCCCCCCTCCGAAGATTAGATTACTCTCAAATCCCACACTTAACAACACAATCACGCCGGCTTAGCCGCTCATACCATTAGCGTGAGGTTCTCTTTGATAGAGGTTCCAAACGATTATTCAATCGAGTCCGTCGTATTAAACAAAAACTCGATTAAATTTCTGAAAATTTATAGAAAAAGAAAAAGGCAAGGCACGGCACAGCACGCCTCGTCCGGCGCCGTCCCCCTTTTTATTCTTAAAGTCAGTTCGCGAAGAAGCATGTTGTTGAGAGTGCGTAATCCAGGTGCTCCTACACGTGAAGGATCTACTTGCATGTATTGCCCTATTAAATTTTTTTAAATATATATAAAAATAAAATAAAAAAACCACAATAATAATAATAATAATTTATTTAATTAATCATGGTAATACCTCGGATAGGATAGGAATATGTAAGGAAGGATGTAATATGATTCCACATGCGGCACGCTGTCCAGCGTGTCGTGTCTCCCCCGCTTTGCCTTTTTTCTTTCGTTCGCTTTTCACCTCGGGAGCCCCAACCACGATCATCATTGCTAATATCATCGATCAAACGGTCTCTTCCCTTATGACCCCAGAAATTAAAAATTATTATTATTATAATTATAATAATTAAAATTGAAAAAGATAATTTGATGGTCTTCATTAGATTCTCCGTTGACCCGCAAGCTTTTTCCCTTTTTTGCTTTCTAATTCCAGCATTATTTTCGCTTTTTATAATCTGCTTAAAATGTGAGAATGTATATATTTATTTATTTTTGATTATGTCTTTTTTTAGGGGGGGTTGGTGATTGGGTTCGGAATTTTAGGTTGTTGAGTGGTGTGACTTCCATGCCTGTGAATGGAAACCATCATTGGCACGCTCTAGCAAAAGAACGAATGCGAGGAAGCATCGAACTCTGTCTATTTATTTATTTTTGGATTGAGGAAATAAATTTGGCCTACTTTTGTTCTTTTCATCTTTTGTTGGTAGCCGATAAAAACATTCGTTGGCCAGTAAACGTGACTTCAAAGTTCTAGATAAATGCATCCCCAAAAAATTAGAACTCAGAAATATTTGGATGTAATCATGCAATTTGATTAAAATAGATTTTTTATATTCTATGGCTGTTTGACAGTCGGGATAAAATTTATCATATCCTATATTTGGTATTTGTTTAAAATAAGATAAAATTGGATATAATAAGGATATAGAAAATTGTCTGTAAGAGATGTGAGATAAAAATGGATGGGATTTTTAATATTTATAATGGAAAAGTTTTTTTTCAAATAATATTAAAATTATATTTCGATATATTTAAATTCTAGTATAAGAAACTCAAAATAAAAAAATAACAATTTAGTTTTTAAATTAATCTTATTTTTATTTATATGTTCAAATTTAATTACATCTTATGATATAGTTGTCAATATAGATATATATTTGTATCTATTACACATTTTAGGTATTTTGAGTAGAGAATGATGGAAGGGGAAAAAATAAATAAAAAGGAAATAATTTTTAAAAATAGGAAATTTTTTATAAAATAAAAAACAAAGTAGGCAAGAGTATCGGGAGAGATTTTTAGCATTCTCGTTTGTGAACTTTTACATTCATTTATACTAATATATTGTTTATACTAAATAATGTACATAATATTATGTGAATTTATCTAATTTTATTAGTGTGGCTCACCGAACAATGAAGTAAATCTCATATATTATACTATCATCGCTAGAAATCTTGACCTCCAAATGTAACCTAATGGATTTTATATGGAATGATACCACGGAGAGCGAAAAGAGATTTTGTAAAAAAATGATACAAATGATCTCTCAAACTTTTGCCCAATGTGTAACATCATTGCTAGATTTTTAATTTGTTAAATATGACTTGTGGACTATTGGTAAATGTTCAATGCAGTGATTTTATTCGTTTGAACGACAAATCAAACGTTATTTGATAACATGAATTATACATGCTAGTGCATCTTTTTATTCTTTCATTTTAAAAAGGAAAGAATAAATTAGGGCGATGACATATCGATTGTTATTTGATGAGGTTGATTATCATATTGTCTTTCAAGATTATATAGCATTTGGATAATCCATGTATAACTTTTTTATTTGTTCACCATTCAAACATAACATATTGAAAGGCATATCTAATTTTAGAGATTGGATTGAATATTTACTAATAGTTCAAGAATAATCTTAAAAAAATCAAAACTTTAGGAATAATGAAGATTATTTATGTCGTTTTCTCAAGAGTTAGAGCCGTATCGTCAATCGCAATTTCCGTTGAATTATGAGTAAAGCTCGAGATGGGCGGGCAAGAGGACAAAACGCATTCTCCAAAAGAAAACATTATTTTATTTTTGCCAGCTCACAAGACGACGAGCATAAAAACTCAGTCGGGGGTAATAATTGTTTCAACGAAAAAGACACGAGGCCCCTGAATTCACTAAATTAATTATGATAAATCGCCTAATTAATAATCATAATCATGGTAAAGCGAAACCTTTTCCTGCCTTTTTCTTCATTTTTAGGTAACCAGAGGAAAAAAAAAAAAAAAAAAAAAAAGGCAGTCTTTTCTCTATTCACTCTGGAGGCAGCGACTCTCTCTCCCTTTTTACCCAAATGAGCCTTGAGTGGTAAAACAAAAGCTGGAGAGAATAAAGCCTATTAGCAATCCTAGGATCTCTAGTTCCTTGGATCTCTCAAAAAGAAAAAAGCTTTTTCAATCTCTGTTTTTCTGGAGCTCTTATCACGAAAAAAGAAAAAAGAAAAGGAAAACCAATAATCAAGCTCTCAATAAAGAAATTGTAGGTGGACCCCAAGTAATAAGTTCACGGGATTTACATGCTTTATATATGATCGTGATCAAAACTTTCGAAATAGATCCGAGTTGTTATGTGAGTTAGCTGCATTCAGTAAATCAATCACAAATTGGGTAATCGTTAAGACTCTTTCTTCACTCTCTCGTACTCATTCAATATTATCATTACTTACTTTATGCTTTTACCTTAATTCGGGTATGATTTTTCTTTAATTAAGTTAAATATGAAAGTATTTTAGTAATATAGATCAATTCAATGTATGAGTTGGGTTGAATTTGAGCATTTGTCACTAAATTTGTATTGCATAGATCATGAGTCAAAACCAATTAAATTGGTCAATTTGAATCAAGCCATTCTTGGCCCAACCCTCCCATTTGACGGATTTACTCACACTCTCTCCATAAACATAAGCTCTTGGTTGGACTTATTAATTCAATATCAAAGTCAGTTTTCACCCCCAATTTACTTCTCATGTGTGCGTCCCCTCATTCCTAATATCACTTGAGGTATATCGTACAATTTCTTTACGGGATTTATATAATCTTTATGTACACGCGATTCATCTATAAACTTACTGAATTGAGTTGCCACTTTCCACTTCGTCCACGTCGATAATTTAAAAAAGTTGTAATAAAAAAAAATAAATGGAATCGGGACTTCCTATTCGATGGTGAGCTCCATGCGGACATGAAGGTCTATGATTGAATGGTTTTGTCGCATGCTCCGTTCATCATGTAGTAACATTATTATCGCCGCATAAATAAATTGATGATGGATAAGAAATCGATTAGATTAGTCGGCATATCACATTAGAACTTTAGATAAATGGAATCGGGACTCCCTATTCAATCATAGGTAGAAGTTTATGTTTTCTCCGCTTGTAATTTAATAATGATGTATTTTTATTCTCTCTACATTAAACACGCGTATAATTTATGTACGTAAAAAAAAAATAAAAAACCGATTTCTCTCGGTCATCGCATTCCCAACCGATTGTTATTGTGTCAAACTATTTTAGGAGGAAGAAAAGTAGTGAATTGCCACGTTTCGTTACGGGTCCGTTTGTCTGTAAGAAAATCGTATTGGAAAAGTGTTCTTCAGCTCTGCGGTGTTTAAGCAACATGAAACTAATCAATTTATGAAAATTTTAAGCTGAGAGAAAATGATCTCCCCTTTTGGAAAAAAGGCAATCAATTTCCCTAACCCATTAGATAAATGAAAATGAACCATTTTCTTTAAAAATAATTTCCGTGAAAGATATTTTCTTATATGATGAAATTTTCAATTAATGGTCCATTTTGTTTTGTGGAAAATGTATCATTTAAAAAAAATATTTTTCGCAAAATCATTTTTCAATATTTTGTTGTAACCTGAAAATCATTTAAATTACTTTTATTTTTCTTTTGTATTGTTTCTTTTCCTTCTTCCACTCCATCACTCCTCTACTTCATCGCCACCATCCCTATCTCCTTCCTCCAACAATTCATCCCTAGCCGGCTTGCAGGGGGGCTCACCCTAGGCTAGTGAGCTTGGGCCTTGTCAAATCGGCAAACATGAGGCCTCGCCAAAGGTTGGCAAGTTGCTACAAACTCGAGACCTTGCGAGTTGATTGTCCACTCAAACTTGAACGAGGCCAACGACAATGAGCTTGAACAGAATCAAACCTCAGGTGAGCAAGCTAGCAAGGTTCGAGCTTGCCTACACCATAGCCTCCGATTGGCCATGGAAGAATCTAGAAGAAATAAAAAAAATAAAAGTTCAAAATAATTAAAATTTTGAATTTTTAAAATATAAATACAATTCAAAATTTGAAATGTTTTTAAATAAATACTTTTATACCAATGATTTTTTTGAACTTGAGCCCGAGCACTAAGGCCCTGCACATGCTGTTTATAAACTCTTGCCTGAGTGCCAAGGACTAGAGATTGAGTGTTGGAACCCAAGCACGGCCTTTATGGACCTGAGCTCGGGTGCCGAGGCATCGAGCATGGGTACTAGGGGGTCAAGCCTAGTTTTGATAGATATGAGCATGCGAGGGGGGACTTGGGCCTAGTCGCCAAAGGCCTAGTTCGAAACGCCAAGACTAGGGAATCAACATTGGAGTTTCTATGCTAAGTGCAAAATTTCAGATTTAAGCATCAATAGCGAGTCATATTCTGAAAAAATATTTTTCAATTCTTTCAAAGAAAAAAATATTTTCCTTAATTTGAGTTTTGGTAGGAAAATCTTTTTAGTTGACTAGGAAAACATTTTTGTCAACTCATTTTCCTAAGCGAACCAAATGTCAGAAAATTTAAAAAATGTTTTCAAAAGCATTTTCCGTGAAACAAATGGTCCATAAGTGTTTATTTGAAGGAAGGAATTTCCCACGAATTAGTTTTTCAAACTACGCATTGGTTTGCTGAAAACTATTTTTTATGATTAAAGAAAATATGCATATTTATAATTAAGAAAATGAATTCCCTAACCTAAAAACAGGGAAAAATTTTCCTAGAAAATTATTTCCTAAAAACATGTTCCTTTATCATAAATTTTTTTCTTGAAACATGTGTTTGTTAATTGTTACGCCCTCATTGTCTCACAAATAATGAATGCTTTGAAAATAATATTCCTACAAATAATTATCTATATAACGTAAAAATGAATGAACAAATAATATTTCCATCATTCACAAAAATGTTTAGTTTATTGTCAATAATGAGAGCACTTTCCATTGACTAATTATTTAATACACTAAAATGAATCATTTTTAGGACAAAATTTTTTAAATCATTCATTTTTTGCAAAATAAATGGAATTGGCATTCTCCCTTTCCTTGTGATGCACATTATTAATGTTTTAAAATTTTGGAAATTGATAAAGCATTGGTTTTGATTTATAAAGGAGTTTGCCAATCTTATTGTGGGCTTGGGGTCGAGCCTCATTACGAGCAGTTCATGAAAGTTATCTCGAACCTAGGCCGGTGCAAATGGGTGCATCAGAACACTTAGAAATGTGGACCAGTTAAGATATGCAAAAATTGGCTAGAACGCTAAAAATCAAAACTTTGCTTTCTACAATACCCAACACATATTTTTAGAGTATTCGTTTATCTGTAAGAAAATAAAGATCACCCACGTACCGAACCTAGAGGCGGCACCACCCGTCTTAACTCGTGGACCCCGATAGTGAATCGTTGCAAATTCTTTCGACAAGATCGAGCTAACCCCGAGGTTTCGTGAGAGAATATTTCGGGCAACTCACTAAAAAATCGATTGATTTTATTTTTATAATTTTAGAGGCACCGATTATCCTGGACCACATTTACATAGGAAGTGTAGTTCCATCGGTGATGCCCGAAAAGAGAGGTCAGGGAGACAATGATGCAAATCGTGATTGATTAAGAGACGCACGCGATTCGATTTGCATTGATGTGCTCAGCATTCTAGATGCGGTAGTTGAGCTGCTGTAGATGCAGTTCATAGTTTGTCCCCCCAAAAAAAAAGGTAAAACTTCTTTTTTTAGCACGAATAGTAACTATTTTGTTCATGAAATTTTTTTTATTTTTTTTTATTTTGTTCCCTAAAATAAGACGTTTGGTAACTATCCAAAATTTTTATTCTCGAATAAAAATGAATTTGCTAGGACTCTTAATTTTATTCTTTTAATTTTTTATTATAATTTTATTATATTTCTTTCTTTTTTTTCCTTCTCTTCTTCTTCTTCCTTTTGTGGCTGATTGTCATTGCCACCATTGGCAGTATGGGCTGGGAGGAGGAAGAAGAAGAAGAAAAAAAGGAAAGAGAATAAGAAAATTGGAGTTGAATCTTAGAATTGTTCCTGAGAACAAAAATCAATTCTTTTTATTATTGATTTTGTTCAAAATCTATTTCCAGAAATAAATTTGTTATTAGGAACAAAAAATTTACCAAATAGAATTTTGTTCTAAATTTGCTTCCGAGAGCTAAAATAATATAACCAGTTACTATTTGGCCGATTACCATATGAGCTCTTGCTCTCTAGGAAAAAGAAAGTTCAACATGCTTAATAACATACATTTCCCTTTTGGAAAAAGAATGATTGTGTAGAATAGAAAAAAATTAGGAAACATTTTTCAAGATAATAGAAAGAGCAATTGACAACATATTTTTCCAACTTATTTATGTGAATTTGCATTTGTACACAATCATTCCTTCACCTATATATATGGATTTTGTTTAGCTATTTATCTGATTATGTCTTCAATTAGAATCATAAAAAAAATTTTATCGACATTCGATCTTTTTCTATGCTAAATATTGTATTAGGAAACCCCTTTTTTAATTATTTGATTCATTTTAGATTCTCAAAAAAGTAGGAGATGATTTTTATAACTTTCTTGTTGCAATTCAAGATATTATTTGAAGTTAATAGAATATAGAACTGTATGTGGAAATCTACATGTTATCATCTATATGTTGTGAAAATTTAGGTATTTAGGAATTTTTTTAAAAAAAAAATGACCGAGTGTATGTATTGACCAATTGAGAATATAATTTTTTCTGGTTGAGCTTGAATTGAATCTCCTTTTTTATGAACGACTAGTTTCCTTAATTAAGAAATGAGAGGGATTATTTCATTAGCCACTTCGATGGTTGATTTGCCGGTGGGGACTTAGGAAACGAAACTATCATACTAGTTGATTGGAGTATTTGGTCCCTATTTCTATAGTTAACCATCTCAATCACTTTACATTTATCACAAGTTGAAAAAACAAGTACATTGGAGAAGAAAAAAATCCATTCCTTTTATGAGAGTTAGGTCTTAGAAGCGACACTCATTTCGATGGCGACATAGAAAAATTGCAATTTTCAACTACATTGATTTTTATTGTGACATCTACCGGTCAAACGTAATGAAAGAAAAAGGGACGAGTTTATTTCTTCAAAACAAAAATCCACAGTTAACTTTACCCTCCAAAGAAGTTTAGTTGTAAATGATAGGGCTAAAACCAATGACATGTATTATACAATTGTCGTACAAGTCAAAATAATGTTATTTCACTTCAATTATATTAGATGATTTGCAGGTTTTGCTTCACAATCGATGATTTGATATCTAATTTGCGAACTCCATGCCTAAACTAATCTTCATGATTTGTTCGGAATACACAAAAGTGCTTGAAATCAACAAGAACGGACATGAATTGGGACAAAGCCCTAGCCATCGAATTGGCCAACCCAGTTTGAATCCTAACTTATTCTCCTTTGGTTATTTGAAAAGAATAGCCAAAACTCCAGTCAAATAACATCATTTTTAGTTGAAAAATACATGCTGTCGATTCGATCTATCAGGCGTTTTCCAATGTACATGTCATTGTTGTCAACCATGTCAAGGGTCACATGAACTTCTTTGGCTGGAAAAGTAGGATATTCTTGAGAAGTGGGATTATTTTTATCTCGAGAATATAAAATAGTGCTCCTCCTCCTCCTCCTTTCTTTTTCCATCTTTGACTGGTACATATTATCAATAGTTTAGAAATCAAATATTTCCTTCTGTTAAAGTCACTTCCGCTGATGGTGGGGATCCATGGGTACGGGTTTAGGATCACGAGATAAAGGATGCTTTGCAAGAGCAGTCGCACGATGTACTTTACTAGCTCTGCGCGAATAGTTTTCTAGACGTCTAGGATCCTCTTTAGGTCCGCACCGACAGGCTCGTCTATCTATCGTAAATCTCTAGGTCACATGTGGTGCTGAGTAACTGGTGCTAAAAAAATATATAATAATACCGGTTGTTCAAATTAACGTTACTTAACTTTACATAACGTCTTTTAAAATATAATTTTTTTTTGTATAGCTCGAAATAAATAGTTAATGCAAAAACTTTTCACTGTCGAAAACAATTTTATACATAAATGTAAAAATATTTTTTGTTCTTTTATTTATATAAGCAACACACTTATAAAAAATTTACCGAAAATTAATTTTTATCACAAAAATCCCAAACTAGTATGTCTGTAATAAATTTACCAAAAATTAATTTTTGATCATAAAAATCTCAAATTAATACATTTGTGACAAATTTAATCTTTAGCAATTTTCTGTTAAATTTGATATGAAAAACTACTAAGTGGTATATCTATAACAAAAGAAGGATAAAACTCCAAATCGGTACAATAACTGATTAATATGTGTTATCTAATTCAACAATTTGATAGTAAAATTTAATATTGAATAAATTAATCACATGTATATTAAGATTTAGAGTAAATTTGTTAATAATGTATCGGTTTGAGTTTTATAAAATATTTTGAAATTATTTAATTTTTACGAAATAAGTAGACGAGCAATTGCAAAAGCGATCGAGTAGCTCCGTACGTTACGTTTAGGCATAATGTTCCAAAGAATGATTAGTGTTCTTCTTCAAATCCTTTTTCAATGTAAACAAACGGAAGGGGATTTGACGTGGATTAGATCCGCAGCCGGAGAGCGAGGCACAGCAAAAAGCTCTATTCTTTTTTCACGAATCTCAATGATTAGACGGACAGTCCGAAGCATTATTTCAATCGCATTCAAACGTCGCGCTTTTCGCTAATCCCATCGCCCCTAATGTTGTCCTGTAGTTTCCCTTCAAGTAGATCTAATTTAATTTGATTTAACTAATTTTTTAGAGTAAATTCCACAGGGAAAAGAAAATAAAAAGCAGAATAATAGATGACTAGAGAGGTTAATTGACATTGTGCCGACGGGTAAAGGCAAGAGCTGGCATCGGATTTATTATAGTTTTATTTAACGTGAGTCTGTTTTATTAAAAATTTCATAGTATAGAAAAATATTTTTTTATTAAAATTATGTTTAATGAAAATAGTTAGTTTTTATTTGTTCAGTGGTTTATGGAGAGTGATTTATTTATTGGCAAAATGAGAAGTCATTTTTTTCCATCTAAGCTTGATGTTCCCATTTCATGGAAAATGTTTTACGTAGACCCATTAATTTTGCTGACGTCCAAAATCGAAATGTCCAGAAATAATTTATTGAAAATAGTTTTCCACTGGTTTTATTCTATCTCCGTGAAAATGCATTAAATGAATAGGAGGGAGACCAAAATCAGAGGCAAAATGCCGTACAAAATGGCAAGAAGAACAAGAGAAGCAAAACATATGAGATTGGAAAAAATAAAAATTCTAAAGTTCTTCTCTAGTAAGGTGTTAAAAGATTGTTGTGTTTCAGCTCAACTCAGGCTTATGACCCAAATCGAACCATCATAGCCCCGATCTTTTTGTTAATAACCTAAACCTTAGGAGACTTGATTAAAAAATAAGAGAGTTGATTCAAAAAAATGTTAAAAATTTTCAGTTCGATTTAGTTGCGTTTTTTCTAAACCATGAGCTGTTTCTCCTTTCGTACAAGGAGTCGCAATTAGCGAGATTCGAGGAAATCCGACCGAATGTGACTTTTTCATTTTAATTTCTTCTTTTTTCGAAGAAACCAGTTGAGCAAGCTAACGGATTTTCTTTAGAAAAAAAAATTTTTTTTTGGAGGTGGAGAAGTAACTGATCCTTTCTGAATAGACTCTGGGGGTGTGAAAGCCACCCTCCGTCCCTTCTCTATCCCATCTTCCCCCAAAACGCGAAAGCCTGCCACGTGGGAACACAAAGGCCGTCTTGGGAAATCCAGGCGGCGCTCCACCATTGGTTCCTCAAATATCCGAATTATCGATTAGTTTTCGACCCAAAAAAATAATTACAAGTTAAGAGAGCGTGGAAAATTCTTGTAAATTTTATGTTAATGTAATAAAAAAAAACTCCAAACTTGTATGCATATGATAAATTTATCAAAAATAATTTTTTGACCATTAAAAACTTTTAAATTAGTATATTTATGATAAATTTACTCCAAATTAATTTTTTAACTAGTGAAAATATAAAAAAATTGATATTTTAGTAACAAATTTATACTTCCATTGAATTTGATTAATATAATGAAAAATCAAAAAAATTAGTATACTTACCCAAATTGGTAAATTTGTAAATTTGTCAATTATATCATCTAAATTAATAATTTGATGATAAAAAATTAAAAAAATGAGTGGAAAGTAAATTTATGACAAATGTATCAGTTTGAGATTTTTAAACATTTTAAATATTGATTTTGGGTAAATTTATTATGACCATATCATTTTAGGGTTTGTCATGATAAAAAATTAATTTTTGATAAATTTATCACATATGTACAAGTTTGGAGTTTTTTGTTATATTAATTCTTAGATTTACATGCTATGCTATATTTGACAAGATCACCGCACAAATGCATACAAAATTTTAGCGTGTTAGAATTAGCAAAATGATCGGTCAATGAATTTTTGTATTCAATAATAATTGATATCAAATTAATTGGTTTAATAATTCATATGTGGTATAATTGATCATTTTTAGTATATCATCTTGAAATTATTTGTCCTCTGTGAAATAAGCACTTTAAATAAATGGAATTTTTTTGATGATTTAAGGAGAGAAAAAGAATGAAAAGAGATGTAAAAAATCTGTTTGGATTGAGCAACAATCTTTATTCTATCATGAGACATAATTTATTATAGACCACAAAAAACGAAAAATATATAATTATAAATCATTATGAAATTTATTTTAAGAACTCGTGGCTTGCAAGCACTCTAACAGTAGTTTTTAAAGACGGTTATGTTAACAAAGCCCTATTTATTTGTTTAGTTTGTTGCTTAATTTGAATCGTGCGACTTTTACCGTAAACTTCATACCGAGATTTACATAATTATCTATTTGAGTTTCGA
The DNA here is from genome assembly GCA_014182895.1 of Angophora floribunda. Lineage (NCBI taxonomy): Eukaryota > Viridiplantae > Streptophyta > Magnoliopsida > Myrtales > Myrtaceae > Angophora > Angophora floribunda. Next base: position 11,400,087 of record CM024710.1, on the reverse strand, counting down.
CCGGGAAAAGAAATACGAAAAAGGAATAAAAAGAAAAAGAGGGTCCTGCCACGTGGGCCTAAAACTTGGGAAAAAGAATAGGATAAAAAACATGGACGGATGGAACGGGGGTCGGACCGAGGGGGCTGGGGGGGGGGGGACGAGAGAATCTGCTTTAAGCACGAGGAGGGGGAGAGGGATATGATTACGTCAGAGGATCGGCAATGATGACGCTCACTGCTCCCTCTCTCTCTCTCCCTCTCTCTCTCTCTCTCTCTAATTTTGCTTTTACTAATTAATCGCCCCCGGGCGAGGGCCCCACCCCAAACCCCCCATCACTCCTCCCATCATGACTCCCACTCACTCCTCCCCCGCCCCACCTGCCACCAAACGTTCTGTTTCCCCCATTAGAACCGAGCATTTAATCCACTCCCCTCCTTTTGTTTACTAATTTGCCCCTGTTCTCCAAACCATTTTCCCACTAAATTAATTTTAATTCAATCAATGAAAACAAAAGTATTTTCCTAAAAAATCGACCGCTCCTACCGTACTTTCCCCATTTATGAATATGTTTATATATAAGTCGTTACGGCAGATATTTTATCTTCGACTAATTATTTCAAACCACATAATTAATTTTTTTTTTTTGGAAATTTATCTTTCAAACGGTTCATTTCCCTGTAAATAAACAAATCTTAAATTTCGAAACTTTAGGGTGAAAGTTAAAAGTAATTTAGAATTTATTAAAAATCTTAAAGGTGTGTCCGGCCTTTATCTTTTGTTTCTATTTTTATTTTTGGATTGTCCAAATCTTTATGATCAATTTAATCTTGACTTTTTTCTTAAGCCATAACGCCTAATTTCAATACGTGACGCTAGAAAAGAGAATCACATCAAGAACTTTTGAGAAATGTAGAAATCCCTGTCAATCATCTAGCAAGACAAAAGCGAGGTCCCCTCACATGTCCATCGAGGTTGCTTGAAGAATGTACATTCTCTTTCACGATTTGGATTGAAGCTGTTTGTAGTTGGCATGTCTTTATCGATTGTACCCAAGAAGCGAAGATCCGTGTCGTATGCTTTGATCGGATGCAGGACTCAACGAAATTACCTTATATTGACGTGAGTACCGTATATGAAATCCTGACCAAATAACGCCATGATTTTAAGTATAGTATCATCTTATACCCTTTTGAAAGATTAGAATGGCCTTATCTTATGATTTTAAAATTCCAAAAAAAAATTGAAAAGAAAAAAAAGAAAATCTTGAAAATTTGAATGCAAAGCGCACGCCAAACGCCCATGCTTTGAAAAGGGTTGACCAATCTCCCCAGGAACTTGACCTTGAATTTGCCCAAACTTTGACTTTCGGACATCATACCGGGGGTCCCAAGTGATACAATAAATACAATCGAGTCAAAAACAGATGGGGGGCAAGATTGCATCGTATCGCGTAACGAGGAAGTAAAAATAATTTCTCTCTCTTTCTCTTTTTTTTTTTTTTTTTTTTTGCGGGGAGATAATCATGCTTTTTTGGGGCCTCGCTTGCTAAATTGGCAATGAGTACAAACTTCATGCATGCGAAATCATACAAACTCATGGATAAAAAATGAGACGCTTTTGGCACGACCATCATAACAATGCAAGGGCCTCTTCGAATTCGAATTGCAAGGGGGCATGCCTCCCTTTCCTTGGCTAGGATAAGCCTTACCCACGCACTATTCATGTGTATCCTACTCGAATGCCTACATAACCTAGGCGGTGGTTGCTTGGCGCCCCGCCATTGGGCTAGGTATGCATGCCGGAGAGGGGAGGGGGGATTTGAACCCTACCAACAATTTAACCAGCAAGCATGAAGGATCTTGTCGAATTATCTCCACAGTTTTCTATTTTGGTCAATACCATGAAAAATTCCAAATTAGTGTATCTATGACAAATTTACTCCAAACATATTTTCTGACTATAAAAAAACCTTAAACTGGTACACTCATAATAAATTTTACCCTTTGTTAGTTTCTATTAAATTTTATTGTCGAATAGTTGAGTTAAATAAAACAATATTCCATTTGCCACAAGTGTACTAGTTTGTAAATTTTTTGTGATATTAATTCAATTGAAAAATTAATGAATAGTAAATTTGTCACAAATGTAACTATTTGGGGTTTTTGATGATCAAAAAATTTAATTTAGGGTAAATTTGTCACAGATATATCAATTTGAAATTTTTGGTCATACTAACCATTTCTATTTTTGCATACTGGTATGGGGCATGCAAGGGGACTTTCATGTACTGGATAAATCCGTTTCTTGATTTCTAAAATATGGACAGCCACAAGAGGCAAAAACTGCATTGGAATCTAATTTTTTATTCATGTTTTTGATAACGAACAATATCTTAAACCAATTTATGCTATGGAGATAACTTTAAAGTCATGAGTCTTGCCAGTTTCATTTAGGACGAAACAATATATGTATATCTATCGGGACAGATGAGATTGTCATTACAGGTAAATATTGTGTGAAACATGCACATTTTTGTTAGGGTTCGATGCGTAATAATCTTTTTTGCCATAAATTAAACATGTCGTTCGGCCCTTGCTTTTTTATTTTTGATCGACCAAATTAGGCCAAGACTCTCATGCTTTTGGCATTTAGGGAGTTTTAGAGCACTACGCAATCCTTAAAGCATCCAAGTTAAAACTTGTCATCTTCTCAATCCGACGAGACGCGTGATCTCACCAGTACCCTTCCCCGTGTTCTTTCCCCCGTCCTCTTCTCCAGGAATTATCGAATAGCCGCCGGTCGCCGCTTTTTAAATCATCCCGTGACGTGGTAACGTATGGCCCTAAAAGGAGCAACTGTTCAAACGCAGGGCGTATAATTTAAAAACTATTTTCCTTGGAAATGATCCATTATATTGATTGCAATAATTAATGAACGAATAACAACATAAATTAGTACTGAAAACATTTTTTACTCACTAATTATTCGCATGCAGTGTAGGAGATCATTTTCAGAAAAAAAAAGTTTTCAAATTCATTTGAATTGCAATTTTTTTCCAAAAAAAATAATTACTTACATTATTAACAAAAATGAATGAACGAAAAATATTTTCATCAATCCACAAAAATATTTTATAGAGACAATTTATAAAATAATTTTTTGAAAATTATTACTTGTACTACTTAAAAAATGAATGTGCTAAAAAATATTTTCATTATTTACAGAAATGTTTACGCGTAACTAGCATGGATACTATTCTTCACAAATGATATGGAAATCAAGTTGCAATAAATAGATCGATTAATCCGATTCCTCTTAACTTAAAATGATTACGGCTATGGTTACCGATGTAATCAGCTCGTTCGCTGGCACTTCTCCTTGCGTCGCAGCGCACTAGGCACACGGTGCTAAATCGATCCGATCTTATTCGCACTAATGATCGCTCGAGCGGAAAACGATGACCCAACGCTCGACCGCCACGATTGCTCCTCGCACTCCATCAGTCGAACATTAATGATCCCGAATTCTTCAAATTTGAAATCGGAACGATCCGTCTATTCCAGATAAGATCCTTCGGTGAATTCAATGTGAACGTTCACGGGTACGGTGCCCGCGTGTCAACCCCGGTCGTTTTCGTCTACCAAACTCTGTGCCTGAAACATTTTTAATGCCGCGTCCACTCGCCCACATTCCGCAAATCAAAGGGCTCGGATTTCGTGCGCCAACTTCAGCGGCATTAATGTTTCTAGAAAAGGGGGGAAATAAAGTCATATATGACACGATTTGGTGCTGCGACCCTCAAACTTCCGCATGCAGCCACCGAAAAAATACAGTGACAAATTATTTAGGGTCTCTTTAGTTAAGTGTCCACTGAGAAATTTGAAATAAAAGTTTTGATTCATGCCATTATTAAGTTTCCAAATAGTACTCTTACGTCATAATTACCTCATATTGATTTTCATCTTCACAAAAAGTCTCGAACCAATTTTTAGATGATGTATTTATCTTAAATTAATTTTTGTCGCATAAAAAAGAAAAAAATGCTAATTGCATCCGTGTCGGTACATGTTGCACTACAGAGACAGATGTGCTTTGAAGAATGGTGGATCCAAGGTGGAGGTGCTCGCTTGTATTGACACGTACACGTTGTCATGGAAGATTGGGTTGGGTTGGGGAAATCGGTTAGAAATTTTTTGACGAGATGAAAATCAGTTTGGGGCAGATATACATAGGTATAGGGATGTAGAAAAAATAGAGAAGACGAGAAAGTTTTATATTTTGAATTTTGAATTGTGTTTTACTATTAATAGTAACTTCTATATATACACAAACACTTGGGAAAGAATCTCAAGGAATAGATATTGACAATAGAATTGCTAACTAATCAATTTCGAATTGCTTATTATATGGATATTCAGATTGTGTCTTGATTCCGATAAGAGCTGGAATAGTTAATATGAAAATGAGTCAAAAGATGGGTCCTAATGCGAAACTAAGTCTCGAGTAAATGTTGTGACAAAGGGTATTGGTTTAGAATTTTGCTGCGAGGCAAAGATTAATATGATATAAATACACGATGAGGAGATTTTTAATGGTATTAAATTTTTTTTTTGGGGGGCGAGTGTCTCGTAAATTATTCAAGTCCGTGCCCCGCGCTGGTTGACCAAGAAAATGGAGACGCGGAGCAAAAATTCGCACCCGACAAACTAACCGAAAGCAAGGGGCACAACTGTAAATAACGCCGAAATCGGCGCGTACTCGAATGATTTGATGGTGTATATGTAGTCTTTTCGCCCATCGAATCGGGAGGCCACTCCCTCCGCGACGAGCTCCGGACTCCTGCCACTGGCGCTGAGTCCAACTTGGTTCCGTAACTATAAATACCCGCTTTGACTCACTCACTCTCTCTCTCTCTCTCTCTCTCGTTCTCTCGTTTCTCTCTCTTCCGTTTCTCTCTCTTCCTGAAGGAGCGCGCACGGTTCCGGCGTTCGTCCGATGCGGAGGAGAAGCTCCCGGCGCGGCGCAATGGCAGCTCCCCCGAGGCTTGTGGCGCTCGCCACCCTGCTGTTCCAGGAAAATCTCTCTCTCGTTCCCGTCCTTCCGCCGTCCTCCGTCCTCCTCTTTGCTTTCTCGTTTTGTTCTTTCACTCTCGAGCTTTCGTTCGGCCTCTCGCTTCAGCGGCGGCGAGCTCGCCGTGTTCTGATTCGGGAGGAGGAGATGCGCGTCGAATGCGTTCGCGTGATGTTGTACGTTCGTCGGTTATGGTGGATTCGCTTTCTGAATCCGGGAATCGGTCGTCGACTACCTGTTCGTCTGAAGCTCTCGCTCTCGCTCGCTCGCTCGCTCGCTCGCTCATCCGCCAGTGGAGTTGCCATGACGAATGCCCCAGTTGGTCCTAGTCGAACCGAGTCCAGATTTCGGCCCTGAAATAACGAGCGGCGGCGAGGCCGCGAGGCGGCGTCGTTTGGTTTCTCTCCTCTGTTTTTTTCTGTCGAACTCAAAACGACAGCCCGGAATTCAGTGGTTGTGAGTTAGGTTTCGAGAACTTGTTTGCGGGAGTTAACAATTTCGAGAAGTGTTGTTGCATGGCTTGTGGAGGTTACGAAGCGTTACTGTGTCTGGGGTTCAAATCGGTTCTCACTTCTGTGGGCTATGGCCTTTGCAATTCTAAGTTACAGGAGTAAAGAGATTTTAGATCACGTCAGTAGGAGTTTGACTGAATTCGCTTGTTTTGTTCAAGTGCAGGTTTTATTTGCTGTCTGTGCAATCGGCGCGGATAGGCCCAAGACGCGGTTGCTTTTGGCATCAGATGCGACATCCGGGTGAGACTCGTTAGTGCTCATTTGCTGGGTACAGTTTCAGTTACTGGGAATAAGGCTCTGACGCGGCTCGGTTGACTTGTACAAATAATCGGCGAGCTGCTTTGGCACTTAAATAATTATTGGAGCTCGATTTCTTCAGTTCTCGATGTGTGGAAATTTTGTGTCTATCAGTCGTCCACTGCTCACGACGCAAGTGTTCTTTGTCCAGTAATTTCGAGGATGAAAACTTCATATCAACTTTCAGTCAACGTAGTCCATTTGAAATTTTCAATCCGAAGTTCAAGTGATTTATGTTGTTGATTCATGATGCCTGATGTTCGACCGCACAGCATTTTCCTTCTTATTGCGTGTATCACAGAGGAGGGCAACTCCTCAACACAGTGCAGGCATCTAAACATTTCTTCACTCTTTTCTGCCGTATTTTGCATGGTTGTGACAGCCCATTTTGCCTTGATTTGATCCAGAGCGGAACTTGTTGTTAACCCATGCACTTGTTCAGGGAACGACACACTGAAGAATATTGTGCTATGTATGACATCTGTGGAGCTCGATCAGATGGAAAAGTTCTCAACTGCCCTCATGGCTCTCCATCTGTGAAGGTATATTTAATAATATTGAAGCTGAATTTCTGAATAAATTCGGCATTTCCACTAATTAAGATTTTGTATTTCTTGATGATTTCATTTGCAATCCTCACTATATTTGTCATTTTAGTTTGTAGTAACTGTTCATATTCACTTCATGGTCTTATATTTTGCTCATGTACTGGGTTAGTTGATTATGATTGCTCAGGCAATCAGGCATATCTTAGGTTCTGGTTCAATTAAATAGCAAGGTCATCCATTAGTTAGGATCTCACCTTATCTGTTTGGAGCAGTGACTTAGCTTCACTGGTTTTAAGGCCTCCTATAACTTCAATGCACTTCATTTCAGCCAGATGATCTGCTCTCGTCGAAGATACAAAGTCTCTGTCCAACAATTACTGGGAACGTTTGTTGCACAGAAGCTCAGTTTAACACACTACGGGCACAAGTCCAACAAGTAAGAGCCATTGTTCTTCATAATGAATTCAGACTATTGTCTGAGAAATGGGAGTGGTATCTCAATTCTCTATCTCTCCTTTGCTCTAATACTTGAAAGCCATTAATTATGGCTGCAACATTTGTTTCCAGCAAAAGAACAAGACCAATTATCCAACTATATTCAGTTCTATTTTTGGGTTATTCGTTGCCATTTGGATAAGGATAGGAAGCATGTATAAAATATTAATTCTTCTATGCTACTTGGCAGGCCATTCCTTTTCTTGTAGGCTGCCCCGCATGCTTGAGAAACTTCCTGAATCTCTTCTGCGAACTTACCTGCTCTCCAAATCAAAGCCGTTTCATCAATGTAACTGCTATTTCAAAGGTGAGGAGATCCTACTCACTCTTCTGATTATATCTTAAATGTGGTCTACCCCCTGCCCCGGTTTTGTTTTCCATGGCAAGGGATTGGTCTTTCTCTAAGTTCAGTTTTATTTATGGGGAAGACATGGAATATATTGTTCTTCAAGTTTCTTTGAAGGTTTCGATCCGTATCTATTCCCCACAACAACACTTGGATTTTGTGGATGCTTATCAAGCATCATCTATGCACTGCTTTATGGTTTTCTCCATGTATATAGTGTAGATAGGGTGGTGGACAGTAGGTGCTATACTAAGTATCGTTTATGTTTCATCTTCTTTTCCTACTCTTAACTTTCGGTTTGTCTTTTTGAAAGTCAAACTCCGGTCGCTTTTTTAAAGTGGAAATGTTAGGTACTCAGAAATCCTCGGTGTGGTTGCCTGTCTCATACCCATAATTGCAATGTGAAGGGAATAAACATTCCATTCCTAATTTTCAATTTTTTTCAGGTTAAGAACAATTTGACCGTGGATGGGATTGACTTTTATATAACTGACGCTTTTGGTGAAGGGTTATACGACTCTTGTAAGGATGTGAAATTTGGTACGATGAATACTCGAGCTTTAGAGTTTATTGGTGCTGGGGCTCAGAATTTTAGAGGTACGTTTTGTAAAAAAGTCATGCCTAAGTCTGCATGTGCATGCCTGTTCATTACATATGTTCTAAAGCCAAATATTTCCTAGTAGATTAAAAGAGAAATATGTTGGCACATGAAATTTGCTTGAGTAAAAATTAGGCAGAAAAGGAGTTAGTTTGTCGGTGAACAAACTGCCTCAACTGCATCAAATTTTTTTTCCATCCTTGGATATTGACTTGCATCTTTAGTAGAACATTATATTCATGTTTTTCTTGCAAGCATGACAGATGCTTCTGGAATTTGTGCCATGTACTTCACTACAATTAATTTTGCTTCTTAATGACCTTGTCAAATGTCAGGGGAGTTAATTTGATGCGTTTTATAATTGAGATGGATAGCACATTGTCACATCCAATGTATCCTTGGCACTTTATCTTGTACGATTGATTACAGAGTGGATGGTTTTCTAAATGAAATTTTGTCAAGGAAGATAAATTGGGGGAGCTATCTTATGTTTAGTGGGTGCTAATTATTATTTCAAGAAATGTCTCTCTTCGTACCATCAACTAATTGACAAAATCTAGTCAAGAGGCAATTGGTAGGAGGGTTACCACGGCAAGGACTTCATCTTTGCTGGGTTGCAGAGTTAATATATGTAACCTATCTTGATGTTGAAAGTATCTTTAGGGTATGGAGTTCCTTCTAACATTGGATGAAAATGATACTGGTGAAGATAATATGCTGTTGAACACGATTGCCTACATCCTAATGCAATGCGAAAATTTGCTTTTGGTAGCTGCTAACGTGCTCATTTACTTTGTGGCTGAATCCAACTTAACTTTGAATGGTGTCAAGGGCTATGCTTGTATGTTTTTGGTATATAAATTGCAGGATGCCATTTATCTGTTGAAGGATAAACAAGAACAATTTACAAATGCTATGCTTTTCTCCTCGAATTCTCGCGCTTATATGCAGTTAATTTTGGCAGAATGGTTTGCTTTTATTGGAAGACGAGCAGGCGTTAATGTTCCTGGTTCACCTTATGCCATTACGTTCAGGCCAAATGTGACAGAATCTTCTGGAATGGAGCCTATGAATGTATCTACTTATTCTTGTAGTGATATCTCACTTGGCTGTTCTTGCGGCGATTGCCCCTCTTCTGCTGTCTGCTCAAATTCAGCTCCTCCTGCCTCACCTAAAGAAGGATCTTGTTCAGTGAGAATTGGATCTATTAAGGTGAGAGAATGGCACACACACATACTATGAGTTTTGTGCATGAGACTTCAATTGCGAGAAACTTACACTTACATACCCCACAATACAGGCCAAATGTATTGACCTATCCCTGACAGTACTGTACATCATTTTAGTCTCTGGGTTTTTTGGTTGGGGATATTTCCATCGAAGAAGAGAAAGGAACACAGCTATGAGGAAAGCATCGTCAAATGTCACGGATGACCAGTATCAAAATATAGGTCGGCAAAAGAATGAGAACCTTCCCATGGAGGTGGGTCACTCTGCATTCCACTAGATGTTGAATTTTTGTTACATCTTGACAATACATTTTAGTTTTTGTTTTGAAGCACTAGTTCCTATGATCAGTTGAGTCAATGCATTCCCTCCTGTGCTTTGCCACTTGCTTTGCTCTTTCCTTCGCACTACTGACTTTTGATTAGTGAACATATTTTCAATTGGCCCACTTTGGTATTTTCAGATATTTCCGTAATCTAACAATTTAAGGTGGTTCAACCGACTGATTATTGGCTTAGTTTTTCTTGTAGTCTGGTAAGAAAAGTATGGCCTATAAGATTCAAGTAAAATGTTTTGAACCTCTATGTTCTTGTGAGGATAATCAAGGAAGTAGGGTCCATAATACAGAGCTAATCCATCAACCATTCAATCTTGACTTCCTGTCCATTATGCTGTTTTTCCATTGTGATTGTTTTTCTTGCCTGGTTTTGTAAATTGTTACAAGTCTGCTATAGTTACTCGTGGGTATTGTGATGAGAGTGAAATTCACTCAGGTATTGTATATAAGTTGTGGGTATTGTGAAGATGGAGCCATTTGATTGTGTTGGAAAATGGCCATCGAAAACCTTGCACAATCCAATTAAAATGAGCCCTCCAACTGCTGAATTAGCTATTTTATGTTAAGGGTGAAAGATGGAGATTGTTTAGCTAGAAGATAGTGTAGCACCTTGAAGTTTAGGGTGGTCTTTCAATTTTCAGTTTTGGTTTGCTATTTATTCTAAATTTAGACTTGGAGAAGGTGCTGACCAATTTGCACATCTTCTGAAAACCATTGCTTGTACTTATTGACATTAGTTCTGTTTGCGAAAATTCAAGTATCTCCATTGCATGATGAAACTTAAATTAGGTTAAGAGACCAAGGGTTTAGCCTCAATGTGCACCAGGGAACTCACCAATGCTATAGCCAATTTAGTTGCTTCTGTTGTTTCAAAGATGTTACTATGCTATTAATTATTATTTGATGGCTGGTTGATGACTAAGGTGTATTGGTTTTTTGTGTGGCTGCACCCTTATGATGTTTAAAGTCTGCCAGTGTACTTATGCATAAACTTGACGCTAGTTCCTGATTTCTGATGTACATCATCGCTTCTTGTCCAATTATGTTTCTCTGTGTCTTGATGTACTTTGGAATCTTACTGAGTTGTATGTCGTTGTTTCATCCATGCGGTCCAGTAGGCTTGAGATTGGCTTCTGTGCTTTTTGGAAGATCCTGTTATTGCTATCCCCTCTTTCATTCTAGGCGAATTTAAGAATGGCATTAATGCTTTCTTGTTTATTGTCAGATGCTTGAGGATGCTCCCCACATAAGAAACGGGGTGCAACTTTCATTCGTGCAAGGATACTTGTCAAAGTTTTACAGGTCTTTTTCTATGCCACTAATGCATTTAGGCTTCTGCACTCAATTGCTTCAAATTTTTGACTGAGTGTTAAATTTCAGGAAATATGGAACATGGGTTGCTAGAAATCCCATCTTTGTATTATTTATGTCACTGGCTGCAGTCCTTCTACTTTGTTTAGGTCTTATACGATTCAAGGTGGAAACGAGGCCTGAGAAGGTGTGCATTAAGAATTCTCTGGTTCTTACTAATAAGATTCTGAGTTTCACTGTTTGTTCTTCTATTGTAACTTTTGCTGCTTTCTTTAATTGCTATAATACTCCTTATTTTCACGTTTGTCTTCTTAATTCTTGCTTCTTTCAGCTATGGGTAGGGCCTGGAAGCAGAGCTGCAGCAGAGAAACAATTCTTTGACAACCATTTAGCTCCTTTTTACAGGATTGAACAGGTTCTCACTGCTATTTAGGCTGAGGGTTGTGCCTTCGAGCTTTGTATTTGGTTTCTGTTAAGTGACTATATTGGCTGCACCTGATTGGCCAAAGCTGCTTTGTCTTGATTAATGTCACATAGTTTTTTTATTACATAGATATAAAAGAAGCTTTAATAAATGTGTTTTCGTTATGTTGCTTTGTCTTTCTATTTTAGTTCTAATGAAACAATAGCTTACACTGTCATTTGCAGAGGTTTACATTCAGTGTGCAATTTTTTCTCATCCAGTTCTTTGATTTGACTAGCCTGGTGTAAAACTGCTCTTTTATTTAGCCTAACTGTGTTTGAGGCTGAAGGAACTAATTGTCCTGTATTTCTTCACCCAGCTCGTCTTAGCAACTGTTCCAGATGGCGTGCATGAAAAACCTCCAAGTATCTTGACGGATGACAACATTAAGTTACTTTTTGAAATACAAAAAAAGGTAACTTATTTCATTTAAGATTGCATTTGTCTCTTGCCAATCAGTTGATCTTATCCATAGTTTTTTTATTTGCTTTTTGCTGAGAATTTTCATTTTTGTTGTCAACCTTTCCAGATTGATGGTATCCGTGCCAATTATTCTGGATCCATGATATCCTTGACTGATATCTGCATGAAGCCACTAGGCCAAGATTGCGCCACTCAAAGTGTCCTGCAGGTATCTGACCAAAAAAAAGTGTCCTGCTGATACACTTAGTTATTGGTGTACTCAAGGGAATGTCTCCTCTTTCTGATTCCTGTCACTTTGTACCTAAAGGAAAAATCATATCGAATAGAGTCCCTCTCAATATTTTGGTAAATTAACTATACTTAACCAGTTAGGATTAAATCCAGCAAAAAATCAGCAAGGATTACTGACTTGTTTAGGAAATGATTTAAAAGCCTTGATGACGCTTCCGAACTGGCAGTGAACAACTTGCATCATTTATTGAACTAACAATATTTGACTTGCTATTGCTTGCTGTATCCTCTGTGGTAATGGATTGATTCTCTATGTTCTCAATTATTGGTTTTTCTTATACCATCTGATGTTTGTAAATTGCTGTGTATTTTTCTGAATGTTGAGGATGTAATCAGGTGTATGTATGTGAAAAACAGGTTAGTTTGTTGACTTTTGTTGTTGTTGATACAATGTAAATTTAAATCAATTAGATAATGCACTCCAATTCTGAAACTGTTGACTATTGATGGGCTCAATGCTGCTTGAAGGACCCCTGGATCTGGGCCAAATCATTATATTTAATGAGCTGGGTACTCTTTCAAAGATTGTGTCCAAAAAACCGTGTGGTCCTCACTCAGGATTTGGGAGTTAAATATTTTGAAAGTCTTGCAGGTTTCTCTTGAGAAATATATACATGACCGACCATCATTTGGGTGGTTAAATTTGGCTGAATTGCGTTTTTTACAATGCTTGCTACTTGTCTGGCCACCTTTTGGCCTTAAAGCTGAAACTTCAATTCAGCCTCTCTATCGGTGGACATACTGAGCTTGTATCAACAAGTTGTTATGAGTGTCATCATTGTTGTAGCACAGACAAATAGTGATAATACTAACCATTAATGTCAACTTGATGGACTTTGTGGTTCTTATCAGTAATTACCACTCATGACATCTGCTAATGGTGGCAACTTGCTTAAAATTGTTCACATTAGTGTTGCTTGCCTTGACTTTCCTTGTGGTCTTGATGATATATTGATGATAGTTTGTTTCTTCTTTACTGGCATACAGTATTTCAAGATGGATCTGGAAAATTACGATAATAATGGAGGAGTCGATCATGTTAGCTACTGTTTTCAGGTACTTTCACCTGTTTTCAGGTCCTATTTGTTGAGGCTAAAGTACTTGTTTCTAAACCCTTAATCATAAGGGTGGATGGATTATACTGAGATATCCTTGAGGTTTTCTCCACTTCCTTTGTGGGAATTTTAGGTTATTATATGATTCTCAAATATCGAAAGTTTTTGGATTTTCTGCACAAGTCAACTAAACTTGATTCATGCTGACGAGGGATGTGGACCTTTTTTTTTTTTTTTAAATTCTAGTTAGTACAAGTGGTACTAATTAGGCAAATGAAGTCGAAAAAAAGTGTTAGTATAATGTTTGCACTCAGTGGAACTTGACTAAACTAGTTGGTTCAAATGGCATGAACAAAAACCTGAGCCAGACTGGTTATTTACACAAAACCAGTTGCACTTGCTTTTATTTGGGCTGTTAGACAAATAACCAAGAAGCCTGCCCTCAAAGCAAGTGCCTACCAGGATTCCAACTGTGGAGCTGGGGATTGAAAAAATACATATCTGCCGCCAATGCTGGTCAATCAGCTGATGCATTATGTGATTTATTTCACATTTGTTGGGCCCCCTATTCAAATCTGGCAGGAATAGTAGAAAACTGTAGTCATGTATATCATGACTACTGCATTTTATTGGACAAGATTTTGTCACCATTTGTGAAGGTTGGAGATTGTATAAATAGGTAAACAGAAAATTTTACTATTTGATGGTTGACACCCTGATAGAACTTTTACATGGACCCTCTCACCTGAACATTTGGATTACTTGCTTGGTTTTCAAAATGCTAGGTTTTCTAGTCGAACCAGCTAACGATTTGAGGAACTTCCTTTTCTTCTCTTGTTCCAAAAAATTGTGGATGACCAGTTATAAGAATTCATGAGATAGCTATCAACTGTGGAGAAATACCTTCTCAGCATTTAAGCTGAACATTTCTAATTGCTGCATTAGCTCTTTATACTTAGATTGTACACTCGTTTCTCATCTTATAGTAGGCATAGATTTGGAGCTTGCTCATATTTTTCAAGTGCTTACTCACATCATTTGAGTATTCTGGCATATGCAAACCATTTAACTTAAAGCATGACATATATTTATTAATTTATAGGTATTATTGATCACTGAATGCAGAATTTGAATAGCTTTTGACATTTATGGGCTGTCTTTCAGCATTATACATCTGCAGATGCATGCATGAGCGCCTTTAAAGCTCCCTTGGATCCAAGCACCGCTTTAGGTGGTTTCTCTGGGAATAACTATTCAGAGGTACGATTTTATTGTTGAAATGAGTTGAGTGCCCTATTCACTGGTCAGGGAAAATGAAGGAAAAAAAAAGGAAATAAATGTAACACTTTAAAAAATTTGTTTGGAACAGGCCTCTGCATTTATAGTAACTTATCCAGTGAACAATGCACTCGATAAAGAAGGCAATGAAACTGGAAAAGCAGTAGCATGGGAGAAGGCCTTCATCCAGCTCGCACAGGTTTTCTTTCACCTAATGAAAACTGAAAGGAACCTTTTTCTTGATTCTGTCTTGGACATGTGTTTTTGACATTGCATGCTCTGATTGATACCATCATGTCAGAAAATATGTTATGATGGTGAATCTTGGTATGAGCTGTTTGTTATGTCTCTTAGAAAATGTACACATGGCTTATATTAGGACTGAACATTAGTGGAATAATAAGGTTCACTAGTTTTTGCTGAAAGTTTCTAAACACCTTTTCATCTGTAAGCACTCGACTAGTATGTGGAATGTGGGTTAGGTTAAGTCATCAGAGCTCTGACAGTTCTAGTAACAAAACTTTTCTCCTTTATTATGCATCTGGAGAAATTCAATATAAAAAGGCCATCCTTTTTACCCAGTTGGATAACTGATAAATTTATATCGTTTTTCATTTTAACTGCCAATTAGGAGTTTAGAACTCCCTTCATTTTTTTCCTCTTCTTTTCTGTTGCATGGCAGGATGAGTTGTTGCAGATGGTGCAGTCCAAAAATCTGACCCTCTCTTTTTCATCTGAAAGCTCCATAGAAGAAGAATTAAAAAGAGAAAGTACAGCTGATGCCATAACTATACTGGTAAAGTTTTTTCTCCATAGAAACATAACTGAATGTGAAAATTAATCCTTTTCCTTTTACTTTGTGGACCATACGGTCTATTTTAACTTAATTTTGTCACTGCCTTTAAATTGTTCATTCTTGAATCAAGGAGTTGATTTTATGCTTCACTAATTCTTTTTGTGTACCTTTTGTGTCAGATAAGCTATCTTGTTATGTTTGCATACATATCTCTGACTCTTGGAGATACACCTCGATTGTCCTCTTTCTACATCTTATCCAAGGTATATCTTGTTAGTTGTACCAATTATTGGTATAAATTGCAACATTAGCAGCATCTAATTTTAGTTTTGATGGTACTTAGTTACAGCTAATGACTTGTAATTTTTCATATCATCTGTTGGATCAGGTATTACTTGGTCTTTCTGGGGTGGTTCTTGTGATGCTCTCTGTTCTTGGATCAGTGGGATTTTTCAGCATATTGGGGGTGAAATCAACTTTGATCATTATGGAAGTCATTCCTTTCTTGGTTCTAGCTGTAAGTCCCATTCTTCTTGTCCTTTTTAATTTCATGACGCTTCTGAATCAAACTCAACATTTGGAATGAATGATGTATTTTAAACTTAAGTTTTTGAATTTTCGATTGGAAAAAGAACAAGTGCAATGACTCAGCATTTCAAGTACAATTGTACTCATTAAGGCTGATATTTGCTAATCAGCTACTGCATTAAGGCAGACATTTTTAGCATCAGAATGTGTCAGTACAAGGACCTCTTTGCACGTGTGCATATCTAGACGATGTGATTGCTTCATCTTTCTGAATTTCCAATATTTGTTTCTACTGCAGAACATCGTAGTAGTGCATCCTGGCACCCTCTTCACTAGCTTCTGAAACTTTTGTAATGGACACGCTTGTTTCGAGTCTGCATGACACTACTAAATTGCTGCCGAGCCCCATAATGCATAGTTTGGAAGCTGAATTTTGTTTCCTGTTTTTTACTGAAACTATGCCCAAATTTGTCCTGCTTAAACAAGCACCAAATTTGTGTTACTTATTTCCCTAATTAGTTGACATACGACTTGCCTATTGGATAAGATTCTATTCATCTATCTATCATGTACAGATTCACACTATTATCTCAATCAGACTTTGCAATCTCCTTGACATTTGGGGTGTCTTTGTTTCATGGAAAATCAATGATTAGGAAAGACTTCCTGAAAAAGATTGTTTGTACCACTCTGAAAAAGTAGTCAATGGAAAATTCTTCCATTATCAACAACTATCTATGCCTAAAATTTTCAATGATGATAATAATATTTTTTGTTTATTAATTTTTGTAATACAGTGGTCATTTTTAAGAAATATTTTCCATATCATTGATTTTCACAAAACAAACACACCCTTAGTTCTACTTAACTAACTGAAATAAAATAAAGTATTATGAAAATTGAGGGAATACAACATATATTTGAAAGGAATTTAAGAAAAAGACTGCTTTCTTTTCTTTTCCCCTCATTATAACTCAGTGTAGTTATTTACTCATGGGACCAGTGACTTGGCATTGCTGAAGCTCATCCTTATTCTATTTCAGGTGGGGGTGGATAATATGTGCATTTTGGTTCACGCTGTGAAGCGGCAGCCACTGGAATTGCCATTAGAAGGACGGATCAGCAATGCACTTGTTGAAGTTGGTCCTTCAATAACGCTGGCTAGTCTGTCTGAGGTGCTAGCATTTGCTGTTGGAAGCTTTATCCCAATGCCAGCATGCCGTGTGTTTTCCATGTTTGCAGGTTCTCTTTGATTTATAACCTATATTGAATAGCACTAGACTAGAGTGACTTTTCTCCAAATACTAGACTAGATTAGCTTTTCTCCACTTGTGTAGACCTAAAGCAGTTCAATGTCCAAAATATGTTCTTTTGCAGCATTGGCGGTTCTCCTGGATTTTCTCTTGCAAGTTACTGCCTTTGTTGCATTGATAGTTTTTGATTTTTTGAGAGCCGAAGACAAGAGGGTTGATTGTTTTCCATGTATAAAGGTTTCTTCATCATATGCTGACTCTGATAAAGGTATCGCCTGTTCCATCATTATTTTTATTGGATATTTGGGTGCTAAAATTAAAATGCACCTATGAGTTTTTGCTTACCTTCGTAAGCACTAGTTATGTCTCTTTTTACGGGTTTTTTTTTTGCTCTGAAATTTTGGCATGAAGTTTTGATTGAATCAGTATTATGGAAGTGTAGGAATTGGGAGAAAAAAGATTGGATTGCTGGCTCGATACATGAAGGTAAATATCTTTTAATCATGGTATCCATATTTTTAAAAGGCTCCTATCCTGCCAAAAGTTAGTATTGTAACTGTGTGAATTTATTATTAACTTCCCCTAACCCACAACTTTTTTTTTTGGGGGGGGATAACTTTTGGAGTAAATGTTGACTTTCTTAAGTTCCACAGATATGACATTGAGAGTTGGAGGGGTAATTTTATGACCCATTAAGGGGACTGCTGTGAAACATGTACTGTACCTTAATTTTCATCAGCCACGAGATGCTTACTATTACACAATATTCATCCTTGTCTGCTGATTCTTTCCTTAGAGCAGCTCTTAAATTATTTATTCACTTAGTAGGTCAACTTTATTTATCCCTTAGTACATATTGACTTTGTTTAGTGGGTCCATATTTATCCTTCTCTGCTGATTCTTGTATTAGCACAGCTTTAAATTATTTATTCACTTAGTAGATCAACTTATTTGGTCCCTTAGTACATATTTGTCTATCTTTAGTGGGTTCTCTCTCAACGGGTGCATTATGCATTAAAACGAATTTCTGGTTATCTCAAAGGCATTGGTATATGTGGTCAGCAACACGAACTCCACACGAACTCCACAGACCACATCTCTCTGAAATCTGAACACACCTTTAGTGTGGCGAGGAATTTAAAATTTTTCATTTATTAGCTTGGCATGTTTTCAAATATGTAAATGTCAGTTATGGCTTGCCTGGCCATTATTACTATAGCCATCACGAGTATTCACTCGAAGTCCTTATTGCGTCTTGCTTGGAGACAGATGTAGTGCAAGAACTTTTTTGAAACTGGAATGTCTTAGTAGTGGTGATATGTGAGCCTCTTGAGGCAGAACTTTTGAGCAGAGAGGACTATGTTTCCAACAGACTTTACTACTCTAATGACAAGTTACTGTCAGATTTCACCTATCTTGATCATCCAAGATAATTCTGTGTTTCTTAATTGATTGGAATTTTCACAAGACATTAAATGGATTAGTTTACATCTGTCAATGGTAGTGCTCCCTTGCAGTTGTATGTTCAATTGGACGTTGCACATGATACTCTTGATTTTTCTATATTCCGCGTCATGTCTTTCTCAATCTCTTCATGGGGAGGAAATGGTTTTTCTTTAATGCGAAATGTAAATACAATGATTTACTTGTTAACAGGATTTGGTCTCAGCAAGGTTTATATTCAGTGTTTACCATATGAAGGAGCAATTTACGGAGCTCCATAGGCATTTAATAAAGCTAATCATGCTTCAAAAGTTCCTCTTCATGCCTGCTATGCCTTGTTTCTCTGATAACTGTCGAATTATTCTGCAGGAGGTCCATGCACCTATTCTCAGTCTTTGGGGAGTTAAATTTCTGGTTGTCTCAGTTTTCATTGCTTTTGCAGTAGCTAGTATTGTGAGTAGCTCTGTTCTTTCATGCGATTCTTTTTCGTCCTTCTGGATTTTTGCCTTTGCATATGTAATGTAGTCTTACATGGATAGCATCTAACTTTTTTCCTCCTCTACAGGCATTGTGTACCAGGATTGAACCTGGTTTGGAACAGAAAATTGTTCTTCCCCGAGATTCATACCTTCAGGTTTGACTTGTCGAAAAACATTTGATGCAGAAAACTTGCCATAATATGGTGTCTTGTACCTCAATCCTTTTTTATGCTCCACAGGGATACTTCAATAATGTCTCAGAGTATTTAAGGATTGGTCCACCTCTATATTTTGTTGTAAAGAACTACAATTACAGGTATCTTGACAAGTGCTGACAATTTGTGCATGGGTCATTATGAACAATTAGCTTTGCAATTCTTAATATGTGGGTCAATTGATGTTGCATCCCTCAAATTGATGGATATCATACTTACTAAAAACCTTAGTTCTCAGCTTTGCTGGACGAGATTATCGTCACTTACTTTATGTGAGCACCAATACTTATGATAAGGCTATTCTTTATTGCATATTTTGCATGTTAAATTCCTTAAACAAATTTTGGATGCTTCTTGTCGGAGATCAATCCTTTTTTTATTTTGCTCAACTTTTTCAGCTCGGAGTCAAGACAAACAAATCAATTGTGCTCCATCAGCCATTGTGATTCTAACTCTCTTTTAAATGAGGTAAAGGTTTTTTTTCCTTCTGCTTATGTGATAGTTTGGCAGGTGTTGATTATACTTCACTTTACATATTATGGTCCTCTCTTCATCCTTAGTCCATGCTGGTCTCTTTCCTAATGCACTAAATCAATTCCAAACTATCTTATAGCTGCAAGAACTGCATATTCTTTCACAGGGGATTTTCTTGTCTTTCTTTTCTTATTCTCATTTTGGGTTTTCCCGTTCTTGTCGCACAATCCTTTGGTGGTTTTCTTCCCACCTTTGGAGATCAGGTGGCTGTATAATCTGTCTTTGGTGCCCAAGTCCTTTTGAGATTCATTTTGTGTATCATACAACAACAAAAAAATTAAGGTTTATTCCTTCAAGTGGTGTTGACTAGAGGAAGGATTTTTATCCCATAGAATGTGATTCAAGTCTCCTGTAAGCTCCAAGTGCTCCATATATCTTTTTTTATCAACTCCTTCCATGTCCTTTTAGGTCTTCCTCATCTTACCCATGATTGGAGAAGCAGCTACTTTTTCATGGATAGATTCATTTCCAGTCCATACTTTTCTAGCATGTCTGCATATCCTATGAAACATTATCTCCGCAATGTCCATTTTATACACATGTTGGTGTTTAACTTCCCAACATTCTGCACCATAGAGCATGGCCTTATTGCCGTTCTATATAGAATTTTCCCATAATCTTAAGTGCCTTCGATTATTGCATGGACACGAGATGTTCTTCTCACTTTATCAGTCTGCTTGTTGTACTCCATGGGATTAGATCTCTATTGATTTCTCCATCCCATTGCAAAACTGATCCTAGATATTGAACCGTTCACTTTTTTAGGAAGTTCGAGTCTTCAATTTTCGCTAAGGTGTCATTTGAACTTCTATTCTTCCTGAACTTACATGTCACTGTATGATATAGTATACCTTACATTCCTGTTCTTTCTTCACTCTCTTGCATTTGAAGAAAGAAAGTTTAGAAGTTATAGACATAATATGCTAAAAGGTGCATGGGCTTCCTTATGTGAACTTGCATGTACTCATAGGTATGCAGAGGAAATTATGTCCATAAAGTTCAAAACATTTCATAAAACTGCTAATTGCATCGACTACTAA
Organism: Angophora floribunda; assembly: GCA_014182895.1. Lineage (NCBI taxonomy): Eukaryota > Viridiplantae > Streptophyta > Magnoliopsida > Myrtales > Myrtaceae > Angophora > Angophora floribunda. Next base: position 11,379,566 of record CM024710.1, on the reverse strand, counting down.
CATTCAAATCTTTCTTTAGTTCAGATGCCACTGTTGCCATCATAATTTTGTCAAAAAGTCTTGGAAAAGCGTTGTGATTATTGATATAACAGATGTTCAAGGGAAAGATTGTATGCTGCATGGAATTCAGATTTTTTGGACATGATATATTTTGTAAATTCTGTAATTGGCAATCAAATTTTTCTTTGCAGCAAGCTCAAATCTTCCATTAGTCTTTTGATCACTGTCTAGATTGATGGCATTTACTTCAGTTTCAAAATTTAATTCTCTGTGATTTTCTGCTGTAGATTGCTAAGGCATCCTTAGTACCAGAATCAAGCTACATTGCAAAGCCAGCTGCTTCATGGCTTGATGATTTTCTCGTTTGGATATCACCAGAAGCTTTTGGCTGCTGTCGGAAGTTTACAAATGAGAGCTATTGTCCCCCAGATGATCAGGTCTTTGACTATAACAAGCACATCATTTGACTAGTTTGGCAATGAATGTATATTGTGTAAAGGGGTCTTATAAATATTTTACTATATAAAGTAGTGTTGTGATTTCAGAGTTGGGCAATATATAGGAAGCCTACATTCTTCTGTGACCATAGTCTGCTACTATGAATGACCATTTATGTAACAGAAGTCATGCGATTTGTGGAGTGTTGTTGTACCAAGGGTTGAATAATCGGTTGAATCTAAGTTTTGATTTAGACTCGGTAGTAGCTTACGGGGGTTGGAAAGATGATTTGTCTTGTCATTTTTAGTTTTATCTGTACTTTTGTATCATAATATACTGTACATTGCTGGATATAGCTCTATTTACACGAAATACTTTTTCTTCCAGCCACCTTGCTGTCCCTCTGGTCAAGCTTCCTGTGCTGCAGATGGATTATGCAAAGACTGTACAACGGTAATGTAGGCCAAATCTTGTAATTGGAGATTATTCTTATTTTATGTTTGGTTTTGACATTTTTAATGACGCCATAATATGATAGGCAATTGGCATATCATACTCAAAATAATTGAAGTGGCATTTGCGTGTTTGATTTGTGTAAGTGATAGCTATCTTTTGATGTTTTCAGTGCTTCCGTCACTCAGATCTTCAGAATGACCGACCATCAACGTCACAATTTAAAGAGAAGCTTCCTTGGTTCCTTAGTGCATTACCTTCAGCTGACTGTTCTAAAGGAGGACATGGAGCTTATACTACCAGTGTGGAATTATTAGGTGTGTACTCAATAAAGCTAGACATGGACTTCAAGATAAACAATTGAGCATGGCTGCAGAGTGAAACCATCAGTATATACTTAGTGAAAATAACCGGCTAATAACATGTCTCTTTCAGGATACGAGAATGGAGTTATCCAAGCATCTTCATTCCGCACATACCACACCCCCCTCAATAAGCAGGTTTTAATTTGCCACAACAGTTTCTAGTGCAGATCTTTCCAGTTGTCTTTGCGTTTATAATGGAATCTGAACTTGAATTATTATCTATTGCAGGTTGACTATGTCAATTCGATGAGAGCTGCAAGGGAATTCAGTTCAAGAGTTTCTGACTCTTTAAAGGTAACAACATGCACAGCAACAAAAAGTTTTCACATTTATTTTGTTTGATGCTAATTTCAGAATCAGCATTCTTGTTCATATTTCTTTGGCAATATTTTGCCAAAGCAGTTGAATAGTAAATGCTTCTAGGTCATGTTGGTGGTTTGTATAAAATGCAATATTCTATCCAGCTTTGCAAATTCCCCTTGTACTGCATATATCAGCACATATTTGCAAGCTAGTGGAATTTGTGCTAGGCACTGGTTTAAGAGAGAAAAATCATTTTGAAACTTTATTTTGGGGTTGTAAATTGTAAAATAGGTAAAACTAAGTAAACATTGCACTTCTATGATGTCTGTTAAGACAAATTAATTTTTTTCAATTAGATTATGAGATGCAGAAATAAGTAAAACTAAAATTTTCAATGGGCAAAACTTGTTTAGTGACTTATATACTGCTGTACATCTAAGTTATTGTGTTCTTTTATAAATTAATGGAAAGAATTGTTAAAGTTCCATGCCTACATGGCCCTGGTTTGACATATGTTATGATGGCTACTGGCACGGACTTGATGCGACTGCAATTGGCCATGGCAACCCAGAGAGCTTTTTCTATTTGTTACCATTGGCTTGCAAGCAGTGGCATGATGAAACACTGATGCCCTTCTTTTCCCCTGAAAGATGTATTTAATTTTGACTGAAGCTCCTTTTTCTTTCTAATTGGGACCTATCCAAAATTAAATAGGACAGGCTACAGTGAAATCATGTCATTCTCTGAATAAAAAAGGGAGATCTTACCCAGTGTTATTCTATGTCTATTAGAGGCATGTCTGGTTATTCTGCAAATGTTATATATGATCATATGAGATATTGTCCTACCTTGTTTTGTCTTATTGAGACTATTTATGGTTTACCAAATGCAGCCATAGTTATTTATCATGGACTAGAAGACTTGAATAAGAGTTGCATACTAGCAGCTCTAATCTGATCTATTATGACTAATATTCTTTCTCTGTGCAGATTGAGATTTTTCCATATTCAGTCTTCTATATGTTTTTCGAGCAGTACCTTGACATTTGGAAGACGGCACTGATTAACCTCACTATAGCTGTTGGTCAGTATATACAATGAACTCTACAATCAAAGCTTCTATATGCGTGCCTTCTTTCATGTGTAACCCTTGGATGGTCTTAACAACGAAGTCCATTTATCTGTTATTGAAGCATTTTATCTGACCAGTTTTCACACTTACCCTTACTTGATGCATGCCTTTAGATTCATCTGATTCTTGCACCAATCTGGAATGTGTCCAAATGGTGATAACCAAAATATTCCGCATTCTACATTTTCAAAATGGAATTAGACTAAGTCAAATTTGACACTGTTGAGACTTCGTCCTCTGTGCTCTATTAGATATGGTTATATTACCTCTAATTGTCTTTGCTTTGGACCTAATACTGATAAAATCTGCAATTCTTTTAACAGGTGCAGTATTCGTGGTGTGTTTAGTCATGACTTGCAGGTACATTATTGGCTCTTCGTTAAATAGTTTCCTTTGCCCTATAGGTTAAAAGGAGTGTTGTGAGAAAACCATAGTTGTAGAGTAGTGATTTTGCACACAAACTGCTAAATCTGACTCTATGTGCAGTTTTTGGAGTTCAGCAATCATCCTACTGGTTCTAGCAATGATTGTAATTGATATTTTGGTACTCTCTCTCTTTAGTATAAATTTCTTCATCTGTGCGAGACCATGATAACCCATTAAGCATAGCATTTGTGTTTATTATGTTTTTGTTATAAGAAGCACTTATGAGATGGAAATCTGCAGGGGGTGATGGCAATTCTGAAAATCCAGTTGAATGCTGTCTCTGTTGTTAATTTGATAATGTCTGTTGGCATTGCCGTCGAGTTCTGCGTGCATATTACTCATGCTTTCTCGGTTAGCATCTTCCCTTTTCCATCTGTACATTGCTAATCAATTACTGATAGTTACTTCTCTGTCTTAGAGAAGGATTTGCATTGCCTCTGCTAGGCAAAGACAATTTCTCAAACAAACTTGATTACAGACAGGATCCCTTGTGTTGCAGGTGAGCAGTGGAGATAAAGACCAGCGCATGAAGGAGGCTCTAGTTACAATGGGAGCTTCTGTTTTTAGGTTCTCTTTCTTTTTTCTCAGAATTGATCCACCAACATATAAACCAATCCCTGCTCCCAATAAGCTGTTTTTGCTGAATCCTGAATCTGACCGCAAAAAGAAAAAGACCATTGACATACTGGTTCTGAATGTTCATGCACTTGCCTGGAGCCTTATCCTGGAATGTAGATGAATTTATCTATGTGCAGAAGCCTGGAGAGAGTAGAACTGTATTGTACCCTGCGACAGTGGAAATCCCTCAAACACTGTTGACAATTTCCTAAGGAGGAAGAATGCTTAAGTTGCAACTTGTTGGATATGTGATGCCTCTTTAGATTGTTAAATAGGTCATCCTTTGTTTAGCTTGGCCTGCTGTTTGATTCTGGTTTATATCTTGAACTGAGGAATAATTTGCATTCCTTCATTGGCATGAATTGCTTGAAAGTGAAGCATTACACCTTATGTTGTGAAATGTTCATTTGCAGTGGAATCACGCTAACAAAACTGGTTGGGGTCCTTGTACTTTGCTTCTCAAGGACTGAAGTTTTCGTGGTCAGTAAATGTTGTTGAGTCTTCCAATATGGCTGATCGGTCAAGAATTTCAAGAATTTACTCATCTTAGCTAGCATCTTCACAGGTATACTACTTCCAGATGTACCTTGCACTGGTCCTCCTGGGTTTCCTGCACGGGCTTGTATTTCTACCTGTGAGTTCTTTTTCATTGGCTTATATGCTTGATGCATACCTTGTCCACTTCCTTTCTCATGATTGCTGGGCTTATAAGTACGAACGATGAATTTATGCCCTCATTTAGAAATTTCTAATTAGCATTGCAGCAAATAGGCAGAATTTATCTCTGTTTCTCTTACGCACCGTCACATCTGAGCTTAAAATGTCTCCTGATAGCAAATATAGTTCCTATGCTCCCATGAAATGACTCTGGTTGTCAGCCATTTGCCTCCTCGAGGGGAACCTATTGTAACTTCCTTGAGCAACTTGTGTCTTCTATTTGCAGGTGGTTTTGAGCATATTTGGTCCACCTTCTAGATGTGTGCTTGTGGAGAAGCAAGAAGGTCGGCCCTCGATTCAATCACTGTTCAGAACTTGATACAATTGGGTTGCGACCGCCACTTCCTTTTCCTTTCTTATTTCTTTTTGCAGCGATTACGTCATTCTTTTTCTTTCAATACATTTGAGTTTTTTACGCTGTATCATTAGCAATGAAAAGTCAGATATCTTCCAAAAATGTAAATTATGTTGGAAAAAGAGAATGTTCCTACATGAAAAAGAAGAGAGAAATGTATAGTCCCGCTGATAACACTTCAAAGTCTCGGTTAATGCATTGTGCAAGGCAAGCTTTCTTCACCTTCTTCCAGGCAAAACGAAAAAAAAGTACGTATCAGAGACACGAAAGTATCCCCGACTTTGCAGTTCAGATTTTTTTGCTGCAATGGGATGTCGGAATGAAGTGTCCTGGTGGTAATTCGCCCGTATAAACGGACACTTACACATGTACGATTTTATAGCCGGTTGTATGAAAAGCGTAGACGGCACAGAGAATCCAATGGTTGGCAGGAATATTTAGACACGGTCCGAATTTTGGTTATGTAAAACATAAACACGGTCTATTTTCTAAGTGTAAAACCCATCCATAGATGCTGCTACTCTGAGTGTAGAATGATCGATCACCTATATTTATTCCAGGTTGCCCATACCTTTTTAACTTTCTAGATCAACGCTTTGAGGGAAGAAAGATATGATGATGCCAGCACCATCTAGACTTTAAGACGATCTCTCAATCACCACCCCATTTGAATAGTCAAAAGATAGAAGAAAAATTCCATTTGTCTTTTTTTTTTTTTTTTTTTCCTTCCCTCGGTGGTTTCCCTGTGAAAATGCCAACGTCTTTATCCGACTTGAAGGCAGCGGAAAGAACATACAATTCGAAACAAACAGAAAAACGTATTCAAGGAAATGTAACCGAAAGCTCTGTCCTAAAATATCCCCACGCACATTCAAGATGAGAAGCCCATTCTCCAGCTGATGGTTCTGTGTGCCAGCCAACCCGTGGAGTACAAACTTTACAATTCTCCCGCGACGCCTTTTAGGAATATGTACTTCAACTGTGCAGCAGCGGCAACCTCGACCACAATGTCATGAAGCATCGTGCATCTGTGGAGGGCCGCTGCTACCCAAAGAACTCCCTAGATGACGATGGCGGGACTTTTGGACCGAGAGTTTGACCGTGTTCCCCAGGGATGATCTGCTGACATCTTTAGGAATATGTACTTCAACTGTGCAACAGCGGCAACCTCGAGCGCAATGTCATGAAGCATTGCGCATCCGTGGAGGGCCGCTGCTACCCAAAGAACTCCCTAGATGACGATGATGGGACTTTTGGACTGAGAGTTTGACCGTGCTCCCCAGGGATGATCTGCTGACATCTATGCACTCGTCCAAGTCGGCATCACACGTCAGCAGCACCCACTCGGAGTCGTCGTCCAAGTACTTGAGGTCGAATTTGCTCGTGTCCTCTATGCAGAACCGCCTTGCGATTTCTCCCCACAAGTCCTTTAGATCCCAATCCTTCTGCATGCGGAAGCGGATATTCTCATCTGCATACGCCACTTTTACTCTCAGAGGATCCCCTTCTCGTGATGCCTGGCAATTATATTTCGGGGACGGTGGCGGATTCTCCATATTTGGGTTGAAAGATCTATGGCTCTGGGATCCAAGCAGGAGCTTTTGCTCTTCCTGGCTCGAGCCTTGTAATTCCACATGACTCCCGACCCTTTCTAAAGGACTAACATCCACGTTGTTCTCTGAAACTAAATGATCTTTTTCGGTGGCGAGGTCCACTATGGACAGATGCTTCTTTCTGCCACTGGAACAGCACTGACTGGAACTGGAACTGTGACTGCATGACGAAGATGTCGACTTCGACACGGCAGCAAGGGAATCCAAGTTCAGGGCTCCAGGTTGCATGCTTAGTTGTTGCTGATGATCCCCGTGTTTTGAATTCGATAAGGGACTGGTAATAGAGAGATCTGGAGAGGCCAGCTCTGGGAAGTTTGTGTAGAAAGAACCGATTTGCAAAGAACCTGACGCCCCTTGGACAGTGTTCATCACATGTTGAAGTTTTTGTAAGGAGTGACCGACCTTCTTGATTTTTCGAGACGGCCAACGCTTGATCCCGTGTTGCCTGCATATCCTTTTCAAGGTTGTGGGGCAAACTGAAATCCAGAAAGAGAAAGCAGGCAAAAACATCAGCCGACCGCAAAATTGAATGTTAAGAGAGGATGGAATGCATATCCATGAATGGCAATAGCTCGAGTTTATGACTATCGGAAGCAATACAATGTGACTGAATTGTTGTTCTGTTGAAACTCACTTAATACACACGCAAATAACCGAAGAAAGTTCCCAAATATGTGAAAAAGGAACCATCACAATCCTCCTATTTTTATTCAGGAAGTGACAAGCTGATTGTGAATCGAGACACAAATCTCAAGTGATGGCGTTGATAGTTTCTATCTCTTTCCCAAGTGCAAGCAGACAACAGACTGTAATTTGCAGAAAGGAGAAGCATGTATAAAGCAGGGAAACACTCCCAGTTAATTAACAGATAAAGTCTCCCATCATATTCACATAAATCTCAAGAGATCCCAAGTGCTTACATGGTTTCTAAGCCTAGAAAATCATATCTTATGAAGCTTATGGTGGCAATCTTACCACCAAGACTTTTTGCAGCATCTTTAAGACTACCAGCAAAGTACTGACGAAGGACTTGCAAGGTGATGGCTTTCTCTGCCTTCGTACGTTTCTTATCTCTTGTTTTTTCCCTGGCCACATCAGAGCAGCTACCTTCACCATAGAAAGAGCAATCTTCACCACGTTCAGTACTCGAGTCTTGAAATTGCCTGAAATCAAGAGATTTCTCAACAAATAATTCCCCTGCTTTGGCCTTTTGGATTGCTGAGGCAATTGTATCACTCTGTCGAACTTTTTCAACATGAGTGCTCCAGGATGAATCTTCTTCAGAGCACCTCTCCAAATGATTACTTTTTACCTTCAGTGACCGTTCTTCTTGAGGCCCTCCTTCTGAAGGCACTGGAATTTCTGGCAAGACAGTTTCCTCCTCCAGTTCCTCCTCAGTAATGACCCGCAAACTCTGACAAACCTGTTGAATAATGATGGAGAGCGAACCTAGCATCTTTTTCTGTTCGTCGTGATCCTTACAGTCCACAGGTAAGAAGAACTCCAGCACAAAATCTGCTGTACCAGTGTGGATGCTCCTTAGACGGATAGCGACAGCGGCATGCAACCGAAACATTCTTGCATGGTGAGAGAGAGGGTATTCAGTTTTTCCCAAAGAAGTTATGTCCGATGAAAAGCATGGTTGGTTAGTTAGAAACGCCCTCCCAGCAACCCCCTGACCTTTTAGCAAGTGATGCTCAGAACAAGCCTCGTGAAATGGTTGGATGTGAGGATCAGCCACGTGGCAAGCATGGTCAATGGTAGAAACACAGTGAACATAGTTCTCATTGGAGTGCCTACAACCTCCTTTACCTTGTTGGCTACACGGGACCCACGTCTGGGCCAGTGGTAATCCATGTGTCTCGCAGGCAGATCTTAAGACTTCACGAATCTCGGGTATTGCGGCTTCATATGATTTCCAATGTGACTGAATGGAGAACAAAAGGTGCAACCACATTGTCAAAAGAAAACTGTAGTGTCTCATCAAGAAGATTACTACATTCAAAATCATCCAATTACCTCTTCATTGTGATAGCTGGAAACTTCAGAGCTTCTAAGATCAAAAGCCTGAGGTGGAAACAATTATTCCAGTAAGAAGAGGTAAACAGGAAAAGATCAATTGTTCTGGAATGACTCGATTACCAATATAATATCATGAAGTGTATATAGTTCTGAACAACCTTACTAATGGAACAAGAAACCAGGCAATCATGGAAAAGAGGATTTGCTCTTATATTCTTGTATGGATGCAAATCAAAACACAAACCAAGTAAGCTTGCTGTTTCAAAGGAAACTAACTGGCAAGGTAATGACAGCTGAAATATCCTGGTTTTTCTTTGAATATATAAAACTGAACTCATGATTCACAACTTATGAAAGCCAAGACTTTCCAAAACGAATACTGAATTTCAAGGTCCAGAACGTCTGCAGTTAGAATTTAGATAGCCATTGCTGTAAAGATCAGCAAAGGGAAATATTCAAATATAATCTATCAACCATAACTCCCTTTTGAGAAATGAAAATCTTCTCAACATAACAATTATGTATCATGAGAATTCCACGGGGCACCAAAATCCCACAAGTGCATTAATACTTTCATAAAAATAAGATTAAGTAACAAAATTGCGAACATGTCCTGAAACTGTCTTATAATTAGAATCTACATGACGCCGACAGAAGATAGTTCTTTTTCTAAATGGAGTGCAGCTTCCTTTAATTGATCTGTAATCTCAAATGGCATTATCTGTCTGGCCAAGAAAAAACTATATTCACTAAGTGTATGAAACATCACTCCATGCACCGTAGTTAAGTAATATATAAGCATACACGACAGAAGATGCCTGTCCATGGATTCATATATCAAAACAGGGATCTTTGTTATCAGAGAAAGCCTCTTCAATCCTATTATGAAACAAGTGGATTTGAATCAGTGCAGAAAGCAACTAGGAAAGATACCCTTGGCGATCTTCATTTAATAAGTGCACAATGAAAATTTAGGTAATGCAAGGAAAAAGATTCGACAAACCTCTAGTGCCTTGCAAACGCTTTCAATTTCAGGTTGATACTGGATTTTCTGGGTTGTCATCACAACTTCAATAACACCCAAGCAAGTCCTGCTCCCTTGTTCAAAGACAGGAAGGGCCAGAGTTCCACGGACATCAAAATGCTGAGCATGATCAACCCTGGCATACTCATCACTTCTGAAGAAGCGGACATCGGGAGTCCATTCAGGAACCTTCCCCAAAAATACACGACTGGGTAATCCCATCACTTCCTTGGAATCCTCCTCAGCTGAAAACTGATAATTCACCGATATTTCCCTGTACTTTGAAAGTCTCCTGCTGCTAGGATTAAGTGAAAAGGGCTGCTCGTTGGTTGTGAGAAAATGTCTGTTGCCTCTATTTACAGGCACCCATATCTGGATGAGGACATCCTTATCTTTTGTTAAATCTTGAATGTGATTGAGAGCATGGATCAACCTATCCATCACAGTAATTGTTGAACCCGAACTCACCCTCGGCCCAATCCACCATGTTCTTTTCAAATCAGATCCTCCATTGACATGTTTATCTGATTGACTAGAACACTTAACAACACTCAAAGACTGAGGATTATCGAGAGGTTTCGCTTGGCCTTCTTCCATAGGAGAATCTCCAGGATGCAATGGTGTTTGCATAACCTCTTGGTTGTTCTTTTGATGCTGGTTGGGGCTAGAATTGCACTCAATCTTCTCTAGAGCAGACCATTGAAACGGAGAGTCAAAGAAGGCACTAAAACTTGGAGCGCTCTGTTGGAGGAATTCAGATCCATTCATACTCTCCAACCAACAGCCTTCTAGCAACAGTTCATCCATGTAATCGATGTCCATGACTGAATCCAGGGCTGTGCTGGGCATTGGGATTGGGATTGGTGAGAAGACAGTGTCCTCCATCTTTATTTTCTGTGAGACTGAAGATATCTGGATGCTATTCTATCTGAAATATGCAGGAAATGGCCTTTCTGCTAAGATAAGCCCAGCAACATGCAATGTCAACAGATTGGCAGCTTGAATTTACGAACCGAACAAAGATTAATTAGACAATCCAACTCCAAAACCAAGAAGAAGAGATTCTTGGATACATTGAATCAAGACAAATTCATGCTTCTATCTGATGCATATGCAGTGGGAGTCAAGTTGGGGAGAACTTTGAATAAAAGCAGCTGTTACTGATACAAGGAGGAAAAACTCGGGTTCATCTGGACAATTGCAACGTTTGAGCAGCGAATCACAAGGATTGAAATGAAACAAGAAGATGAGGCCATTTTTCCACAGATTCTGCGGAATTAATCCGCTCATTTACTATCATTTGATTCAAGTATTAATTAACAAGAGAGATTCGATTATCCTGCCCTCCATAAACATTATTGAGGACACAAATAACCAAAGCAGACACGTCACCAACCATCCAAAACACAGACTAGCCCCATGAATCACAACATAAACAGACTTGACAGGTAAAACAGAAGAATGAAATGAAAACTCACACTCAGAAGAAACATTCCAGGAGGTTCTCACGGGGCAACTTCAAATTTTCTGGGATTTTTTTTTCCTTGTCTCCTCAAGTACTCTCAAGCAAAAAACTCTTGCAAAATCAAGATCCCATCTGATTAAAAAGGAGAAAAAGAGAGAGAGGCGTAAGAGAGCCTGTATGTCTCAAGTTGCTTTATGCCCTGCACAAGAAAGAACCTCCCTTTGGGCCATAGTAATTATCTGCGTCTCCAAACGCTCCACGAATTCTTGGCTATTGTGTGAGCCCAAGATTCTCCAGTTTCCTGAGGTGTGACCCACACAAGGAACAAGCCCTCTTTGGACTTTGGAGTATCCGCTATAACTTAGTCAACTCACAGCCCCCAGAGAGAGAGAGAGAGAGAGAGAGAGAGAGAGGAGAGAGGATGAACATCAGGTTGGTGGGGTGATTTGCTATTTTTATATGGTGGAATCAGAATGCTACAAAAGGAAGGGCTTTGGAGGTGTTGTGCCAGCTAATATCCCCAATTTTGGCAAACCAACACACGACCATTTCCATTTCATATGCGGGAGAGAGAAGAGGGAGAGAGAGGGGGACATGTACTAGTCGCACGGTCTCCCTTTCAAAATGATCCGTGCTTTCTTTTTTCCAATTTGTTTCGTTCCCCTGTTTCACTGTTTCAGAAAGCTTTTTTGTCTGAAACTCTTGATCAAATCCTTCTCCCCCCAAACAAGACAATCGTCATCGACGAGGATGGATGGATGGATAAAGATTGAAGAAAGAGCGTGCAGACCCATCTTTTTCTCACCGGTTTTCGACAATGATGGAATCTTTATCGCTAGTCAGCCATCATCAGATCCTTCTTTATGCGGTTGGCACCAGACTTTCCAACCCGTCGTTGGGTAAAAGGAGAAAGGTCCAACATTAGCTTTAATTGTCCTAAAAGTGAAAAAGAGAAAGGAAGGGTAGACAATGAAAGGAGTGTGCCTCAAGATTGACCAACGGAAATTTCCATTTTCCTGGTCAGGAAATTTCAGAGCATTCGATGTCATCTTGAAAAAGGGATGCCTTCAGTATTTGGTCCGTCCACTCATTAAAACTTAGAATTAGCGGGTGACACTAATCACTAATTCTTTAAATCTAGGCACCACCTCATGATTACGAATAACAATAGGATGCTGAACAAGAAAAGCTTCATCGACTGGAAACCATATCAACAACGGGACTTAAAAAAGGCAAGTTGTGCATAATCAAATGGCAAAAGATGAAGAATTGAATCATTGATGGACACTTTTTGGTAGACCAATTATTCCAGTGGGCCTTGGTTTTCCTTGATAATGATGATGAAAAGCGAAAGGCCTAATGAGATTTTCGATGCGCATTACATTCTATTTATAGTTGGGTAGGGTAGGTCTAAAGCAATCCTGTCCCACTTTGTGGTCTCTCCATTCCCAAATCACATTGTTTCTTTCAGGGCTGATTACGCGATAATGTTCCTTTTCAAGTGCCTTTTTCTTGAGATGCATGGACAAATGCGGCCAGGAATAGAATCACAGAGGACCAGACAGACATGAAGACATGTTGGAGTTTTCGAGTGAAGCCCTTTTCGATTTAGTCGTCGTCTTCCCGTTGAAAGCAAATTGTTTTCAGCCGGTTCTTGTGGTCTCGGGTTTATCACAACCGTTGATTAGGGGAGTTCAATGCAAAATCTTTAGGAGACTGCTCATCCAGAGGGGTGGCAAGTTTTGCCACTATATGATAAGACTGCATGAAATTAACGAATTTTGATGGAGGCTAATCATGTTCGAATTAGTTTTGTGTTAACTAGGAGAGATGCGATTAGTAATAGTGTAGCATGAATGATACAATCATTCAAGCATGAAATTTACTCTGCATAACTTGTTTAAATTTATGGGTTAATATTGTATGTGACTCGTTTATAAATGACTCGCTAAAAAGACTATTTTTCCCCATGAATTTCACTATTGAAATATTAAATTAATGGAACTTTATTGATTACGAATGTGTTTAATTTGATTTGATTATATTTTCTTAGCTGATTATTGCAACTTAAAGATGTATATATATATATATTAAAAAAGATATAAAAAAAAGGGATCTTGTGTATCATGTTAATGTAAGTAGGTTGATTTCGTGTTGGCTAGTTGATTCTCTCTCTTTTGGTTTTTTTTTTTCATTTACATGAATTTGTTGTGTCAATCCGTTAATCTTAAACGGATATTCGGGTCATATAGGTTTATATGATTAGTCAATCAAGCTATGTATAAGCCAATCATGTTATATCGACAACCATAAACACGACCAGCAAATACTAACCCTACTCGCGTCCAAGGAGAAGAGAGTGCATAGCAATTAAAGGGTGCCTTCCACAAAACTGACATATTAATGGGACGAATTACCAAAAAAACTCTAGCCTATTATGCATATGTCAATTAGTGTTAAACTTTTTCAGCCTTATCAATTTGGTCATAAATTTTTTAACAATTTATCAATATACTTCTTCCAACTAATTTCGATTAGAAATAGGTCTAGTCAGAGGCAGCGATAATTGTTGTTCTATGTGGAACGGTTGGCATCTAACGGGAAAAAATTTACTTAGAACAATGTTGTTTTGAGGAATTTTATTAAATTTTTGATATTATCTTTAGAAGTATTAAAACTTATTATGAAAGCGCAATTGAATCTAAAATTTTAAATAAGTGCGATTGAGTTTTAAAACTTGTTAAAAGCGCAATTGAGTTTTAAAATTTTCAAAAAGTACAGTTAAGGAAATGACTTGATTGAATTAATTTGATAAATTTTAGGACTTGATCTCATTATTTGAAAGTTTTAGGATTCAATTATATTTTCTGATAAGTTTTAGAATTTAATTATACTTTCACGATAAGTTTTAAAATTTCTAATGCACTTATTTATTATTTTTTATAATATTTTCCCTCCTTCCTGTCTTTCTTTTCTTTTCCCCCTATTTCCCCTCTTCCCATTTCCTTTTTCTTACGCTTTCTTTTTGTCTTTTCCATTTCTTTCCCGTTAACACTACACCAGATGGAAACATGATCCTCAAACTGGAAATGTGTCGGAACGCCGAATCCGGATAATGGCCCTTACGGGGGCTAATATATTACGGCCACCACGGCTCCAGATCTTAATCAGTAAAATCATCATTCTAAAGCCCCAGATCGATTTAAAATATATATATATATATATGACCGGAAACAACCAAGAATCAACAAAGATCTCGATTATCACCGACATCACCACATTGACCCCAGAAATTCCTTCAATAATTCCACCACGCTTGGTACAGTCGTTGGCCACATCGTCATCGCATTCGCACTACACTTGAAATAGTCATCTCTCTACATCCCCGACCGACTCGATGATGATCACCATTGTAGAAATTTCTCTACATAAACAACTAATTAATCAAGAATAATTAGATCCATATATGAATGTAAAGCACCAAAATCAATACACACAGCGGAATTAAAACGTACCTGTTTGAGCCATAACTTACTTGATTGAAAAATAGATCAAACTGACGGTGTCAGTGATCTATTGGAATGCCGGTCTTCCTCTCTATGACCTATTTCGGTTTAGCAGCTTTAATGGGATTCGGCGATAGGTATAACCTACCCTTTTATAGGCTAGAGAGGGGGCTGAAACCCTAATCAACAGGCGTGTCATCTCCCCCTCCCATTACCGGCTTCAGTTAAACACAATTGCCTATACTTTACTGCTCAACTAGGTCTGTTATTAATAGATGCCAAAATCTAATTCAATAAGATCACTTAAGGGTTTAAAATATATTGGAATATCCATTAAGCCCATTATAGGAAATTTCCAACATTCTCCCACTTGGGCTACATTAATTATTTTATTTTATTTTTTTTAAAACGATTTTATTTTTAAAACGACACTCTCGGGTTAATAACTAAAAATTTGTTTTACGTGGCCACAATTTTGAAAAAATAATATTCCAATAACGGCATCTCAAAACCAATCTAATCCCATATAACCTCATTATAGGACTATGGCAATCAACGTGTCAAGAAAATATCATAACACATGACCTTCCATAATCACATATAATAAGCATTATATTTTCATGGATCATGGGCTTAGTAGTGTAGTAAGAAATAGTGCCAACATGTGATCAAAATACACACTATTTCTTATCGGTCCTCAATGCAATTTCTCAACGACATGAAATTGCATTAGCGCAATTTATAAACAACATGAAATTGCTTTAGTGCGATTTCTAAACGACATGAAATTGCACAACTATGTCACAATCCAACATGAGATCTCATAATTAGTGACATCCAGTCGTCTTTAAACTAAAATTTGTTTAAAGATATTGTTTTATATTTCCATTTCTCAGTCAACAGGAGAATGGATAACAATAAATCAACAATGATGATCATCAAAAGTAAATGCTTTAATAAATATCATAAAAGCATTATCAGTTTGCATGTAGATATAATATCCAAAAATACAAACTATATAGCTCCCACTAACAAAAGAGATCAAAAGACTCTAAAATACCCATATTCTTTATATGTTCTTTAAATAAAATGGGTCGTAATCCTTTTGTTAGGGGATTGACCAACATGGACTCAATTCTAATATTCTCTATCACAATGTCTCCATTTTCTACTAAGTCCTTAACGGTATAATATTTGATCCAGTTAACATCTCAACAGTGGCATTGTTGTTGTTCACAACAAAAGTAGCTGTTTGACATACATAATGCAATATGATTAATTATGGGCAATAATCAATTCCAAAAAATAATCAGTACATTATAAACTCCACTTTGGGCAGAGCATATAATGCACCATTATTTTCTATAGCATGAAGTGTATAAAACAACAAGGAGAATTACATATAATTGTCAATGATCCATCTCCTTTGGGCAGACAAATCATTTAAATTATACATCTCCATAATATCAATATATAGATACGATAAGGAGAATTACATATAATCTTTAAGGATCAATCTCCTTTGGGCAGACAAATCCTTTAAATTATACATCTCCATGATATTAATATATAGAGATAGATAAGGAGAATTACATATAATCTTCAAGGATCAATCCCCTTTGGGCAGACAAATCCTTTAAATTATACATCTCCATTATCTCAACATAAAGGGGAATTACATATAACTCTCACAATTTATCCACTTTAGGCAGATAAACCTTTTGAGTCACACATCCCCATCATTCATCTCTAATATATCAATATAGAGGGGAATTACATATAACTTTAAAAAATTTATCCCCTTTGGGCAGATAAATCTTTTTGAGTCATACATCCCCATCTTTTAATTTTGGAATTTATCTTCATGCAATTTTCAAATTAATATACACAATAACCCCCTTTGGGCAGGTGATTGTATATTCTAATTTTTATCAATAAGGAACTTTAATAATTTACAAACTTTAACAATTTGTAAATAATGTTCCATTTAATCAATGCCCAAAATTTCATCAAACAATATGAAACACTTTACGACATGTGCTTCCCAAGATCATATTGCATTTATCAATCAACAATTTTTGCCACAATTTTATGTGCCTATTTTTACAATTAAGCATGTAAGATTATCTAGTTAACCTAAAGCAAGAAAGTATAGATAATCTATACTAAATTAGGGAAAGTGAATAGTGTCATCCTATTCCTATGCCCTATAATAAATTTCCATAAATTGAAAAATTGAAAAATAGGCACAATATTTTTTTTATGGAATTAAATATGGATAACAATAAATAATTCCAAATAAATATTTAAATATGCTAAAATTAAAATTTACCATACCAAAAAAAAATCATAAATTAAAATTAGGCATATTAAAAAAAATTAGAAATAGGCTTTAATACTCTAGAACTCGCACAGCCCAAGCCTTCACGCGGGCCTGCCCCATAAGAGCTAAGCTCATGCCCATACATACACCATTCTAAGTACAATCTATGCAAACATGTACCGAAAAAAGAAGAAGAAGAAACAAGCACAAACTCCTCATCCGAACATAATTACCTCAATCCAAAACCTGAGGATTTCATTGCATATATGCTTGATACACCAAAAGCATTCCGTCATTGATATCAATAAAAAAAAAATTAACGAGACAATAACCACAAAGAGAGAGAAACAGACTTCCCCACTCCTCAAACATGCCACGACTAATTGATTTACTCGCAAGCACATCTGCTAGCTTAAAACACAAGGTGCCAAGGGATAATGACATCACAGATTTAACAACAAAGAGAAAAATTCCATAACCTTGAACTTTCAAATTAAGCTTTCAAGGATGGATACACAAATGAAACTCCGGTTTATGATAAACAAGTAGGAGCACCTAATTCCACCCTCTATTTTTCAATCCAAGCTAATTAGCATGTCCATTATCTTAGCAGGTGGCAAGAACTTGGTAACTGAAGTCAATCTACAATAACCATTAAACATACAAAATCAAGTTCTAGAATATTACTGGACCCCAACACAAGTGATCCACATATTCGAATTGAGTCACTTCTCACCCATAATTTAATCTTGATAGTACTCTTTTTGGGCATGGAGATAATTCCTCTATAAAGCATAGGTTCCCAAAATAAATCTCACAATTTCCTATACTAAGCCACTCCCCAAATCAGCAAATCGGCAAATACATGTGCCTTTGACCACCACAACATTGCTACTTGATCAATGCTCGTGTAAGCAAGAATTTTCAAATAAAGACCAAAGATTTATGAAAGAAAGCAAACTATCCAGTGAAAATAATAATAATAATAAGGAAAACACGGCGCCAACATATAATTCGATTCGGTCACAGTCCCACTTTCTCCAAAAACACAAGTGCCTTAAGCGAAAAAACCATTCGCCAACCGACTGCACCCTCTCTAGATCTTCGATTACGAACATACTAGGGTTTCAAGCGACAAAATAGCCGTCATGAAATAATCAAAAATAAGATCGCGAAACGGAGATGAAAATAAAAATTGCAAAAAGTTCGACGTACAAATCGCCAAACAAACACCCCGTCAAACGTGGGTCCAAAAAAAGACAAAACTCTGCAAAGCTTCTTGCAAACACAAAACACAACTGACATCACAAATGATTTTGTTCTTCACAAGGTATCTAGCTATTTAGAGGGCATAGGGAGTTCAAACCGCTCTACATGTGCAAACACACGAACCCATAAACAAGCACACATAAATAACCCAAAACATCAAAAAAAACGAAATCACATCAGTCGCCCACCTCAAAGCAATTCAAGAACTAGCAAAACGCCCATGCACAAACATGTTTTAGTGGAGCAGGAAAAATAGGAACTTTCTCTTCACACTAACTCAATCCAAATATCTTCACCGACGTAATACCCAACACACACGCACGAAACCCTCGATCTCATCGTGCAGAAACTCCAACCATGCTATATGTCAATCAACATCACATAAATCACTCATGTATTACAATACCCATATAACAATTTCTAACATTCATCATTCAATTGAAGGAAATTCGAAACTTTTAGAACTTTTTCAAAATTATAAATTCAAGAATTTCAAATTCAAAATTCTCACTCAATACTCAATGAAATTATACTTTTAATGGTTGGAAAGATCACACAAAAACCCTAAAATTTCATAACCGATTGATCTAAGATCTAATTATGCTCCAAAAAAATCCAAAAAGATTATATGCTATATGAACATTTTTTATGAAGGAATCGACTTCTCAATACAAAAATTGGAAGAAAATTTGAAAAAGTCACGCATATTAGAACTAAACGATGAGAATTTCGGACCTCGGATTTGAGATCCCCTTTAAGTCGACTTCAAATGTTATGAAGACACAAACACTAAAAATCTTGTTTAATGGTAGAGATCATAGGTTCGAAATTGCAAAATAATAATCACCCAAGAAATCAAACATATCATCATCATCATAGCTTATTTCTTCCATCTAATGGGCTGCTGTGGCGATGGTCTCTGCCCAACGGTGGTAGTGGCCAAGTCGGGTGGGCAGTGTTTGCATTGGCATGTACCGGAAGAAGATGAACATGAAAAAAAATACAAAAAGAAAAAGTTCAGAAAAATTATTTAAAAGTATGTAAAACGAAATAATTCGCTAAAATTCCACACAAGTTCAGGTGTGCATGCAAAACTATTGGTGTTGTGTCAGCATTTTAATCGAAATAACTACATTAAAAAATTATCAAAAAGTTTAGGATTAAATTAGTAAAATAAGAAAAATTGATAACTTAATTGACATTTATACATTAAAACTAGAAATTTCTTCCTACAAAGTGATCATGTTCTCTAAAGAGGCAGAGGAAGATGAATTGGATTAAGCTAACGAGAGAAATAGTCCAACCGCGAGCCGCATAATAGGATAAGATTTCATAATAGGACAACTGAATTGGTCCGCGTGCCGCCTGCGGATTCAGTGGAGAGAGGGGACTGGGTGCACGGGAAGTGGGGGCGACTAACGACCGGCGGTGATCGGAACTGCACAGGGCATAATCAATCCTCCTCCGACGACGGCGAAGCCTCCTGCTCCGGCAAATCATTCCTCGTGGCCACGAATTCAGTATTCAGGGGTGGATTTGCAGAGCGCATGAGACAAAACACAGACGGAGCAACCAAGAAAAGGAAATTTAATATTTCTGGAGAGCGGGCCTCTGTTGTACACGTGGCAATCAACCGATGAACTTCCATACATCATACATAGCATCATACCTATATTTTGGTGGCATGATTTTTTTCAAACAATCACGTAAATAATATTTACTTTTCGATAAGGTTATCTTAGGTTACATCGGCAGTTTCTCTTGCCTCTCCTTGGGGAGATATGATGGTGAAAATGTCTTCAAAAATGAGGTTGTTTAAACAGTTGCTTGCCTCCAATTTGGGGATTTGGAATTAAATTAGGTTGCGATTTTAATTTTTCTTGTTCATTTGCAATCGAAATCAATTCTTCACTTTGGACATCGCCTTGGTTGTCGTCCTCCTTTAATCATCGTCACCATCACTTGAACCCTCTCTCTCTCTCTCTCTCTCAGTTCTCGACCCTCACCATTCCTTCCTCCATAACCAACTTCGACGTCAAACCCTTTGATGAGACTCAATGTTTAGTTTCACCAATGCCTTGGTTGCAGTAGGATGAGACGGGTTGCATCGCTGTCGCATTTGCATGATTTGAATTGGAACAAGATTATGGGCCTACGGTTTTTAGGAAGAAAATTAGACCAAATTTTGCAATTTGGGGGATGATTTTGGGTTTTACGGTTTGGTTTTATGAGGTAAGTTGCACATGATTTCTTAATTATGGCCAAATTTGTGCGGCCAATTACATTATTTGATATATATTTGACATATCCAACAAGACACGCCGACTATTCATTTTAAAATAAATTTGCATGTGATTTTTTAACAATATAAGTGACTGATAATACTTGAATAATCAGTTTTTAGAAGTTGTAATCCTTAAATGATTGTTTGAAGAGTTATAGCACCAAATTTAGCACGGTAAAAACTTGTGGCACTATTCATACCCTTTTCTTATGATCTCTCATTATCTTGTTTATTCACCAAAATGAAAGTTTTTTTGTGTGGTCAAAACCAAAATAGAAGTCATTTCTTCTTTTTTGTTACGTTGGACTGGCTAGAGACGTCCAAATAAAGTTTCTTAGGATATTACCTTGCATTCTTGTTCTTTTGTGTCCAGCGACATTGAGTTTCTATTAATTATTTTCCTAAATAGTACTCTTATCGAGCTTCCTAAACAATAAAAACAAAATGGTGCAACTCACCTCCATCCTTTCTATTTACAAAAAACATACCAAATATCCAAAATTATACTCGTTATAACACATTTACCCTAAATTTATCAAAAATCTAAACTTATATTTAAATGACATATTTACCTTCCGTCAAGAAGCACCATTAAAATCTGCCCACATGGGTTTTGAAAAGAAAATAATGTTCACATCGTGCCCTTGTAACTTAAGTGAAATAAATATAATGTTATTTTTGCTGAAAAATCATCCGACGAAGGATAAATGTATCGCATTAGTACAACTTTGAGGTTTTTTAGTGTTACAAAATTTTTTTTAGGATAAATATACCACATTTGACATAGTTTTAAAACATTGGCAGCTTTTCCCCTTTTTACTATGAAATAGGTCATTAATATTTTGAGATTGAGCATTTTCTTATCAAGCATTCTTACATAGCCATGGTCGAATATAATGATTGACATGATGTATTTTTCTATAATTATCTCTCCAAATAAATTGAAGTGTTTGTATGATCCTTCAACAGCTGTTAAATTATATGAAGTCTAATCAAGTGTGATACTTGCAAAATACGTCTCATTAGAAGCAATATATATGTAGTTTTCTTTAGTTTATCTTAAAAAAAGAAATAAATAAATGGGCTTCATGCTCCGTTTGGAACATTATAAAAAAGGTAGATATAGGAAATAAGAAATTTTTTAAATTTCCCACTCCAAGTTCCTCACAAAAATTTCAAAATTTTATACTCTATCATAATATTTTCACCCCATTTCTCTACTCTGCTCCGTATGATTTGTCTAATTACCCTTAAGCAAAATTTCGCATCAAAATTCAAAATATTATTTACATTTCAGAATATTATAAAAAAATACACGAGATTCTACATGTCAACATTTGACTATTATAAAGTTTTTAGGAGTTTCATATTAAAAAAGAATGTCAAGACAAAGTTGCAAGATTTCAATTTACTATAGTCTTGCAAATAAGATGGAGCCACTGTTAAGATAGTGTCACAACAACATAGATAGAAAGAAGAATTAGTACCATAAAAGCCCTAAACTAATAAACTTGTGATAAATTCACTTCAAACTAATTTTTTAACCACGAAAATTTCAAAATGATATGCCTGTGATAATTGTATCCCAAACTAATTCTTTTATCATGAAAAACCCCAAACTAGTATACCTATGATAAATTTATCTCAAGCCAATTTTTTAACCACCAAAAATCTCAAACCGGTATACTTGTGATAAATTTATCCTTCATTAATTGATGTATGTTGATTGGTATGGTGACGTGGCAAGTCCACGTGGAAATCTATAGGGTAAATATTGCAAAAACCCCAAATTTCATACATGTGTGACAACTTTAATGGTGCTCATGTGATAATCTTACCAATACACTTGTGACAAGTTTGAAATTTTTTGTGACATTAACCCTATGGATTTCCACGTATACCATGTCACCGCATGTCATCCACGTCAGCAAATTTAACAATTAAATTTGACTATAGCTAATAGAGGGTAAATTTGTCAAAAGCGTATTAGTTTAGGATTTTTAGTCGAAAAATTAATTTGAGATAAATTAATGATGAGTACACTAATTTGAGATTTTTTGTTGTAAGAATTAATTTGAGATAAATTTGTTATAGGTGTATTGGTGTAGGATTTTCCATGATATTAACCCTAGAAAAAAAGGAAAGTAAAACTTTAAAAAAAGTGGAAAAAGAAAACAACATGAACTACGACCGACACTATTAAGAGCCTGTTTGGTTCAACTTTGAGGAAATGACTTTGCATTTCCCCAAGTATCTTTAATTCAATGGGCATTTGGTGAAAGCTAAAGTGTTTAGCAAATTACAATCCAAAGAAGTTCTTGGAAATGGTCTAAATGCTAACTACAAAAATTACGACCTCACGCAAATATGCATCAACGTATGGAAGAAAAATTAAACTTTAAAAAGTAATAATAGGTTCAGTGACAATAGAGGACGTCACGAGATTCATGTATCCTTATCCTTAATATCGGGCATTCAGTCCGGCAAGTGGAATGGACCAATACGGACACGACGCGCATGAGTGCGACATCTTCTAAGGGAACAAAGCCATCAAATCAATCCATTAACATTTAGGATGTATTTGTGTCGCGTAAACCTAAACGATCAGCTTGTGTTCTAATTGGCCAATATTGCAATACGCCCTTACTTCGACATCAAGCGAAGCGAACTCCAAATGCAAATTGCCAACCATACTCATGGGAGAAGAGAAGACAGTGCATAGGATGTCAAAATTGACACTAATGCATAAGGATGTTTTTTCCAAGACAATGTGCCCCCCCCCCCCCCCCCCTTCTTTTTCTTTTCCCTTTATTTTTCTCCCCTCTCCAAAGATCTCATTTCGTGATTTAAGAAAGTTGCCTAGTCACTTTCACGAAAAGTTTCTCTCTTCTTCTCCTTCATAAATATAAACGTATCCATTTATAAAAATACTCTCTGAAATCGCTCAAGCATGCCCAGGATATTTAGATTCCCCCTTAATGAAGCCTATGAATCATATAATGACAACGTCAAAGATTCAACAAATTCCCTTCTGATCGACAGATTAATGAAGTAACCATTCAGCGAAGAGGGAGGGACATGTCGTGGTGAAATCAAAGTTCTTAGGCAATGAGCCAGCCAGTAAAATACCAGCCTTTATTGGATTACATACATAAGGTCAAAGAGTTGCATGACCATAGAATTACAGTATAGCACAGCAAACGGACATGCCAGCACTTAGCTTTTATGCTCCTTCAAATAGCTTTCATGCTCCTTCATAATATCAACGGGCTCTCAGCGTTCACATGCTGGGCTGCACATTGAGATGAGAAGCTAGCTTCTGACCAAGCGACTCGTCAGCCTGTTGTAGCAAAGGTACATCATACGCCATCAGCTTGTCATCACTTGAGCATGTTCTAGATAGACGTTCTCAATTTCCAGGTAATGACACTTAAAAAATTCCGGTAGCATCAGAGAAAGCGAAACAGGCGAACACTAATAGCTTACCTGAGTCCAGTAAGAGATCCAGATGGCACGAAGCTCATGGGTAACCCGGGGTCGGATAATGCCTCAACCCAGCGGCCAATAAACCGCTCTTGCCTGGTGACAAAGTTTAAACACATTGAGCGACCAGTAAATTACACATCTACTCAGGAGACAATGGTCGATAGGTACCTGTCCGGTGCCCAGGATCGGAATCGCTCTCCCGGTTGCTTGAAGTTGTTCTCCTTCTCAATCATGCACTGCATAACCAGTAAGTTCACATAGAGATGAATACCAGCAGCAGAAATATCCAATCCAAGAAAAACTCCAAGAACTACATTTTTCTAGCCAGAGAATCTCTTTTCTAGTTATAACATCTTAATTCCTCATTTCTTAGTTTTAAGCTTAGTCTGAAAATTTAGTGGTGCTGCTACACTCCCCCGATAAATTGGTCGCAGTAAATAGTCATCATTGCACTGAGGAAATGTAGAGACGATCTCAAAGGCAATGTTGTGCATGACAGAGTAGCAGAAGAAAATGCAATAAATGATATCACCACAATCATCACAACAGCACACCAGAATTTGAGTTAAATCCATTTTATCCAATGTCCAAACAGAAAACACCACTACCACGATGCCTTTCAACTTGCCACAGATTAACTATCGCAATGCATGACTTTAATGCAAGTGGTAATTATTTCTCCTAGAGGCTGGAACATGTTTTAAGAGTCCACGTTGCTTTAAATGCACAAGGTGGGTCCAGAAACTTACCCTCTCTCGCTTTCCATTCAAGACTGGAGGAGGTATGGGAAACCTTTCTGCATGATGAACAGGATCAAACCTCGAAGGGAAATAATTTACCTACAAATCAGCATCATGGACACGCCACATCATTAGTTCTTCATTTAAAAAAATAAAAGACAAACTGATTCAAATAGGTGTGCCGTACATCAATAGGCCACTTGAGCCAATTCCATAGCAACCAGCTAAGAATATGTTATTAGGTCATGCTTGTGGCATGTTCATTCTCAGCCCGCTATTAAGCAAACAGAAAATAAAGATCATTACCTCTTCATCCCTATGCATGAAATTCATGAGACCATCGTGGTGATTGTTGTGATGAGCGCACTTGGGAGCATTAACAGGGAGTTGAAGATAGTTGGGTCCAAGGCGGTGTCTCTGAGTATCAGCATAGGAGAAAATCCGACTTTGGAGCAACTTATCATCAGAGTAATAGATACCAGGGACCACAATTGCAGGGCAAAAAGCTAACTGCTCATTTTCTGCAAAGAAGTTATCGATGTTCTTATTCAACACCAAGCGGCCTACTGGTTGCAGAGGCAAGATGTCCTCAGGCCATATTTTTGTTACATCAAGTGGATCGAAGTCAAATCCATCTTCATGATCAGGATCTATTACTTGGATGTAGAGTTTCCACTCCGGGTAGTTGCCAGCAGCAATCGAGTCATAAAGATCCTTAGTCGCATGACTATGATTTGATCCTCCGACACGAATTGCCTCCTCCTCCAGCAAACACTTCACTCCACAAGTTGGTTTCCAGTGAAATTTCACATAATGTGCCTTTCCAGACTTGTCAACTAAGGTGTAAGTATTGACCCCAAATCCTTCCATGTGTCTGTAGTCTTGAGGAACACCAACATCATCGAAGAGGAAGGAAAACATGTGCAAACTCTCAGGATGGTGGGAGAAGAAGTCAACTATTCTCCAGTTCTCCTGGATGTGAGACTTCGGGTTGGGTTTAAGAGCATGGACCATGTCCGGAAATTTCATTCCATCGCGAACAAAAACACGGGGAAATTGTTTCCCACCATATCAAAGTTTCCCTGCATTCAGAAAAGCAAGCAGTCAAAGAAGAGGAGAAATGAAAAACCACGCAATTACGTGAAGAGACACTAGTTATTCTGTTCTGATATTCTGACTTCTCTTTTAGTTGAAATAAAACTTTGTATTACAGCTCATTGTTAAAGTCATCTTTGAATAGTCATGTCGAAGTGTTGAGACAAAATCCACCATCACATGGTTAAGAACTGCGTAAATTAGAGCACAGACACCAACACTTTGCTGAATTCCATACAGTAAATGGATCGTCAGTAAACTATATACACTTCTGGCAAAAGAAGGAAGTTGAATAAAATCAATTTGCAGATTCCAAAGCAGATCTCATACCTCTCTGGTGTAAAACTTCACTGCAAAACCTCGAGGGTCCCTAAGGGTTTCAGGGCTGCCACGCTCGTGGATGACAGTGGAGAAACGGACAATTACAGGTGTCTGAACTCCCGGAGCTCGAAGAAAATCAGCACATGTCAACTGAGAGATATCATGAGTGACCTCGAAAAATCCTTTTGCACTAGCTCCCCTGGCATGGACCACCCGCTCAGGAATTCTCTCTCTATCAAAATTGGCAATTTTCTCCACCAGATGATAATCCTCAAGGAGAATTGGACCTGTAAATAAAAACAGAATTCTTTTTAATGCCGTTAAGCTTTGTGTCCTGAGAAATATGTTGGGGAAGCTCAAGGAGAAGAAAAAGTATGCCTCCATGATGACCTAAATAACTATTAAAACTTTTCTGTTCTGGGCGAGGAACACATACGTGGGCCAAAGAGGCCTGCACTCAACCGGTTCACCTGCAGGACAGGTAGCCGAGTGTCCACGACCGTGCCTCTGGATTATCAAATAAAAACTGCTGCATATTCTAGCATATTTTTCTATGCATCCTTAGTTTGATCACATCTAGGCCTCAAGAGGTTTGCATGGACCCTAGACATGTTAGCTATAGCAAAATCTTGTACGCCACTCATGTGCCATGACACCTTTGCATTTGGGTTTTATTTTTTTTTTTTTTTTTGGGAGAGAGGGGGGGGGGGGATCAAAGCTGAAAAAGCGGAGTCTTATATAAGGAAGAATGCAAAAATGCTTGGCCTAGCAATTTCCCACGTCATAACCATTAGGAGCAAAATGGCACCTCATTCTAAACTCATTTATGACCCATTTGTTGAATATATCTAACCCATATAACAACCTAGCCCATTAGATATGGATTAAAAAATGTGTTTATGACTTTTTTTGAGAGGTCTACTTACAAGACATAAAAGTTCTTTTTCCGATTGGGTATGGCTTCAACTATTCCTCAAGCCCGCCAATTAGTTAACCATAGACATATTTAAGTTAGGGCCTGCATGGTAAGGCTTCTGTTTCCGGGAACAATTTCTATTCAGAAAAGATTCTGTTCCCGGAAATAATTTCTGAGCTTTTGAAGGCGTTTGGTAATTGTCCAAAATTTTTACTCCAGGAATGGAATGCGTTTGGTAAAAAATTTTGATCATTTTCATTCTTTTATTTTTTTAGTACCTTTTGTTATAATTTTCTTTTTTTATTTTCATTTTTCTCCCATTCTTCCTCTTGGCCGATGCCACCGGTGGTGGCTGGCGAGCGGTGGGGCGAGGGTCGGCGAGCTCGCTGAAGCCTCGCTAGGCAAGGGTGAGGTCCGGCAAGCTCGCTGGAGCCTCGCCTGGCCGCCCCTAGTGAGGCTTGAGCTCGCCCAAGCTACGCAAGGCTGAGCCTCGCCTCGCCCAGGTCCTCAAGGCCGTGTCTCGCCAATGGCTAGGCGAGGTTCCTGTGAGCTTGTTGGACCATACCCTGGCTTGGTGAGGTGCTGGCGAGCTCGCCCGGCCACTTGCCGGCGGCGGCAATGGGGCTGCGATGGGGTGGGAAGGAGGAAGAGGAAGAAGAAGAAGAAAGGGAAGGGAAAAAAAGAAGAGAGAAAAGAGAGAAAAAAATTGATTTTCAGAATTGTTCTCGGGAGCGAAAAGCAACTTTTTTTTTTTCGTCTGGATTCTACTCCAAACTTGTTCCGGAGAATAAATTTGTTCTCGGGAACAAAAAATTTACCAAACGTATTTTTGTTCTAAATTTGCTCCCGAGAACAAAAGAACATGATCAGTTATTCCCGGAAGCGTTATCATGCAGGTCCTTAATGGCTGTATAGTAGATATATCGAGTTATGGCTACAAACCAAGAGAAATTATTACGGCAAGGGATGATAATAAATCAAGTCGCCTTTTATTTATTTATAATAACGCACAAAATTAATTAAGATCAATTCTAAGAAGACCACAAACCTTGAATTGATCCGGGTAAAGCAAAAGAGGAAGATTGCCAAAAGTTCAACAAGAAAAGAAACCATTTCCCCTTCAAGTTCAAGTTCTATCTATAATATATATGCATGACTAGCTCAAAATTAGATATCTTTGGTAAACAAAACGAATATGGGATCCGTAATTGCAATAGTACCTCTAGTTCCAACGGTCAATGATGAGTTATTGTTCCAGACAGGAGCACCGGAGTTGGTCGTCCAGAAGCTGGAATCGTGAGCGCTCGACGGACGATACTGCGACATCCACAATTTGCAGCAAAAAAAAAAAAAAATCAACTTTGCAACGGTCGCAAGATCGGACAAACGGACGAAATAGCGCCCTAGCATGAATAATTCCTAATTCCCATCCCAACGGAGTGTGCACTCTTTCCCCTAATCCTCGGAAATCAGGAAAAAGGCGAATCAGTACCTTGTACGGGTCCATGGCCATCGACGGCGGAGAGAGGCGAAGAGAGGCGGAGGTGGAGCTTTATCGGCGAGAGGAAGTCTTGAGCGCGGCTTCGAAGCTAACGATGATGGTGACCCCTGTGGTGGCCCCATTTCAAAGTCATATATATATATATAAAATCCCTCTCTCTCATGGTTATCTTCATCGTTCTCATCGTTGTCTTCATCGTTTTGATATTTTTAGAATAGGGTATTCTGTAATCATCACTCTCCCGTTACCTTCATCATTCTGTCTCCAACCTTATCATGATGTACGTCATCATAAGTGTTTTTAGAATAGGGTATTCCGTAATCATCTCTCTTCCATTACCTTCATCGTTCTGTCTCAAACCTTATCAGGAAGTACGTCATAAGTGTATTTTTAGAATAAGGCATTCCGTAATAATCTCTCCAGTTATCTTCATCGTTCTGTCTCCAACCTTATCATGAAGTACATCATAAGTATTTTTAGAATAGGGCATTCCGTAATCATCTCTCCTGAATAAAAATAAAACGTTTATCATCCTTCACTAATTGTTTAAATTGCCTAAAAAGATATATCCCCCTCCAATAAAAGCTTTTCTAATTGAGGATGATACGATCCAAAATAATTTCTTCTTTCCATTTCGTTAATGCCTTTTTATAGTATATATATCCAATAAAAGAAATTGGCTTGTGAGTATACTCTCCACTTATCATTCGATGCATCAAAAAAATTTCTGAAATAAAAATAAACTAAAATAATATATCTACACGTAATTCGGTTCCTCCCCAGAAAAACATATATAAATCACGTACTAATAATGTCGAAAATCCGACGCCTTAATGAAGTAAATCGTTCTATTGAGAGGGAGAGACATGCTGCTACGATGAAATCGAAGTTCATGGGCAAATGAGATGACAAGTAAAATGGCAGGCCTTTATTGAAGTAGAAACATCAGGCGAAAGATGACAAGATCTCCTCTAGTATTACAGTACAGCACAAACGCTTAAAAGCTTCTTGTGCTCCTTCCAAAGTAGCAAAGCAATTCACATGCATTCATTCACGCAGAAGATCCCTCTTAGTATTACAGCATAGATACAACAAACAGACATGCCCGCACTTAGCTTTCCTGCTTCTTGCAGCTCCGGCGCTCAGGTGCTTATGCCGGAACTGCCCCCACTCTTCGCATTCACATGCTCGGTCGAATGCTGAGACGGGAAGCTAGCTTCTGACCGATTGGTCAGCCTGCGGTACACCATCGGCGAGCACGTTTTAGACAGGCCTTCTCAATTTCCAGGTGACGGTAAACAAGTTTCGGTAGCACGGCAGGAAGGAAGCAAACGGGGCGAATAGTTATAGCTCACCTGAGTCCAGTAAGAGATCTAGATGGAGCGATGCTCGTGGGTGACGCGGAGGTCAGCCAATGCCTTGATCCAGCGGTTAATGAAATGCTCTTGCCTGGCGACGAATTCAAAAGACAATGAGTGACCAGTAAATCGCACATCTACTCAGCAACGCTCTTGGTTGCAGTAGGATGAGACGGGTTGCATCGCTGTCGCATTTGCATGATTTGAATTGGACACTAGATTATGGGCCTACGGTTTTTAGGAAGAAAATTAGACCAAATTTTGCAATTTGGGGGATGATTTTGGGTTTTACGGTTTGGTTTTATGAGGTAAGTTGCACACGATTTCTTAATTATGGCCAAATTTGTGCGGCCAACTACATTATTTGATATATATGACATATCCAACAAGACACGCCGATTATTCATTTTAAAATAATTCTGCATATGATCTTTTAACAATATAAGTGATTAATAATACTTGAATAGTCGGTTTTTAAAAGTTATAATCCTTAAATGATTGTTTGAAGAGTTATAGCACCAAATTTAGCATGGTAAAAATTTGTGGTACTGTTAATACCCTTTTCTTATGATCTCTCGTTATCTTGTTTATTCACCAAAATGGAAGCGTTTTTTTGTGGTCAAAACCAAAATAGAAGTCGTTTCTTCTTTTTTTTTGATTAGTGCTTTGGATGATGATTAGTAGTGTTTTAATACTATTTGTTACGTTGGACTAGCTAGAGATGTCCAAATGGAATTTCTCAGGTTATTACCCTACCTTCTCATTCTTTTGCGTCTAGCGACACTGAGTTTCTATTAATTATTTTCCTAAATAGTACTCTTATCGAGCTTCCTAAACAATAAAAACAAAATGGTACAACTCACCTCCATCCTTTCTATTTACGAAAAACATACCAAATATCCAAAATTTACTCGTTATAACACATTTACCCTAAATTTATAAAAAAATCTAAACTTATATTTAAATGACATATTTACCTTCCGTCAAGAAGCACCATTCAACTCTGCCCACATGGGTTTTGAAAAGAAAATAATGTTCACATCGTGCCCTTGTAACTTAAGTGAAATAAATATAATGTTATTTTTGCTGAAAAATCATCCGACGGAGGATAAATGTATCGCATTAGTACAACTTTGAGGTTTTTCAGTGTTACAAGAAAAAATTTAGGATAAATATACCACATTGGACATAGTTTTAAATCATTGGCGGCTTTTCCCCTTTTTATTATGAAATAGGTCATTAATATTTTGGAATTGAGCATTTTCTTATCAAGCATTCTTACATAGCCATGGTCGAATATAATGATTGACATGATGTATTTTTCTATAATTATCTTTCCAAATAAATTGAAGTGTTTGTATGATCTTTCGACAGCTGTTAAATTATATGAAGTCTAATCAAGTGTGATACTTGCAAAATACGTCTCATTAGAAGCAATATATATGTAGTTTTCTTTAGTTTATCTTAAAAAAATAAATAAATAAATGGGCTTCATGCTCTGTTTGGAACATTATAGAAAAGGCAGATATAGGAAATAAGAAAATTTTTAAATTTCCCACTCCAAGTTTCTCACAAAAATTTCAAAACTTTATACTCTATTTTAAGATTTTCACCCCATTTCTCTGCTCTGCTCGTATGATTTGTCTAATTACCCTTAAGCAAAATTTCGCTTCAAAATTCAAAATATTATTTACATTTCAGAATATTATAAATAAAAAATGCACGAGATTCTACATGTCAACATTTGACTATTATAAATTTTTTTGGAGTTTCATATTAAAAAAGAATATCAAGACAGAGTTGCAAGATTTCAATTTACTGCGGTCTTGCAAATAAGATGGAGCCACGTTAAGATAGTGTCGCAACAACATAGATAGAAAGAAGAATTAGTACCATAAAAGCCTTAAACTAATAAACTTGTGATAAATTCACTCCAAACTAATTTTTTAAACAAGAAAAATTTCAAAATGATATACCTGTGATAATTGTATCCTAAACTAATTCTTTTATCATGAAAAACCCCAAACTAGTATACCTATAATAAATTTATCTCAAGCCAATTTTTTAACCACCAAAAACCTCAAACTGATATACTTGTGATAAATTTATCCTTCATTAATTGACGTATGTTGACTAGTATGTGATG
The DNA here is from genome assembly GCA_014182895.1 of Angophora floribunda. Classification (NCBI taxonomy): domain Eukaryota; kingdom Viridiplantae; phylum Streptophyta; class Magnoliopsida; order Myrtales; family Myrtaceae; genus Angophora; species Angophora floribunda. The sequence continues at coordinate 11,347,691 of CM024710.1, read as the reverse complement.
TGGTAAGTCCAAGTGGAAATCTATAGGGTAAATATTACAAAAATCCCCAAATTTGATACACCTGTGACAAATTTAATGGTGCTCATGTGATAAACTTAACAGTACACTTGTGACAAGTTTGAAATTTTTTGTGACATTATACCATGTCACTGCATGTCATCCACGTCATCAAATTTAACAATTAAATTTGACTATAGCTAATAGAGGGTAAATTTGTCAAAAGCGTATTAGTTTAGGATTTTTAGTCGAAAAATTTGTTTGAGATAACTTAATTATGAGTGTACTAATTTGAGATTTTTCGTTGTAAAAATTAATTTGAGGTAAATTTGTTACATATGTATCAGTGTAGGATTTTCCATGACATTAACCTTAGACAAAAAGGAAAGTAAAACTTAAAAAAAAGTGGAAAAAGAAAACAACATGAACTACGACCGGCACTATTAAGAGCCTGTTCGGTTCAACTTTGAGGAAATGACTTTGCATTTTCCCAAGTATCTTTAATTCAATGGGCATTTGGTGAAAGCTAAAGTGTTTAGCAAATTACAATCCAAAGAAGTTCTTCGAAATGGTCTAAATGCTAACAACAAAAACTACGGCCCCACGCAAGTACGCATCAACTAATGGAAGAAAAATTAAAAATTAAAATGTAATAATAGGTTCAGTGACAATAGAGGACGTCATGAGATTCATGTATCCTTATCCTTAATATCGGGCATTCAGTCGGGCAGGTGGAATGGACCAATACGGACACGACGCGCATGAGCGCAACATCTTCTAAGGGCACAAAGCCATCAAATCAATCCATTAACATTCAGGACGTATTTGCGTCGCGCAAACCGAAACAATCAACTCGTTTTCTAATTGGCCTATATCGCAATACGCCCTTACACCGGCATCAAGTGAAGCGAACTCCAAACGCAAATTGCCAACCATACTCACGGGAGAAGAGAAGACGGTGCATAGGATGTCACGAAATTGACACTAATGCATAAGGATGTTTTTTTCAAGACAATGTTTCCCCCCACCCCCCCCCCACCCCCTCTTTTTCCCTTTCCTCTCCTCTCCTATCTCCAAAGGTCTCATTTCGTGATTTAAGAAAGTTGCGCAGTCATTTTCACGAAAAGTTTCTCTCTTCTTCTCCTTCATAAATATAAACGTATCCATATATAAAAATACTCTCTGAAATCGCTCAAGCATGCCCAGGATATTTAGATTCCCCCTTAATGAAGCCTATGAATCATATAATGACAACGTCAAAGATTCAACAAATTCCCTTCTGATCGACAGATTAATGAAGTAACCATTCAGCGAAGAGGGAGGGACATGTCGTGGTGAAATCAAAGTTCTTAGGCAATGAGCCAGCCAGTAAAATACCAGCCTTTATTGGATTACATACATAAGGTCAAAAAGTTGCATGACCATAGAATTACAGTATAGCACAGCAAACGGACATGCCAGCACTTAGCTTTTATGCTCCTTCAAATAGCTTTCATGCTCCTTCATAATATCAACGGGCTCTCAGCGTTCACATGCTGGGCTGCACATTGAGATGAGAAGCTAGCTTCTGACCAAGCGACTCGTCAGCCTGTTATAGAAAAGGTACATCATACGCCATCAGCATGTCATCACTTGAGCATGTTCTAGACAGACGTTCTCAATTTCCAGGTAATGACACTAAAAAAAATTCCGGTAGCATCAGAGAAAGCAAAACAAGCGAACACTAATAGCTTACCTGAGTCCAGTGAGAGATCCAGATGGCACGAAGCTCATGGGTAACCCGGGGGTCGGATAATGCCTCAACCCAGCGGCCAATAAACCGCTCTTGCCTGGTGACAAAGTTTAAACACGTTGAGCGACCAGTAAATTACACATCTACTCAGGAGACAATGGTCGATAGGTACCTGTCCGGTGCCCAGGATCGGAATCGCTCTCCCGGTTGCTTGAAGTTGTTCTCCTTCTCAATCATGCACTGCATAACCAGTAAGTTCACATAGAGATGAATACCAGCAGCAGAAATATCCAATCCAAGAAAAACTCCAAGAACTACATTTTTCTAGCCAGAGAATCTCTTTTCTAGTTATAACATCTTAATTCCTCAAATCTTAGTTTTAAGCTTAGTCTGAAAATTTAGTGGTGCTGCTACACTCCCCCGATAAATTGGTCGCAGTAAATAGTCATCATTGCACTGAGGACAAGTAGAGACGATCTCAAAGGCAATGTTGTGCAAGACAGAGTAGCAGAAGAAAATGCAATAAATGATATCACCACAATCATCACAACAGCACACCAGAATTTGAGTTAAATCCATTTTATCCAATGTCCAAACAGAAAACACCACTACCACGATGCCTTTCAACTTGCCACAGATTAACTATCGCAATGCATGACTTTAATGCAAGTGGTAATTATTTCTCCTAGAGGCTGGAACATGTTTTAAGAGTCAATGTTGATTTAAATGCACAAGGTGGGTCCAGAAACTTACCCTCTCTCGCTTTCCATTCAAGACTGGAGGAGGTATGGGAAACCTTTCTGCATGATGAACAGGATCAAACCTCGAAGGGAAATAATTTACCTACAAATCAGCATCATGGACACGCCACATCATTAGTTCTTCATTTAAAAAAAATAAAAGACAAACTGATTCAAATAGGTGTGCCGTACATCAATAGGCCACTTGAGCCAATTCCATAGCAACCAGCTAAGAATATGTTATTAGGTCATGCTTGTGGCATGTTCATTCTCAGCCTGCTATTAAGCAAACAGAAAATAAAGATCATTACCTCTTCATCCCTATGCATGAAATTCATGAGACCATCGTGGTGATTGTTGTGATGAGCGCACTTGGGAGCATTAACAGGGAGTTGAAGATAGTTGGGTCCAAGGCGGTGTCTCTGAGTATCAGCATAGGAGAAAATCCGACTTTGGAGCAACTTATCATCAGAGTAATAGATACCAGGGACCACAATTGCAGGGCAAAAAGCTAACTGCTCATTTTCTGCAAAGAAGTTATCGATGTTCTTATTCAACACCAAGCGGCCTACTGGTTGCAGAGGCAAGATGTCCTCAGGCCATATTTTTGTTACATCAAGTGGATCGAAGTCAAATCCATCTTCATGATCAGGATCTATTACTTGGATGTAGAGTTTCCACTCCGGGTAGTTGCCAGCAGCAATCGAGTCATAAAGATCCTTAGTCGCATGACTATGATTTGATCCTCCGACACGAATTGCCTCCTCCTCCAGCAAACACTTCACTCCACAAGTTGGTTTCCAGTGAAATTTCACATAATGTGCCTTTCCAGACTTGTCAACTAAGGTGTAAGTATTGACCCCAAATCCTTCCATGTGTCTGTAGTCTTGAGGAACACCAACATCATCGAAGAGGAAGGAAAACATGTGCAAACTCTCAGGATGGTGGGAGAAGAAGTCAACTATTCTCCAGTTCTCCTGGATGTGAGACTTCGGGTTGGGTTTAAGAGCATGGACCATGTCCGGAAATTTCATTCCATCGCGAACAAAAAACACGGGGAAATTGTTTCCCACCATATCAAAGTTTCCCTGCATTCAGAAAAACAAGCAGTCAAAGAAGAGGAGAAATGAAAAACCACGCAATTACGTGAAGAGACACTAGTTATTCTGTTCTGATATTCTGACTTCTCTTTTAGTTGAAATAAAACTTTGTATTACAGCTCATTGTTAAAGTCATCTTTGAATAGTCATGTCGAAGTGTTGAGACAAAATCCACCATCACATGGTTAAGAACTGCGTAAATTAGAGCACAGACACCAACACTTTGCTGAATTCCATACAGTATATGGATCGTCAGTAAACTATATACACTTCTGGCAAAAGAAGGAAGTTGAATAAAATCAATTTGCAGATTCCAAAGCAGATCTCATACCTCTCTGGTGTAAAACTTCACTGCAAAACCTCGAGGGTCCCTAAGGGTTTCAGGGCTGCCACGCTCGTGGATGACAGTGGAGAAACGGACAATTACAGGTGTCTGAACTCCCGGAGCTCGAAGAAAATCAGCACATGTCAACTGAGAGATATCATGAGTGACCTCGAAAAATCCTTTTGCACTAGCTCCCCTGGCATGGACCACCCGCTCAGGAATTCTCTCTCTATCAAAATTGGCAATTTTCTCCACCAGATGATAATCCTCAAGGAGAATTGGACCTGTAAATAAAAAAAGAATTCTTTTTAATGCCGTTAAGCTTTGTGTCTTGAGAAATATGTTGGGAAAGCTCAAGGAGAACAAAAAGTATGCCTCCATGATGACCTAAATAACTATTAAAACTTTTCTGTTCTGGGCGAGGAACACATACGTGGGCCAAAGAGGCCTGCACTCAACCGGTTCACCTGCAGGACAGGTAGCCGAGTGTCCACGACCGTGCCTCTGGATTATCAAATAAAAACTGCTGCATATTCTAGCATATTTTTCTATGCATCCTTAGTTTGATCACATCTAGGCCTCAAGAGGTTTGCATGGACCCTAGACACGTTAGCTATAGCAAAATCTTGTACGCCACTCATGTGCCATGACACCTTTGCATTTGGGTTTTATTTTTTTGGAGAGAGGGGGGCGGGGGATTCAAAGCTGAAAAAGCGGAGTCTTATATCAGGAAGAATGCAAAAAATGCTTGGCTGAACAATTTCCCACGTCATAACCATTAGGAGCAAAATGACACCTCATTCGAAACTCATTTATGACCCATTTGTTGAATATATCTAACCCATATAACAACCTAGCCCATTAGATATGGATTAAAAAATGTGTTTATGACTTTTTTTGAGAGGTCTACTTACAAGACATAAAGGTTCTTTTTCCGATTGGGTATGGCTTCAACTATTCCCCAAGCCCGCCAATTAGTTAACCATAGACATATTTAAGTTAGGGCCTGCATGGTAAGGATTTTGTTCCCGGGAACAATTTCTGCTCAGAAAATATTTTTTTTGATTCTGTTCCCGGAAATAATTTATGAGCTTTTGAAGGCGTTTGGTAATTGTCCAAAATTTTTACTCCAAGAATGGGAATGCGTTTGGTAAAAAATGTTGAACTTTTTGATTCTTTTAATTTTTTAGTACTTTTTGTTATAATTTTCTTTTTTTTTTTTTTCTTTTCATTTTTCTTCAATTCTTCCTCTTGGCCGATGCCATTGTTGGTGGTTGGCGAGTGATAGGGCGCGGTTCGACGAGCTCGCTGAAACCTCGCCAAGCCAGGGTGAGGTCCGGCAAGCTCGCTGGAGCCTCGCCCGGCCGCCACCAACGAGGCTTGAGCTCGCCCAAGCTACGCAAGGCCGAGCCTCGCCTCGCCAATGGCCGGGCGAGGCTCCTGTGAACTTGTTGGACCTTGCCCTAGGGTTGGTGAGGTGCTTGCGAGCTCGCCTGCCATTCGCCTGCGGCGGCGATGGGGCGGCGATGGGGTGGGAGGAGGAAGAGGAAGAAGAAGAAGAAATGGAAGGGAAAAAAAGTAAAGAGACAAAAAAAATTGATTTTTAGAATTGTTCTCGGGAGCAAGAAGCAACTTTTTTATTCATTTGGATTCTACTCTAAACTTGTTGCGGAGAATAAAATTTTTCCCGGGAACAAAAAATTTACCAAACGCATTTCTATTCCAAATTTGCTCCCGGGAACAAAAGAACATAATCAGTTATTCCCGGAAGCGTTACCATGCAAGCCCTTAATGGCTTTATAGTAGATATACCAAGTTATGGCTACAAACCAAGAGAAATTATTACGGCAAGGGATGATAATAAATCAAGTTGTCTTTTTTATTTATTTATAATAACGCACAAAATTAATTACAATCAATTCTAAGAAGACCACAAACCTTGAATTGATACGGGTAAAGCAAAAGAGGAAGATTGCCAAAAGTTCAACAAGAAAAGAAACCAATTCCCCTTCAAGTTCAAGTTCTATCTATAATATATATGCACGACTTGGCTCAAACTTAGATATCTTTGGTAAACAAAACGAATATGGGATCCGTAATTGCAATAGTACCTCTAGTTCCAACGGTCAATGATGAGTTATTGTTCCAGACAGGAGCACCGGAGTTGGTCGTCCAGAAGCTGGAATCATGAGCGCTCGACGGACGATACTACGACATCCACAATTTGTAGCAAAAAAAAAAATCAACGTTTGCAACGGTCGCAAGATCGGACAATCGGACGAAACAGAGCCCTAGCATGAATAATTCCTAATTCCCATCCCAACAGAGTGTGCACTCTTTCCCCTAATCCTCAGAAATAAGGAAAAAGGCGAATCAGTACCTTGTATGGGTCCATGGCCATCGACGGTGGAGAGAGGCGGAGGTGGAGCTTTATCGGCGAGAGGAAGTCTCGAGCTCAGCTTCAAAGCTAACAATGATGGCGACCCCTGTGGTGGCCCCATTTCAAAGTCATATATATATAAAATCTCTCTCTCATGGTTGTCTTCATCGTTCTCATCGTTGTCTTCATCGTTTTGATATTTTTAGAAAAGGGTATTCTGTAATCATCACTCTCCCGTTACCTTCATCATTCTATCTCCAACCTTATCATGATGTACGTCATCATAAGTGTTTTTAGAATAGGGTATTCCGTAATCATCTCTCTTCCATTACCTTCATCGTTTTGTCTTCAACCTTATCACGAAGTACGTCATAAGTGTATTTTTAGAATAAGGCATTCCGTAATAATCTCTCCCGTTATCTTCATCATTCTGTCCCCAACCTTATCATGAAGTACATCATAAGTATTTTTAGAATAGGGCATTCCGTAATCATCTCTCCTTAAAAAAAAGAAAACGTTTATCATCCTTCACTAATTGTTTAAATTGCCTAAAAAGATATATCCCCCTCTAATAAAAGCTTTTCTAATTGAGGATTATATGATCCAAAATAATTTCTCCTTTCCATGTCCTTAATGCCTTTTTATAGTATATGTATCCAATAAAAGAAATTGACTTGTGAGTATACTCTCCACTTATCATTTGATGGATATATATATAATTCGGTTCCTCTTTAGGAAAACCTATATAAATCATGTACTAATAATATCGAAAATCCATCCCCTTAATGAAGTAAATCGTTCTATTGAGAGGGAGAGATGCTGCTACGATGAAATCGAAGTTCTTGGGCAAATGAGATGACAAGTAAAATGGCAGGCCTTTATTGAAGTAGAAACATCAGGCGAAAGATGACAAGATCTCCTCTAGTATTACAGTACAGCACAAACGCTTAAAAGCTTCTTGTGCTCCTTCCAAAGTAGCAAAGCAATTCAAAGCATTCATTCATGCAAAAGATCCCTCTTAGTATTACAGCATAGATACAGCAAACAGACATGTCGGCACTTAGCTATCATGCTTCTTCCAGCTCCGGCGCTCAAGCGCTTATGCCGGAACCGCCCCCGCTCTTCGCATTCACATGCTTGGTCGAATGCTGAGACGGGAAGCTAGCTTTTTGACCGATTGGTCGGCCTGCTGTACACCATCGGCGAGCACGTTTTAGACAGGCCTTCTCAATTTCTAGGTGACGGTAAACAAATTTCGGTAGCACAGCAGGAAGGAAGCAAACAGGGTGAATAGTTATAGCTCACCTGAGTCCAGTAAGAGATCCAGATGGAGCGATGCTTGTGGCTGACGAGGGGGTCAGTCAATGCCTTGATCCATCGGTTAATGAAACGCTCTTGCCTGGCCACGAATTCAAAAGACAGTGAGTGACCAGTAAATCGCACTACTACTCAGCAACGCTCTTGGTTGCAGTAGGATGAGACGGGTTGCATCGCTATCGCTGTCGCATTTGCATGATTTGAATTGGAACTAGATTATGGGCCTACGGTTTTTAGGAAGAAAATTAGACCAAATTTTGCAATTTGGGGGATGATTTTGGGTTTTACGGTTTGGTTTTATGAGGTAAGTTGCACATGATTTCTTAATTATGGGCAAATTTGTGCGGCCAACTACATTATTTGATATATATTTGACATATCCAACAAGACACGCCGATTATTCATTTTAAAATAATTCTGCATGTGATCTGTTAACAATATAAGTGACTAATAATACTTGAATAGTTGGTTTTTAGAAGTTATAATCCTTAAATGATTGTTTGAAGAGTTATACACCAAATTTAGCATGGTAAAAACTAGTGGCACTGTTAATATCCTTTTCTTATGATCTCCTTATCTTGTTTATTCACCAAAATGGAAGTTTTTTGTGTGGTCAAAACCAAAATAGAAGTTGTTTCTTCTTTTTTGTTACGTTGGACTGGCTAGAGACGTCCCAATGGAATTTCTCAGGTTTATTACCCTGCCTTCTCGTTCTTTTGCGTTTAGGACATTGAGTTTCTATTAATTATTTTCCTAAATAGTACTCTTATCGAGCTTCCTAAACAATAAAAACAAAATGATACAACTCACCTCCATCCTTTCTATTTACGAAAAACATACCAAATATCCAAAATTATACTCGTTATAACACATTTACCCTAAATTTATCAAAAATCTAAACTTATATTTAAATGACATATTTACCTTCCGTCAAGAAGCACCATTCAAATCTGCCTACATGGGTTTTGAAAAGAAAATAATGTTGACTTCGTGCCCTTGTAACTTAAGTGAAATAAATATAACATTATTTTGGCTGAAAAATCATCCGACGGAGGATAAATATATCGCATTGGTATAACTTTGAGGTTTTTTAGTGTTGCAAGAAAAAAATTCAAATAAATATACCACATTGAACATAGTTTTAAATTATTGGTGGCTTTTCCCCATTTTTATTATGAAATAGGTCATTAATATTTTGAAATTGAGCATTTTCTTATCAAGCATTCTTACATAGCCATGGTCGAATATAATGATTGACATGATGTATTTTTCTATAATTATCTCTCCAAATAAATTGAAGTGTTTCTATAATCAACAGCTGTTAAATTATATGAAGTCTAATCAAGTGTGATTCTCCAAAATACGCCTCATCAGAAGCTATATATATGTAGTTTTCTTTAGTTTATCTTAAAAAAGGAAATAAATAAATGGGCTTCATGCTCTGTTTGGAACATTATAGAAAAGGCAGATATAGGAAATAAGAAATTTTTTAAATTTCCCACTCCAAGTTTCTCACAAAAATTTCAAAACTTTATACTCTATTATAAGATTTTCACCCCATTTCTTTGCTCTGCTCGTATGATTTATCTAATTACCCTTAAGCAAAATTTCGCATCAAAATTCAAAATATTATTTACATTTCAGAATATTATAAATAAAAAATACACGGGATTCTACATGTCAACATTTGACTATTATAAATTTTTTTGGAGTTTCATATTAAAAAGAATATCAAGACAGAGTTGCAAGATTTCAATTTACTGCGGTCTTGCAAATAAGATGGAGCCACCGTGAATATAGTGTCACAATAACATTGATAGAAAGAAGAATTAGTACCATAAAAGCCCCAAACTAATAAACCTGTGATAAATTCACTCCAAACTAATTTTTTAACCATGAAAAATTCCGAAATGATATACCTATGATAATTGTATCCCAAACTAATTCTTTTATCATGAAAAACCCCAAACTAGTATACCTATAATAAATTTATCTCAAGCCAATTTTTTAACCACCAAAAACCTCAAACCGGTATACTTGTGATAAATTTATCATTCATTAATTGACGTATGTTGACTAGTATGCTGATGTGGCAAGTCCACGTGGAAATCTATAGGGTAAATATTGCAAAAATCCCAAAATTTGATACACCTGTGACAAATTTAATGGTGCTCATGTGATAAACTTAACAGTACACTTGTGACAACTTTGAAATTTTATGTGACATTAACCCATGGATTTCCACGTATACAATGTCACCACATGTCATCCACGTCAACAAATTTAACAATTAAATTTGACTAAAGTTAATAGAGGGTAAATTTGTCAAAAGTGTATTAGTTTATGATTTTTAGTCGAAAAATTAGTTTGAGATAAATTAATGATGAGTATACTAATTTGAGATTTTTCGTCGTAAAAATTAATTTGAGGTAAATTTGTTTTAGGTGTATTGGTGTAGGATTTTCCATGATATTAACCTTAGACAAAAAGGAAAGTAAAACTTTAAAAAAAGTGGAAAAAGAAAACAACATGAACTATGACCAACATTACTAAGAGCGTGTTCGGTTCAACTTTGAGGAAATGACTTTGCATTTCCCCAAGTATCTTTAATTCAATTCGCATTTGGTGAAAGCTAAAGTGTTTAGCAAATTACAATCCAAAAAAGTTCTTCGAAATGGTCTAAATGCTAACAACAAAAACTATGACCTCAACAAAGTACGCATCAACTTATGGAGGAAAAATTAAACTTTAAAAAGTAATAATAGGTTCAGTGACAATAGATGACGTGATGAGATTCATGTATCCTTATCCTTAATATCGGGCATTTAGTCAGGCAGGTGGAATGGACCCATACGGACATGACATGCATGAGCGCGACATCTTCTAAGGGCACAAAGCCATCAAATCAATCCATTAACATTCAGGACGTATTTGCGTCTCGCAAACCGAAACAATCAGCTTGTTTTCTAATTGGCCTATATCGCAATACGCCCTTACACCGGCATCAAGCGAAGCGAACTCCAAATGCAAATTGCCAACCATACTCACGGGAGAAGAGAAGACGGTGCATAGGATGTCACGAAATTGACACTAATTCATAAGGATGTTTTTTCAAGACAATGTCTCCCCCTGCCCCCCTGCCCCCCTTCTTTTCCTTGCTTCTCCTCTCCTCTCTCCAAAGATCTCATTTCGTGATTTAAGAAAGTTGCGCAGTCACTTTCACGAAAAGTTTCTCTCTTCTTCTCCTTCATAAATATAAACGTATGCATATATAAAAATACTCTCTGAAATCGCCCAAGCATGCCCAGGACATTTAGATTCCCCCTTAATGAAGCCTATGAATCATATAATGACAACGTCAAAGATTCAACAAATTCCCTTCTGATCGACAGATTAATGAAGTAACCATTCAGCGAAGTGGGAGGGACATGTCGCAGTGAAATCAAAGTTCTTAGGCAATGAACCAGCTAGTAAAATACCAGCCTTTATTGGATTACAAACATAAGGTCGAAGAGTTGCATGACCATAGTATTACAGTATAGCACAGCAAACAGACATGCCAGCACTTAGCTTTTATGCTCCTTCAAATAGCTTTCATGCTCCATAATTTCAACGGGCTATCAGCGTTCACATGGTGGGCTGCACATTCAGATGAGAAGCTAGCTTCTGACCAAGCGACTCGTCAGCCTGTTATGGACAAGGTACATCATACGCCATCAGCATGTCATCACTTGAGCATGTTCTAGACAGACGTTCTCAATTTCCAGGTAATGACACTAAACAAATTCCGGTAGCATCAGAGAAAGCAAAACAGGCGAACACTAATAGCTTACCTGAGTCCAGTAAGAGATCCAGATGGCACGAAGCTCATGGGTAACCCGGGGGTCGGATAATGCCTCAACCCAGCGGCCAATAAACCGCTCTTGCCTGGTGACAAAGTTTAAACACATTGAGCGACAGTAAATTACAAATCTCCTGAGGAGACAATGGTCGATAGATACCTGTCTGGTGCCCAGGATCGGAATCGCTCTCCCGGTTGCTTGAAGTTGTTCTCCTTCTCAATCATGCACTGCATAACCAGTAAGTTCACATAGAGATGAATACCAGCAGCAGAAATATCCAATCCAAGAAAAACTCCAAGAACTACATTTTTCTAGCCAGATAATCTCTTTTCTAGTTATAACATCTTAATTCCTCATTTCTTAGTTTTAAGCTTAGTCTGAAAATTTAGTGGTGCTGCTACACTCCCCCGATAAATTGGTCGCAGTAAATAGTCATCATTGCACTGAGGACAAGTAGAGACGATCTCAAAGGCAATGTTGTGCAAGACAGAGTAGCAGAAGAAAATGCAATAAATGATATCACCACAATCATCACAACAGCACACCAGAATTTTAGTTAAATCCATTTTATCCAATGTCCAAACAGAAAACACCACTACGACGATGCCTTTCAACTTGCCACAGATTAACTATCGCAATGCATGACTTTAATGCAAGTGGTAATTATTTCTCCTAGAGGCTGGAACATGTTTTAAGAGTCGATGTTCGTGTAAATGCACAAGGTGGGTCCAGAAACTTACCCTCTCTCGCTTTCCATTCAAGACTGGAGGAGGTATGGGAAACCTTTCTGCATGATGAACAGGATCAAACCTCGAAGGGAAATAATTTACCTACAAATCAACATCATGGACACGCCACATCATTAGTTCTTCATTTTAAAAAAATAAACGACAAACTGATTCAAATAGGTGTGCCGTACATCAATAGGCCACTTGAGCCAATTCCATAGCAACCAGCTAAGAATATGTTATTAGGTCATGCTTGTGGCATGTTTATTCTCAGCCTGCTATTAAGCAAACAGAAAATAAAGATCATTACCTCTTCATCCCTATGCATGAAATTCATGAGACCATCGTGGTGATTGTTGTGATGAGCGCACTTGGGAGCATTAACAGGGAGTTGAAGATAGTTGGGTCCAAGGCGGTGTCTCTGAGTATCAGCATAGGAGAAAATCCGACTTTGGAGCAACTTATCATCAGAGTAATAGATACCAGGGACCACAATTGCAGGGCAAAAAGCTAACTGCTCATTTTCTGCAAAGAAGTTATCGATGTTCTTATTCAACACCAAGCGGCCTACTGGTTGCAGAGGCAAGATGTCCTCAGGCCATATTTTTGTTACATCAAGTGGATCGAAGTCAAATCCATCTTCATGATCAGGATCTATTACTTGGATGTAGAGTTTCCACTCCGGGTAGTTGCCAGCAGCAATCGAGTCATAAAGATCCTTAGTCGCATGACTATGATTTGATCCTCCGACACGAATTGCCTCCTCCTCCAGCAAACACTTCACTCCACAAGTTGGTTTCCAGTGAAATTTCACATAATGTGCCTTTCCAGACTTGTCAACTAAGGTGTAAGTATTAACCCCAAATCCTTCCATGTGTCTGTAGTCTTGAGGAACACCAACATCATCGAAGAGGAAGGAAAACATGTGCAAACTCTCAGGATGGTGGGAGAAGAAGTCAACTATTCTCCAGTTCTCCTGGATGTGAGACTTCGGGTTGGGTTTAAGAGCATGGACCATGTCTGGAAATTTCATTCCATCGCGAACGAAAAACACGGGGAAATTGTTTCCCACCATATCAAAGTTTCCCTGCATTCAGAAAAACAAGCAGTCAAAGAAGAGGAGAAATGAAAAACCACCCAATTACGTGAAGAGACACTAGTTATTCTGTTCTGATATTCTGACTTCTCTTTTAGTTGAAATAAAACTTTGTATTACAGCTCATTGTTAAAGTCATCTTTGAATAGTCATGTCGAAGTGTTGAGACAAAATCCACCATCACATGGTTAAGAACTGCGTAAATTAGAGCACAGACACCAACACTTTGCTGAATTCCATACAGTAAATGGATCGTCAGTAAACTATATACACTTCTGGCAAAAGAAGGAAGTTGAATAAAATCAATTTGCAGATTCCAAAGCAGATCTCATACCTCTCTGGTGTAAAACTTCACTGCAAAACCTCGAGGGTCCCTAAGGGTTTCAGGGCTGCCACGCTCGTGGATGACAGTGGAGAAACGGACAATTACAGGTGTCTGAACTCCCGGAGCTCGAAGAAAATCAGCACATGTCAACTGAGAGATATCATGAGTGACCTCGAAAAATCCTTTTGCACTAGCTCCCCTGGCATGGACCACCCGCTCAGGAATTCTCTCTCTATCAAAATTGGCAATTTTCTCCACCAGATGATAATCCTCAAGGAGAATTGGACCTGTAAATAAATAAAAAATTCTTTTTAATGCCGTTAAGCTTTGTGTCTTGAGAAATATGTTGGGAAAGCTCAAGGAGAAGAAAAAGTATGCCTCCATGATGACCTAAATAACTATTAAAACTTTTCTGTTCTGGGCGAGGAACACATACGTGGGCCAAAGAGGCCTGCACTCAACCGGTTCACCTGCAGGACAGGTAGCCGAGTGTCCACGACCGTGCCTCTGGATTATCAAATAAAAACTGCTGCATATTCTAGCATATTTTTCTATGCATCCTTAGTTTGATCCCATCTAGGCCTCAAGAGGTTTGCATGGACCCTAGACATGTTAGCTATAGCAAAATCTAGTACGCCACTCATGTGCCATGACACCTTTGCATTTGGGTTTTATTTTTTTGGATTTTTTTTTTGGGAGAAGGGGGGGTGGGGAATCAAAGCTGAAAAAGCAGAGTCATATATCAGGAAGAATGCAAAAAATGCTTGGCTGAACAATTTCCCACATCATAACCATTAGGAGCAAAATGACACCTCATTCTAAACTCATTTATGACCCTTTTGTTGAATATATCTAACCCATATAACAACCTAGCCCATCAGATATGGATAAAAAATGTGTTTATGACTTTTTTTTGAGAGGTCTACTTACAAGACCTAAAAGTTCTTTTTCCGATTGGATATGGCTTCAACTATTCCTCAAGCCTGCCAATTAGTTAACCATAGACATATTTCAGTTAAAGGCTGTATAGTATATATACCTAGTTATGGCTGCAAACCAAGAGAAATTATTACGGCAAGGGATGATAAAAAATCAAGTTGCCTTTTTTATTTTTTTAAATAACTGCAAAATTATTTAAAATCAATTCTAAGAAGACCACAAACCCTGAATTGATCCGGGTAAAGCAATAGAGGAAGATCGCCAAAAGTTCAATAAGAAAAGAAACCAATTCCTCTTCAAGTTCAAGTTCTATCTATAATATATATGCATGACTAGCTCAGAATTACATATCTTTGGTAAACAAAATGAATACGAGATCCTTAATTGCAATAGTACCTCTAGTTCCAACAGTCAATGATGAGTTGTTGTTCCAGATAGGAGCACCGGAGTTGGTTGTCCAGAAGCTGGAATCATGAGTGCTCGACGGACGATACTGCGACATCCACGATTCGCAACGGAAAAAAAAGATCAACGTTTGCAACGGTCGCGAGATCGGACAATCGGACGAAACAGAGCCCTAGCATGAATAATTCCTAATTCCCATCCCAACAGCGTGTGCACTCTTTCCCCTAGTTCTCGGAAATAAGGAAAAAGACGAATCGGTACCTTGTACGGGTCCATGGCCGTCGACGACGGAGAGAGGCGGAGGCGGAGCTTTATCGGCGAGAGGAAGTCTCAGCTTGGCTTCAAAGCTAACGATGATGGCGGTCCCTGTGGTGGCCCCATTTCTGAGTCATATATATATAAAATCTCTTTCTCTCATGGTTGTCTTCATGATTATCATCGTTGTCTTCATCGTTTTGATATTTTTAGAATAGGGTATTCTGTAATCAACTCTCTCCCATTATCTTCATCGTTCTGTTTCCAACTTTATCATGATGTACGTCATAAGTGTTTTTAGAATAGGGTATTCCGTAATCATCTCTCTCCCGTTACCTTCATCGTTCTGTCTCCAACCTTATCATAATGTACGTCATAAGTGTTTTTAGTATAGGGTATTCCGTAATCATCTCTCTCCCGTTACCTTCATCGTTCTGTCTCCAACCTTATCATGAAGTACGTCATAAGTGTATTTTTAGAAAAATGGATTCTGTAATAATCTCTCCCATTATCTTCATCGTTCTGTCTCCAACCTTATCATGAAGTACGTCATAAGTATTTTTAGAATAGGGCATTCTGTAATCATCTCTCCCGAATAAAAATAAAATGTTTATCATCCTTCTCTAATTATTTAAATTGCCTAAAAAGATATATCCCCCTCCAATAAAAGCTTTTCTAATTGAGGATGATACGATCCAAAATAATTTCTCCTTTCCATTTCGTTAATGCCTTTTTATAGTATATATATCCAATAAAAGAAATTGGCTTGTGAGTATATTCTCCACTTATCATTCGATGCATCAAAAAAATTTCTGAAATAAAAATAAAATAAAATAATATATATATATACACATAATTCGGTTCCTCTTTAGAAAAACCTATATAAATCATGTACTAATAATGTCGAAAATCCGATGCCTTAATGAAGTAAATCGTTCTATTGAGAGGGAGAGACATGCTGCTACGATGAAATTGAAGTTCATGGGCAAATGAGATGACAAGTAAAATGGCAGGCCTTTATTGAAGTAGAAACATCAGGCGAAAGATGACAAGATCTCCTCTAGTATTACAGTACAGCACAAACGCTTAAAAGCTTGTTGTGCTCCTTCTAAAGTAGCAAAGCAATTCACATGCATTCATTCACGCAGAAGATCCCTCTTAGTATTACAGCATAGATACAGCAAACAGACATGCCGGCACTTAGCTTTCATGCTTCTTCCAGCTCTGGCGCACTCCGGGTGCTTATGCCGGAACCGCCCCCTCTCTTCACATTCACATGCTCGGTCGCATGCTGAGACAGGAAGCTAGCTTCTGACCGAGCGATTGGTTAGCCTGCAATACGCCATCGGTGAGCACGTTTTAGACAGGCCTTCTCAATTTCCAGGTGACGGTAAACAAATTTCGGTAGCACGGCAGGAAGGAAGCAAACATGGCGAATAGTTATAGCTCACCTGAGTCCAGTAAGAGATCCAGATGGAGCGATGCTCGTGGCTGACGCGGGGATCAGTCAATGCCTTGATCCAGCGGTTAATGAAACGCTCTTGCCTGGCCATGAATTCAAAAGACAGTGAGTGACCAGTAAATCACACTTCTACTCAGCAACGCTCTTGGTTGCAGTAGGATGAGACGGGTTGCATCGCTGTCGCATTTGCATGATTTGAATTGGAACTAGATTATGGGCCTATGGTTTTTAGGAAGAAAATTAGACCAAATTTTACAATTTGGGGGATGATTTTGGGTTTTACAGTTTGGTTTTATGAGGTAAGTTGCACCTGATTTTTTAATTATGGGCAAATTTGTGTGGCCAATTGCATTATTGATATATATTTGATATATCCAATAAGACACGCCGTTTATTCATTTTAAAATAATTCTGCATGTGATTTTTTAACAATATAAATGACTGATAACACTTGAATAATTGGTTTTTAGAAGTTATAATCCTTAAATGATTGTTTAAAGAGTTATAGCACCAAATTTAGCACGGTAAAAACTTGTGGCACTGTTAATACCCTTTTATTATGATCTCTCGCTATCTTGTTTATTCACCAAAATGGAAGTTTTTTTTTGTGGTCAAAACCAAAATAGAAGTCGTTTCTTCTTCTTCTTTTTTACATTGGAGTGGCTAGAGACTTCCAAATGGAATTTCTCAAGATATTATCCTAATTACCCTGCCTTCTCGTTCTTTTGCGTCCACCGAGATTGAGTTTCTATTAATTATTTTCCTAAATAGTACTCTTATCGAGCTTCCTAAACAATAAAAACAAAATGGTGCAACTCACCTCAATCCTTTCTATTTACGAAAAACATACCAAATATCCAAAATTATACTCGTTATAACACATTTACCCTAAATTTATCAAAAATCTAAACTTATATTTAAATGACATATTTACCTTCCGTCAAGAAGCACCATTAAAATCTGCCTACATGGGTTTTGAAAAGAAAATAATGTTCACATCGTGCCCTTGAAACTTAAGTGAAATAAATATAATGTTATTTTTGCTGAAAATTCATCTGACGAAGGATAAATGTATCACATTAGTACAACTTTGAGGTTTTTCAGTGTTACAAGAAAAATTGGGATAAATATACCACATTGGACATAGTTTTAAATTATTGGTGGCTTTTCCGCTTTTTATTATGAAATAGGTCATTAATATTTTGAAATTGAGCATTTTCTTATCAAGCATTCTTACATAGCCACGGTTGAATATAATGATTGACATGATGTATTTTTCTATAATTATCTCTCCAAATAAGTTGAAGTGTTTCTACGATCGTTCAACATCTGTTAAATTATATGAAGTCTAATCAAGTGTGATACTTGCAAAATATGACTCATCAGAAGCAACATATATGTAGTTTTATTTAGTTTATCTTAAAAAAGAAATAAATAAATGGGCTTCATGCTCCGTTCGGAACATTATAGAAAAGGCAGATACAAGAAATAAGAAAATTGTTAAATTTCCCACTCCAAGTTTCTCACAAAATTTCAAAACTTTATACTCTATTATAAGATTTGCACCCCATTTCTCTGCTATGCTCTATATAATTTGTCTAATTACCCTTAAGCAAAATTTCGCATCAAAATTTAATATAATTTACATTTCAGAATATTATTAAAAAAATACACGAGATTCTACATGTCAACATTTGACTATTATGAAAATTTTTGGAGATTCATATTAAAAAAGAAAATCAAGACAATGTTGCAAGATTTCAATTTACTGCAGTCTTGCAAACAAGATGGAACCACCGTTAAGATAGTGTTACAACAACATAGATAGAAAGAAGAATTAGTACCATAAAAGCCCTAAACTAATAAACTTGTGATAAATTCACTCCAAACTAATTTTTTAACCATGAAAAATTCCAAAATGATATACCTATGATAATTGTATCCCAAACTAATTCTTTTATCATGAAAAACCCCAAACTAGTATACCTATAATAAATTTATCTCAAGCCAATTTTTTAACCACCAAAAACCTCTAATCGGTATACTTGTGATAAATTTATCCTTCATTAATTGACGTATGTTGACTGGTATGCTGATGTGGCAAGTCCACGTGGAAATCTATAGGGTAAATATTACAAAAATCCCCAAATTTCATACACCTGTGACAAATTTAATGGTGCTCATGTGATAAACTTAACAGTACACTTGTGACAAGTTTGAAATTTTTTGTGACATTAACCCTATGGATTTCCACATATACCATGTCACCACATGTCATCCACACAAGCAAATTTAACGATTAAATTTGACTAAAGCTAATAGAGGGTAAATTTGTCAAAAAAGTATTAGTTTAGGATTTTTAGTCGAAAAATTAGTTTGAGATAAATTAATGATGAGTGTACTAATTTCAAATTTTTCGGTGTAAAAATTAATTTGAGGTAAATTTGTTATAGGTGTATTGGTGTAGGATTTTCCATGATATTAACCTTAGAAAAAAAAGGAAAGTAAAACTTTAAAAAGAGTGGAAAAAGAAAACAACGTGAACTACGATCGACACTATTAAGAGCCTATTTGATTCAACTATTGAGGAAATGGCTTTGCATTTCCCCAAGTATCTTTAATTCAATGGGCCTTTGGTGAAAGCTAAAGTGTTTAGCAAATTACAATCCAAAGAAGTTCTTCGAAATTGTCTAAATGCTAAGAACAAAAACTACGACCTCACGCAAGTACGCATCAACGTATGGAAGAAAAATTAGACTTTAAAAAGTAATAATAGGTTCAGTGACAATAGAGGACGTCACGAGATTCATGTATCCTTATCCTTAATATCGTGCATTCAGTCGGGCAGGTGGAATGAATCAATACGGACACGATGCGCATGAGCGCGACATCTTCTGAGGGCACAAAGCCATCAAATCAATCCATTAACATTCTGGACGTATTTGTGTCGCATAAACCGAAATGATCAGCTTGTGTTCTAATTGGCCAATATGGCAATACGCCCTTACACCGACATCAAGCGAAGCGAACTCCAAATGCAAATTGCCAACCATACTCACGGGAGAAGAGAAGACAGTGCATAGGATGTAAGGAAATTGACACTAATGCATAAGGATGTTTTTTCCAAGACAATGTCCCCTCTCCCCTCCCGTTCTTTCTTTACCCTTTCTTCTCCTCCCCTCTCCGAAGATCTCATTTCGTGATTTAAAAAAGTTGCCCAGTCACTTTCACCAAAAGTTTCTCTCTTCTTCTCCTTCATAAATATAAACGTATCCATATATAAAAATACTCTCTGAAATCGCCCAAGCATGCCCAGGATATTTAGATTCCCCCTTAATGAAGCCTATGAATCATATAATGACAACGTCAAAGATTCAACAAATTCCCTTCTGATCGACAGATTATTGAAGTAACCATTCAGCGAAGAGGGAGGGACATGTCGCAGTGAAATCAAAGTTCTTAGGCAATGAGCCAGCCAGTAAAATACCAGCCTTTATTGGATTACAAACATAAGGTCAAAAAGTTGCATGACCATAGAATTACAGTATAGCACAGCAAACGGACATGCCAGCACTTAGCTTTTATGCTCTGTCAAATAGCTTTCATGCTCCTTCATAATATGAACGGGCTCTCAGCGTTCACATGCTGGGCTGCACATTGAGATGAGAAGCTAGCTTCTGACCAAGCGACTCGTCAGCCTGTTGTAGCAAAGGTACATCATACGCCATCAGCATGTCATCACTTGAGCATGTTCTAGACAGACGTTCTCAATTTCCAGGTAATGACACTAAACAAATTCCGGTAGCATCGGAGAAAGCAAAACAGGCGAACACTAATAGCATACCTGAGTCCAGTAAGAGATCCAGATGGCACGAAGCTCATGGATAACCCGGGGGTCGGATAATGCCTCAACCCAGCGGCCAATAAACCGCTCTTGCCTGGTGACAAAGTTTAAACACATTGAGCGACAGTAAATTACAAATCTCCTGAGGAGACAATGGTCGATAGATACCTGTCTGGTGCCCAGGATCGGAATCGCTCTCCCGGTTGCTTGAAGTTGTTCTCCTTCTCAATCATGCACTGCATAACCAGTAAGTTCACATAGAGATGAATACCAGCAGCAGAAATATCCAATCCAAGAAAAACTCCAAGAACTACATTTTTCTAGCCAGATAATCTCTTTTCTAGTTATAACATCTTAATTCCTCATTTCTTAGTTTTAAGCTTAGTCTGAAAATTTAGTGGTGCTGCTACACTCCCCCGATAAATTGGTCGCAGTAAATAGTCATCATTGCACTGAGGACAAGTAGAGACGATCTCAAAGGCAATGTTGTGCAAGACAGAGTAGCAGAAGAAAATGCAATAAATGATATCACCACAATCATCACAACAGCACACCAGAATTTGAGTTAAATCCATTTTTTCCAATGTCCAAACAGAAAACACCACTACCACGATGCCTTTCAACTTGCCACAGATTAACTATCGCAATGCATGACTTTAATGCAAGTGGTAATTATTTCTCCTAGAGGCTGGAACATGTTTTAAGACTCAATGTTCCTGTAAATGCACAAGGCGGGTCCAGAAACTTACCCTCTCTCGCTTTCCATTCAAGACTGGAGGAGGTATGGGAAACCTTTCTGCATGATGAACAGGATCAAACCTCGAAGGGAAATAATTTACCTACAAATCAGGATCATGGACACGCCACATCATTAGTTCTTCATTTAAAAGAATAAAAGACAAACTGATTCAAATAGGTGTGCCGTACATCAATTAGGCCACTTGAGCCAATTCCATAGCAACCAGCTAAGCATATGCTATTAGGTCATGCTTGTGGCATGTTCATTCTCAGCCCGCTATTAAGCAAACAGAAAATAAAGATCATTACCTCTTCATCCCTATGCATGAAATTCATGAGACCATCGTGGTGATTGTTGTGATGAGCGCACTTGGGAGCATTAACAGGGAGTTGAAGATAGTTGGGTCCAAGGCGGTGTCTCTGAGTATCAGCATAGGAGAAAATCCGACTTTGGAGCAACTTATCATCAGAGTAATAGATACCAGGGACCACAATTGCAGGGCAAAAAGCTAACTGCTCATTTTCTGCAAAGAAGTTATCGATGTTCTTATTCAACACCAAGCGGCCTACTGGTTGCAGAGGCAAGATGTCCTCAGGCCATATTTTTGTTACATCAAGTGGATCGAAGTCAAATTCATCTTCATGATCAGGATCTATTACTTGGATGTAGAGTTTCCACTCTGGGTAGTTGCCAGCAGCAATCGAGTCATAAAGATCCTTAGTCGCATGACTATGATTTGATCCTCCGACACGAATTGCCTCCTCCTCCAGCAAACACTTCACTCCACAAGTTGGTTTCCAGTGAAATTTCACATAATGTGCCTTTCCGACTTGTCAACTAAGGTGTAAGTATTAACCCCAAATCCTTCCATGTGTCTGTAGTCTTGAGGAACACCAACATCATCGAAGAGGAAGGAAAACATGTGCAAACTCTCAGGATGGTGGGAGAAGAAGTCAACTATTCTCCAGTTCTCCTGGATGTGAGACTTCGGGTTGGGTTTAAGAGCATGGACCATGTCCGGAAATTTCATTCCATCGCGAACGAAAAACACGGGGAAATTGTTTCCCACCATATCAAAGTTTCCCTGCATTCAGAAAAACAAGCAGTCAAAGAAGAGGAGAAATGAAAAACCACGCAATTACGTGAAGAGACACTAGTTATTCTGTTCTGATATTCTGACTTCTCTTTTAGTTGAAATAAAACTTTGTATTACAGCTCATTGTTAAAGTCATCTTTGACTAGTCATGTCGAAGTGTTGAGACAACATCCACCATCACATGGTTAAGAACTGCGTAAATTAGAGCACAGACACCAACATTTTGCTGAATTCCATACAGTATATGGATCGTCAGTAAACTATATACACTTCTGGCAAAAGAAGGAAGTTGAATAAAATCAATTTGCAGATTCCAAAGCAGATCTCATACCTCTCTGGTGTAAAACTTCACTGCAAAACCTCGAGGGTCCCTAAGGGTTTCAGGGCTGCCACGCTCGTGGATGACAGTGGAGAAACGGACAATTACAGGTGTCTGAACTCCAGGTGCTCGAAGAAAATCAGCACATGTCAACTGAGAGATATCATGAGTGACCTCGAAAAATCCTTTTGCACTAGCTCCCCTGGCATGGACCACCCGCTCAGGAATTCTCTCTCTATCAAAATTGGCAATTTTCTCCACCAGATGATAATCCTCAAGGAGAATTGGACCTGTAAATAAAAAAAATTCTTTTTAATGCCGTTAAGCTTTGTGTGTTGAGAAAATGTTGGGAAAGCTCAAGGAGAACAAAAAGTATGCCTCCACGATGACCTAAATAACCATAAAACTTTTCTGTTCTGGGCGAGGAAGAAATACGTGGGCCAAAGAGGCCTGCACTCAACCGGTTCACCTGCAGGACAGGTAGCCGAGTGTCCACGACCGTGCCTCTGGATTTTCAAATAAAAGCTGCTGCATATCCTAGCATATTTTTCTATGCATCCTTAGTTTGATCACATCTAGGCCTCAAGAGGTTTGCATGGACCCTAGACATGTTAGCTATAGCAAAATCTTGAACGCCACTCATGTGCCATGACACCTTTGCATCTGGTTTTTTTTTTTTTTGTAGAGGGCGAGGGGAGGAAATCAAAGCTGAAAAAGCGGAGTCTCATATTAGGAAGAATGCAAAAAATGCTTGGCCCAGCAATTTCCACGTCATAACCATTAGGAGCAAAATAACACCTCATTCTAAACTCATTTATGACCCATTTGTTGAATATATCTAACTCATATAACAACCTAGCCCATCGGATATGGATTAAAAAATGTATTTATGACTTTTTTTTTTAGAGAGGTCTACCTACAAGACATAAAAGCTCTTTTTCCGATTGGGTATGGCTTCAACTATTCCTCAAGCCCGCCAATTAGTTAACCATAGACATATTTAAGTTAGGGCATGCATGGTAAGGCTTCTGTTCCTGGGAACAATTTATGCTCAGAAATAATTTTTTTGTATTCTGTTCCTGAGAACAATGTCTAAGCATTTTAGGGCGTTTGATAAGTATCCAAAATTTTTACTCCGGAAACAGAAATGCGTTTGGTAAAATTTTTTGATCTTTTGATTTTTTAGTACCTTTTGTTATAGTTTTCTTTTTCTTTTTTTTTTCTTCCATTCTTCCTCTTGGCCACCACCACCGATGGTGGCAAGCAAGCTCGGGGCCTCACCGGCCGGGGGAGGTCGGCAAGCTGGCCGGCCTCACTAGGCCAGGGGAGGTCTGGCAAACTCGCCGGAGCCTTGCCCAACTGCCACTAGCGAAGCTTGAGCTCGCCTAGGCTGCGCGAGGCCGAGTTCGCTGGTGGCAAGGCAAGCCTCGCTGGTGGCCAGGCGAGCCTCACTAGTGGCCGAGTGAGGCTCCGGCGAGCTTACCGGACCTCGCCCTGGCTTGGCGAGGCGTCGGCAAACCAGCCAGACCTTGTCCAACAACTCACTGGCAACGGCTCAAGGGCAGCGATGGGGTGGGAGGAGGAAGAGGAAGAAGAAGAAGAAGAAAGGGAAGGGGAAAAAAGAGAAGAGAGAAAAGAGAGAAAAATTGATTCTAAAAACTTTTCTTCGGAGCGAGAAGCAACTTTTTTTTCTTCTGAATTCTACTTCAAACCTGTTCCGAGGAACAAAAAATTAACCAAACACATTTATGTTCCAAATCCGCTCCTAGGAATAAAAGTATAGAATCAGTCGTTCTCGGGAGTATTTCCATGCATGCCCTTAATAGATGTATAGTAGATATACCGAGTTATG
This sequence comes from Angophora floribunda, assembly GCA_014182895.1. NCBI lineage: Eukaryota > Viridiplantae > Streptophyta > Magnoliopsida > Myrtales > Myrtaceae > Angophora > Angophora floribunda. The sequence goes on along the minus strand of CM024710.1, from coordinate 11,323,198 downwards.
GCTGCAAACCAAGAGAAATTATTATGGCAAGGGCTGATAAAAAGTCAAGTCACCTTTTTATTTATTTATAATAATGCACAAAATTAATTAAAATCAATTCTAAGAAGACCACAAACCCTGAATTGATCCGGGTAAAGCAACAGAGGAAGATTGCCAAAAGTTCAACTAGAAAAGAAACCGATTCCCCTTCAAGTTCAAGTCCTATCTACAATATATATATATATATGCACAACTGGCTCAGAATTACATATCTTTGGTAAATAAAACGAATATGAGATCCGTAATTGCAATAGTACCTCTAGTTCCAACGGTCAATGATGAGTTATTGTTCCAGACAGGAGCACCAGAGTTGGTCGTCCAGAAGTTGGAATCGTGAGCGCTCGACGGGCGATACTGCGACATCCACAATTCGTAGCAAAAAAAAAAATCAACATTTGCAACGGTTGCAAGATCAGACAATCGGACGAAATAGAGCCCTAGCATGAATAATTCCTAATTCCCATCCCAACAGAGTGTGCACTCTTCCCCCTAATTCTCGGAATCAGGAAAAAGGCGAATCAGTACCTTGTATGGGTCCATGGCAGTTGACGGTGGAGAGAGGCAAAGAGAGGCGGAGGCAGAGCTTTATCGGCAAGAGGAAGTCTTGAGCTCGGCTTTGAAGCTAACGATGATGGCGACCCCTGTGGTTTCCCCATTTCTCAGTCATATATATAAAAATCTCTCTCTCTCTCTCTCTCATGGTTGTCTTCATCATTCTCATCGTTGTCTTCATCGTTCTGATATTTTTAGAATATGGTATTATGTAATCATCTCTCTCCCGTTACCTTCATCGTTCTGTCTCCAACCTTATCATGATGTACGTCATCATAAGTGTTTTTAGAATAGGATGTTCCGTAATCTTCTCTTTCCCGTTACCTTCATCGTTTTGTCTCCAACCTTATCATGAAGTACGTCATAAGTGTATTTTTACAATAGGGCATTCCGTAATAATCTCTCCCGTTATCTTCATCGTTCTGTCTCCGACCTTATCATGAAGTACATCATAAGTATGTTAAGAATAGGGCATTCCGCAATCATCTCTCCCGAATAAAACTAAAACGTTTATCATCGTTCACTAATTGTTTAAATTGCCTAAAAAGATATATCCCCCTCCAATAAAAGCTTTTCTAATTGAGGATGATACGATCCAAAATAATTTCTCCTTTCCATTTCGTTAATGCATTTTTATAGTATATTTATCCAATAAAAGAAATTGGCTTGTGAGTATATTCTCTACTTATCATTTGATGCATCAAAAAAATTTCTGAAATAAAAATTTAAAAAATATATATATATACGTAATTCGGTTCCTCTTTAGAAAAACCTATTTAAATCATGTACTAATAATGTCGAAAATCCATCCCCTTAATGAAGTAAATCGTTCTATTGAGAGGGAGAGACATGCTGCTACGATGAAATTGAAGTTCATGGGCAAATGAGATGACAAGTAAAATGGCAGGCCTTTATTGAAGTAGAAACATCAGGCGAAAGATGACAAGATCTCCTCTAGTATTACAGTACAGCACAAACGCTTAAAAGCTTCTTGTGCTCCTTCTAAAGTAGCAAAGCAATTCACATGCATTCATTCACGCAGAAGATCCCTCTTAGTATTACAACATAGATACAGCAAACAGACATGCCGGCACTTAGCTTTCATGCTTCTTCCAGCTCTGGCGTGCTCCGGGCGCTTATGCCGGAACCGCCCCCTCTCTTCGCATTCACATGCTCGGTCACATGCTGAGACGGGAAGCTAGCTTCTGACCGAGCGATTGGTCAGCCTGCAGTACGCCATCGGCGAGCACGTTTTAGACAGGCCTTCTCAATTTCTAGGTGACGGTAAACAAAATTCGGTAGCACGACAGGAAGGAAGCAAACAGGGCGAATAGTTATAGCTCACCTGAGCCTAGTAAGAGATCCAGATGGAGCGATGATCGTGGCTGACGTGGGGATCAGTCAATACCTTGATCCAGCGGTTAATGAAACGCTCTTGCCTGGCAACGAATTCAAAAGACAGTGAGTGACCAGTAAATCGCACATCTACTCAGCAACGCTCTTGGTTGCGTAGGATGAGACGGGTTGCATCGCTATCGCATTTGCATGATTTGAATTGGAACTAGATTATAGGCCTACGGTTTTTAGGAAGAAAATTAGACCAAATTTTGCAATTTGGGGGATGATTTTGGGTTTTACGGTTTGGTTTTATGAGGTAAGTTGCACATGATTTCTTAATTATGGGCAAATTTGTGCCGCTAACTACATTATTTGATATATATTTGACATATCCAATAAGACACGCCGATTATTCATTTTAAAATAATTCTGCATGTGATTTTTTAACAATATAAATGACTGATAATACTTGAATAATCGGTTTTTAGAAGTTATAATCCGTCAATGATTGTTTGAAGAGTTATAGTACCGAATTTAGCACGGTAAAAACTTGTGACACTGTTAATACCATTTTCTTATGATCTCTCGTTATCTTGTTTATTCACCAAAATGGAAGTTTTTTTTTTTGGTCAAAACCAAAATAGAAGTCGTTTCTTCTTTTTTGTTACGTTGGACTGGCTAGAGACGTCCAAATGGAATTTCTCTGGATATTACCCTGCCTTCTCGTTCTTTTGCATCCAACAACGTTGAGTTTCTATTAATTATTTTGCTAAATAGTACTCTTATCGAGCCTCCTAAACAATAAAAACAAAATGGTACAACTCACCTCCATGCTTTCTATTTACGAAAAAATACCAAATACCCAAAATTATACTCGTTATAACACATTTACCCTAAATTTATCAAAAATCTAAACTTATATTTAAATGACATATTTACCTTCTGTCAAGAAGCAATATTCAAATATGCTTACATGGGTTTTGAAAAGAAAATAATATTCACTTCGTGCCTTTGTAACTTAAGTGAAATAAATATAATGTTATTTTTGCTGAAAAATCATCCGACGGAGGATAAATATATTACATTGGTATAACTTTGAGGATTTTTAGTGTTGCAAGAAAAAAATTTGGATAAATATACCACATTGGACATGGTTTTAAATTATTAGTGGCTTTTCCCCTCATTATTATGAAATAGGTCATTAATATTTTCAAATTGAGCATTTTCTTATCAAGCATTCTTTCATAGCCACGGTCGAATATAATGATTGACATGATGTATTTTTCTATAATTATCTCTCCAAATAAATTGAAGTGTTTCTATGATCATTCAACAGCTGTTAAATTATATGAAGTCTAATCGAGTGTGATACTAGCAAAATACGCTTCATCATAAGTAATATTTATGTAGTTTTCTTTAGTTTATCTTAAGAAAAGAAATAAATAAATGGGCTTCATGCTCCATTTGGAACATTATAGAATAGGCAGATATAGGAAATAAGCAAATTTTTAAATTTCCCACTCCAAGTTTCTCAGCAAAATTTCAAAATTTCATACTCTATTATAAGATTTTCACCCCATTTCTTTGCTCTGCTATGTATGATTTGTCTAATTACCCTTTAGCAAAATTTCACATCAAAATTCCAAATAGTATTTACATTTCAGAATATTATTAAAAAAACTACATGAGATTCTACATGTCAACATTTGACTATTATAAAAAATTTTGGAGTTTCATATTAAAAAAGAATATCAAGACGAAGTTGCAAGATTTCAATTTACTGCGGTCTTGCAAATAAGATGGAGCCACTGTCAAGATAGTGTCACAACAACATAGATAGAAAGGAGAATTAGTACCATAAAAGCCCTAAACTAATCAACCTGTGATAAATTCACTCCAAACTAATTTTTTAACCACAAAAATTCCAAAATGATATACCTATGATAATTGTATCCCAAACTAATTCTTTTATCATGAAAAACCCCAAACTAGTATACCTATAATAAATTTATCTCAAGCCAATTTTTTAACCACCAAAAACCTCAAATCGGTATACTTGTGATAAATTTATCCTTCATTAATTGACGTATGTTGCTGGTATGGTGACGTGGCAAGTCCACGTGGAAATCTATAGGGTAAATATTACAAAAATCCCCAAATTTGATAAACATGTGATAAATTTAATGGTGCTCATGTGATAAATTTAACAGTACACTTGTGAGAAGTTTGAAATTTTTTGTGACATTAACCCTATGGATTTCCACGTATACCATGTCACCGCATGTCATCCACGTCAGCAAATTTAATGATTAAATTTAACTAAAGCTAATAGAGGGTAAATTTTTCAAAAGCGTATTAGTTTAGGATTTTTAATCGAAAAATTAGTTTGAGATAAATTAATGATGGCCGTGCTAATTTGAGATTTTTCGTTGTAAAAATTAATTTGAGTTAAATTTGTTACAAGTGTATTGGTGTAAGATTTTCCATGATATTAACTTTAGAAAAAAAGGAATGTAAAATTTTTAAAAAAGTGGAAAAACAAAAACAGCATGAACAACAATTGACACTATTAAGAGCCTGTTTGGTTCAACTTTGAGGAAATGACTTTGCATTTCCCCAAGTATCTTTAATACAATGGGCATATGGTGAAAACTAAAGTGTTTAACAAATTACAATCCATAGAAGTTCTTCGAAATGGTCTAAATGCTAAAAACAAAAACTACGACCTCAAGCAAGTAAGCATCAACATATGGAAGAAAAATCAAACTTTAAAAAGTAATAATAGGTTCAGTGACAATAGAGGACGTGATGAGATTCATGTATCCTTATCCCCCTCCTTCTTTCTTTTCCCTTTCTTCTCCTCTCCTCTCTCCAAAGATCTCATTTCGTGATTTAAGAAAGTTGCCCAGTCACTTTCACGAAACGTTTCTCTATTCTTCTCCTTCATAAATATAAAAGTATCCATATATAAAATACTCTCTGAAATCACCCAAGCATGCCCAGGATATTTAGATTCCCCTTAATGAAGCCTATGAATCATATAATGACAACGTCAAAGATTCAACAAATTCTCTTCTGATCGACAGATTATTGAAGTAACCATTCAGCGAAGAGGGAGGGACATGTCGCAGTGAAATCAAAGTTCTTAGGCAATGAGCCAGCCAGTAAAATACCAGCCTTTATTGGATTACAAACATAAGGTCAAAAAGTTGCATGACCATAGAATTACAGTATAGCACAGCAAACGGACATGCCAGCACTTAGCTTTTATGCTCCGTCAAATAGCTTTCATGCTCCTTCATAATATCAACGGGCTCTCAGCGTTCACATGCTGGGCTGCACATTGAGATGAGAAGCTAGCTTCTGACCAAGCGACTCGTCAGCCTGTTGTAGCAAAGGTACATCATACGCCATCAGCATGTCATCACTTGAGCATGTTCTAGACAGACGTTCTCAATTTCCAGGTAATGACACTAAAAAAATTCCGGTAGCTTCAGAGAAAGCAAAACAGGCGAACGCTAATAGCTTACCTGAGTCCAGTAAGAGATCCAGATGGCACGAAGCTCATGGATAACCCGGGGTCGGATAATGCCTCAACCCAGCGGCCAATAAACCGCTCTTGCCTGGTGACAAAGTTTAAACACATTGAGCGACAGTAAATTACAAATCTCCTGAGGAGACAATGGTCGATAGATACCTGTCCGGTGCCCAGGATCGGAATCGCTCTCCCGGTTGCTTGAAGTTGTTCTCCTTCTCAATCATGCACTGCATAACCAGTAAGTTCACATAGAGATGAATACCAGCAGCAGAAATATCCAATCCAAGAAAAACTCCAAGAACTACATTTTTCTAGCCAGATAATCTCTTTTCTAGCTATAACATCTTAATTCCTCATTTCTTAGTTTTAAGCTTAGTCTGAAAATTTAGTGGTGCTGCTACACTCCCCCGATAAATTGGTCGCAGTAAATAGTCATCATTGCACTGAGGACAAGTAGAGACGATCTCAAAGGCAATGTTGTGCATGACAGAGTAGCAGAAGGAAATGCAATAAATGATATCTCCACAATCATCACAACAGCACACCAGAATTTGAGTTAAATCCATTTTTTCCAATGTCCAAACAGAAAACACCACTACCACGATGCCTTTCAACTTGCCACAGATTAACTATCGCATTGCATGACTTTAATGCAAGTGGTAATTATTTCTCCTAGAGGCTGGAACATGTTTTAGAGTCGATGTTCGTGTAAATGCACAAGGTGGGTCCAGAAACTTACCCTCTCTCGCTTTCCATTCAAGACTGGAGGAGGTATGGGAAACCTTTCTGCATGATGAACAGGATCAAGCCTCGAAGGGAAATAATTTACCTACAAATCAGGATCATGGACACGCCACATCATTAGTTCTTCATTTAAAAAAATAAACGACAAACTGATTCAAATAGGTGTGCCGTACATCAATTAGGCCACTTGAGCCAATTCCATAGCAACCAGCTAAGCATATGTTATTAGGTCATGCTTGTGGCATGTTCATTCTCAGCCCGCTATTAAGCAAACAGAAAATAAAGATCATTACCTCTTCATCCCTATGCATGAAATTCATGAGACCATCGTGGTGATTGTTGTGATGAGCGCACTTGGGAGCATTAACAGGGAGTTGAAGATAGTTGGGTCCAAGGCGGTGTCTCTGAGTATCAGCATAGGAGAAAATCCGACTTTGGAGCAACTTATCATCAGAGTAATAGATACCAGGGACCACAATTGCAGGGCAAAAAGCTAACTGCTCATTTTCTGCAAAGAAGTTATCGATGTTCTTATTCAACACCAAGCGGCCTACTGGTTGCAGCGGCAAGATGTCCTCAGGCCATATTTTTGTTACATCAAGTGGATCGAAGTCAAATTCATCTTCATGATCAGGATCTATTACTTGGATGTAGAGTTTCCACTCTGGGTAGTTGCCAGCAGCAATCGAGTCATAAAGATCCTTAGTCGCATGACTATGATTTGATCCTCCGACACGAATTGCCTCCTCCTCCAGCAAACACTTCACTCCACAAGTTGGTTTCCAGTGAAATTTCACATAATGTGCCTTTCCAGACTTGTCAACTAAGGTGTAAGTATTAACCCCAAATCCTTCCATGTGTCTGTAGTCTTGAGGAACACCAACATCATCGAAGAGGAAGGAAAACATGTGCAAACTCTCAGGATGGTGGGAGAAGAAGTCAACTATTCTCCAGTTCTCCTGGATGTGAGACTTCGGGTTGGGTTTAAGAGCATGGACCATGTCCGGAAATTTCATTCCATCGCGAACGAAAAACACGGGGAAATTGTTTCCCACCAGATCAAAGTTTCCCTGCATTCAGAAAAACAAGCAGTCAAAGAAGAGGAGAAATGAAAAACCACGCAATTACGTGAAGAGACACTAGTTATTCTGTTCTGATATTCTGACTTCTCTTTTAGTTGAAATAAAACTTTGTATTACAGCTCATTGTTAAAGTCATCTTTGACTAGTCATGTCGAAGTGTTGAGACAAAATCCACCATCACATGGTTAAGAACTGCGCAAATTAGAGCACAGACACCAACACTTTGCTGAATTCCATACAGTGTATGGATCGTCAGTAAACTATATACACTTCTGGCAAAAAAGGAAGTTGAATAAAATCAATTTGCAGATTCCAAAGCAGATCTCATACCTCTCTGGTGTAAAACTTCACTGCAAAACCTCGAGGGTCCCTAAGGGTTTCAGGGCTGCCACGCTCGTGGATGACAGTGGAGAAACGGACAATTACAGGTGTCTGAACACCCGGAGCTCGAAGAAAATCAGCACATGTCAACTGAGAGATATCATGAGTGACCTCGAAAAATCCTTTTGCACTAGCTCCCCTGGCATGGACCACCCGCTCAGGAATTCTCTCTCTATCAAAATTGGCAATTTTCTCCACCAGATGATAATCCTCAAGGAGAATTGGACCTGTAAATAAATAAAAAATTCTTTTTGATGCCGTTAAGCTTTGTGTGTTGAGAAAATGTTGGGAAAGCTCAAGGAGAACAAAAAGTATGCCTCCACGATGACCTAAATAACCATAAAACTTTGCTGTTCTGGGCGAGGAAGAAATACGTGGGCCAAAGAGGCCTGCACTCAACCGGTTCACCTGCAGGACAGGTAGCCGAGTGTCCACGACCGTGCCTCTGGATTTTCAAATAAAAGCTGCTGCATATCCTAGCATATTTTTCTATGCATCCTTAGTTTGATCACATCTAGGACTCAAGAGGTTTGCATGGACCCTAGACATGTTAGCTATAGCAAAATCTTGTACGCCACTCATGTGCCATGACACCTTTGCATCTAGTTTTTTTTTTTTTTTTTTTTGGAGAGGGCGAGGGGAGGAAATCAAAGCTGAAAAAGCGGAGTCTCATATCAGGAAGAATGCAAAAATGCTTGGCCCAGCAATTTCCCACGTCATAACCATTAGGAGCAAAATAACACCTCATTCTAAACTCATTTATGACCCATTTGTTGAATATATCTAACCCATATAACAACCTAACCCATCATATATGGATTAAAAAATGTGTTTATGACTTTTTTTTGAGAGGTCTACTTACAAGATATAAAAGTTCTTTTTCCGATTGGGTATGTCTTCAACTATTTCTCAAGCCCGCCAATTAGTTAACCATAGACATATTTCAGTTAGGGCTTGCATGATAAGGCTTATGTTCCTGGAACAATTTATGCTCAAAATAATTTTTTTGTATTCTATTCCGAACAATTTCTAAGCATTTTAGGGCGTTTGATAAGTATCCAAAATTTTTACTCCGGAAACGTAAATGCGTTTGGTAAAATTTTTTTGATCTTTTGATTTTTTAGTACTTTTTGTTATAGTTTTCTTTTTTTGTTTTTTTTCTTCCATTCTTCCTCTTAGCCGCCACCATTAACGGTGGCAAGCGAGCTCACCGAAGCCTCACCAGGCCAAGGTGAGGTCCGCAAGCTTGCCGGAGCCTTGCCCAACCGCCACTAGCGAAGCTCAAGCTCGCCTAGGCTGCGCGAGGCCGGGCATCGCCCTAGCCCGGAGCGGCAACTTGCCCCCTGCCTCGCCCCGGCTAGGTGGCTAGACGAGCTTGCCAAACCTCACCTCCGGCGGCGAGCCAGCCGAACCTTGTCCAACAACTCACCGGCAGCGGCTCAAGGGCGGTGATGGGGTGGGAGGAGGAAAGGAAGAAGAAGAAGAAGAAAGGGAAGGGGAAAAAAAGAGAAGAGAGAAAAGAGAGAAAACATTGATTCTCAAAACTTTTCTCTCGAGCGAGAAGCAACTTTTTTTTCTTCTGAATTCTACTTGAAACTTGTTCCGGGGAACAAAAAATTAACCAAACACATTTATGTTCCAAATCCGCTCCTTGGAATAAAAGTATAGAATCAGTTATTCTCGGGAGTGTTTCCATGCATGCCCTTAATAGTTGTATAGTAGATATACCAAGTTATGGCTGCAAACCAAGAGAAATTATTACGGCAAGGGCTGATAAAAAATCAAGTCGCCTTTTTTTTTATTTATAATAACGCACAAAATTAATTAAAATCAATTCTAAGAAGACCACAAACCCTGAATTGATCCGGGTAAAGCAACAATGGAAGATTGCCAAAAGTTCAACTAGAAAAGAAACCGATTCCCCTTCAAGTTCAAGTTCTATCTATAATATATATATATATGCACGACTGGCTCAGAATTACATATCTTTGATAAATAAAACGAATATGAGATCCGTAATTGCAATAGTACCTCTAGTTCCAACGGTCAATGAGGAGTTATTATTCCAGACAGGAGCACCGGAGTTGGTCGTCCAGAAGTTGGAATCGTGAGCGCTCGACGGGCGATACTGCGACATCCACAATTCGTAGTGAAAAAAAAAATCAACATTTGCAACGGTTGCAAGATCAGACAATCGGACGAAATAGAGCTCTAGCATGAATAATTCCTAATTCCCATCCCAACAGAGTGTGCACTCTTCCCCCTAATTCTCGGAATCAGGAAAAAGGCGAATCAGTACCTTGTATGGGTCCATGGCAGTTGACGGTGGAGAGAGGCAAAGAGAGGCGGAGGCGGAGCTTTATCGGCAAGAGGAAGTCTTGAGCTCGGCTTTGAAGCTAATGATGATGGCGACCCCTGTGGTTTCCCCATTTCCGAGTCATATATATAAAAATCTCTCTCTCTCTCATGGTTGTCTTCATCGTTCTCATCTGATATTTTTAGATATGGTATTCTGTAATCATCTCTCTCCCATTACCTTCATCGTTCTGTCTCCAACCTACCTTATCATGATGTATGTCATCATAAGTGTTTTTAGAATAGGGTGTTCCGTAATCTTCTCTTTCCCGTTACCTTCATCGTTTTGTCTCCAACCTTCATCAGCTCCAACCTTATCATGAAGTACGTCATAAGTGTATTTTTACAATAGGGAATTCCGTAATAATCTCTCCCTTATCTTAATCGTCTTATCTCTCTTACCTTATCACGAAGTACATCATAAGTATTTTTAGAATAGGGCATTCCGCAATCATCTCTCCCGAATAAAACTAAAACGTTTATCATCGTTCACTAATTGTTTAAATTGCCTAAAAATATATCCCCCTCCAATAAAAGCTTTTCTAATTGAGGATGATACGATCCAAAATAAGTTCTCCTTTCCATTTCGTTAATGCATTTTTATAGTATATTTATCCAATAAAAGAAATTGGCTTGTGAGTATATTCTCCACTTATCTTTGATGCATCAAAAAAATTTCTGAAATAAAAATAAAATAAAATAATATATATATACATAATTCGGTTCCTCTTTAGAAAAACCTATTTAAATCATGTACTAATAATGTCGAAAATCCGACGCCTTAATGAAGTAAATCATTCTATTGAGAGGGAGAGACATGCTGCTACGATGAAATTGAAGTTCATGGGCAAATGAGATGACAAGTAAAATGGCAGGCCTTTATTAAAGTAGAAACATCAGGCGAAAGATGACAAGATCTCCTCTAGTATTACAGTACAGCACAAACGCTTAAAAGCTTCTTGTGCTCCTTCTAAAGTAGCAAAGCAATTCACATGCATTCATTCACGCAGAAGATCCCTCTTAGTATTACAGCATAGATACAGCAAACAGACATGCCGGCACTTAGCTTTCATGCTTCTTCTAGCTCCGGCGCGCTCCGGGCGCTTATGCCAGAACCGCCCCCTCTCTTCGCATTCACATGCTCGGTCGCATGCTGAGACGGGAAGCTAGCTTCTGACCGAGCAATTGGTCAGCCTGCAGTACGCCATCGGCGAGCACGTTTTAGACAGGCCTTCTCAATTTCCAGGTGACGGTAAACAAATTTCGGTAGCACGGCAAGAAGGAATCAAACAGGGCGAATGGTTATAGCTCACCTGAGTCCAGTAAGAGATCCAGATGGAGCGATGCTCGTGGGTGACGCGGGGATCAGTCAATGCCTTGATCCAGCGGTTAATGAAACGCTCTTGCCTGGCCACGAATTCAAAAGACAGTGAGTGACCAGTAAATCGCACATCTACTCAGCAACGCTCTTGGTTGCAGTAGGATGAGACGGGTTGCATCGCTGTCGCATTTGCATGATTTGAATTGGAACTAGATTATGGGCCTACGGTTTTTAGGAAGAAAATTAGACCAAATTTTGCAATTTGGGGATGATTTTGGGTTTTACGGTTTGGTTTTATGAGGTAAGTTGCACATGATTTCTTAATTATGGGCAAATTTGTGCCGCTAACTACATTATTTGATATATATTTGACATATCCAATAAGACACGCCGATTATTCATTTTAAAATAATTCTGCATGTGATTTTTAACAATATAAATGACTGATAATACTTGAATAATCGGTTTTTAGAAGTTATAATCCTTCAATGATTGTTTGAAGAATTATAGCACCAAATTTAGCACGGTAAAAACTTGTGGCACTGTTAATACCCTTTTCTTATGATCTCTCATTATCTTGTTTATTCACTAAAATGGAAGTTTTTTTTTTTTTGGTCAAAACCAAAATAGAAGTCGTTTCTTCTTTTTTTTTACGTTGGACTGGCTAGAGACGTCCAAATGGAATTTCTCTGGATATTACCCTGCCTTCTCGTTCTTTTTGTGTCCAACGAGATTGAGTTTCTATTAATTATTTTCCAAAATAGTACTCTTATCAAGCTTCCTAAACAATAAAAACAAAATGGTACAACTCACCTCCATCCTTTCTATTTACGAAAAACATACCAAATACCAAAATTATACTCGTTATAACACATTTACCCTAAATTTATCAAAAATCTAAACTTATATTTAAATGACATATTTACCTTCCGTCAAGAAGCACTATTCAAATATTCTTACATGGGTTTTGAAAAGAAAATAATATTCACTTCGTGCCTTTGTAACTTAAGTGAAATAAATATAACAATATTTTGGCTGAAAAATCATCCGACGGAGGATAAATATATTGCATTGGTATAACTTTGAGGTTTTTAGTGTTGCAAGAAAAAAATTTGGATAAATATACCACATTGGACATGGTTTTAAATTATTAGTGGCTTTTCCCCTCATTATTATGAAATAGGTCATTAATATTTTCAAATTGAGCATTTTCTTATCAAGCATTCTTTCATAGCCACGGTAAAATATCATGATTGACATGATGTATTTTTCTATAATTATCTCTCCAAATAAATTGAAGTGTTTCTATGATCATTCAACAGCTGTTAAATTATATGAAGTCTAATCGAGTGTGATACTAGCAAAACATGCTTCATCATAAGCAATATATATGTAGTTTTATTTAGTTTATCTTAAGAATAGAAATAAATAAATGGGCTTCATGCTCCATTTGGAACATTATAGAATAGGCAGATATAGGAAATAAGAAAATTGTTAAATTTCCCACTCCAAGTTCCTCAAAAAATTTCAAAATTTTATACTCTATTATAAGATTTTCACCCCATTTCTCTGCTCTGCTATGTATGATTTGTCTAATTACCCTTTAGCAAAATTTCACATCAAAATTCCAAATAGTATTTACATTTCAGAATATTATTAAAAAAAATACATGAGATTCTACATGTCAACATTTGACTATTATAAAAAAAATTTGGAGTTTCATATTAAAAAAGAATATCAAGACGAAGTTGCAAGATTTCAATTTACTGCGGTCTTGCAAATAAGATGGAGCCACTGTCAAGATAGTGTCACAACAACATAGATAGAAAGGAGAATTAGTACCATAAAAGCCCTAAACTAATCAACCTGTGATAAATTCATTCCAAACTAATTTTTTAACCACGGAAAATTCCAAAATGATATACATGTGATAATTGTATCCCAAACTAATTCTTTTATCATGAAAAACCCCAAACTAGTATACCTATAATAAATTTATCTCAAGCCAATTTTTTAACACCAAAAACCTCAAATCGGTATACTTGTGATAAATTTATCCTTCATTAATTGACGTATGTTAACTGGTATGGTGACGTGGCAAGTCCACGTGGAAATCTATAGGGTAAATATTACAAAAATCCCCAAATTTGATAAACATGTGACAAATTTAATGGTGCTCATGTGATAAATTTAACAGTACACTTGTGACAAGTTTGAAATTTTTTGTGACATTAACCCTATGGATTTCCACGTAGACCATGTCACCGCATGTCATCACGTCAGCAAATTTAACGATTAAATTTAACTAAAGCTAATAGAAGGTAAATTTGTCAAAAGCGTATTAGTTTAGGATTTTTAGTTGAAAAATTAGTTTGAGATAAATTAATGATGGCCGTACTAATTTGAGATTTTTCGTTGTTAATTTGAGGTAAATTTGTTACAAGTGTATTGGTGTAAGATTTTCCATGATATTAACTTTAGAAAAAAGGAATGTAAAATTTTTAAAAAAAGTGGAAAAACAAAACAGCATGAACAACGATTGACACTATTAAGAGCTCGGCTCAACTTTGAGAAATGACTTTGCATTTCCCCAAGTATCTTTAATACAATGGGCATATGGTGAAAGCTAAAGTGTTTAACAAATTACGATCCATAGAAGTTCTTCGAAATGGTCTAAATGCTAAAAACAAAAACTACGAAGTGCCTCAACGCATGGAAGAAAAATTAAACAAAAAGTAATAATAGATTCAACATATGGAAGAAAAATCAAACTTTTGGAAAAGTAATAATAGGTTCAGTGACAATAGAGGACGTGATGAGATTCATGTATCCTTATCCCCCAAACTCCTTCTTTCTTTTCCGACACTTTCTTCCCCCACCCCACCCCCTCCTCCTTTCTTTTCCCTTTCTCCTCTCTCTCCCAAAGATCTCATTTCGTGATTTAAGAAAGTTGCCCAGTCACTTTCACGAAACGTTTCTCTATTCTTCTCCTTCATAAATATAAAAGTATCCATATATAAAAATACTCTCTGAAATCACCCAAGCATGCCCAGGATATTTAGATTCCCCCTTAATGAAGCCTATGAATCATATAATGACAACGTCAAAGATTCAACAAATTCTCTTCTGATCGACAGATTATTGAAGTAACCATTCAGCGAAGAGGGAGGGACATGTCGCAGTGAAATCAAAGTTCTTAGGCAATGAGCCAGCCAGTAAAATACCAGCCTTTATTGGATTACAAACATAAGGTCAAAAAGTTGCATGACCATAGAATTACAGTATAGCACAGCAAACGGACATGCCAGCACTTAGCTTTTATGCTCCTTCAAATAGCTTTCATGATCCTTCATAATATCAACGGGCTCTCAGCGTTCACATGCTGGGCTGCACATTGAGATGAGAAGCTAGCTTCTGACCAAGCGACTCGTCAGCCTGTTGTAGCAAAGGTACATCATACGCCATCAGCATGTCATCACATGTTCTAGACAGACGTTCTCAATTTCCAGGTAATGACACTAAACAAATTACAGTAGCATCTGAGAAAGCAAAACAGGCGAACACTAATAGCTTACCTGAGTCCAGTAAGAGATCCAGATGGCACGAAGCTCATGGGTAACCCGGGGTCGGATAATGCCTCAACCCAGCGGCCAATAAACCGCTCTTGCCTGGTGACAAAGTTTAAACACATTGAGTGACCAGTAAATTACACATCTACTTAGGAGACAATGGTCGATAGGTACCTGTCTGGTGCCCAGGATCGGAATCGCTCTCCCGGTTGCTTGAAGTTGTTCTCCTTCTCAATCATGCACTGCATAACCAGTAAGTTCACATAGAGATGAATACCAGCAGCAGAAATATCCAATCCAAGAAAAACTCCAAGAACTACATTTTTCTAGCCAGATAATCTCTTTTCTAGCTATAACATCTTAATTCCTCATTTCTTAGTTTTATGCTTAGTCTGAAAATTTAGTGGTGCTGCTACACTCCCCGATAAATTGGTCGCAGTAAATAGTCATCATTGCACTGAGGACAAGTAGAGACAATCTCAAAGGCAATGTTGTGCATGACAGAGTAGCAGAAGAAAATGCAATAAATTATATCACCACAATCATCACAACAGCACACCAGAATTTTAGTTAAATCAATTTTATCCAAAGTCCAAACAGAAAACACCACTACCACAATGCCTTTCAACTTGCCACAGATTAACTATCGTAATGCATGACTTTAATGCAAGTGGTAATTATTACTCCTAGAGGCTGGAACATGTTTTAAGAGTCAATATTGATTTAAATGCACAAGGTGGGTCCAGAAACTTACCCTCTCTCGCTTTCCATTCAAGACTGGAGGAGGTATGGGAAACCTTTCTGCATGATGAACAGGATCAAACCTCGAAGGGAAATAATTTACCTACAAATCAGCATCATGGACACACCAAAACATTAGTTCTTTATTTAAAAAAATAAAAGACAAACTGATTCAAATAGGTGTGCCGTACATCAATAGGCCACTTGAGCCAATTCCATAGCAACCAGCTAAGCATATGTTATTAGGTCATGCTTGTGGCATGTTCATTCTCAGCCCGCTATTAAGCAAACAGAAAATAAAGATCATTACCTCTTCATCCCTGTGCATGAAATTCATGAGACCATCGTGGTGATTGTTGTGATGAGCGCACTTGGGAGCATTAACAGGGAGTTGAAGATAGTTGGGTCCAAGGCGGTGTCTCTGAGTATCAGCATAGGAGAAAATCCGACTTTGGAGCAACTTATCATCAGAGTAATAGATACCAGGGACCACAATTGCAGGGCAAAAAGCTAACTGCTCATTTTCTGCAAAGAAGTTATCGATGTTCTTATTCAACACCAAGCGGCCTACTGGTTGCAGAGGCAAGATGTCCTCAGGCCATATTTTGGTTACATCAAGTGGATCGAAGTCAAATCCATCTTCATGATCAGGATCTATTACTTGGATGTAGAGTTTCCACTCCGGGTAGTTGCCAGCAGCAATCGAATCATAAAGATCCTTAGTCGCATGACTATGATTTGATCCTCCGACACGAATTGCCTCCTCCTCCAGCAAACACTTCACTCCACAAGTTGGTTTCCAGTGAAATTTCACATAATGTGCCTTTCCAGACTTGTCGACTAAGGTGTAAGTATTAACCCCAAATCCTTCCATGTGTCTGTAGTCTTGAGGAACACCAACATCATCGAAGAGGAAGGAAAACATGTGCAAACTCTCAGGATGGTGGGAGAAGAAGTCAACTATTCTCCAGTTCTCCTGGATGTGAGACTTCGGGTTGGGTTTAAGAGCATGGACCATGTCTGGAAATTTCATTCCATCGCGAACAAAAACACGGGGAAATTGTTTCCCACCAGATCAAAGTTTCCCTGCATTCAGAAAAACAAGCAGTCAAAGAAGAGAAGAGAAATGAAAAACCACGCAATTACGTGAAGAGACGCTACTTATTCTGTTCTGATATTCTGACTTCTTTTTAGTTGAAATAAAACTTTGTATTACAGCTCATTGTTAAAGTCATCTTTGAATAGTCATGTCAAAGTGTTGAGACAAAATCCACCATCACATGGTTAAGAACTGCGTAAATTAGAGCACAGACACCAACACTTTGCTGAATTCCATACAGTATATGGATCATCAGTAAACTATATACACTTCTGGCAAAAAAAAGGAAGTTGAATAAAATCAGTTTGCAGATTCTAAAGCAGATCTCATACCTCTCTGGTGTAAAACTTCACTGCAAAACCTCGAGGGTCCCTAAGGGTTTCAGGGCTGCCACGCTCGTGAATGACAGTGGAGAAACGGACAATTACAGGTGTCTGAACTCCGGGAGCTCGAAGAAAATCAGCACATGTCAACTGAGAGATATCATGAGTGACCTCGAAAATCCTTTTGCACTAGCTCCCCTGGCATGGACCACCCGCTCAGGAATTCTCTCTCTATCAAAATTGGCAATTTTCTCCACCAGATGATAATCCTCAAGGAGAATCGGACCTGTAAATAAGAGAAAAATTCTTTTAATGCCGTTAAGCTTTGTGTCTTGAGAAATATGTTGGAAGCTCAAGGAGAACAAAACTATGCCTCCATGATGACCTAAATAACTATAAAACTTTTCTGTTCTGGGTGAGGAACACATACCTGGGCCAAAGAGGCCTGCACTTAACCGGTTCACTTGCAGGACAGGTAGCCGAGTGTCCACAACCGCCTCTGGATTATCAAATAAAACTGCTGCATATTCTAGCATATTTTTCTATGCATTGTTAGCTTGATCACATCTAGGCCTCAAGAGGTTTGCATGGACCCTAGACATGTTAGCCATAGCAAAATCTTGTACGCCACTCATGTGCCATGACACCTTTGCATTTGGGTTTTATTTTTTTGGATTTTTTTTTGGGAAGGGGGGGGGCGGTGAATCAAAGCTGAAAAAGCAGAGTCTTATATCAGGAAGAATGCAAAAACTGCTTGGCCTAGCAATTTCCCACATCATAACCATTAGGAGGAAAATGGCACCTCATTCTAAACTCATTTATGACCCATTTGTTGAATATATCTAACCCATATAACAACCTAGTCCATCATATATGGATAAAAAAATGTGTTTATGACTTTTTTTTTAGAGGTGTTTATGACTTTTTTTTGAGAGGTCTACTTACAAGACCTAAAAGTTCTTTTTCCGATTGGGTATGGCTTCAACTATTGCTCAATCCTGCCAATTAGTTAACCATAGACATATTTCAGTTAGGGCTTGCATTGTGAAACCTGTTCAGAACAATTTTTGAGCATTTAAAAGCGTTTGGTAACTATCCAAAAATTTTACTCCAAGAACAGAAATGCATTTGATAAAAAATTTGATCTTTTGATTTTTTAAATTTTGTAGTACTTTTTGTTATAATTTTTTCTCCCATTCTTCCTTTGGCGGCCGCATGTAGGGCGGCGGGCTGTTGAAGCCTCACCCGGGCGGGGTGAGGTGCCGCAACCTCGTCGGAGCCTCGCCCGGAGTTGCCCGTTAGCGAGGCTCAAGCTCACCTAGGGCTGCGCCAAGGTCGAGTCTCGCCCCAGCCTGGGCCCAGAACCTCGCGTGGCCGGGCGGAGGCTCGGCCTCACCTCGATTCAGGGAGCCTCGCCTCGGCGGGTGGTGGGCGAGGCTCACGTCAGCTGCCGGACTCGCCTGGCTTCGGCGGGGGCCGCGGCAGCTGCCCGTGTGGCTCAAGGGCGCGATGGGGGCAAATATGGGGTGGGAGGAGGAAGAGGAAGAAGAATAAGAAAAGGAAGGGAAAAAAAGAGAAGAGAGAAAAGAGAGAAAAAATTAATTTTCAAAATTGTTCCCGAGAGCGAGAAGCAACTTTTTTTTTCTTACAAGATCTACTCCCGGAAACTGTTAGAGGAACAAAAAATTCTACCCAGCGCATTTATGTTCCAAATCTGCTCACGGGAACAAAAGAAGCGAATTAGTTGTTAGGGGCGTTACCAAATTTAGACCTTTAATGGCTATATAGTAGATATACCGAGGAGTTATGGCTGCAAACCAAGAGAAATTATTATGGCAGGGATGATAAAAAATCAAGTCGCCTTTTTGTTTGTTTATAATAATGCACAAAATTAATTAAAATCAATTCCTAAGAAGACCACAAACCCTGAATTGATGCGTAAAGCAACAGAGGAAGATCGCCAAAAGTTCAACAAGAAAAGAAACCGATTCCCCTTCAAGTTCAAGTTCTATCTATAATATATATGCACAACTGGTTCAGAATACATATATTTGGTAAACAAAATGAATACGAGATCCGTAATTGCAATAGTACCTCTAGGTCAACGGTCAATGATGAGTTATTGTTCAGACTAGGAGCACCCAGAGTTGGTTGTCCAGAAGCTGGAATCGTGAGCGCTTGACGGACGATACTGCGACATCCACAATTCGCAGCGAAAAAAAAAAAATCAACGTTTGCAACGGTCGCAAGATCGGACAATCAGACGAAACAAAAGCCCTAACATGAATAATTCTAATTCCCATCCCAACAAAGTGTGCACTCTTCCCCCGATTCTCGGAAATCAGGAAAAAGGCGAATCGGTACCTTGTACGGGTCCATGGAAGTCGATGGCGGAGAGAGGCGGAGAGAGGTGGAGGCGGACTTTATCGGCGAGGAAGTCTTGAGCTCGGCTTGAAGCTAATGATGATGGCGACCCCTGTGGTGTCCCCAGTTTTCAAGTCATATATATATAATCTCTATCTCTCTCATGGTTGTCTTCATCATTCTCATCGTTGTCTTCATAGTTACGTATTTTTAGAATGGTGTATTCTGTAATCATCTACTCTCCGTTGCCTTCATCATTCTGTCTCCAACTTATCATGATGTATGTCATAAGTGTTTTTAGAATAGGGTCTTCGTAATTATCTCTCTCCAGGTTACGCTCATCGTTAAATCTCGACCTTTTCATGATGTATGTCATAAGTGTTTTTAAGAATAGGGGATATTAATCATCTCTCTCCCATTACCTTCATCGTCGTTCTGTTTCTGACATATCATGAAATACGTCATAGCAGTGTATTTTTAGAAAAAGGGATTCTTTAATAATCTCACATTATCTTCATCGTTTATTTGTCTCCAACCTTATCTGAAGTACGTCATAAGTATTTTTAGAATAGGGCATTCCGTAATCATCTCTCCCGAATAAAAATAAAACATTTATCATCCTTCTCTAATTGTTTAAATTGCCTAAGATATATCCCCCCTCCAATAAAAGCTTTTTAATTGAGGATGATACGATCAAAATAATTTCTCCTTTCATTTTCGTTCCAATGCCTTTTTATAGTATATATATCAATAAAAGAAATTGGCTTGTGAGTATACTCTCCATATCATTGGATGCATCAAAAAAATTTCTGAAATAAAAAAAAAATAAAATAAAATAATATATATACATAATTAGGTTCCTCTTTAGAAAAACCTATATAAATCATGTACTAATAATGTCCAAAATCCGACGCCTTAATGAAGTAAATCGTTC